>OW240916.1:74068578-74270724 GCA_933207985.1 Pelobates cultripes | reverse complement strand
TATATAGGGACTACTCTTGTATTTCAATGAACCCTGAGACTTCTAGATGCTAGGCAGAGCTACTGCTGTCTGGAAGTGTCAATCTCCCATCCTTCACCAGTGACCGCTGAAGGCAATTGGCTTTATATATGGAGGGTCTCATGGGATCCTCCATAGACTTGAATGCTATACTCTCGCATATGCACGAGAGTACAGCAGGGGTTTTGGCACCAGGAGCTGGAAAGGAACCTGCCAGAAGATGGTGGTTTAGGGGAGTAGAACTCACCTTTGTCTGCACCCCGTCTATACTCCCCTGTCTGGTGAATTTGAAGACTTTGCAAAGATCCCCAACTGTGACAGTGCCACTTTAACATCTAAAAGACTGATATACATGTAGATGTTATTGTTTTAAATATATTGTGATCAATGGTGAAAGTGTTGGCTTATTCGTCAATATTTGTATTGATGTGTTGACACAGTTTAACCCCTTCAGGACGGGTGACGGACGAGGTCCGTCACACAGGTGAGACCCTTAACCACGGGTGACGGACCTCGTCCGTCACGCGGTAAAATTAACCCCGGATCGCCGCTATCGCGGCGATCGCGGGGTTAATGGTGCTCCCGGTATGCCTCTGCATTGGAGGCATACCGGGAGCACCCGGTCAAGCTGCCCAGCACATGTGCTCGCTCTGACCACAAGTCGGAGCGAGCACATGTGCTCTGTATACTCACCTACCGGCTCCCTGCACTTCCGGGTTCTGTGTGAAGTGCAGGGAGCCGGATCAGTGCTGATCCTGCCCCCTGCTGGAAAAAAAAATAAAGTTTATTTAAAGTGTCCCCCCCCCTTACCCATTTTAATAAAAAATTAACCCCTTCCCTGCCAATTGATCACTGACTACAGTGATCAATTGGCAGGGATTACATTTTACTATGATCTGATTTTTTTTTTTAACCCCTGAGGGTTAATTCTTTTTTTTTTTAACCCTCAGGGGTTAAATTAATTAAATTAATTAATTAAATTATTTTTAAATTATATATTTAGATAGCTGGGGTAGGTGGAAGTTAGTGGGGAATTGGGGGATTTGACGTTAGGCTAACTAGGGGTTAACGTTAAAAAAAAGTTTTAAAAGAAACTTTAAAAAGTTAAAAATTAAGCTTAAAAAAATGTTTTAATAACATTTAAGTAATAAAAACAAAAAAACACACTTTACCTAGTCCAAATAAAAATTAACCCCTTCCCTGCCAGTCGATCACTGCCTACAGCGATCAAATAGAGATCACAGTATTATACTGTGATCTAATTTTTTTTAACCCCTGAGGATTAACTTTTATTTATTTTTTTAACCCTCAGGGGTTCAATTTATTTAATTAATTAATTTAAATATTTTATAACTATATATTTTGCTAGCTGGGGTGGGTGGGAGTTATGGGAAAATGGGGAATTTACTGTTAGTGCTGCGTACTGCTAGTTAGGGGTTAACAGTAAAAAAATAGCTTAGAAAAATGTTAAATCTGTAAAAAAGTTTTAAGAAAGTTTAGGAAAGTTTAAAAAAAATTTATAAGCAAAACAAAAGTTTAAAAACTAGTTTTTAAAAGTAAAAAAGTTATAAAAAGTAAAAAAATACATTTTAAAAACGCTCATTACCACTACACCTGGAACAAACTAGAGAAAAAATTATCCCACGCCAAGGTTCAAAATATGCCTTTTGAATTACCCCAGGGTGTATTCTTTAATAAATAGTATGTGTTTGTGGGGAAGTCTCAATAACCAACCGTCTAAACTATTCCAAATTGGAACATGGACACAGCGTAAAACTTCAAAGTTAGAAAAAAACTGAATGGCTGCGTCTCAAATGCGCCCCTTCAACATCCACATATACCTGGCAAAGGTACATACGGGGGTATTGCTGTACTCAGCCGACATAGCTGAGCAACATATGAAGTATTATACAGTCATAGTACACATAAGGTTTGCAAAATATGCTGCGCAAACTCACTTTGTATGTCAAAAAGGCAGAAAAAATGCTTATTACCACTACACTTGGTACAAGCTAGCGGAAAAATGATCCCACACTAAGGTTCAAAATATGCCTTTTGAAATACCCTGGGATGTCTTCTTTAAGAAATGGTATGGCTTTATGGGGAATTTGGATTATATAGCCTGGTAAAATACTCTAAAATGGGACATAGGCACAGCATAAAAATTCAAAGTTTGAAAAAAAACTGGAATGGCTGTGTCCCAAATGTGCCCCTCCGATGTCCACACATACCTGGCAAAGGTACATACGGGGGTATTGCTGTACTCAGCCGACATAGCTGAGCAACATATGAAGTATTATACAGTCGTAGCACACATAAGGTTTGCAAAATATGCTGCGCAAACTCACTTTGTATGTCAAAAAGGCAGAAAAAATGCTTATTACCACTACACTTGGTACAAGCTAGCGGAAAAATGATCCCACGCTAAGGTTCAAAATATGCCTTTTGAAATACCCTGGGATGTCTTCTTTAAGAAATGGTATGGCTTTATGGGGAATTTGGATTATATAGCCTGGTAAAATACTCTAAAATGGGACATAGGCACAGCATAAAAATTCAAAGTTTGAAAAAAACTGGAATGGCTGTGTCCCAAATGTGCCCCTCCGATGTCCACACATACCTGGCAAAGGTACATACGGGGGTATTGCTGTACTCAGCCGACATAGCTGAGCAACATATGAAGTATTATACAGTCGTAGCACACATAAGGTTTGCAAAATATACTGTGCAAACTCACTTTGTATGTCAAAAAGGCAGAAAAAACGCTTATTACCACTACATCTGGTACAAGCTAGCGGAAAAATGATCCCACGCTAAGGTTCAAACTATACCTTTTGAAACACCCTGGGGTGTCTACTTTAAGAAATGGTAGGCCTTTGTGGGGTAGTTTGAATTTAAAACCTGCGAAGATGCTTGGAAATTGCACATAGGCCCAGCGTCAAAATTCAAAGTTTGGTAAAAACGGATATGGCTTGGTCTCCTATATGGCACTGTAGCTTCACAAAATAGTGACAAAGACATTCATTGGGGGTGTATTTTTACTCCAAAGACTTAGCTGAGCATAATTTGGGAGGTTTGAACTTAGTGGCACATATGAAATATACAAAACGCCCAGCAAAAATGCAATCCGTATGTAAAAAATGCACAAAATTATTTTTTACCACATACTTTGGCATATATTGGTGAAAAAATGGGGGCATGTTAAGGCACAATATGCACCTTATAAGATACCCTGGAGTGTCTACTTTTACAAATGGTAGGCCTTTGTGGGTTTTTTTTGAACAGTCAAACTGTTATAATACCCCAAATGGAAGCTAAGGCTCATTAAATCCATCTCTCAAAATTCTACTGTGAATACTGTAAAGGACAGGTCTCCTATATGGCACTGTAGCTTCACGAAATAGTGCCAAAGACATTCATATGGGGTGTCATTTTACTCAGAAGACTTAGCTGAGCATAATTTGGGGGGTTTGAACTTAGTGGCACATATGAAATATACAAAACGCCCAGCAAAAATGCAATCCGTATGTAAAAAATGCACAAAATTTTTTTTACCACATACTTTGGCATATATTGGTGAAAAAATGGGGGCATGTTAAGGCACAATATGCACCTTATGAGATACCCTGGAGTGTCTACTTTTACAAATGGTAGGCCTTTGTGGGGGTTTTTTGAACAGTCAAACTGTTATAATACCCCAAATGGAAGCTAAGGCTCATTAAATTCATCTCTCAACATTCTACTGTGAATACTGAAAAGGACAGGTATCCTGTATGGCACTGTAACTTCACGAAATAGTGCAAAAGACATACAATGGGGGTGTCATTTTACTCAGCAGATGTAACTGAACACAAAATAAAACTTTGTACAGGAATAGCACACACCAACTTTACAAAATATACACGAGAATTTCTCTGTTATAAGTTTGTGTGCCAAAAACCAAAAAGAACACAATTTTACTCCAATATTTAGCAGAGGTTGGCGGTAATATGGCTACGTAGAAAGTGTCAAAACAACCTTAGGTAAATAGCCCGTGATGTCTACTTTATATAAATATATACTTTTGTGTGGCAATTTTGTTTTCTTTTATGGCTATTAAGCTTACAAGACAAACATACCAAATTCTAAAATCGCTCCACATTAAAATTTTATTTTACTCCTTGTGCTTTGTGACCTGTAACTACCAAAAAAAACTTAAAATCCCAGACACATTATATATTCTGTAAATCAGAACAAATAAATAAATTTATTTTTAATTACTTTCCTTAACCTGCACTAATTATGCACACATTATTATTGCAAAAACTGTAAAAAAAAACAATATTTTTCATTTTTTTTGCATTTTTCTGTATTTTTTTTATAATAAGTAAGCATTTATATATATATATGTTATATCAAATTAAAGCCCTTTCTGTCCTTTAAAAAACAGTATATAATATGTGTCGGTGCAATAAATGAGAGAGATGCAAATTGCAGTTGAACGCAAACAGCAAGAAAATGCAAAAATTGCTTGTGTCATTAAGCGTAAGTCAAGCTTCTGAAGCTGTGTCCTTAAGGGGTTAATTTCATATTCATAGTGTTGATATCAGGTAAAAGTTATTTGAGAAATGAATCCGTACTTTTTCACATCTTTAATGAACATTGATATTACATTAAAGGCTGCTATTAGAAAAAGTGTAATAGCTGTATTTGCTTAAATTGTCCCGGAATTTGGTGAAATTACATAATGACATAATGAGGCAATCCTATTTCAAAGGCTCCTGCCTTGAAGTACCTGTACAAGGAGGGAGGAATTTTAGCATTTACATTTTTGCATATTGCTACAGTCTCAAGGGATTATAAACATTTGGACAAGGGGCAGGGGCTGGGTCACATGAACTCTCACACACTCTCTTGTTATGAAAGATGGGTTGAATACCTGATATTGGTCCAAGATAATAAATATATATATATATATATATATATATATATGTATGTATGTATGTATGTATGTATGTATGTATATATGTATGTATGTATATATATGTATATATGTATATATGTATGTATGTATATATATGTATGTATGTATATATATGTATATATGTATGTATATATATATATATGTGTATATATGTATGTATGTATATATATGTATATATATATATATATATATATATATATATATAGTTCAAGTAGAGATTGTAGCCGTATTAGTCCAGTGATGTAGATGTAAAAAACAGATAAAATTCTTATCTTGTAATACCTTTTTTATTGGACTAACAGAATTTTTTAATGACAAGCTTTCGGGAGAACCTCCCTTTCTCAAGTCTGAAGCATTTCTGAGCAAAACGACACATAGAATTCAAAGTTGAGTTGTGATACAGGGGTTAAAGCGACATGAGTGTAGATAAGACACAGGTTTGTTAGAAAATAGACACCATCTTAGCAGAGGGTCATAAATATCTTGTTGAAGAGAAGAGTAGGGGGGAGAGAGGGAAAAGAAAAACAAACAAGCAGACAGTGCACAGGATGATACACTTTATACATGCACACACACAGAAATATGTATATGTGAATGCATAAACACATGTATATATACATAAACACATATACATACATGCACATGGACTCATATACACAAATATAAATGCACAGTAATATATATAAGCATTCATGCATACAAGTATGGGAAAGCATAGGTCTACACATAGTACTTTGTATATAGATAGAATAAACATATAGGAATGCATTTTAAAGTGTTGGTACATATGACAGAACAGAAAGATAATGCTGGGAGAGTGTTCATGTAAAGTGTTGGTAGTGGGACAGGAATCCCAAATCAATATTTAGTCCTCTCTTCAGAAATGCTTCAGACTTGAGAAAGGGAGGTTCTCCCGAAAGCCTGTCATTAAAAAATTCTGTTAGTCCAATAAAAAAGGTATTACAAGATAAGAATTTTATCTGTTTTTTACATCTACATCACTGGACTAATACGGCTACAATCTCTACTTGAAAACTATATATATATATATATATATATATATATATATATATATATATATATATATATATATATATATATATATATATATATATATATATATATATATGTATTCTCTCCCTCTCTCTCCCCCCCTCTCTCTCCCCCTCTCAAGGGAATATATACAATGTTGCTAAAACAATCTAAAACCAAAAAATTGCAAGGATACTGTCTCCAAAGAGAGTTTGTAGTTGAGCTCTCATTAAACTTGCTAAATGTTTAGTCAACTTCAAGGGGGCTGTCCGAAAAAATTATGCAAAGAGGGCTAAATGTAAAAGGAAGCAAAAAATGCTTTAAACAAAAGGCAGAGCTTCCATGTTAACTAAACAAAATTTAAAATAAAAATAGAGTAAGCCTGACGCGTGTTTCGGCCCTGCTAAAATGCCTTCGTCTGAGGCATTAAGATGTTCAACCTGCTGTGATGCTCTTTAAATGATATCAGAGTGAGGTTTGTACCTGTATTAGCCAATGAGGCCTGGGGTCGTGCATGAGCATATCTGGCATTATTCAAGTCCATTTGCAGACTAAGCATAATTGCAACACATGCCCCTACCACATAATTCACGCATCATTTATGCCAAATTCTCTGAAACACCTTTGGAGACGACTTATGGTAGAGAAATGAACATTCAATTCATGGGCAACAGCTATGTTGGACATTCCTGCAGTCAGCATGCCAATTGCTATCTCCCTCAAAACTTGCAACATCTGTGACATTATGCTTCTTGATAAAACTGCACACTAAAGAGTGGCCTTTTGTTGTGGCCAGCCTAAGGCACACCTGCAATAATCATGCTGTCTAATCAGCGTCTTGATATGCCACACCTGTGCGGTGGATGGATTATCTCTGCAAAGGAGAAGTGCCCACTAACACTTAGACAGATTTGTGAACAATATTTGAGAGAAATAGGCTTTTTGTGTTTATAGCTCATGAAAAATGGGGGCAAAAACAAGTGTTGCGTTTATAATTTTGTTCAGTGTATAAAATAGCTAGGATATTTATATATAATATTTATTTATTTTTTTACCCTCTAATAACGTTGATAAATATATAATATAAATAACATAGACCATGAAGACCACTTCCTCTTCCCACAAACTTACTCCTGTATAATTGTTCTACGGGAACTTTTTTTTTTTTTAGATTCTTCCAGCTTGTATTTTCGGGAAATAGGTTTTCCTGACTAGACCGTTGTAATATGGATTTAATTATTATTGTATATGTTGGTTTTTTATCAGTTTTTTTTATTTAGGACTTGTCACATGTTCAGCCGGAGCAAGAAAAAATAGGGTTACTTAGACTAGTCTCTTGGAATGTCCAGGGTACGAACTCTCCACAAAAAAGAGGTGCTGTCTATAAATTTAAACTTAAAATAGATTTAAATATACAAATAAAATGTGTTGCTTTTCTCCAGGAAACTCATTGCATCGATTCAACAGATAGATTCTGGAAATTTAAAAAATAATATACAATGCTAACTTGGAGGGTAAACAGAAAAAAGAGGTGTAGCTATCATGGTTTCTGGGAAAAATTTAATTTGAATATCTTCACTCAAATGATATAAAATGAAAATATTTTCTACTTATTGCAAAAAATAATGATATTCTATATACATTGGCTAATATATACGTTCGTAATTACGAACCAGTGAGTTTCCTGGACAAAATAATTGGAAAGGTGGATGATTCAATCTGTGGTACTCTGATTTTTGGTGGTGACTTCCACTGTGTTGTAGACTCCAAGGTTGATAAGTCATGTAACATTAAAGTTTAGACTACCAAGAACCTTAATTCGGGAGATCTTTATGATTTTATGTGTAGGAACACCTTGAATAACTGTTGAAAACACTTAATCCAATTGAGAGGGATTATACTTTCTTCTCACACGCCCACCAGACCTATTCCCAAATGTATTTATTCTTGGTTAAATCCCATTTTCTTGACTCAATCATTAATTCTAAAATTGGTTCTAAAGGGTTATCAAACCATGCTTCAGTATTTATGTATATAAAATCTGATCACCAATATGAAGATTAAATGAAAGCCTCGGAATATGATGTTAAAGGATCACTATAAAGTCAGGAACACAAATATATATTCCTGACCCTATAGTGTTAAAACCACCATCTTGGCCCCTCATGCCTCCATAAATATAGCAAAATCTTACTGTATTCAAGCCCGAAGCTGTAGATCTGCATGCTGTTTGCCTCAGAAAAACAAACTGTCTGCTGACAAAATCAGAAGTGGTAGCCCGATCCAATCACAATGCTTCCCCATAGGATTGGCTAAGACTAACAAAGGGGCAGAGCCAGCATGATTCAAACACAGCCCTGGCCAATCAGCATCTCCTCATAGAGATGAATTGAATCAACTTTCTATGAGGAAAGTTCAGTGTCTGCATGCAGAGGGAGGAGTTACTGAATGTTTGGATGCATTTTAGGCAGCCACGACCCAGGAAGAATCTCTAACAGCCATCTGAGGCGTGGCCAGTGAAGTTATCACTAGGCTGTAATGTAAACACTGCATTTTCTCTGAAAAGACATTTCTTACAGTAAAAAGGTAATGATTCTACTAACCAGAACAAATTCAATAAGCTGTCCCCGGTGGGCAGTAGTACTGCAACACATTGCTGGCCGACACCCTGGTCACAGGGATACACAGGGCGGCCGGGTCCTGTAAAGTAATAGGCCTGGTCGCACTTGTGACCACGGTAGGTCAGCCATTGATAAAGTGAAGTAAAGCATGCTACCACTGGACTCTGGAGTAGTGGAAACGTCCTGTGGAGTGACAAATCGCGCATAGTTTTTGCAGTCTGTGTGACGAAGTGCCCTTTTCCACTTTGTCCTGGAGAGCCCTGCTTGCCTGCCACCTGCCCTGCGACTATGGCCCTGGCATGTATTGCTCTTCTAGGGACTGATGAGGGCATACTGGAGGCTTATATTGCTGTTTCTGGCCCTTTAATGCCCAAAGAAAGGATTTGTACTTTTAAACTGGCACTTCGGATGCTGTTGAAGTGGCCGCCATTCAAATACCGAACACGTGGCGGCAGCCATTTTAACTCATTCGAACACGGTCAGCGGTGTGTGCAGCCAAATCTATGGAACGGTTGTCGGCTACCCAATTGCACGAACACCGCTGACCTGTACGTTCTACTTTACTTCTACACTGCGGCTGGAGACTAAGTTCCGTTCGAAGATTCGAACGCTTGTTCGAATAGGACTTAGTCATTTTCTCGGTGTAAAATAGACCGACCGCACAGCCCAAATCCATGGAACTGTTTTGGGCATGAAAATGTGCCTGCGGTCGGTCAAAAGTGACTTCTATGTATCTCCCGAACGGTTGAACGGATTCAAATGATTTTTGGGTATGTTTGTATTTGGAATGTGCTGATTAATATGTTTTATTAATATTGGATGTATGGTTTTAGAGTTATGAAAGTTGGGTAAAAAGTATGTTTTAAAAGGTATGGATAATTGGGTTACCTCTCAGGCTAAGGGGAGGAGATGTGTGGGATGTAACCATTGTGTGATTGGGTATTGTATAATTGTCCGTGGGTGTCGCATAAAAGCATTAAACCTCAGATCCTGTTTGACCCTCAATAGGTAGCCTTGTCTCGTTATTGGAGGGAGCTGCTATCATCACACTGGGGATTGCTATGCTCTGCATACTCCCCTGAGCTTTTAATCACTTATCTCTTTTAAGAGCTTGTTCCTGATACGCTCTCAAGGAGGAGAGGTCTTCCCCACACGGTCCTGGAGGACAGAAGCTGATCCAGGGTGGACGGAAGATGGTGAGGCTCCAGTTAAGCTACGGCGGTTGTGGTGTCCAGTGCGGTGCTTGTGGTCCTCGGCGCAAGCTAGGAAGCATCCATTAACGGAAGATTCCGTTACAGTCTGATGGGCAGGTTTAGCGGATGCCATAAGTACATTACCTGCCTGACTGCATTGTGCCGACTGTAAAGTTTGGAGGAGGGTTAATGTTATTCAGGGGTTTGTCTAAGGAAATCTTAATGCTTCAGCATACGAAGACTTTTTGAACAATATTATGTTTCCAACTTCGTGGGAACAGTTTTAGGAAGGCTCTTTTCCAACATGACTGTGTCCTAGTGCACAAAGCAAGGTCCATAAAGATATGGTTGGATCTGATTGGTGTGGAAGAACCTGATGAGCACAGAGCTCTGACCTCTACACCATCAAACATCTTCTGGATGAACTGGAGCAGCGATTATATGCCAGGCCTTCTCATACAACATCAGTGCCAGACCTCACAAATGCTCTCAAGGATGTGTAAATCCTACCGCCCAATGCCTGGGCAGGTTCATGGTTTTTTCTGTTTGTTTATTTTTTTCGGGCTAGCAGCAGAGCTACCAGACACTCACTGTAGCATGGCCGAGCAGATCGAACCGCGGTACATTAGCTTCAGTTAACTTCACTGAGAGAACACTTCTTGTTAGTCTGGCCAGGTACAGGAAACCGAAGCTTCTGTACCGCAGTCTGCTCCGCCCGGTCAAACCTCAAGAGAGGTAGTAGGCATACCAGGCTGGGGGTTGGGTTGACACCAAGGGACAGGGAGGGGGAAGGACCACTAAGGGATAGGGAGGGGGAAGGACCACTAAGGGATAGGGAGGGGAAAGGACCACTAAGGGACAGGGAGGGGAAAGGACCACTAAGGGACAGGGAGGGGAAAGGACCACTAAGGGACAGGGAGGGGAAAGGACCACTAAGGGACACGGAGGGGAAAAGACTACTAAGGGACATTGAAGGGAGGAGGGGGAAAGACCACTAAAGGACAGGGAAGGGAGGAGGGGGAAAGACCACTAAGGGACAGGGAAGGGAGGAGGGGGAAAGACCACTAATGGACAGGGAGGGGGGCAGGGCTGGCCTTAGGAGTGTGAGAGCTGTGCACCATGCCAACAGGGGCGCCTGATGGCACAACAGGCCTTGCTCTACATCAGAGCGCCCTGTAAGGGAGAGTTTATGCGCAAGCTGGCCGTCCTGCCCTTAACTCTTTATTGACCAGCGAGGAGATTGAGAATCTCCTTCACGGCCCGACCGGGAGGAGCGATTAGAGCGCTTCAGTTTTGCACGTTTGCCGAGTGCAGATACTGAGCACTTCTCTCGCAAGCTCTGCATTCAGAGCGTTGCCGCGGATTTCCACGGTAACGCTCTGATACCTTTAGTGCGGAGCTCGAGAGGTAGGCTCTTCTCTGCACCAGGAGAAGGTGCAGGACTGAAGCGCAGGCAGATACCACTGGAGCCCCCCTCCCTTGAATTAACTTCAATAAATAGTAAAAATACAAAACAAAAACGTGAAATTGCCCTCCTACCCAAACTACAACCCTATGTCATCCCACACTATGTGCCCTACACACACTACATCCCTATCCCGCCCCACACAATGTCTTTCACACACTGCATTCCTATCCCACCGCACTACATCCCTATCCTACTCACTCTATGAGCCCTACATACACTACGTAAGTATCCCACCCCACACGATGTGCCTTACACACTCTGCATAACCTACAAACATACACACTACATCCCTATCCCACACTATAGTCTGTTCCCTACATCCATGTCCCGCACTACACCATGTTCCCCACACACACACACTATATCCCTTTCCCACACCGTACTATATTCCCTACACACACTACATAACCTACACATTACATCCTTATCCCACCTCACACACTGTTCCTTACACACACTGCATAACCTACACAGTACATAGCTATCCCACCCCACACTATATTTTCAAAGACCAGTTTTTAAAAGGGCGCTCTAGGCACCAGAGCCACCACAGTTTAATGTAGTGGTTCTGGAGCAAAGATGTTGATCCTGTAGGCTCAGCAGTTTTAGCACTGCCTTTTCTTTTATCACGCATGTCAATGGATAAAAGTGGCCTCATGAGGTTGCCTCGGTTAATAATTGTTATATTTTTTTGATAATGTAAGCTACAATTCTCATTTCGAAATGATTCTGTTTAAGTTCAGTACCTACTTGCATTTGTTGATTGCATTTAAGTATTGTTAGGTCTGTCTCCTAAGTTACTATCAATAAAGAAGTTATTTAAATATGGTTTTGAAACAATTTATATTTTGTATTAGAACAAGTAGATTGGGCAAACGCTTTAGTCCCCGGACGTGTTTTTTTTTTCTACACCCTTTGCTCTACTGGATTAATGGACAAAGTTCCCACATAACCACTCCAAAATCTTAAAGAAATACTTTCTAGAGTGGAAGCTGTTAAAGCTGCTAAGGGGAGGAACCAACTACATACTAATGTCTATGTATTTAGAATGCAATGTCAAAGGTGTCCCTGTTGGTGTAATGGTAAGGTGTCTCAAGACATCTGTCCATATAGTGTGATTACTAACTGGTCATTCCCCATCGGTGCTCTGTCGTAGTGAAGTAGACCACACTAATCCTGTGTTATCGCCTCATAGTATAGCAGAGGTCCGAAATGCAGTGGCAAACAGGCTTGGGTATCGTTAGTGAACCCAAAGAATACTGCTGGAGAGAATATCTTTACAAGGTTACTCACTAAATTACAAATGAATTTCACAATTAAGGCTTGGGTAGCCAAACTTGAAAAATTCAGTTTTCAGTTTGATTACTCTGGCCTTGAATTTGAGATATTATTACTTTAGTAAACAACCTGGGTCTGATAAAGCAAACAGGCTTGAATATTTCACCCAGGGCATATTCCTTTTAGTGATGACCGTATACTGCAGGGCAGGATATAAATGTCATGTGGTGACAGGCTGTATTTAAAGTGAATAAACCTGTTGCATATCTTAATCTTTGAAATATGTTATAGTCCAGTCAAGCAACATAGTGAGAGCTATTGTAATGCATGTCAGGGGCTGAGATATAAAGTAAATGATTAAACCGGATAATTTGTTTATTGTGAGCAGACAATGTGATCTCCATGTGTGTTGTCAAGGAAATGGTGATGGTTAACGATAAGTTCAGAATTAATCAGCATTTAGGGGTTACAAGGAAAAGGTTTATATATTTTTTTTATTTTTTTTAATGAAAATGTAAGTAAACAAGCTGAAAGTATTCTATTCCATGGGAAAAAGAGAAACCTGGTTCAGTTACTCTAAATGCAGTTTGCCATAGTAACACTAAAACGGAAACTGTCTTCAAGAACTTGTATTTTTGCTGGTAAACTGAGTTCAAAATAATCTCCACTCTTTAGGAGGCAGGGCTGCTACAACCGACTGCATCATGCCATCTCTCTCACATAGTAGCTCCACTACAGTAGTCCAATGTATTTGTCTGTCATGACAATCTTTGTCCTGTAACAAAATAATTTAATTTACAAAGATTGAGGTTCCTGCCTAGAGTCCTGGACATTGACAGGGCTATTTGCTCAACTCTGAATTTTCAAGTTATAGCTCAATGGAAAAACAGTGGCAAAATAGCTGATCTGGAAAAAAAATTCTAGTTTTGCTTTAATCACAAAATGGCTATTCTTGTTTCAGTTTTGCCATCTAGATTTATTTTGCAAAAACTCAGAATTGTCACCCTCCGTCTGCCTTTAGTTTCTCCCTTTTGTGGTCGCTGTGTGCAATGTATCCTGGTCGTATGGAATTGGTGTGCGTGCTGGCTGCATGCAGTGTGTACTTGCGTGCATCTTGGCTGCATGTAGTGTGCTAGCTGTACTCTTAACTCTGTCTCTGGCTTGTCCCCTTCACTTCTCTTTTCTTCATGCATGAATGTTACTACCGGGGTATGACATCATGCTGTATCCCAGCTGACTTCAACTCTGTGCAGTAAGCTGTGGTGGTTATGGTGCTCAGTGTTCTTTCAAGAACGTCTGTCCGATACAAATGTCTACGGGCTCTATTCAGTAAACTTTGATTTGCCATATGTAGATAGCTGTCTTACAAAGTAGCAAAATCTTACAACATTTTTACCTAAAACAGCAGACTTTGGAAAATCGTTGTCAATTTTTTAACCACTTACATGTGAGTACACCAAGCGACAGCTCTAGAGTAAGGTGATTTAAACATTTGCTTGGAGAGCCACCCAAATGGGAACTCAACCACTGGGCCTGTAGGCAGATCAAAAAGATCTTAAAGAAACTGTACTCAATTCTGCAAGTAGCCTCCCACATACACATAGCTGTGTGAGCAGATTGACATGCGCTCATACACATGCAACTGCACACATTCTCGCAAACAACTCCTATCACACATAGAAATCCCATGAAAGACGTGCAGACTCCCATTACATAAAGTAGAACCTGAATAGAACAGTGGCCTTAGAACCAGGAAACCCAGGTTTGAATCTTGGTCCGACCACCTCACAAATGGAAGAGGTGTTTGTATTTAATATATATTAAATATCCTCTTGCTTGAATTTTACAATGCTGGAGAATATGTTGTATATGTTGAATATGTCTATAATTATTATGAATGATAATCACAAAAAAGACTCTGGGAGATTAGTTAAAGGACCACTCCAGGCACCCAGACCACTTCAGTTCAATGAAGTGGTCTGGGTGCCAGGTCCAGCTAGGGTTAACCCATTTTTTTATAACCATAGCAGTTTCAGAGAAACTGCTATGTTTATAAATAGGTTAATCCAGCCTCTAAAGCCTCTAGTGGCTGTCTCATTGACAGCCGCTAGAGGCTTTTGCGTGCTTCTCACTGTGAAAATCACAGTGAGAAGATGCAAGCGTCCATAGGAAAGCATTATGAATGCTTTCCTATGAGACTGGCTGCGCGCGCAGCTCCTGCCACACATGCGCATTCAGCCGGAGAAGAGGCGGAAAGCTCCCCGCCCGGCGCTGGAGAAAGGTAAGATTTTAACCCGTTCCTCTCCCCAGAGCCCGGCGGGAGGGCGACCCTGAGGGTGGGGCCACCCTCACAGCACTATAATGCCAGGAAAACAAGTATGTGGTCCTTTAAGAAACTAAGTAGAGCTGGGGTAGGCACCAGTCCTGTCTGTTGTGCCAATACGTAAAACTTAGCATTAGTTATTGTGTCTACACACTTATCTCTGTACATTATACGGAATTTGCTGAGAAATTTGCTAGTCCTTTAATTTTGAAGCAAAAGCAAACTTGTGTTAAGTTTCATATGCAGAAGGTTAGCTTACAATCTCATTGTTTCTGCTAGTGTAAAAAACATTATTGATTTTGATTGCTTATTTATATTGTGTACAGGGCAGCAGTGGAGGAAAACTACTCAAAATCTATGCAGAAACTGTCCAAGATGGTGAGCAGTGGAAGCCACCTGGGGTGAGTAATAAAAAACACTTTGGACATAAAATAATAATCATGTGATCTTCTTGCAAATTTGCAGTCCTATAGTGATAGCCAGGTCTAAACCGTACACACTGCTGCAGTTGACCTTCTGTAATGTGACTGCCATTAATGTTCAGGGCCGCAGCATGTTCACATCACATACCTTGATTACTTCTTTTACACCCTAAATTGTGATCTGCTAATCTTACCTGAAACACACCTTCTGTAATAACCTGCTGTCTGCTTTTGCACTTGGCATACTTTAATGGGGTAATTTGAATCCATTTGGTGATAAAATGCCTCTAAATGAGACTTGAGAATAGCAATCAAAATTCAGAGTTTGTCATTTTAATAAACAAAATCCTAGCAGGTATGCACCAAGGAGTCTTGTTATAATCCGCCGTTATAGCTCAGCACTTGTTCATAAAATGCTTCACTGTGCCCTCTCTCACGGACAATCACAAGCTCCTCCTGCCCAGTTCAACATTACTGGCCCTGGGAAAGTGTTCCCCAGCATTGCTGATCATGTAGGCGTTGTTTCGTTAGTGCAACACTGACTACTTCTCTGCATGGAACAGGGGTTACATTTTAGCCTAGTATCTCATCGAGCAGCAATATATCATTGATGATAATGATCTATGCATTGCCTGATTAGGTTTTATGGCTTACTATGAATATGTTGTAATAGGTTCACTTAAATCATGTGAACAGTGTTTACATTGTGTAGGTAGAATCCAAGATAATTACTTTTATTTTATTTTTTTTCTTAGAACCGCTAAGTGTTGTGGATCTTGCTTACATAACAACTATGCAACCTACTGCGTAAATTAAAGAATTAATTAAATTAATTTAGAAGGGTTTGATATATCTCTAAAAAGAATGCACGTAAAACCCATTTTCAGCGAGTGATTGGGGGGGTGGGTGAAGGTTGAGAGCGCTGCTTAGATTACATACTTTGGAGAGAAAAAATACCATTAATTTGGAAATTAGCTGTCACAATTATCCATTGTAAGCTTGTAGTTATGGGAAAAAGTTATTATTGTTCTGTCCATTTTTGCAGTTGTAAAATATGAAGATATGTAATGAACAGGTCTCCTTTCAACAGGACTTTTGCCCCAATGTGGGAGATGTTCCGGGTGTCCTCTGATAAGCTTGCTCTGTGTCATCTTGAACTAAACAAGAAACTGAACGATCTGATCAAGGAGATAAACAGATATGGGGACGAGCAAGTCAAAGTGCATAAAAAGGTATACTGCTGCGTACACGCTAATATGAGTTGTGCACTAGTCTGAGATATAGCGAGGATTCATTAGCTTAATATAGTGTAGAATGCCATTGTGTCCTAGCACAATCCTTTGATCTCTTTTCAGTAATGTTATGGGATGTCTAATTATGTTTGTTTTTCTTGTAGACTCTACCTGAAACGGGTAGACTGCCTTCTTGAGGCAAATATTCATTGTCATTATGACACAAAACCTGTTTAGTTTTTAGGGTTCATCATGCAAGTTTGCCAATCTATGTTTCTGGTGTTTTGCTAGATAAATCAATGCCAGTTAAATAAACACTTACATTACTATTTTCTAAGATATGCCTAGGAGGACCTAAGGTGCAAGCTACTGCAAAGCTGATCATGTTTTCTTCAATTCACAGTGCAAAGAGGAGATGTCTGGCACTTTAGATGCCATACACCTGCTGCAGTGCAGTTCCCAGCTTCTGCAGAAATCAAGAGACAATTATTGCAGTAGATTTTCTGAGCAGGAGCGGGTCAGGAAGGAAGGATCACCCCAGAAAGAATTGGACAAGGTGATTGTATTTGGTAATAGATTCTATAACTGCTGTAGTAGTATAAATATATTGTTCAAAGGTCTAATGTAGCATTGAAAATCATACATTAGTTGCTCTTGTGGGAGTCTGACTGAAGCTTAGGTTTGTGTGATGACAATTCTTTCAACGGAGAGTTGGCAAGTTTAGACTCACGGACACTAATACTGCTTAACAGACATTTACCTGAAACTTACATACATTTTAGAAAGAAAGTTGCACTAAATTCTGCTTTTACCACTTTGATGACAGATTTGCCCTGTGAGATAGGTGACCGTTATCATTTATTTTTATTATTTATTTATTTTTTAATTAAAAAAAGTCAGTTTGAGAACTATGAAAATGAACAAAAGCTTACAAAAACTTAGCAGCTCTCATATTCTGTTTTTTTTTGGGGGGGGGGTTTGCAATGACTTAACTTGGCTCTTCCCAAGTTAAAAGGATCACCCAGACGTGATCCCCATGCTCACTGTGCGTAGAGGTGTATCTGCTACACCTCACTGACGAAACCCAAAGATGGCCAAAATGATCATCCAGGGTTGCAGAGGGAACTTGCCGGCTTTTGGGTTCTTGACTGCCCTTGTGGGTGGGATTAGTCTGATATGCCTTAAAATAGGTTCTCTCTCTGTAACAGCCCAAGAGAGCTCTGTAACAGCACAGGAGAGCAAAAACTATTTTGAGACCTGAGCGGGGATTTACCGTTTCGGAGTTCTCATTATTTCTATATATATTTTTTATATTACTGTACCTGCTTGTACTTTGTATTTGTGTACGCATACAAATAAAGTAAAATTATTGTATGAGGAAAGTGAACAAGTAAATAATCATTAATTATATAACTGAAAATGGCATGTAGATGGCTATAAGAAAAGTATATAAACAAAGTGATGCAAAGGTCAGAAGGTTAATGCCTATAGAGCAAAAGGCATGGTAAATATGAGCCACAAATAAAAATGTACTTGGTAAGACCTTTGAACTCTGGGTTTACTGTGGACTGTCCGTCAGTGTATCTTATTTTTCAGCCTTGCTGACTGGTGCAAGGATTATCTGTATTACAGCTAAAGGTGGTGAGAAGTCTAGTAACCCACTATTATGCTTCAGACGAAATTAAAACAGTCTCTGTCGTAGGTCATTTGCAATCCTGCTGCTCCCCCCATATATTTAATTGCATGATCACACAGTAACTTGATAACCAGTACCAAGTGTTCCCTTAGTCTACCAAAAATCGATAATTGCATATAGTCTTAGAACCATAAATTGAAAAAGCTAGTTCATTTTATTTTTTTATTTTTTTTGTCAGAGATGGACTGACGCGTTTTAAATGAAAATGATGCATAAGTTTCAAGAACCTATGTCTCCTTTTTCACGTTAAACTCTAGTTTTGTTTTAGCCATTTGGTTAGAGAAGAATAATTTGCAACTGTTTACCTGTTTATTTCTCTGTTCCTTCTGGTTAATTCAGTTACATGTGGATTATAAATCCAGCTACTCCCTGGGTAATTTTTACGCTTTGTATTCACTTAGTGCTACAGATACATAGACATGACTTGTTTTGCTTCAATCTTCCAGGCAGAGCTAAAGACCAGGAAAGCCGCAGAGTCACTGCGTTGCTCTGTGGAGAAATACAATGCTGTACGCAAGGAGTTTGAAGAGAAGATGTTGCAGTCTGCGCAGGTATGTTATATACTACCCAAATCTCTCTCTTCCTCTACCTGTTGTCTCTCTAATTCCAAATAGTGTATTGCTAGATAATATTTTTGCTCCACCTAGATGAGCAAATGACTTATTTACAATGACTAGCAGCAATGGTGTGTATTTTTATTTATTACATTTTTATGAGCCATTAAATGTCTCCATCAGGTGTTCCAGGACACAGAGGCTACTCATCTCAGACACATGAAGAGACTTGTTACAGCATACTCTCACTCGGTGGAAGACACTCACGTGCAAATTGGGCAGGTGAACACCCTATCTGGTTCTTTATGATTACATATTTTTTATGATGTGTGCTTTATCTTAGACTCCTGCCAAACCTCTTCTCCTTTAAAAATGGAATTTAACCTCTTGTTGTATGTAGAGAAGTGACTTTGGGCCTCTTGATATTGGTGGTGTCTTAAGCAGTAACACCAGTTATGCAGAAACTAGTTCCATTAAATTGATGACAGGGCTTTTTAAAAATGCTTTTCAGCTTTTAGTACCCTGGCAGCTTGTCTTCATAAGAATGATGTAAAACTATTATATTAAAAGAAATCTGTGAGCATAAAAAGTATTGACATTTACATACCAAGCCAAAGATAATTATGTGCTCAAAATTAAGATATTCCCAAATACCCCTTTGGATACCACTGTATAACCGAGGGTTAGGTAACCTTTGGCACTACAGACATGGACTGCATCTCCTGTAATATACTTAGAGCCATTATATTGGCAAGACATCTGACAAGATGTTGTCCACAACATCTGGAATGCTGAAAGTTACCTACCCCTGCAATAACCTACTCTTACTTAAATTTCATCTAATTGTACTGAAAGTATCACTGTATTATTTTTTTTTTTGATTTTTTTTTTTTTTTTTAAGAGTGCACCAATACACACGTTCAAACAATTTTAAAAAAACTGTGCAAGACAATTACTGTTATAACTGTTTTAACCATGCTAATGCTTTATGTTGGTCAAACCCCGCTGCCAGCTGTTGTTACCTATAATATGCACAACAAAAATAAAGAATTTAAAAAAAAAAAGTGTGCACCAATAATGTAAAACTAGCACTTATTTAATTGTTTGCGTGAACTTCCACTGAAGTATCTCAGTCTTGATTTTTATGCCATTGTCTCTACAGGTTCAAGAAGAATTTAAACACAATATTGAAAATGTAGCTATAGAAAAACTGATCAGGAGGTTTGCAGAAACTAATGGTACCGGAACAGACCGTCCAGGTAATAGAATTAGACTAGAGATACAATAGAAGGAAGTAATGGTGAGGTGATTGCTTTATGAGAAGAGTGATAGCTCTCCTTTTCCTCATTTATACCCTAATTTGTGTAAATGATTTATTTCAGAGGCTGTGGAGTTTGAAGGTTTTCGCTTCCCCGCGTCTATAGAAGGCAAGTAGACCATTAGTTTTCTCCTATCTTTACTTTGGCTGTCCTTTAAAGAAAGTCTCCTATAGACTGTGTCAATATGTATAAAATTACTAAACCAGCCAAATAAAAATGAATAGTAAGATATTTCTTTCTGCCAGGTGTAAAGCGTACATGGTCAAAACCTTTCCGTATTCGAGGCTTGAGCCGGAGAGAGAAAGACACTCACCCTGTGTAAGCCCTCTAGTATATTTCTGGTGTGTGTGTTTTGTTGTTGTTTTTATTTTTTAAATTGAGTTTAATAGCCTTATCAGTGGCAATGAACTTAACAATCCTTTTTGTGTGTTACATCTGTCCTGCAGGGAATCCTCCGAACCAGAATGTGTGGTACGTAAACTGTATTTGTTCATTTAGCAGTGCTTCTAAAACGTTTTGTTTTTGTTTTGTAAAAGTGTTTTCTTATGAGAACCTTAGATCTCCCCCAAGAAATGCAGCTCATTGTGACATCTTTCAGAAGACAGCTGCAGTCTGCTGGTCCTGCCATGCATCTCTACTTCAATTCACTGCTTTGGGTCTATAAAATATACAATATTTTTATGCGGTCACCCTCTTGTTATAAACACTTCACGTTTTAGTTTTTGGGATGTCTGCAACTATTAATCAAGTTTTTGAGAAACAATGGGAATAGAGGGATGCAAAAATAATGGCCAAAACATATTCGGTTCAGTAGTTCCAACCAGACCCAAAGAAATTATTCAATAAAAGGAAAAAAAATCAAACATTCATCTAGGAATCAAATGTTTGCTCCTTCAACTGCTTACATTTTCATATACTGAGCCATTTGTAGAGAACAACGTGTGATGAAGGGGATAAAAAATTTAAAAGGAGTGTAAAAAGTCAAAAACAATGTAGGGGATTGAGAGGAAAAAAAGAGGAAGTGGGTAAGTGAAAGAGAGAGAGGTAAAACTAGAAAGGTGAAATAGGGAAAGATGGTTTAATGAGAGGAGGTAAGTGGGAAGGTGTGCAACACATGTCTAAGTCTGAAAGAGTTAGGCAGGTCAACAGAGGTATCAGGTAACAAATGTGTTACTGTGGTTAAGCAGTAGGCACAGCAGCCTTTGGTTTTACACCCAGCATGCCAAAGAAGGCAAGATATTCCTCTTTCAGGACTGCCGGGTAGTTCATTAAGCTCCATAAGTAACTCTTAGCACTACAAAGTTTTTGTGTTTTCAGCAGGTGTGTGATGCTAGAGTAATGCTGCATCTGTAAAGGCTTCAGGGCACAACCAAAAGATTAACGAGAACTATAAATTTCCCCTCGTATGGTCAGTCCCGCTGTATGTGGAGCAGGCTACCCTTGCTTCGCCTAACACCTACAACAGTGATTAAGGATTCTGAGAGTCAGGCATGCAAAGTTTGTTGTGTCCTAGCAGTGGTGAGCCATTATGGTTGAAGAAACATAATTTGGTGCCATTTATCCTCTTTAAAAGTTAACATGAGATAATCTTTACACTTATCCGTGCACAGAGACAAGATTCCTGTTTTCGTATAAATAATTGAGGTTCACTTTTAAAATCCAGGTCATTCACTAAACTGTCATGTTGGTAATTATATTTTTATCTAGCTATCTTAATTCAGTAAGCACTGGTTATGTGGTTATATGCAAGTATAATTACAGTGATAGCTTGTTTATATTATTTATAGCATATGGTTTCCACTCAATGGGATAGATGTGTCCAGAAAGAGAAGGCCATAACAGGCCAATGTAGTCATAAACCATATTATTACTACTTTATCAGCCTTTGGCAAATAAACTCAAAGGAGGAAAATACCATGTCCTGTCTCATTTGGCAATCCTGTTTGAATGCATCTCTATTTAAATCCCAGAGAGACATTTTTGTTAGGGTACCAATAACCGGTAAGAAGCACGTTTTCATGTTATTTATATGTTGGTTTTAGTCTTTTTTCATTAATCAAGTTTTCTCTATACCCACAGACAATGAGCAGCGGGCTTCAATTATTGTTAATGTATCAAATAGCTAGGGATATTCATGAATCCATTAAACAGACAGGGTTATTCAGTAAAGTTGTAATTCAAAGTGATGGTGAAATTTAAGGAAAAAGTAGCTAAGATGGAAAAAAAACAAATCTCTATATCTGCTGTTTTCAGTTTCTCTACCTTGACCTTCAATTTAAAATTTACTCACTTTAATGAATAGTCTGATTGGATTGAGTAATAAACTACTATTTCCTTCATAGGCAGCTTGATTAAATTATTATTAGTGTAAACTTGTTTTGAGGGTTTTGTTTTGTATAATTGAATGACTTAATCAATTCCCGGTTGCTGGTGAATTGAATATGTTGTAAGTCTTCATTTTTGTAATTTTTTTTATTTTTTTTATTGTTATTGGTGTTACGAATAGGTTTCCCAAATTTCTATGTGGCAGTACACTTATTTTATTTTTTATTTTTTTTTATAATTTTAAGGAGATTCCTGATGTAGATGATGAGGGTTTTACTATCCGTCCAGAAGAAAATGTAACCAGTATCCTTTTCAAGTTGTCGGCAAAATCAGCGAAGTGGAGAAACTTGCTGTGTAGCATTTATTTGCATGTACAGTGCAGGTTAAATACACACTGCATCCAAACCAGACCCAATTGGTTAACTGGACCCAGCAAGAATTGTTGGTGTTTAACCAAAAGTTGTAGGTCACTTTTTCTGCATTTGCTTTGAGGAGGTGGGCTGTAGAGCAAGCTTCCTTAACTAATTTATTGTAACATTCTATATACTACATGACCGAGGAGTGTAGTGAGTTTATATGAAGCTCTATTTTTGTTGTACTACGTTATCACATATAGTAAGGGATATTAAAAGTGACTTGGGATCACAAGTGTAGATATATTAAGCCTGCTTATTGTTACTCCTATTGCTCCAGGTAGTGATTTTTTTTTTTTTTTTTTTAAAGAAGACAATTAGTGGCATTTGAAAGACATATGCATTTTATTGCCAGCAGTTGCGTCATAGGTTTTTTGAAAATTCTGTCCCAACCTGTTCTGATGTTCATTCACTCTCACATTTTCACTTTTGATAATCTTTGTCCTACTGAAGAACTGCAAACTGCTAGAATGCATTTGATGCATTAGACGCAGAATATCCATTCTACAGAATTAAAAATTTAAAATTTTTGCAAGAAATGACCATATGTTATCTTCAAATACCTGAAAATGGCATTTGCCCAATGAATGTATCTATGTGGATTTTTTTTTTTTTTGTTACTATACCTTGTCTAACACATACAATTAATAATCTCTTATTGCTCTGATCATTTTTGGCATGCATATTTTTTTTGATAAGGTGAGATTACTTGTTCGTGTCATTGAGTTTTTGACAATCTTCATCACCCTCCAAACCTAGTTTATTTTTCTGTCTGGCAGTGTTACAATTTTGCTGATATCTATTGCCATGGAGAAAGGAGGAGTGGGGCTTTCACTAAGTAGTCTTTAAGGAATTGTTCCATGTGTCTACTATCCATATTCCTAGAGTTTGACATCTGGGAACAGGGTCTCTAGTCTTATTAGTTCTACACTCAAAACCTATTGTTATGACCCTGAACAAATGGAACCTATGATAATCTGTTTCAGTGGAAGTCTGTGTACTGTGAAGGTCAGGCTCCATTGAAGTAGTTGACTTGGCATGTGGTGATGTTCATCTTGAATACTAAGAAAATCTAAATTAAACAGAACTTGCAATAAAGGAAGGATAAACGTTAGATGACTCTTTACAAGAAGTGTTTATGAAGGCTGTGCAGGTCACATGCGGGGAGGTGTGACTGGGGTTTAAACAAAGTGAGTGAACTCCTAAATGGCAGAGAATTGAGCAGTGAGACTGCAAAACTGTTTCATTAAGCTAAAGTTTGTTTTGGTGACTATAGTTTCCCTTTTTATTATGTTCATGTTTATTTTTCACTTACATGTTGATATCACTGCTGAGTGACCCCAATCTACTTAACCTGTCGCTCTATAGCAGGTGATCTACCCAACTGTGAGATCAGTTTCCCTCCCCCCTCCCCCACCACCCTTGTCCTCCTAGGTTAGGGGACGTAACTCTACCACAAAGTATGCAAGCTCCTGGTACCTTAAATTCCCCCTACTACATTGTGAATGTTACCCTCACACTGATTGTGAGTCTCGGTTGTATTCCACTGCTCTTAAAGGCCACGTCGAATCCTAATAATGCATAGCCTATAGTACAGGTATCTCTTCTAGCATTAGATTTATGTTCCAAGTACTCCAGGATGCATGCTAGCCAAATGAACATATTAGTTATACATTCTCTATGTGACTTATCTTACAGAAGTGAGATGCTTGCCATACAGTTTTGGTGCTTCTATCTTGAAAATGAGGCCGCTTTTGATATACACTCACTGTGTGGTTATTATAGCATTCTGTGTTACTTTCCATACTGTCACTCCTGATCTTGTAACTCTGTACATATAAAAAAAAAGAGGAAAAAGACATTTGTCGATGTTGTTCTTCCAAGCACATAATTATTTGCCTGTCCATAACACACAATTGAGTTATAATTCAAAAATGTTTTAAAGATCGTCCTGCAAATAAATTGAACATTTGCTATAGAGATGCACACATTTCCATAGTTTACAAGTCTTTAATAATTGTTCGTATGTTGCATGTATATTTTAAACAGACACTCCAGGCACCCATAATCACTATAGTAATCATCTATTGACCAGTATGTTTTATAGAAACACTTTACTGTGTAAGTTACATATTAGGCAGAAAAAAGCTACAAAACAAAAATATTCCTTTTTTTTTTTTTTTTTTAATATATAGATTTTTTCTTTTTTTTTTTTTATTGTGTTTTTTTTTTTTTTTATATATATATATTAACAGTCTATAAATTACTTTGGATGTGAATTAGCGCACATGAAATTTTCCTTAATGGATTAATAGACTCTGCTGTTAACTGCTGTTCCTCAAGTGACTCTGATTTTGACGATGATGATGAGCCTCGGCGATTCCGGTTTCTGATCAAGCCACCTCAGGTTGGAGACTGTGAAGGGGACCAGGAAGCTGAGATGCAGAGGCTACGAGACACAGTGGGATGTCTGATACAACCACCAACAGCTGGGGTAAAAAGGAATTTATAAACTTCCAACTGAGTGTAGTATATAACCAATGTCTCATTTGAGAATGATGCAGGTTGGGTTTTGGATAAAAGGTTTTTAACCTTTTTCTTTCCCAACCCCATGTATATAGATTTTCATTTTGCAATACTTAGCAATGTAACAAAATAAATGCTCCTACATTTCAATTGTTGAGTTTCTGATACTGATACTCCAGTCTGCTTCCTTTATGTTTCTCTGGAGGAAGTATAAAAGATTTGCCCATTAAAGATGGCTCTAAAAGTACTGCTAACCAGCTGCCAAAAACTCTAAAAATGTTTCAGGATGTTGGTGCTAGACATGTGCAATTTGTTTCGGTCCGAATATGAATTCGGACGAAATTTCGGGCAATTCGGACATCGGGTACTTCCGAAGTGCCGTAGCACATTATTGCCTAAGTACTAATATACTTACCCAGTGAAAGAAGAAGAATGTTACACTGTATACAATTTTAAATAAAAAGCATACAAACATAGCCAGGATTCAGCTGTAAGCATTTGCAACACTTACAACAATCAAGTAACATACATTCATATAAAATATGTTACTTGGCCAGTCAATGTAATGACAGGAATGAATAAGTAGATAACTCCCTAATTCCCACGGTATTAGGGAGCTATCTACTAAAAGGCTGAAAGAGCGGTGGGTGGGGGCCCTAAATACTAATAATGGGGGGGACCTAATGTCCTCCCCCTGGCCCCCACCCCTGAGCAGTGGGTGGGGGCCCTAAATATCAATAAGGGGGGGACCTATTGTCCTCCCCCCCCTGGCCCCCACCCCTGAGCAGCGGGTGGGGACCAAAAAAAAAACTTAAAAAAAGGTCCCCCCTCCAGTGGGGGGGCCTAATGTAAAATAATGGGGGGCCTATTGTCCTCCCCTGGCGGTGGTGGGGCCCTAAATACCAATTGGGGGAACACCTAATGTCCTTCCCCTGGCCCCCACCCCTGAGCGGTGGGTGGGAGCCTTAAATTATAATAGGGGGGGGGGACCTAATGTCCTCCCCCCTGGCCCCCACCCCTGAGTGGTGGGTGAGGGGCCCTAAATACTAATAAGGGGGGGGGACCTAACGTCCTCCCCCCCCTGGCCCCCACCCCTGAGCGGCGGGTGGGGGCCCTAAATACTAATAAGGGGGGGGAACACCTAATGTCCTTCCCCCTGGCCCCCAACCCTGAGCAGTGGGTGGGAGCCCTAAATTATAATAAGGGGGGGACCTAATTTCCTCCCCCACCCCTGAGTGGTGGGTGGGGGCCCTACAGTAAAATAAGGGGGGGGACCTAATGTCCTGGCCCCCACCCCTGAGCGGTGGGTGGGGGCCATTAATTAATGTCCTGGCCCCCACCCCTGAGCGGTGGGTGGGGGCCCTAAATACCAATAAGGACCTATTTTCCTCCCCTCTGGCCCCCACCCCTGAGCGGCGGGTGGGGGCCCTAAATACTAATAAGGGAGGGGACCTAATGTCCTCTACCCTGGCCCCCACGGTATAGCGAGTAGGGGCAAAAATGACTAATACCAATTTAGGTCTTTCAGCCTTTTGGTAGATAACTCCCTAATACCGTGGGAATTAGGGAGTTATCTACTAAGCGGCTGCAAGAGAAGTCCCGAAGTTGCCGAATTGCCGAATTTCGGAATGCCGAACTGAAAATTTTCCCCATCCACATGCCTAGTTGGTGCATATTGATAACATATTAGATATGTGGCCATTGTGCATAGATTATTTTGGCATTTAAAAAAAAATAATTCACTACTACTACTGAATAGACTAAAACATTGTTGGGAGGGTGTATTGATTCTAGCTTATTTAATTAAGGTACTCTGGGAACCTCAATAACGGCAATACAATTTATGTGATCTATATAATCTTTGTATCTTGATTTTTATATATAAATTGTATATCATATTCCAGTCAATTATGTGGTAAGAAATATTAGCAGCCTTTGTGATCTGTAATAAAATAAGTGTACAAGTAGCAATATTTATAAAGAATATTATCACAGCACATTATACTTTACTTGAGGCACAGTTACTCCTCGATGTATATAGGTCTGTGATATCTGGTTCCTGGCACATACATTAGGGGTGCCACCTTTTTTGGGAAAAAATATTTGCATAATTAATTATATGCGTGATATCACACACACACAGACAAGAAAGAATAATTTGAATGGTAACTAATTTTGTGACTTGGCTTCCGGGTACCTGCAATCTTTGTGTAGGTAAGGGATCTTTGCAAAGATTTTTTGTAGATTGTATTACCTATTCCTCCTATTATCCTTAAGGTTTGGTAAATTTCACAATTGGACGCCAGTGCTTTTTTCCTATGCTGGTAGCGGTTATTCTGCTTAATACTTTTTATTGAGCTTTTACATAGTAGGAGCTACTTGATTTTATTGAACTTATTGTTACGCTATCCGATTTGCAACATGTACAAATACAGGGGATATTTTTCACTATGTATTTGTGAGTACACATAGACTGCGGAATACATAAACACACAGACTGTTGAGTGCACACACACACACACTGCTCAATATGTGCACACACACACACACTGCTCAATATGTGCACACACACACACACTGCTCAATATGTGCACACACACACACACTGCTCAATATGTGCACACACACACACACTGCTCAATATGTGCACACACACACTCACTGCTCAATATGTGCACACACACACTCACTGCTCAATATGTGCACACACACACTCACTGCTCAATATGTGCACACACACACACACACTGCTCAATATGTGCGCACACACACACTGCTCAATATGTGCGCACACACACACACACACTGCTCAATATATACACACACACTACTCAATATAAAGCACACACACACACTACTCAATATAAAAGCACACACACACACTGCTCAATATACCAGACACATAAAGACACACTGCTCAATATAAAGCACACACACATACGCAAAGACACACACACATGCTCAATATGCTAGCACACACACTGCTCAATATGTGCACACACATGCTCAATATAAGCACACACACACACTGCTCAATATGTGCACACACTGCTCAATATGTGCACACACTGCTCAATATGTGCACGCACACACACACTGCTCAATATGTGCGCACACACACACTGCTCAATATGTGCGCACACACACACACTGCTCAATATGTGCACACACTGCTCAATATGTGCACACACTGCTCAATATGTGCACACACTGCTCAATATGTGCACACACTGCTCAATATGTGCACGCACACACACACTGCTCAATATGTGCACGCACACACACTGCTCAATATGTGCACGCACACACACTGCTCAATATGTGCGCACACACACTGCTCAATATGTGCGCACACACACTGCTCAATATGTGCGCACACACACTGCTCAATATGTGCACACACACTGCTCAATATGTGCACACACACACACACACTGCTCAATATGTGCGCGCGCACACACGCATGTATCTGCTCTCAAGACATCCCATCTCCGTCCTCTCCATGCACTGCTCAGGCACCAACGCGTTTTCCTAGCACGCCCTTAGAGCACTGCACACCCTGGTGGCCGGTGTCGATATTGCAGCACATTCTTCTCACAGAAAAATGCTGGCAATTGTATTGTCGGTATTTTTGCAATACCGGCACTGGCCACAAAGCTTGAAATACCATCTGTGCTGGTAAAATACCGGCCAAGTAGCAACCCTAACCTACACAGATCTGTTTATGTGCATGTACAATCCTGGAAAGGTCTTTTCAGATTTCCATGGATTTGGAATAGATCTTGCACAGCTCCTGCAGCAGTGTGCTTCTATATCTCCTGCACATCTCTGCCTCAGCAAAGGTGCAAAGGAGTTATTGTTACAAAGATCCAGAATCGATTTCACCAGCCAAGTCCTTTAGCCTTTCACTTATTCCTGGCCTATCTCCCCACCATGAGTATCTGGAGAATGCTTATTTTTATACTGTAGTTTAGTTGTTTTGTTTTTTCTCTCTGTGTACTTCTTAGGTTGCCATAAATTAAAACTAAATGCAACTGTATCAAGGATGAACCTTAATTGCTCATTTTAGTGTTTACAGTTCAGAACCATGAGCATTTATAAAATATCACTATTTTGCAGTTATAACTACATCAGTTGACAAGCAAGCATATTCTTCCAAATCATCTCCATGGGTATTCCAAACTCAAGTATACCTGTTGGCTTCTAGGGGAAATAGCCAGTTCTCAATGCCAGAAAATTGACTTATTTCCCCAGGTTATGAAAACAGAATTTCTAAAACTTTCAGGCACTCTCAAAACTATTTGGAGTTGTTAGCAACTTTGTTTCTTTTAGGGTACAGGGATAGAATATTGACCAGTAGGCCAATAGTGTAGTTTTATATCAAATAATGTGGACAACTAACTAGATACACATTTGATACAAATATATAGATTTTTCTCACCCTATCCTGGGTGGTATATATTCCTCATTCTCGGGTCCTTGAAGTCTGAGGGTTCTGCGTAGTATCCTCTGGATAGCGATTTCAGATATCCCAATATTTTTTAGAAAGGAGGTTGTTTTAAAAAAAAAAAAGTATGTACATTTATCTTTTTATTTCTACTTTATGCATGTTTATAATGTTTTTAACTTTATAAAGTTTAATGAGAAAACAATAAATAAATTGAAATTACCTTTAACTAGTGATTAATGAGATCCTTAAGCTTGATGCTGCGAGACTAAGTATTTGATATCTGGTTTGATTTTCGTAGGGAACAAACGAAGGTCACCTCATTCGGTGATATTCAGACGACTTCTCTGTTTGCGCATAATATGATTTCTCATCTGTGCATCAGCTCCCCTCCTCTCCCTCCTCAATTCCCCCCCACCCCTCTTTTTTTTTTTTTTTTTACCTTCCTTATAGCAATTCCCAGCACGAAGGCTGGGCTAGGTAGCCCACTTACTATTATTAGCCAACAACAATTTTTTTCCTTTTCCTTTTTATATTTTTTATTTTCCTTTTTTACAAGTACTCTGCTCCTTCTTTCTCCTATTCTACAAGTACTCTGCACCTTCTTTCTCCTATTCTACAAGTACTCTGCTCCTTCTTTCTCCCTATTCTACAAGTAATCTGCTCCTTCTTTCTCCCTATTCTACAAGCAATCTGCTCCTTCTTTCTCCCTATTCTACAAGCAATCTGCTCCTTCTTTCTCCCTATTCTACAAGCAATCTGCTCCTTCTTTCTCCCTATTCTACAAGCAACCTGCTCCTTCTTTCTCCCTATTCTACAAGCAACCTGCTCCTTCTTTCTCCCTATTCTACAAGCAACCTGCTCCTTCTTTCTCCCTATTCTACAAGCAACCTGCTCCTTCTTTCTCCCTATTCTACAAGCAATCTGCTCCTTCTTTCTCCCTATTCTACAAGCAATCTGCTCCTTCTTTCTCCCTATTCTACAAGCAATCTGCTCCTTCTTTCTCCCTATTCTACAAGCAATCTGCTCCTTCTTTCTCCCTATTCTACAAGCAACCTGCTCCTTCTTTCTCCCTATTCTACAAGCAATCTGCTCCTTCTTTCTCCCTATTCTACAAGCAATCTGCTCCTTCTTTCTCCCTATTCTACAAGCAATCTGCTCCTTCTTTCTCCCTTTTCTACAAGTACTCTCCTCCTTTATTTTATCCACTTTTTTCCATTTTTATTCCCTTTTTGTAAATTTTTTTTTCTTTTCCTTTTTATCTCCTTTTTAATGCTTTTCTTTTACCTTCCTTATGGCAATGTACAAAAGTAAGGTTGAGCTAGTTAGCCCACTTATTATTATTAGCCAACAATTCTCTCCTGGTCCTACCTATAACTTTTCTTTCTCCTATTTTACAACTGCTCTGCTCCGCTTCTGCCTGCTTCTACCTTTCCCTGCTATCGTGCATCAGCTCCCACTCCTCCCCTTCCTCTTCCCACGTGTTACACGTTTGCGCGCACATGCACGCGCGCGTTCGTACTTTCATGTGTGCACTCGCACCTGCCCGCCCACTCTCTCAAAAGGAGGATTTAGCATTTTAGCTTGTTTTGCTGGCGAAATCCCTACCGCCCACCTAGAATCCTGAAATGCCCACTAGTGGGCGGTAGGGACCAGGTTGACGACCCATAATTTATAGCCTTCTTCCATTTTTCATTAAAGAATGAATAAACAAATTTAAAAAAGGTTCTTTAAAATGTTACTCCAGTCATTAAGACTGGGACAAGTCATGGTGGTAGGAATCTTTATGTGCAGCATTTCTGCTTGAAACTCTGCACATACTGAGAAACATTGTTTCTGGTGAAGACTAGTTAAACCCTCAGCAAATGTGATCTAAGAGCACAGCTCTGTTCTGGGCTGGCAAATGTAAATTATGTGCATATTTTTATGTCTGTTATCAGCGGGTACAGCGTGCTGGCCATAGACTTACTGAGCTTCTTCCAAGCAGAATGAGCCTGCAAGAGGAAAAGTTTATCTCCCTGCGTCCCTCCCTCCCTTCTTTCATTAATTAGACTTCCCACTTCCCCAAACTAGTGCTCATTTTTTTATTTTATTTTTTACCACCTATCTCCCGTTACCGGCTCTGGCTGGCGAAACAGCCAAATCAGAGGAAGCCTCTGATTGGACCACATAAGGCTATGTGACATCTGGTGATGGCGTGGAATGCTGGGAACTTCACCCAGATAAGTACAATAGTGCCGAATAGGGCATGTAAAATAGCACACCACTCAAAGGGGTTGGACTAAACCAAAACAGGTTTACATAATTGTACATGTATGTGTGGTGGAACATACCGCTAATTTTGTGTGTTTTGCTTTTATCGGTTCGTGAGTTCTGGAATCTGAACACTGCATTCAACTCCCGAACGAGGACCACCCCGGTACCCCATTAGATTATTCTCACCTAGTAACTTAAGTGCGAAGCCGCAAGAAAAGTAATTAATGAATGCTTCCCCTGGGTGGCCGCCATTTTGTGTATACGAAGACACGTGGTCGGCAAAAGAATGGCAGACATTTTGTCTCCCAAATGTGGGCAGGGGCACTTGGTCGTCGAGTGCCTGGAACTCTTTTCGTCTAGGCACTCGCACGAATACATTGTGTTTCAACAGTAATTTTGACAAAAGAGATTATATCCACTTCACATTTCTCTATCTTCAGAACCCTCTTTCCTTTTTCCTATCCCTTTCTTTGTGTGACTATACTCTTTAATAAATTTTCCTGCCTTCCCTTTGTTTTTCTTTTCTTTTTCCTTTCCTCTCATTTTTTCCTTTCCTCTTTTCTCTTTCCTCCCCCCCCATTCTTCCTTTCTCTTTCCTTTTTTTTTCACATAAAACCAAATCTCATATGCATCTACACCAGACACAAAAAAAACCTGTAAGCATAAACTCAAAACAAAAATACAAATATACAAAAAAAATACATTTTGCTGAGAGCTTATCATGTAGAGTTTATCAGCTTTACAGGCATACAATTGGCACACCATGGCAATCTGCTTTACAGGCATACAATTGGAACATTGTCAGCTTTAGATGCATAAAATTGGCACACTATAGCAATCCGCTTTAGATGCATACAATTGGCATACCATGGCAATCGGCTTTAGATGCATAAAATTGGTACATCATGGCAATCAGTTTTAGATGTATAAACTTGGCACACCATGGCAACCAGCTTTAGAGGCATAAATTCAGAACATCATGGCAATCCGTTTTAGAGGCATAAAATTGGAACATCATGGCAGCTTTAAATACATAAACTTGGCACACCATGGCAATAAGCTTTAGATGCATAAACTTGGCGTATCATGGTAATCACTTTTAGATGCATAAGCTTGGAACATCATGGCAATCCGCTTCAGAGGCATACAATTGGCACACCATGGCAATCCGTTTTAGATGCATAAAATTGGCATAACATGGCAGTTTTAGAGGCATAATTCTGGGATATCATGGCAGTTTTAGAGGCAGAAACTTTGCACATAATGGCAATCAGTTTTAGAGACATACAACTGCTTACTCACAGACTCAGAATCAGAAGCCGCCGGGCTCCCTCTTTCATCCAGTTACCTCACATTGATTATCCCAGTGGTAGAACCAGAGTTAGCCGTGGTGCAAGAATGTGCAAGTGTGGCCAAAAAGTAGATCTCCATCTGTCGGAGAACTTCAACAATGCTATACCAGATGGGATGTACCATTTTCTTATCATTGCAGGGTTATATTTGTGAGCAGTGTTTGAGCGTTTGAATGTAAGCATGTTTTTGTATTAAGTATATGTGTTCATGAATGGGTGTATTTGTAGTATTATTATTATTATGATATTTATATAGCGCCGTCAAATTCTGCAGCGCTTTACAATGGGTGGACGAACAGACATGTAGTTGTAACCAGACACGTTGGACGCACAGGAACAGAGGGGTTGAGGGCCCTGCTTAATGAGCTTACATGCTAGAGGGAGTGGGGTAAAATGACACAAAAAGGTAATGATAGTATTAGACTAGTGACAGTTGCAGAAGAGGAATCCGTCAGGAGCTATTAACAGTTTAATTGATACGCTTTTATGAAGAAGTGGGTTTTTAACGATTTTTTGAAGGAGTGGAGACTGGCTAAGCATCGGAGGAGGGAAGTGATTTACACAAGAATGGTGCAGCCCTCGAGAAATCTTGAAGGCGAGCATCAGAGGTAGGAGTACGGACAGAAGATAGACGTAAGTCTTCAGCAGATCGTTAGGGCCTATACTTGTGTATAAGAGAGGATAGATAGGTGGGAGCAGCATTATGTAGAGATTTGAAAGCAAGAACCAGAATTTTAAATTGAGCTCTATATTTGGGGGAGGGCAGGGAGTGCAGGGGTTACATGGGGGGGCAGGGTCTGGGGGCTGTGTACCACCTTTCATAAATTCAATGGTGGTCCAGTGGCGTAACTCTCCGGTCTGCAGCTCCGCCGGGTGCAGAGCTGCAGACCATGTAATAAGTCTTGTGAGCTCCCAGAGTGTTGCCATGGTAATGCTCTGGGTGCTCGTGAGACTTCTATCACACGGTCTGCAGCTTTGCACCCGGCAGAGCTGCAGACCGGAGGTGCGGGGCAGACTGATTGGAGGGAGCCTGGCGGCATACAGGCCAAGCAATCAGTCTGCTTGCCTGGCTCCCCGGCGGCCCTGCATGTTTGGGTCAGTGCAACCCACTGGGAATCGCCCTGCGACCCACAAGTGGGTCGCGACCCACACGTTGGGAACCGCTGCCTTAGACTGTTTTGGGCTAGCTCCTCGTGTCTGGATGGTCAAAACTTTGCCCTGGTGGCAATCTAATTCCACTGAATGGATCTGAGTGATAATTGGCCAGGTTATACACTCAGACCTGGGCTGTAACGCCACCCTGGGCATAAAAGGGGTTAAATGCCGTTTAGGAGATATTCCCTTCCCGATATACAGGCAGCTACTGTAGACACCAATCCACCGAACTGAAGAAGCATATGAAGGCTCTCAAACATACAAATGCTATAAACAACCGAATAGGAAAAACCATACGAAAGGTTTACACTCCTAGCAGTCGAACTGGAACAGCATACAATAAATCCCCCCCAAGAACGAGACAAAGCTCCGTGTTGAGGGTCAAGCAGTGAACAGATAGAGCTGTGGGTTTATTGTTCTTATATACACATTCTTACACATTAGTACCACCCACAGGGTTTTGGAAAACAACCAATAAACACGAACAATAGACTCAGACACTCCCACACAAAATCCTACCCTCTGTCTGTGATACAATTACCTTACACAATGGATTAATGTAATTATCACAGGCAGAGAAATACAGTTTTCCCACATTATTCATAACTTGAAAAGTATACATCACATTCACATTACATTTTCAGAATCCTCATACTCCAAATACAAACATATGTCAAAATCATCCAAATTGGTCCATTGGTTCAGAAGATAGATCGAAGTCCTTTGTGACTAAATGAAGCATGGCTTTTCTGCCCAAAACTAGTTCCACAGAGTCTTCTATCCTGGAGATAATTGGGAAGTAATCCAAATATCTCCAAGGACAGAGGCAAAACTCCATTAAGCATATGGCAGTAAAAACACAGTAAAATACACAAGGTTACATTTATTACATAAAATACAGACATGCAACATATCCCCAGATTGCTTAGGTCTGAGCGCACATTATTACTGAATGGCGCTCAGACCACACACATACAGTTCAATCGTCATGGAGCCAAAGTCTTTTATTACACGAATAGGCTCCATGGGAAAGCTATCTGGGTTAAATGAGTTCATTCAGTAAATCCGAGAATCTACCGAACGCCAGAGCAGAAATACATGAATAGACCTTTCTGCATAGGAAAATAAAGTATTTAAATGCCGGTCCATAGTCAAAAGGCAGCAGGCAGGCAACCTTGGCTCCTCCAATGCACAGTGGCGAGATTGGTCTCGTCACATGGGCCGTCCAGGGATATAACTGTGTGGGATTCCTAGTTATGATTGGAGTACTTTTGGGGTACTGTATATTTTGTATAGGTGTTTTTTTTTGTACCTGAGAGATAATTTAATTATAGTTTTTCTCACACAATTATATCTCAGGCACAAAGGAGCCCGGGATGGAAAACCCTGTAAAATTGTGTTGAAGACCCCATGTTAGGGGTCTGTGTATAAAAGCAGTGTGTGGTCTGAATAAAAATAGTTCACTCCCAGAACTATGTTTCGTCCGGTTAATGGGGGAATGGATGTCTGCATGTTTAACGGTTCAAGTCTGGCTGAGAGAAGGACTTAGTGGAGGTAACCAGTCGGCTTACCCAGGGTCTGCTACATCTGGTATGCATTTTGTGTTTTTTAAATATAATTTTTTGTGTTTTTTTTTTTTTTTTTTAATGAAATATATCCGTAGTAAATGTATTAATTACAATACTTTATTTGTGTGTATCTGGTACTTTTATGGTGTCTGTGATCTGACTGCACTTTAAATTTTTCCTTTACAGGTGTCTGTTCGGCGACAGACTACACGTAAGTATAAAATCACAAAGCCTTCTTTACATTGCCATTTATTTACCAGAGATAAACATATCTTTGATAAAAGAACCAAGCTTTAACACCAGTTTTTTTTGCCCTACTTCTTGCTTTAAAGGAACAGTATAGTAACAGGAATACAAACGTGTATTCCTGACACTATAGTTGTAAAAACGCTGATTAAGTGTCTGGCCTCCCTTGCCTCCCTTGCCTGCCTTAAAGAAGGCCTTATATTCAGCGCCATACCAATCTCATCACAGCTGGCTCTGCCCAGCTCCGCCCCCTTGTTTCAGATCATCAAATTTACCTAGCTTTTCAGACGCAATTCAATACTTTTCTCTGAAAAGCTAGTGTTTATGTTAAAAAAGCCTGTAGGGGCAGACTGTAGACACCAGAACAACTCCATTAAGCTATTAATTAACATATTTGTTTCAATTGAAATGTTTGTGGTCAAGCTGGTTCCTGTTTTTAATCTTCGACAAGCTTAGTCTTCTAAACCAAACCGTATACTTATATATTTTGCTACTGAAACATCTTGGACGTTAATACCCAAGGGTAGAGTATAGAATATTTGATGGAGTCTTAACATTAACATCTGATGGAAGGGATTTATGGGTAATTATTTCAGATGACTTAAAGGTGTGCAGACAATGTAATATGGCAGCAGGAAATGTTAGCAGAATGCTTGGTTGTATAGGGAGAGGTATTAGCAGTAGAAAGAGGGAAGTGCTCATGCCATTATACAGAACACTGGTGAGACCCCACTTGGAGTATCATACGCAGTACTGGAGACCCTATCTACAGAAGGATATTGATACTTTAGAGCAAGGCTTCCCAAACTTTTATGGCCCGAGACCCACTTTTCAAAACTGTAATTTTTCGAGACCCACTTTTAATGCATATTTTAAAAAGTGAACACCATGGCAATCTGCTTTAGAGGCATACATTTGGCACACTAGCAATCTGCTTTAGATGCATACAATTGGCACACCATGGCAATCAGTTTTAGAGGCATAAAATTGACACACCATGGAAATCCGCTTTAGATGCATACAATTGTCACACCATGGCAATCCGCTTTACAGACATACAATAGAAACATTATGTCAGCTTTAGATGCATAAAATTGGCACACTATAGCAGTCAGCTTTAGATGCATACAATTGGCATACCATGGCAATCAGCTTTAGATGCATACAATTGGTACATCATGGCAATCAGTTTTAGATGTATAAACTTGGCACATCATGGCAACTTTAGGTGCATACAATTGGCACACCATGGCAATCAGCTTTAGATGCATACAATTGGTACATCATGGCAATCAGTTTTAGATGTATAAACTTTGCACATCATGGCAATCAGTTTTAGAGGCATAAAATTGGAACATCATGGCAGCTTTAAATACATAAACTTGGCACACCATGACAATAAGCTTTTCTCTTATTGTCATGGTGTGCCTATCATGGTAATCACTTTTAGATGCATAAAACTGGCACACCGTGGCAATCCGTTTTAGATGCATAAAATTGGCACACCATGGCAATCAGTTTTAGATGCATAAAATTGGCACACCATGGCAATCAGTTTTTAATCTTCGGCTTCAGAGGCATAAAATTGGCACACCATGGAAATCCGTTGTAGATGCATAAAATTGGCATAACATGGCAGTTTTAGAGGCATAATTCTGGGATATCATGGCAGTTTTAGAGGCAGAAACTTTGCACATCATGGCAATCAGTTTTAGAGACATACAACTGCTTACTCACAGACTCAGAATCAGAAGCCGCCGGGCCCCCTCTTTCATCCAGTTACCTCACATTGATTATCCCAGTGGTAGAACCAGAGTTAGCCGTGGTGCAAGAATGTGCAAGTGTGGCCAAAAAGTAGATCTCCATCTGTCTGAGAACTTCAACAATGCTATACCAGATGGGGATCTACCATTTTCTTATCATTGCAGGGTTATATTTGTGAGCAGTGTTTGAGCGTTTGAATGTAAGCATGTTTTTGTATTAAGTATATGTGTGCATGTATGGGTGTATTTGTAGTATTATTATTATGATATTTATATAACGCCATCAAATTCCGCAGCGCTTTACAATGGGTGGACGAACAGACATGTAGTTGTAACCAGACAAGTTGGACACACAGGAACAGAGGGGTTGAGGGCCCTGCTTAATGAGCTTACATGCTAGAGGAAGTGGGGTAAAATGATATATCGGAGTCAAAGAGAACACCTAGGCAGCGAGCCTGTGTGGTGGAGCTGATGGTAGCACCGTTGACTTGGAGGGAGACAGACTGTTTACTGTTGCCATTGCAATGTAGTGGTGTACTTGTTTGTAATGTTTGCGTCTGAATGCATGGATGTTTGTATGTAGTGTCGGACTTGAAATGCAGGTGTGCTTTTTGTGTGTAGTGTTGGTGTTTGAATGAAGGGGTGTTTGTAGATAATTTTAGTGTTTTAACACAAATACATGTGTTTGTATGTAATGTTTGCAGTACGTGTGTAGTGGATGCAGTGTGTGTGTGTAGTGGATGCAGTATGTGTATTGTGTTTATAAAATATACATATACGCAATGTGTGTTTGAATGTAAGCATGTTTTTTGTATGGAGTATGTGTGAAGTGTATACACATATATACACACACATACAGAGAAGGGGGTTACATTGGGGGAGGGCAGGGAGTGAAGGGTTACATTGGGGGAGGGCAGGGCGTGAAGGGGTTACACTGGGGAGGGGGGGCAGGTGAAGGGGCTTACATTGGGGAGGGCAGGAGGAAGGCTTACATTGGGGAGGGCAGGGGAGGGCAGGAGTGAAGGGCTTACATGGGGAGGCAGGAGTGAAGGCCACATGGGGAGGGCAGGAGTGAAGGGCTTACATGGGAGGCAGGAGGAAGGGGTTAAGCATGGGGAGGGCAGGAGGAAGGGCTACATAGGGCAGGGAGGGGTTACAGCAGTGAGGGAGGGCAGGGAGAGAAGGGGTTACACTGTGGTGGGGGGAGGGCAGGGAGTGAAGGGGTTACACTGTGGGGAAGGCCGGGAGGGAAGGGGCACTGTGGGGAGGATAAGGGGTTACACTGTGGGGAGGAGGGCAGGGAGTGAAGGCACCGTGGGGGGGGCAGGGAGAAGGGTTACACAGAGGAGGTGGGCAGGAGTGAAGGTTACACGGAGGAGCAGGAGTGAAGGATTACATTGTGGGTAAAGGAGTGAGGGCTTACACTGTGGGGTGGGGCAGGAGTGGCGCTACACCGAGGGAGCAGGGAGGAAGCACTGAGGTGGGGGCAGGGAGGAGGAAGGGGTTTACACTGTGGGTGGGGGGCAGGGAGTGAAGGGGTTACACTGTGGGGAGGGGAGGGCAGGGAGTGAAGGGGTTACACTGTGGGGAGGGCAGGGAGTGAAGGGGTTACATTGGGGAGGGCAGGGAGTGAAGGGGTTACATTGGGGAGGGCAGGGAGTGAAGGGAATATGTAGCAGGGAGTGAAGGGATTACATTGGGGAGGGCAGGGAGTGAAGGGGTTACATGGGAGGGTGGGGCAGGGTCTGGGGGCTGTGTCCTACCTTTCATAAATTCAATGGTGGTCCAGTGGGGTAACTCTCCGGTCTGCAGCTCCGCCGGGTGCAGAGCTGCAGACCATGTAATAAGTCTTGCGAGCTCCCAGAGTTACACTGTGGGGAGGGGGGCAGGGAGTGAAGGGCTTACATGGGGGGAGGGCAGGGAGTGAAGGGCTTACATGGGGGGAGGGCAGGGAGTGAAGGGGTTACATTGGGAGAGGGCAGGGAGTGAAGGGGTTACAGTGTGGGGAGGGCAGGGAGTGAAGGGGTTACATTGGGGGTGGGCAGGGAGTGAAGGGGTGACATGGAGGGGGGAGGGGGGCAGGGAGTGAAGGGGTTACACTGTGGGGTGGGGAGCAGGGAGTGAAGGGGTTACACTGTGGGGTGGGGGGCAGGGAGTGAAGGGGTTACACTTTTGTGTAAGAAAGGGGCGGATGCGGGCTATGTTTTTAAGATGGGATCTACAGTATTTGGCAACATACTGGATGTGAGGCTCAAAGGTGATGCTAAGACAGTGCGCTTGTGAATACCACTGACTTGAAGGTAGAGCAAAAGAGGAGGATCAGTATTAGGAGGAGGAAAAGCAAGGAGCTCAGTTTTAGAGAGATTGAGTTTCAGAAAGTGGGAGGTCATCCAGTCAGAGATGGAAGAAAGGCAATCCGTAAAACGTTGCAGGACGGCAGGGGAGAGGAATCCAAATGACGTAATAAGTTTGCCAAGAGAGGCAGTATAAAGAGAAAATTAAAAGGGATGGGAGAGGATCGAGCGGGCAAGTGGTGGGGCGAGAGGAAAGAAGTGCAGCCACCTCTTGTTCAGTAGCTGGGGAGAAAGTCTGAAGGGTAGGAAAGGCATGATCAATATGTGGTTGAGAATGAGAGGGGCAAGGTGGTGAGAATTCTTTCCTTAGCTGTTCAATCTGCTGGTAAATATCATGCAAAGCTATCGGCGGTTAGGTTCATTTGAGGGGTGGCCACAGCAGGGCGAAGAAGAGTTAAAGGTGTCAAAAAGATGCCTGGGATTGCGAGAGCCCGAACTAATGTGAGAGGAAAAGTATGACTGGCGAGGGCAAGGGTTGCGCTGTATGAACACAATATGTATCTATAATGTATTCATACAGTCTTCCTGGGTGTGAGACTTCATCCAGTAGCGTTAACCACAACAGGAGCATCTTTGCAAGTAGCATGTTGATTTAGTATGCAACGGTTGGGGTTGTGTCCTCCTCCAGGTGCATGTTTGGAGTGGGGCTGCTTTCAAGGCAGAGGTGAGGGTATTGTTATATGTGGAGACGGCCATTGAGGGAAGGGATGGATAGCAGTTGTAAATCAATATCAGCTAACAGCTGCTGGAGGTCAATAGAATTAAAGGACCACTATAGTGCCAGGAAAACATACTCGTTTTCCTGGCACTATAGTGCCCTGGGGGTGCCCCCACCCTCCTGTAGGCGAGCTTACCAGACGGCCAGTTTTCAATGCAGGGCTTTACTGGCAGGAGCAGCGGTTGCCAAATGGCATTTGGATAAACACGTTACAAAATATTTTATCTACAGAGCAAGATAAACAGCTTAGTCGCATGTTTCAGAATATGCGATTGTCTAATGAATTTTTGTTGGATATGTCGGTGGAGGTTCTTAAGCTGGCCTCCAGAATTATGGGGCTGTCTTCTGTAGCAAGACGAGCCTTATGGTTAAGGTCATGGAAAACAGCTTCAAAATCAGTCCTTTGTGAGCTTCCCCTAGAAAAATCTAAGTTATTTGGGTCCCCGTTAGAAGAAATTATTAAGCAGATGTCAGAGGCTAAAAGGGCTCTCCCTCAAGATAAGAAGTTCTCTTGGAGATCGGGTTATAGGAATTACCAGTATAAATACAGGAGATCCTATCAAGAGAGACTGCATTATTTTTAAAGAAGAGAAATAAATCTGAGATTTGAACAAAGAGGCGATTTAAAAAAATTTCTGACGCCAGAAGAGTGGGAGGAAGACTCCAAAATTTTTTTGCAGGCATGGGAAAGAATCACAAGCAACCCTTGGGTTCTAAGGTTGATTCAGCATGGCCACAAGATATTATTCACAGAGAAACCAAGCAAACTTTCTGGTCTCGACTTACCAGTCTTCAAAAAAAATTACAAACCCTGTTTTCTCAAGCTATGCTACTCTTGCAAAAGAGGGTTATAGAGAGAGTTCCAGAAAATCAAAGATTTCAGGGAGTGTACTCAAGATTATTCCTGGTTTCAAAACTGGACCACTCCTTTCGTCCCATCAGGTTTCTTCAGGATCACGGTTGGATCTTAAATTTAAAGAAGTCAGTACTCATTCCAACAAGAGAAATTAAAGTTTCTCGGATTCAGAATCAATTCACACTCCCTGTCAATTCATCTTCCCAAACAAAAAAGGAGGAAAATTGGAAAGGTGGTTTTCCAAAAGATGGAGAGTTGTTCCTTCAGACAGGCCATGGGCGTGTTGGGTCTTCTAACTGCTGCTTTTCCAGCAGTCAAATGGGCACGATCAAAGGCCAGACCTCTACAGTAAAATATTCTGACGGCTTGGTCAAAAAAGGAGGAAGACTTAGAAGGTTCCGGTTATCCCCTCAGGTAAAAGCTCAGCTGACTTGGTGGAAAACCTCAGAGTGCCTTTCAGGAGGCTTATCATTCCGTCCAAAAGACTGGATAATAGTCACTAACGATGCTTCCAAGACAGGTTGGGGAGATCATCTGGGTACCATCATGTTTCAAGGAATTTGGTCAGTCAGGGAGGCAAAAGAATTCACAAACTTCAAGGAATTACTAGCAGTACTGTACACCCTACATCACCTCTGGCCTTGGGTGCAACAGAAGGTGGTGAAAATTCAATCAGACAATCGTACAGTGGTCTCATATATCAATCACCAGGAAGGAACCAAAGTAAGGAATCTTTACATTCTATGCGCAGAAATTATGGAGTGGTCACAAAGATATCTGGAAGACATCTCGGCAGCTCACATAAGAGGGAGCGACAATGTCATAGCCGACAATCTAAGCAGAAGGAAGTGGGATCAGAAAGAATGGTCTTTAAACCCAGATATATTGAGAATCCTGGCAGAAAGATTTGGAATTCCGGAAGTAGACCTGATGGCAAGAGCTTCAAAGGCAAAAGTTCACAGATTAGCTTCCCTGTTCAAAGCAGATCAACCTCAATGGATAGACGGTCTATCGATAGTGTGGAACTTTAGTCTGACTTACGTCTTTCCACCTCTGTCTTTAATCCCAAAGGTATTTCTCAAGATAAGAACAGACAGAGCAGTAGTATGAGCAATAATTCCGTATTGGCCAAACAGGGTCTGGTTTTCTGCTTTAAAGAAGATGGCCACCGCTCATTGGGAACTTCCCATATCGAACTTCCTCATTGTGAACAGGAACCTGCCTCTGGAAGTTCTGAAAATGTTCAGGTTGACAGCTTGGCTACAGCTAGGCTAATCCTTCGTAACCAGGGTTTACAAGAAGACAGAATAGCTATCTATCTTCGCTCTATGAGAAAGTCTACTTCTAAGATATACTTCTGGATTTGGGCTAAGTTTCTCCACTGGTGTAGGGAACACAAGTGCCTTGGTTTACATCCATCTCTAGATACCATTCTCCATTTTTTACAAGACGGTTTTTCAGCTGGTCTGGGTGTTTCTACACTTAAGGTTCAGACATCGGCCTTAAGTTTTTTCCTGATTAGGGATTTGGCCTCCCATGTTCTTATCAGAAGAATTTTTAGGTCCATCAGACTCAGAATACGTCCTAGGAGATCCGTGTTTCCAGCCTGGGATTTATCCTACAAGCTCTTTGTGTTCCTCCCTTCGAACCTTTGAAAGAAGTTCCATTAAAAATGTTGTCTCTTAAAGTTACATTCCTGGCGGCCATCACATCGGCCAAAAGAGTGGGAGAACTGCACGCTCTGTCCTCCTCGGATGACTTTACAGTTTTCCACAAAGACAAGGTTGTTCTTCATCCAAGGCCATATTTTCTGCCTAAGGTTTTGTCTTCAAAGACTATTAATCAGCCGATTATTTTGCCTTCATTTTGTAGTGAGGCCTCATCTCCGCAACAGCTCAAATGGCAAAAATTGGAGAATTCATAATTTCGGATCACCTGTTTAATTTTCAGGGTCGCTTCAAGGGGAATGTGGCTTCCCGCTGCACCTTATCCTGTTGGCTCATTCAAGCTATAGAATTGGCAAGTCTTCAGGCTCCAGTTGCGCTTAAGGCCCATTCCACCCGAGCTATGGCTACCTCATGGGCAGAAAGGGTGCTTGTTTCCCCAGAGGTCATCTTTAAAGCAGCATGCTGGTCTTCTTTTAACACCTTTATAAAGCACTATCGGCTAGACATATTCTCTGCCTCTGAAGCGGCTTTTGGGCGTAAAGTGTTACAAGCTTTTGTGGCATAAGTCCCGCCCAGATCTTGCTATATCCCGATGGTACTGTGGCGAAAGTGACCTCGCCACTGGTTTTTGGAGGGGCCTGTTTGCCAGCCTCCTGCCCTGCGACTATGGCCCTGGGATGTATTGCCCTTTAAGGAACTGATTTGGGCATACTGTATCTTATTATGCTTCTGCTGGCCCTTTAAGAACCATCTGGGGACATGCTGTGGAGTTACTGGGTGGCCACCATTTCATGTATCAGAGGCACATGGTGAGAACAATGGATGAAGCACATGGTGAGAACAATGGATGGCGGCCATTTTATCTCACAGACACTGTTTTGACTTTTCTACACAGTGCCATCTCGCCGGTATTTGGTGCACAAAGACATCGTTCAGTAGTTTTAAACTACAGAACAGGGGACACATTTAACAGTAATTATTTTTCATATAGCCTGTATATGTTCTGCGGAATCTGCATTAAACTACTGAACGGATCTGGGTGAATTTTGGATATGTGGTTCACCCAGATCCCCCGGTTCCGATGATTATATATATATATATATATATATATATATATATATATATATATATATATATATATATATATATATATATATATATATATATATATATATATAAAATTTTATGGGGTTATTGCATGTTTTGGGGTCCCTGTGATATGTTTTGTATTACTGTATTTTCCTGCCTGTGATAATTAAGTTAGTCTATTGTGTTGAGATAATTGTATCACAGGCAGAGGGGAGGATTTCTGATGTAATGAATGGGAGTGTTAGCTGTGTTGTAATGTGTTAATTGGTTGTTCTTCAAAACCCTGTGGGCAGTACTATGTGTGTAGAATGTGAATAAAAGAGGCTGTATGTGCCAGTACAGTCAGTTTTACTTCACCCTCAATCTAGAGTCCTGTCTCTTATTGGGGGTAACCGCTATACAGCTATTCACACTAGCTCTTGTAAGAGCTTCTTCACTTGGATCACCACTGGATGCTGAGAATCCTTCTGACTGATCGGGAAAAGGACACCCTCCAGCGGTTGAAACCCCTCTGCTACACGGGGTAATCGCTACAGATACTGCCACCATATGACAGAAAAAACAGAAATTTTACTTACCATAAGTTCTTTTTTTCTTAATATGGTGGCAGTACGGCTTCCCTTCCTCTATATTAAATATTTTTTGCAGTACAGGTGGTCTGTGTTTTCTTTCTCTTGCTACCTACTGGGGTAGGTTTTGCGGTACAGCCGTTTTATAGGACGAGGGGAAGAGTCTTCTTGATTGTAATTAATATTGCTAGATGCTTGTCCACAGGGGAGGAGCAAAACCCGATGGTACTGCCACCATATCAAGAAAAAAAAGAATTTACAGGAAGTAAAATTTCTGTTTTCCCCTTTATACTCGCTAGATAGGGTTGAGTGTGGCCATTTAGTTGTCCCCCATCACAGTAGACTAGATTAGATTATTTTGGAATTCCTCATCTGGCACATATATGGGTGGGTCTGGAGCCTCAAGCCACAAGTGAAATCTACAGTTAGGGAAAACCAGTGCGGAAAGCTAAATGCTGGGGGGAAACCAGATTTAAAGGACCACTATAGTGCCCTGAGGGTGCCCCCACCCTCAGGGTCCCCCTCCCACCCGGCTCTGGAAAGGGGAAAGGGTTAAAAACTTACCTTTTTCCAGCGCTGGGCGGGGAGCTCTCTGCTTCCTCTTCTCCTCCTCCTGGACTGAATGCGCACGTGCGGCAAGAGCTGCGCGCGCATTCAGCCCGTCGCATAGGAAAGCATTTACAATGCTTTCCTATGGACGCTTGCGTGCTCTCACTGTGAAAATCACAGTGAGAAGCACGCAAGCGCCTCTAGTGGCTGTCAATGAGACAGCCACTAGAGGGAATAGGGGGAAGGCTTAACCCATTCATAAGCATAGCAGTTTCTCTGAAACTGCTATGTTTATGAAAAAATGGGTTAACCCTAGCTGGACCTGGCACCCAGACCACTTCATTAAGCTGAAGTGGTCTGGGTGCCTAGAGTGGTCCTTTAAGGCGAGGAAGGACCATGATGAGACAATGAAATGCTGCAGGAAGGGAGGAGTAATAAACTATGATTTACAGACTTGAATTATATGAGCTGGAAAATGTAAAATAAATATAGAATATGCAGTAGAAACAGCAGAAAAGAATTTGCCAAGTAAAATAAACTCTTTGCTGTAAATATACAGAGAGCTGATTAAATAGTGTTAAATATAAGTCAGTGTGTTAAAAATAGCTGTTTTTCCTCCACTGAGGTCATATGTTAAAGGCTACGGTCAAGCCCTTTGTGGCATTCCAGCTGTTACTGTCTAAAACCGCTGGAAAAGCTATGGGCAGACTTGGCACAGACTGGGCATTGTAATACTCTAGGGGTATGTAAGTGGAATTCTTGGCAAACCAGACTTGTCAAACGCCCTTTCTGTACAATGGCAGCAGAATGAGACACAATGAAATGCTGCAGGAAAGGAGGAGAAATAAACTCTACCTGGCTGCCATAACTCATTCTAGGAGAAGAGTAATGCCACTGATGCAGCGCTATGACCCGGCAAGGCATCACCCTAGTGTTGCCGTGAGTCCATGACTCCGCCTCCACGTGATGTCACTAAACATACGTACGCTACAGGGGAGGTCTGAAGAAGGAGCAAGTCCGTCCTACACTATGCAGCGATACTGCTCGCATAGTGAAGGATCGGATCGGGAGGAAATAGCAAATTGTTTTGGCAGCTGTGCAGCACGGAGCCTCAATTTTGAGGCTTGATTAAGGTGTGCACAGGCACACCCCGTGCGCATGCCTATGCCTATCAGTCATGCATTTTGACCTTCAAAATACATATTTACATCTGGTCTTCCCCGTCCCATGCTAACTACTAGATTTATGTAAATCAATCTTTTTAAATTCCAGTTTGTCTTATTGTTTGTGCTTATGCAGGGACAACAGTGGGTGTAGCCGTTACTAATGAAGACTCCCAAAGACTTGTTCAAACAGGTGAGTTTTTTTTTTTTTAAATTGAAAGTAAGGCAGTGACATTCCAGCATGAATAATAAAGTAGATTTTTACATAAGTAAACCAAATACTATAATCGCTAACACTCCTAAACATGTAAGCGCGCCATCAATAAGTATACAAAGGAATTGAAATGGGAGTTTTTAAAACAATGTCTACAAAATTAAATGTTGAATAATGTGAGAAAATTGCATCCTTAAAGGGATATTCTTTCTCAGGAGTAGGCAATAGACTGCCCTCCAGAGTTGTGGACTATATCTCCCATAATTTCCTTATAGCCATAATGCTGACAGAGCATTAGTGGAGACCTAGTTCACAACCAATGGAGTACCGAAGGTTGCCTATGCCATTTTGTCTCATTGAACTAGTTATAGTGACTGGAGTCCCCTGACATGTTCCTTCTTTCAAAAATGAACCATTTTTGAGCAGTTTAACACTGAAAGGAGTAATTACTGAAGTCTAAATGACCTCATACCAGTTGGTTGCATACCGGGCCATTCAGACTGCAAAATCCAGACATTGTTTATAGTATTTAACGTTTATGTACAGATTTTGCAATTCTGGCTCTAAATAAACTAGGATTGGTTCTATATTTCAGCCTGTCCAAATACTGCCAAACGTTTTTAACATCCTTATCAAAAGATGGGGTCCTGTTGACTTTTGTTGATCTTATTCATTTTTTTCACTTTTTAATGTGCGAGGTGGCTGGAAGTCACAAAACAAGTTAACACTTGTGCCACTGAAGATTTATTTGCCCAATGGCTGCAAGCCCTGGTTGCCCTTTTTATAGGTATTGTATGCAAAGCTGTTTTTAAACCATACACCATCTTAATGGTACAGATTCAGTCGGAAAGAATGAATTACGAACAGACTTTGCTTTAGTAAATTTCAGATTGGACAGTCTGGTTGGAATTTGCTTATTTTCATCCAATGTTTGCCCATTCTGACAAAATTCAGTGCCTGGCCCCCCTGAAGTTATCGTTAAGGCAGAGCTTACTCTCTTTCTTAGCCATACAGAGTAAAACCAGCAATAGGCAGCTATGATAGGGCAAAAATGGTCAATTGATCAGTCTTATTACTGTGTACTGAACAGTGCCAGAGGACTCCAGACACTATAATCACTTAAGTGAGATGAAGTAGTTAGTGTCTCTTTAAATTCAGATGTGTTTGTTCAAATGAAGTGTAGGTGTAGTTGTCCAACAAGTCCCATGATAATTTCTGACACAACCATTTGTCTGATCCTTTTTTGTATTGTCACTACAGATAAAACTGCTGTAAATTACTCCAACACTCCGCCATCCACATTAACCAGCAGGTATACAAATATAAAATGAAAATTTCTTTAGCTCTCCCCTTGTTAATGTTTTATTTTTATATAAGCACACTCTTGTTCTTGGTGTCTTCATTCTTTGTTCTTTAGTTGTGATGCAGGTTCAGTGAGCCGATCCCTCCCGTCGCAGGCTTTATTTGGTCCTCTACTGGAATCTGCTTTTGAGCCAGACCGGTTCACAGGTAACACGTTCAGTTTCAGTGACCTTGGGGTCTGTTCACTAAATGGCAAATTCTGTCTTTCATTCAGTTCCATTCTCTTCAGTTTGGCCAATAAAGGTTTAAAGGTTTACTTTATTCACAGCCAACCAAATCGAGACTTCCTTGACCAAAAAGGGGATTCAGCTATTTTCAAACTGATTATCATGTAGTAATAAATACTATAAATAATGTGGTATGTATAGTACATACACAAACTAATTGTGCAGATATTGCAATTTTTCAAAACAAAGGGTGTATTGTGAAGGCAATAATTTTTTTTAATTTTTTTTATTTTGGGGGGGATGGGTGACTGGTTAACCTTTGAACTTGATGAACTAAAGTCTTTTTTTTTTTTTTTTTTTTAAACCTACTATATAGGTGCAACCTTTAAATACATCTTATGCTGTTGATCCAAACTAAGGCAAAAAAACAAACTGAAATCAATGACCAATTGTGAAGCAAAAAAGGGAAATAAATTATATCTCGCCACATATTTTACTCCTCATTGTAACTATATAAAACCGTTTTAGAATGGTTTGTCTTCAGGATGGAATTGAATGTAATGGTGTAAAACAAGAAAGAAAAGATGAAGACTAGGAAACATTAAAACCTACATAAAACATGTTAAATTCATAGCAATCAAAATTTTAATCAATGAAGTGACTTAGGCTTTTGAATGTTCCCCTTCTACTCATTCCAAGCTATTGTTTATAGAATAAATAAGCTTTAATATAACTGCTATCCTTTCATCACGGCAGTTATATAGCATCTGTTGCATCATTATTACTATTCAAGCTAAAGGAGCACGAACGTTAAAGAAACACTATAGGAATACTAACATATATTCCTAATGTTATAGCGTTCGCTTATCTTTTTAGATTCAGGGCCCTCTTAGAATGAATTAAAAGGTAGTATTAGTCACTTGAAATCTTCGCTGCACAAATCATGCTGTGACCACCCTAGCTTATAGTGTAAATTCAAGCGTGGGAGGCTTGTGAGCATGCGCAGCAAATCACCACACTGCCAGTTCGCATCTCGTCATGCATTGAGTCAGTGTTCACTGTCTCCATGCAGAGCTTGGAGGTGAAGTCTCTCCAGTGGAGGTCCGAGTGATTGCCAATTGGAATTGGCAATCATAGAGCAGTATAAACACTACCCCCCACACCCCTTTTTTAAATTTGATTATGTATTTATTTTTTGAAAAGTCAACGTTTACGCTGTTCAGGCTCTAAAAACAGACTATATGCACCAGAACCACTACATTAAGAGCTAGTGGTTATAGTGTTGCTTTAAGGGAAAATAAATATTTCATGTTTAGATTACTACTCCCTCATTTCTGATACACAACAACTTTTTTTTTTTTTTTACATTGCCCAATAAAGGGACAGGCTCTGTGCACCAAACCCACTTCATTAAGATGTGGTTTTGGTGCCATAAATGTCCCTTTAAGGTTAAAAACCTAGAATGTGACGGCAGATCAGAACCGTTTGGCCCATCTAGTCGGCCCAATTTTATAAATACTTTCATTAGTCCCTGGCCTTATCTTATAGTTGGGATAGCCTTATGCATATCCCACGCATGCTTAAACTCCTTTACTGTGTTAACCTCTAACACTTCAGCTGGAAGGCTATTCCATGCATTCACTATACACTCAGTAAAGTAATACTTCCTGATATTATTTTTAAACATTTGCCCCTCTAATTTAAGACACTTCCCTCTTGTTGTGGTAGTTTTTGTTCTTTTAAATATAGTCTTCTCCTTTACTGTATCGATTCCCTTTATGTTTTTAAATGTTTCTATCATATCAGCTTGAGTCTTGATGGGATCTATTATGATCTGAGTGCTATGTCAACATAGGAGGGCTGTTGTTAAGCCAGGCTAGTTTGGTTCTCGTTCTCGTACATATGCACTTTTATGTCAAGTTTTATGGAGAATAAATAAACTGGAAGAAAATGTTTACTCAGGAAAATTTAGTTTTTTTATACTGGAATCCTTCATGGAGGATTTGGTTTATGTCTGTGTTAGCATTCCACCACTTGTTTTATTATATACTTTAACCATTTTAATGTTTGCTCTAAGGCTACATTGACTTTGCAAGCCTTTAGCTGTTGGTTTTCGTAAGTAAGCACAAAATAAACACAAAAGCTTTTACCATGATAACACAGAGGAGTTTGAACAAACCCACGGAAGCTGATTGTTCATGAGTTAGACATAGGTCATAGTAAAAAATAAATGGCTCTTTATTAGAATAATTTTAAACTATAAAGCGAAAGTTTCCATCTAATGAATATATGAACGCATGAAATGTGAACTAAAGGTATAGTAGTTGTAATACTGAAAGACCCTTTTGCCTTAGTTAAAATTTAGTTATCCTAGCAAAGGGAATGTAGAAAATAGTCATGAACTTCTAATAGAAAAGAGTGTTTGTTTTCCCTGCCTATACATAGACTAGGTCTAATAGCCCTAAATATTCATCATGAGGGCTAAAGATGCAAGAAAGAAGTGCAATTGTAATAAAATCGTTTTTAAAAATGTAGCTGTATTTCACTATTTGTGGCAACATTTCACTTTTTCTATATAAACCAGTCTGGAAGTGTGCTATTACACAAAAAAAGTGGTGCCATCAGCATGGCATGGTGATTTGAAAACATTGGAATATACAGTGGAGTGCTTTCTAAAATGACTTTCCAGTGACTGCAAATCATGCAGGCAGTGGGCTTCATTTGTGTGGTTTATGTTGTTTTTTTAGTTTTTCCCATTGGATTTGATATTGGTGTAGAGGACTGAGAAGAGTCCTGGGAAATCCAAGTATTTTTTTTGAGGAAATTGTATTTTTGTTTTAATTTCTATTCACTTGCAAGTGATTTTTCTACTATACCCACTGTATAAAGAAGCCTACATTCTTATAGCTCAGCTTACATACAGAGTGCTCAGAAAAGCACAAAATACCTTAGTATGCCAAATGAATATATCTAAAGACCAAAAGAGGAGAGAAAGGAGACCTAGTAGTAAGGTTATTCTAGTCCTGTGAATAAGTCTGCTGCAAATAATTAGAAAACCTCTAAGAATGACCTAGCGCTGCGGAATTTGTTGGCACTATAGAATTTTTTATTTTCTACTACCTCAACATCTAACAGACATGGTCAGGTGCTTAGTATAAAACCTCCTAAAACCTTGGCAAATAACTAGGGGAGGTTAAGTGCCTACAATACCACAGATTACCAATAACCAATAAATATGCGAACAGTGCTACTCCTAGTTTTAGTGCGCATATTGAACCTGCATTGTTAATTGTATTTATCTCAACATTAACGTGTCACTGTAGGTCAAGCATGTCAAACTTTGAATATCATTGCGGCCCAGCAAGCCGCGAGTACATGCTTACTGTTGAGGCAGAGTAGGCACCTGCTCTCTCCATATTGCAGGTGCCTACTCTGCTAAAATTTACCCGGCTGGGAGGAGAGGAAGCTGGTGGCAGCGAGGTAGTGCAGCCTGTTCTTCCTGCTCCTCACTGCTCGCGTGTGCCCTCTGTGGTGATGCCAGGTGCCGGAATATGACGTCATTCTGGCCCAGCATCACTAAACTGCACGTGTGAGGAGCATGGAGACCTCCAAAGAGAAGATCCCTACGGGAGAGGGCCCACACCAGCTCCCAAAGGTCGGGAGCAATCAAAAATAAATAAAATGATTTGTGAGTGTGTGCAAGAATGTGTAAATGTGTGTGTTTTAGTGTCTCAGTGAGTGTGTGTTGATCAGTGTTTCGATGGCCGCAGCTGGCCAGTGGAGGACCTGAAGGTGCACGGAGGCATGCAATGCCACATCACATTCCGACGTGACGTCAACGTGCTCCACCTTCACAGGGTTTCAAGGAGTAGTGGGATGATCCGCTTTGACACAGGGTGAGGACTGCGCCATTGGGTGTATACTAGAAGCAAGACTCCGGAGTCGCATACTGGTGGTGGCAATGGAAGTGAAGTCTGCTTTTTTTTTTTTTTAAATATATAAACAGGGGCAGTGGTGTAGTAGATGGGGTGCTGGGATTTAGTATAGAGAAGGGGGTGCTGGGATTTAGTATAGAGAAGGGGGTGCTGGGATTTAATATAGAGGGTATCCGTTTTTTTTGTTTTTGTTTTTTTAAATATACTGTACTTTTCCAAATAAACCTACGTTTCTATGAAAATGTAAGTGGTTTTTTTTTTTTTTCAGCCCACATAAGCTTAAATTTTGTTAATTTGGCCCTTGCTAGCCTTTGAGTTTGACATACTTACTGTAGTTAAACAGCTTCTATAATAAGATAGGCTACTACATTAGACCCCTTTCCTAGCTGATTTGAAGCTGCTTGATTATTTTTCTCAATCTCTATGTCTGGGTAAGTAACATTTCCCACAATTAATACTCAACTAGCTATGTATCATTTTCATCAGCTTCTGAGTGTCATTAATAAATGTTAAATCATACTTTTCATTACATGCCAATAACTGGAATTCTCCTGAGTTGCTTGTCAGACCTCTACAGTTTCTAACTATCTTTCATTTTGAACACATTGTTAAATAGCCCTTTTGAGTTTTGTTATTGTAGCACCTCCATTTCTGTGCTAACAGCCCCGGACTGGCCATCAGGCACGGTGGGCCGCAGTGGCCATGGGCCGAGGCCGGCAGGGAGATCACAGGATCTCCCCTGCCGGTCTTTGCAGGGCCGGCACTATCCAAGCGCCGGCCCTGCAGTAGTCCATGACGGGCCGGTGGGGAGGTCAAAGATAGAGTAGAATAGAGTATATTCCGGCCACCGAGGGAGCCAGGAGAGGAACCTGGCGGAGCTCTAACGTGCAGCTCCGCCGGGTTCCTCTCGCGAGATTCAGAGCGTTGCCATGGTCTTGCGAGAGTGAACTCTAGAGTTCACTCACCATTAAGACCACCAGGGATGGATGGCGGCAGCAGCAGGATCCCCCCTCACAGGCATAAGGTAAGCAGGGAGGGGGGAAATAATCACCCAAGTCACATCAGCCTCACAGACACCCCTAACACTCACAGCACCCTCATTAACACACACACTGCACCCCTGACACTCACAGCACCCTCACTCACACACAATGCACCCCTGACACTCTCAGCACCCTCATTCACACACACACACACACACTGCACCCCTGACACTCACAGCACCCTCACTCACACACAATGCCCCCCTGACACTCACAGCACCCTCATTCACACACACACACACACACACTGCACCCCCGACACTCACAGCACACACACACTGCACCCTTAACACTTACAGCACCCTCACACACACACACACACACTGCACCCCTGACATGCACAGCACACACACTGCACCCCTGAAACGCACAGCACACACACACACACACACACTGCACCCCTGAAACGCACAGCACCCTCACTCACACACTCACACACACTGCACCCCTGACATTCACAGCACACACACACTGCACCCCTAACACTTACAGCACCTTCACACACACACTGCACCCCTGACACGCACAGCACACACACACACTGCACCCCTGACACGCACAGCACACACACTGCATCCCTGACACGCACAGCACACACACTGCACCCCTGACACGCACAGCTTCCTCACATGCACATAGCACCCTCACGCAAAAACAGCACCCAATCACACACAGAACACACACAGCAACCTCACACACTGCACAATTTGTTTTCCTAGCATTTTTGTCTCCTGGTATCGCAACTATGGAGACACCAGAGACAAATTTCAAACACAAACAGTGCAAGCATGTTATTGAATTTGCTTGCGCTGTGCAGAACAAATACAGGGTCTTTTTCTCATGCCAGAGCTCTTCAGCAGAGCTCTGCGCATGGTCTACCCTGGAAGAGCATTGAACCAACATGTTCACTGTGTGATGGGGCGTGCTTGACATTGGTGATGACAAAACACACCCTATCTGGCCCCGCCCCCTTTGTAGTGGGCTGCTGTAATTAAAAAAATGCCCGGGCCGAATTTACTTCCCAGTCCGGCCCTGTGTGCTAACCTTGCCTTTCCCTTTTCAAAATGTTATAAAATGATAGAACTGTTTGCACCATTCAGTAGCTTTTAATTTGTCTGCCCTTTACCCTCATTTGCATTGTAGTTAGAAAAACTCCTCCCAACTTCTAGACATCCATAGCAACCACGTCATTTTAGAGATGCAGTTGTTGTGGATCAAACCAAGTATTTGCTTATTCGAATATCTGCCCCCTTTCCAAATTGTTTAAAATAGATGCGTGCACGCGCTGAAGTAAATCACACCAGACACAAGGTTTCAGGTTGATGAAAAACTTTGGAATGTTTAATCAGGGCGCGGGGAGCCACTTATAAAGGCAGAAATACATCATATGCAGAAAGCAAGATAACAGACAGAATACATCTTTAATTGGTCGAGTGTTAAGTGTCTGATCTAATTCCCTTCCTACAAGGGGTGATGTCACCAGCATTCTAGGTGAGGCGCTCTCTGGAAGAGACACCATCTTAGCACATGACATTCATCACATTCTTTACACGATGGGAGGGGGTGTTTCTAGCAGCCATTTCGAGCAGTTAATGAACACAGGATGGGAGGGGGTGCTCCAATAGCAATTCTAAGTAAATAGACATTTTACTAACATTAATTTACGTCCACAACACAGTCAGTTGTATAGACTTTATCAATCGGCCCCTTTCTCCAAAAAATGAATTTCTTAGCTATGCCTTACCCTCCCTCATGTAATGCATGGTTATGTAAAAATTTCAGATGACTTTGCCCTAGGCTAGCATTCTTGTGTCCTAAAATTATTTTTTTTATTATTATTATTATACTTAAAGGATCACTATAGGGTCAGGAACACAAACCTGTATTCCTGATCCTATAGTGTTAAAACAACCATCTGGGCCCCTCAGTCATGCCTCCATAGATATTGCAAAATCTTACTGTATTCAAGCCTGAAACTGTAACTCTGCTTGTTTTTCTGAGGCAAACAGCATGCAGTCTGCTGACATCATCAGAAGTGGTAGCCTGATCCAACCACAGTGCTTCCCCATAGGATTGGCTGAGAGTGACAAAGAGGCAGATCAGGGGAAGACCCAGCATGATTCAAACACAGCCCTGGACAATCAGCACCTCCTCATAGAGATGAATTGAATCAATGAATCTCTATGAGGAAAGTTCAGTGCCTGCATCAGAGGAGACACTGAATGTTTGGATGCATTTTAGGCAGCCATGACCCAGGAAGGATCTCTAACATCTATCTGAGGAGTGGCCAGTGACATTATCACTAGGCTTTAATGTAAACACTGCATTTTCTCTGAAAAGACGATGTTTACAGCAAAAAGCCTGAAGGTAATGATTCTACTCACCAGAACAAATTCAATAAGCTGTAGTTGTTCTGGTGCCTATAGTGTCCCTTTAATTCCTAAATGGTCAACACATTCTACAGCACTGTCATTGGGTACAATTTTTGTAAGTAGAAAGACAAAAAGTACAATACATCTAAGAGAGTATACAAAATTTGACAAATAATACATGAGAATTTGATGGCTTTATTAAATTTGGAACTTGCTTTCTACATTAATAGACTAGATAAACAGGTGGTCAGGACTGGAAAGGTGAGAATGATGTTAATACAGCGTGAGGTGAGGGCATTTTTTGGTTTAGCAGAATACTTTAGTTACTGAGTGGACTGGCCAGTTCCCCTGAACAATAAGTGTTTTAAAGAAATGCAGACCAGGGGAAAGTCTGACCTCGTGGGAAAGTGCGTTCCAATGGGTTAGTGCTACACGGTTATTATGACAATATATACTTATATATCGAATAATATATTAATACAATATATATTTTCTCATTCATATAAACATATGCAAAGACTGCTAAGGCACCAGAGTCATTCTGGGTTTTTGCAATGGATTATCTCATCTTTCCTTATTGAATCACTTATTACCAATCTCCTGTCTGCCTTTCCTTGCTCTTCCCTGTGTATTGGAAAAATATATTCCCTTAGCTGATAAGAGACTGTGTTTTCGCTATCAGTGTTATAGCTAAACATATTTTCCCTGTATAAAATAATTTTACCGTATGCTAGTGTAGATTAGGTAATGCAGTTACAACAATTTTAAATAAAAATTTAAAAGTCAAGGGTTGTATTAACTGCTTCTTCCTGCATTTCTACTCTTTCTGTACACTTGCTATCACAGTAGAGATTAATTTTTAATTATCTTTAAAGTGACACTAAGTTAGACGTGGCAAGTGAGTCCGATAGGAATACACAGATTATAGCACACCCAGTGACACCGCACTACGTCTGAAGATGTATGCCCAATGTTATATACAGTAGAAACACACCGTACATAGTGCAATAGTGGAGTAATCATATAGGGAGATAAAGGGGATATATATATATGGAGATATATATATATATAGATATATATATATATATATATATATATATATATATATATATATATATATATATATATATATATATATATATATATATATAGATATATATATATATATATATATATATGAGATATATATATATATATTTATTTGCTTTTTTATTTATTTTTAACTATTTTGATCTAGAAGTCTATGATATTTTGGATCAACAGCAAAAACAAATGTGAGGAAGGCTGAACTTGATGGACACATGTCTCTTTTCAGCCTATGTAACTATGTAATCTTTTAATTAAATGGTTTATTACATTTATGTGTTGCTGTCATGGCTGCCAGATATTGCTGGGCAACTTGCCTCTAATGTGTTCCACATAGCCTAGGCAAACTTCCCAATATTGGCATGTATGAAATACAGACAAGGGTGGTCAGGCCTATGGTGGGCATGTCAGATATTCCACTTGCATCACTTGTGATCTCCAAATGAGCAAGTTTGCATTAAAAACAGCATGTAAGGAAGGCCATAGCATCATATGTGGGGATTTTAATTGCACCCTAAATGCACAGTTAGATATTAGATGGGAGCGGGACAGCTGGCCCACATATGTTGCCAAGGTTCTTAGCTCACACTTTTCCAAATTAGTGTTTGAACATGACTGCTACGACTCTAGGCCCACTATGTACCCCTCAGAGAAAGATTTCACATATTTATCTCAGGTCCATATGACCTACTCGTGTATAGACATGTCAAAAAACAGAAATAATAGGTCGCGCTTCAACAAATAAATATATTATATTAGCATACACTAAAGAGCATAAAGAAAAGTTATTTTATAATGAGAAGAAAAATAAATAGTCCAAATAATTGGTGTACTTAAGATAAATTCCAATGGATAGATGAAGATCTCAGTCCTTAATGTTCGTCTCTTACTGAATTCGGCAAAGGAGTAGTGTGTTCAATGAGAAATCGGTTCTTCTAATACGAACGAAGTCTTGGCTTGATGGTAACCATGAAAAATAAAGAAAACAGGGAGAATCCAATAGTGTAGATTGTCTGCAGATAACTGAGAGTATGAGGAATAATAGGGAGGTAATACACTCACCTATTTTTGAGCATATACTTGCTCTAGTATATTTGGCATTCAGTGGCTTTTGTCCCCCACTGGTAGGATATAGGTGAAGATGATTCCTCCGTATAAGAAAAGGAATAAAAAAACACAATATAGTGCTCACTGGGTATAAATAAAAATAAATAAAATGACAGAATAAAAATACTCGCATTTAAATGAGCAGAATAGACTGCTCACTATACACGCACGAGTGGTACAATCCCCACCCAGGATTCTTGGCTGTATGTAGACTCCAAGGTGAAAAGTAACCGGGTACCAGGAAATTAGTAAAATAAGATTAAAAAAAGGTATATGGCAAAAAATATGATAAAAGAGCCAATATTCCTTTATTAATACAATATAAAATATAAATAATAGCCAAAACGCGTTTCGCCACACAGGGCTTTATCAACTGGCAATAGTAAAAAGCAGCCTGGTACATACATACTTATATAAATTTAGATAAAGCATGTTAATTCAAATTTTGCCGCCAAAATGACGTCATCAGTGCAGTGAGTAAAATTTAAAAAACATTAAAACATAAAAGAAAAAATACATGATATTAATAAAACAGTATATGTAATCATCATTTAGTTTTAAAATTAAAACGAGTATTATTTGCAGAAATAAGAGAATAAAACGAATGAGAAGTCATGTGATCGCTATATAATGCGATTGTATGGTAGGTAATGATGCCGCATGGGAAATGTAGTAAGGGGTGGTCACGTGATTGCAAACCTGCGCGACCACGTGACTCAACCCCACTCTTTAGGAAAAGGCAGTAGTCAGACGGAGGTTGGCAACCAACAACACGCCTCCGTCTGACGTCTGCTAAAAGGGCGGCAACTAACGCCGCAAGTGCGTATGGGGCATGTAGTGATTCGGACGGAGGCTGGCTAAATAGAACACGCCTCCGTCCGACATCACTAAAGGGGGTGCAGCATGGGAAATGTAGTAGGGGGTGGCCACGTGATCGCAAAGTTACGCGACCACGTGGCTCAACCTCACACATTGGGAGGAGGCAGTAGTCAGACGGAGGTCGGCAATCAGCAACACGCCTCCGTCTGACGTCTTCTAGAGGGGCGGCAAAATTCGCCGCAAGTGCATATGGGGCATGTAGTGATTCGGACGGAGGCCAGCCAAACAAAACACGCCTCCGTCCGACATCACTGAAGGGGGCGGTATGGAATACCGCTAATATAAGGCTGTATATAAGTAAAATACATAAACCCAAGCACAATAAAACAAATACAAGTAATAACACATAGGTGTAATTAGGAAAATAAAATAAAATAAAAATATAAATAAATGAAAAAATAGTGAGTACTGGCAATGGGTAAAGAAACATCTAAAGGGAGAAGAGCAAATGCTGATAGAAAAAAAACAAAAAAAAAAACAATTAAAACAAATTAAAAAAATTATTAATATAAATATAGCTGGTTTATAAAAAATTAAAAAGGTCAAATTCAGCGTTTAAACCCTCAGGAAAGAGTTTTAAGCTGAAAGACCCAATACATTTCCCTTTTTCCTAACGCTTTAGTTATATCTCCACCTCTCCATGGGAGAGTAACTTGTTCAATCCCAGTGATTTTTAAAAGGGTAGGATCTTTATTATGTGTAAGAAAATGCTTAGAAACTGAGTGGTTTTCAAAACCTCTTCGAATATTGCGGCAATGTTCTGCCACTCTCACTTTTAGGCATCTTTTAGTCATGCCCACATATTGAAGTCCGCACGGGCATTCCAATAGGTATATGACATTTCTGGTGTTACAGCCTATAAATTCTTTAATTGTATAGGAAGTTTTAGTGATGCTAGAGGAAAAGTGAGTAATTTTAGAGTTATTAATTTTTTTAGTGGTTCTACACACAATACATTTATTGCACTTAAAACAACCTTTTTTCGGCCTAGATAAAAAACTTTTTTTATTTTGTAGTGCATTCTCTTTCGTATAATTTTTTGTAAGGATTGTTCTAAAGTTAGGGGCTCCTCTGAACACAACATTAGGTCTGTCTGGGATATATTCTTTCAGAAGATTGTCCTGTTTTAGAATATGCCAATGTTTGTTTAGAATTTTTTTAAAAATTTTATTCTTATTATTAAAATCCAGTATAATAGGTAGTTGAGGGGGGTCTGCTTTTTTAACCTTGTATTCGAGAAGCTCCTTTCTTTCCTTCTTTTTAACTGCCTCTAGGGCTGTATTTAGTTTTTCTGCTTCATAGTTTTTATCTAAAAACATATTTTTCAATGAGGTAGATTGAACATTAAAATCAGCTTTTTGGGAGCAGTTTCGGTGAAGGCGGAGAAATTGGCTTTTTGGGATACCATCCAACCAAGGTTTATGATGACAACTGGTTTGATCAATGATCGTATTGGTGCAAACTTCTTTGAAGAAGGTTTTAGTTTGGATACAATCATCTTTTATAAAAATATTTAAGTCTAAAAAATTAACTGACGTTTTGCTAAAATCTGAAGATAAAACTATACCTCTGTCATTAGTATTTAAAAATTCTAAAAACAGCTTTAAAGAGGTTTCAGAACCTTGCCAAATAAAAAACAAATCATCAATATAACGGAAATAGGAAACCAAGTTTGCCCGCCAGTCATGGTCACCCCAAACTGCCGAAGATTCCCAATCGGCCATGAACAAATTAGCGTAGCTGGGGGCAAACCTAGTTCCCATAGCCGTACCCTTCTTCTGTATATAAAATGAATCTAAAAACCAGAAATAGTTGTTTGTAAGAATTATATCTATACCTTGTATAATAAAATCAATTTGGGAATCTGAGATGGAGCTATTCTGTTTTAGAGACCTCTCTACTGATTGGCAGCCAATATCATGAGGAATTATAGTATACAGTGATTGCACGTCACATGTTACCAATATATAGTCATGGCACCAATTAAAATCATTTAAAAAGGATAAAAGAGTCATAGAGTCTTTCAAATATGACCTAGTTTTTTTGACCAGAGGCTGGAGTAGGATATCGATATATTCGGAAAGATTAGATAAAACAGAGTTGATACCCGATACAATTGGCCTCCCAGGAGGTTCTCTTGCATTTTTATGGATTTTCGGTAGAAAATAAATAACTGGAATTTTAGGATAAGGGATAGTGAGGTAATCAAATTCATGTTTATTTAAGATACCTGTATCTAATCCTTTTTTTAGAAACACGCTTAAGTTTTCTTTGATCTTAGAAGTAGGATCATAGGGTAATTTATCATATACTTCAGGATCGTTAAGTTGACGATTTGCTTCTTTCCTGTACATAGCCTGGGACTGTATAACTAAACCCCCACCTTTGTCGGCGGGTTTAATAACAATATCCTCATCTTTTTGGAGTTCCTTTAAGGCTTTCCATTCTTTTTGTGTGAGATTCTGGTGATCATACTTAGAGTGTTTGATTTTTTCAAGGTCATGTAGGACTAATTTCTCAAAGACCTCTATAGAGCCTGATTTAAAATTAGAAGGGTAAAATTTAGAAGGATTTTTTAAGATAGTATGTGTAGTGGAACGATCAGTAGTTGTAACAGGATCCGGGATTTGTAGTGGCAAACTTGATTCTACAGAGATGGTACTATTTTGGGCAAAAAATCTTTTTATTGTTGCTTTTCTAACAAACTTATTTATATCCAGGAATGCTTGAAAAGGTTTAAACGAATTTGTAGGGGCATATTTTAAACCTTTGCTTAAAACTAAAATTTGAGTAGATGTTAAAACTTTTTGGGAAAGGTTAAAAATGCCTAATTTTTTCTCGTCTGTATTTGTTAGGGTCTCTCTTTCCTTTCTCTTTTGTAGTCTTCTACCTCCTCTCCTTCCTCTATACTTAAACTTCTTTTCCTTGTTCTGGGTAGATATGGAGTCTGTGTGTGGGGTAGGTTCTGTGGGCGGATGTCTAAAAAATTATCCTCAATCTCTGAATCAATGGATAATAATTGATACCTATTGTTGTGAATGTAATTAGGTGGTGACTTGGGAGGGTCTGGGTGTTTGTGACCATTCAGTTTTGTGTCTGTGCAAATTATTTTATGAATAGAGTTTTCATCTAGTTATACATTGTTTGTTGTGCTTCCTATCTTTAGGGTATCCTGCCTACAATCTCACCTCCAGCCCATCTCCATTTTCTTCCTCCTCCCCTGAGAATGTAGAAGACTCTGGTCTGGATTCTCCCTTTCACCCTTTTTCTGGACCGTCACCAGATTCTAGACCCTGGACTCCTCGGGATGACTCTTCACCTGGTGATTCTCTTCTAGCTCCCACTTCTTGCTCAGACTCTCCAGCAGATCTCACTACTGTTATGACATCTGAAACACAAACCTCTGAAAGCAGAGAAGCCTGGGAGGAAAAAATAACAGCCCCTAGTCCTCCAGTCATACCAAAGCTGGGAAACCTGGACTCTTCATTCCCTAAACCTGGTAAATATTTCTCAGAGTAACATCATTATAGAACTTAGAATTTTAATATTTTTTTTATGCTTGTCAAGAAACCTAAATTGAAACCCATTTTGTAAGTTTGTTTATTTTTATTTTTATCATTTTCCCCTCATTTTGTTTAAATTAGTTTTATCTGTAATTTTGGGAATAGTCTCAAATTTAAATAACTGTGATTCTACCCTAAATCAAAGGGCACACATTCCAAAATGATGGGATGTTTCCAATCATCCCCCTGCATGCCTCACCCTTCATCAAGGGGGAGTGTCATCAATGAAAGAGGATTGGTCTGCCAGTTCTCAATTGGTCTTTTGTTATGTTTTTCAGTAATGGTTTTTCATGTGCATTTTGCTGTGTTTAGTTATAACCGTGTGTGTCAGTTAAGCTTTTTGATATACAATATGTTTTGTGTTTTCCTTTTAACTATACATACACCAGGGGTATCAGACACACAGTCAACATGACAAATTTGGTATGCTAAGGACATGTATTGACCAGCACAACTCCAGTGCTGTGGTGACGTTTGAGCAAAGCACTTCTGGGCCTGGCTGTTGGGTGGGTGGGTGCATGCACAGAGTGCAAAATGCCAGGACATTCCTAAGAAATGTAGTTCTTTCCAAACACCAAATTACCGTTTTAATTTCATGAGTCAATATCTTAACCATAAACTTCTGTTTCTTCAATAGTTTGTGTCAAAACTATTTAGAATGCCTCTGGCCAATACATTATCAGAAAGAAAATCACAATAATGGACTTCACATTCAGCTGTTGACTTCCTGGTTTGCAGTTTGGTTAGTGTGCCCTAAAATTATATTTGAGCCCTTGTAGATATTTCATGAGTACAAACTTACCTCAATAATTTGCAGCCTTATGCAGACTAAATTTGTCTGGTTTATCAAAGTGTATATTTGCCATATCACACATCTGGTTTCTTACTTGTTTACTGGCCCCTCCTGGGTTCAAACAAGAAGTCTCTGTCTCTAGTGAAAAGATCAATGTTAACTCCCTTACTTCTTAGATTTCTAGTCTTTTACAGGCCCCCTTTCTATGCACAGATCAAACTATCAGTAAGTGGTCAATGGTGCATTTTAGAAACATTATTCTTGAGTATTAAATAAGGTTCTTAACAGTTTGTTTTATGTGCCACAGATGCATGGGACTCTTCAAGCCTTCATGCCCCTTTTTGTTCTCGCACTCAGCCCTCAGTCAAAGCACCTCGTATTCCTAGGAGCAGTAACCTGGTGAGTTTTTCTTTTGATTAATATAATATTTTTATTACTAGTATTAAACTGATTTTAATTAGCCCTGCTATTTGTTTTATATCCTCCTTTCCAAGAATATTCCTATGAATCAGTCCCTGTTGACACCAAACTTACAGTCATCTTCACTCAATGATCGTGGATTCTTCTCTCCTCCATCCTTAGGAGTTGGAATATCCTTAGGTGAGCCATGTTTACAGTGCACTTATGATTTGTATTGTTGTACCTTGCTTCCCTCCTTCTTGGGTAGATCCTCATGCTTCTGTTTCATTTTTTTGTTTTGTTTTTTTGTCTCCGGTTTTACTGATTTATCAGTGTGCAACTGAGTAGTCCCTTTGCAACATTTTTTTTTTTTTTTTTTTAATTTCTAAATTCTGCTTCTCCACAGGATTATCACGTGGGCCAAGTCCAGTTATCCTAGGATCTCAGGAATCACTCCCAGTGGCTGCTGCATTTACCGAATATGTTCATGCTGCTTTTGAAGGGGGGAATTTAGAAGGGTAAGTTGTCTCCGTGATGCTCCCAAAGATCTCAGGAGTACTATTGCCTATAACATACAAGATCCAGAGTACTCGCTCATTCACTAAACTGCAATTTCAAGTCACGGAATGTAATTTTATTTAAAAGCACCTCAACTGGGCAATAAATAATGGGGGTTTAGTTACAGTATATGATCATACATTGCATAAGCCTGCCACAACATCAATGTACCCCATTCTTGGCAGATCTTACTCTAGCATCCTAATGCCTACTCTTATGAGACTCATCCACTTACTTGGGAAAAGCTTCCTCCTGGTCTCTCTGCAGGTCAAGGTTAAATCGGGTCCTTGAATGAGGAACCTGTGACAGGAAGGCGTGCAAAACCAGAGAGTTGGCCTTGACAACCAAATATAAATATATGAAACCAAGTGGTTGCACTCGCCTAATCATGCATACATTATACGGTGCTGCTTGGGCCAATTCATACAACATATGCAATGTATGATCATATACTGTAACTAAACGCCTATATTTTTTTTTTACCTAGGTGCTGTGTTTTTAAATAATACTACTACATTATGTGTGACTTGACATTGCTGTTTAGTGAATTAGCGAGTGTGCTGATTCTTGTATGTTGTATGAATTAGCCACTGCAGAACCTGATAATGTATGCATGTTTAGACTATTGACTATAGCATCATAGGCCAATGCTCCTTAAGCATAGAGACAACTATACTACTTTTAGACTGTGTGTGGTCTCTGGAAATCTACAGTATAACGTCTGTTTTGCACCTCAGGTGCTAAATGTGCTTAGAGTTTATTTGTTGCCGGTGTCTACAGTAGACTTAGCATCAGATACCTCCAGGACTTGATCTACAAGAGATGCAACCCCTGCTCCATTATGCTTCAAATATATATATATATATATATTTATATTTCCTGGCCATATCCATGGCAGCACAACTATGGGGCAGCTCCTCCCTATCCCTAACCAGACAGGAACCTAATTAAAACAAAAGGTATAAGTAACCCCTCCTACCCGTCCCACCCTCAGTCTTTTTGTTCCTGTCCTATCCCTAGGACAGACTTAGTCATTCTAAGACTAGATAATTTTTCTTTTTGGCTTACCTGAGGGTTGTTACCTTCTCCCTCAAGGGAGTTCGGCCTCTCTCCCTTGGGCAGTCTCCAGTACACAGCCCTGTGCAAAGGTGACCCACTGGAGAGACCCCTTTAGTGACCGGGATTCTAACTTGCTGTGACCCTAGGGGTATCAAGATCATGCCATCACCATGATTCCTGCAGTGACCATGGGGTAGCAGGCTGGGCATGCACATACAGAGCATATGGATTTACTTGCGGTGACCCTAGGGATAGCAGGATTATGCCATCATTCTGTCTCCTGCAGTGACCAAGGGGTAGCAGGCCAGACATGCACATACGGAGCACATGGATTGCAAGGATTAATATGACATTGACTAACAATCCATCGCTGAAAGAGTTAATGTGAGACAGACTAGCATTCCATTGCTGAAAGGGTTAAAGTACAACTCTGTGATCCTGTACTTTCCCATGGATTTACTTGCTGTGAACCTAGGGGTAGCAAGATTATGCCATCAGCCTATTTCCTACAGTGACCAAGGGGTAACAGGCCGGACATGCACATACAGAGCACGTGGATTGCAAGGATTCTATGAGATCAACTATCATTTCATCACTGAAAGAGTTAATGTGAGATGGACTAGCATTCCATCACTGAAATGGTTAAAGTATAACTCACTATCTTGTACTTTCCCATGGATTTACTTGCTGTGACCCTAGAGGTAGCAAGATTTTGCCATCAGCCTATTTCCTGCAGTGACCAAGGGGTAACCGGCTCGGCAGGCACATACAGAGCATATATATGGATATAACCCCTTCTACCCTTCATTGGCTTCATCTAAACAGTAAGAGATTCCTGCTAATTTGAATTTCAGTCAAACTTATTCCTAGGCCTATGTGTCTTTTAATATATCCACTGGATTCACTTATTCCTAGGCCTCTGTGTCTTTATATATCCACCGCATTACTTATTCCTAGGCCTCTGTGACTTTTAATATATCCACTGGATTCACTTATTCCTAGGCCTCTGCTGGGCCTTTTAAAATAGCAGCCAGATTAATTTATTCTTAAGCCTCTGGGCCTTTTAATATAGCCACTGGAGTCACTTATTCTTAGGCTTCTGTGTCTTATTCCTAAGCCTCTGTGTCTTTTAATATAGCCACTGGAGTCACTTATTCCTATTCTTCTGTGTTTTATTCCTAGGCCTTATGGCTCTTAAAGGACCACTATAGTGCCCTGAGGGTGCCCCCACCCTCAGGGACCCCCTCCCGCCGGGCTCTGGGGAGAGGAAGGGGTTAAAATCTTACCTTTCTCCAGCGCCGGGCGGGGAGCTCTCCTCCTCCTCTCCGCCTCTTCTCCTCCTCTTCGGCTGAATGCGCATGCACGGCAGGAGCTGCGCGCGCATTCAGCCAGTCTCATAGGAAAGCATTCATAATGCTTTCCTATGGATGCTTGCATCTTCTCACTGTGATTTTCACAGTGAGAAGCACACAAACGCCTCTAGCGGCTGTCAATGAGACAGCCTTTAGAGGCTGGATTAACCTGAATATAAACATAGCAGTTTCTCTGAAACTGCTATGTTTATAAAAAAAATGGGTTAACCCTAGCTGGACCTGGCACCCAGACCACTTCATTAAGCTGAAGTGGTCTGGGTGCCTAGAGTGGTCCTTTAATACAGCCATGGAGTCACTTTTTCCTAGGCCTCGGTTATTCCTTTTAATATAGCAGCTAGAATAACTTTTTCCTAGGCCTCTGTTGGGCCTTTTATCATAGCCTCTGGATTCACTTATTCCTAGGCCCCCTCTGATGGCATACCATTTGCAATAGTAGACAACCCAAGGTATTGCAAATGGGGTATGTCCAGTCATTTTTAGTAGCCACTTAGTCACAAACAAGTTTTTGGCGTTTTTTGCATTTTTCACACACAAACAAATATTAACGCTAACTTTGGCCAGTGTTTGTGACCAAATGGCTTCTAAAAAAGACTGGACATACCCCATTTGCAATACCTTGGGTTGTCTACTATTGCAAATGGTATGCCACTATGGGTGTACATTTTATTCCGGGGCTACTATATAGTCTCAAAGGCAACGTAACCAATCTGGCGAATTTCAATTTCAAATATAACGTGCTATATTTGACCCTGTAACTTCCCAAAACACCATAAAACCTGTACATAGGGGGCACTGTTTTACACATGAGACTTTGCTGAATACAAATATGTGTATTTTTTTTATTTTTGTATTCTTTATTTTATTGTGCAGAGTTAACACAAGTGCCCACAGTGCCACAACATCAAACATAAGCATATTTAGTAACAGTTTTCATCAGTAGGTTGGCATTAGTAAACATTTCACATTTTAATTATTTTATCGTCGTGGTGTCAGCTATCAAGCCGGGCATGACTGGTCCAGAGGGAGCCAGTGAATGTGTTGTCCTGGAGTGCAGATCAGGCATGTGTAGTGTTGCGTGTGTTCTAGGGTTTTGGGTGTATGGTATGAGGTCTGTTGTGTCTCTCTATTTGTCTGTTTATCGAGTCCCCAGTATGGGATGGAGAATTGTTACCACTGATGTGGGTTGCCTCTGGCTGGTACTCGCCCCAACCCTTTGTGTGAGTACGTCTGTTTGTGTTTATAGGATTCGGGCTGGGGCGGGGGAGCGTTGATGGGTGTCTGGCCTGTGGTAAATCCGGCCTTGAGTGGTTATGTGCCTCGGCGTCGGGAATATTTCTAACCGGTGTGTTGGTGTATGGAGGCTAAGTTGATGAGGTCTATACAGATGTGGTGTGACACAATATAAAAAAAAAAGGAAAAAAGTATTAAAAAATAAGTCAGCTTGGGTAAACCAAAGAATAGATTGGTGTGGAGCTTAGAGGTTATCAACAGTGGAGTCCATAAGGGAGTAGAGCGGATCATCTTGGTTTGGATGTCACGTCCTGGAGATTTGCTGTATTTGCAGTCTCTGAGGGTTGTGGTGGTATCATTTTTTGTTCTTTTCGTGGTAGTCCCTCAGGGGGTCTTTCGTTGGTGCGTTAGACGAGTGGGAGCTCCTGGGATGAATTCGGCAACGGTAGTTGGGGCCACTCGGGTGAGGTCTGACCCCTCCGTGTGAGCGGGCGGCAGCAGACCTGAATTGCGTAGGTGTGAGTCCAGTTCAGGGTAGCTCCTGGCTCGGTACATTGTGTCTTGATGGGTAAAGGTGATCATATTTGGAGACCCCCATTTGTACTGGATATTCTTATTTCTGAGGTGTTATAGCAGGGGTTGCATGGCCTTGCGCCACCCCATAGTGCTTTTGGTCAGGTCCGGGAATATGGACAGCGTGGCTCCCTCAAATGACAGTGGTGTTCTCCCGCGTGCAGCCGCCATTAGTAGGGTTTTGTCCTGCAAGGTCTGAAAGCGGAGTATTAGGTCGGTGTGTGTGTGCCGTGGTCGGCGTTGTTGCAGACTTTGGTAGGCGGAACATGCCATCTAGTCGTACTGCTTTTGCCTGTTTAGGTGGTAGTAGGTCCGCTAGCAGGCGTCTGATAAAGTGCGGTAGGTCTGTGGGGTTTATAGAGTCCGGGATACCGCGGATCTTTACATTGTAACGTCTTCGCTGGTCTTCTAATGTATTTATTCTGTCGTTGAACGCTTGTTGCTGCTGTCTTATTTCTGTTAGTGCTTGTTCCAGGGTCTTTATCCTGGATTCCTGGGTGTTTGATGTGGTTTCCATTTGTGTGACCCTGGTGGTGACCCCCTCTATTACCACTTTAATGCAGGCATGTCGGCTGCTATATTTGTTCTGAGTTCTGCCAGCATGCTTTTAAGTACAGAGGCAGTGACTGGCTCTTCTTTAGGGGTGCGCTGGGGCTTTGAGGTGGGTAGTGGGACACCTGTTGCGCCTTCCCCGGGGTCTATGGAGAAGTCATATTAGGAATAGGAATAATCTTCCTCACATGCCGCCATTTTGTCCCATGCGGTCTTTTGCGAGCGCCGGAGAAGTTCCCCGATATCGTGGGTGTTGGGGTCCTTGTCGGCTTTTGTTTTTTTGTGTTTCCGACCCATTTTGTTTCCTGTGTCGGGTGAGGGTTGGAGTGCACAGGTAATTTCGCCTGTTAGCCCAGAAAAGCAGGTTTGTGCGGTATCTGGTACGGAGCTCCTGGGTAACGCGTCCACTCTGCTCAAATATGTGTATTTTAATGCAGGAAAAGCAAACAGTATTATGACATTGACAGTTAAAATGTCATGTAGAACTAAAAAATAAATAATTGTATTTTCTCCATATTAAATTATGTTTCATAGCTAAATATTTGATATTAAATGAAAGCCCTGTTTTCCCTGAATAAAATGATATATAATAAGTTTGGGTGCATTTAATATGAAAGAGGTGAATTACGGTTGGACAGATATGTAGCGCAAATGCCAGGTTTTGTTTACATTTTGTTTTGTTCACAACGTGTACATTTGGCTCAGTCCTAAGGACGAAGCCAAATGTACACGTTGTGAACAAAACAAAATGTAAACAAAACCTGGCATTTGCACTACATGTCTGTCCAACCGTAATTCACCTCTTTCATATTAAATGCACCCACCCTTATTATATATCATTTTATTCAGGGGAAACAGGGCTTTCATTTAATATCAAATATTTAGCTATGAAACATAATTTAATATGGAAAAAATGGGAGAAAATAAGATTTTTTTTTTTTTTTTTTGTTCTACATGACATTTTAACTGTCAATGTCATAATACTGTTTGCTTTTACTGCAATAAAATACACATATTTGTATTCAGCAAAGTCTCACGTGTACAGGTTTTATGGCGTTTTGGGAAGTTAGTGTCAAATATAGCACGTTACATTTGAAATTGAAATTCATCAGATTGGTTACGTTGCCTTTGGGACTGAAATTTACACCCATAATGGTATACCATTTGCAATAGTAGACAACCCAAGGCATTGCAAATGAGGTATGTTCAGTCTTTTTTAGTAGCCATTTGGTCACAAACACTGGCCAAAGTTAGCGTTAGTATGTGAAAAATGCAAAAAACGCCAATTTTGGCCAGTGTTTGTGACTAAGTGGCTACTAAAAAAGACTGGACATACCCCGTTTGCAATACCTTGGGTTGTCTTCTTCTGCAAATGGTATGCCATCATACCTGCGCTCTCTCCTTAATCCCTATGTATATTTAAACAAATGTAGGTCATTTAGTTACTCCAATGGCCACTGATGATGTCACTTCCGGTTTCGGATTTCTTAAATACACACACACACACACACACACACACACACACACACACACACACACACACACACACACACACACACACACACACACACACACACACACACACACACACACACACACACACACACACACACACAGTCACACACACACACACACACACACACACACACACACACACACACACACACGTATTATATATTCATAAAAAAGAAAAACGCTAACTTTGGCAAGCGTTTGTGGCTACTACAAAAGACTGGACATACCCCATTTTAAATACCCTGGGTTGTCTACTTTTACAAATGGTATGCCCTGATGGGGTTAATTTTCATTCCTGGGCTTCTATACGGTCTTAAAGGCAACATAGGCCCAGCAAACCAATCTTGCTAATTTCAATGTGCAAACATGTGCTGAAAAAAAATGTGCTGAAAAACTCGGCTTATATATATATATATACGGTATATCCCCTCTGAGGCAACGTTTTTCTAAACTAAAGAGGTTTACATTTGTTAACCTTTCTACATAGCTAAAATGTTCCAGTCCTTTTATTAATTTTATAGTCCGCCTCTGGACTCTTTCTAGTGCCATAATATCCTTCTTTAGAGCAGGTGCCCAAAATTGCACAGCATATTCAAGATGTGGTCTTACCAGCGATTTATAAAGAGGCAAATTATATTCTCATCCCGAGAATATATGCCCTTTTTCATGCATGGCAATACCTTACTGGCCTTAGCCACTGCTATTTGACATTGCACATTGTTGCATAGTTTGTTGTCTATAACAATTTCAAAGTCCTTCTCATGTGTTTTTATCCCTAATTCGCTTCCATTAAGGGTATAAGTTGATTGTGCATTCTTTATTCCGAAGTGCATAACTTTCCATTTTTCTACATTCAATTTTATCTGCCATTTGAGTGCCCAGTTCCCCAATCTAAATCCCTCTGGGGCAAAGTAATGTCTTGCTCACATTGTTTTTCTTTACAGAGTTTTGTGTCATCTGCAAACACTGAAACATGACTTTCAATGCTTTTTTCAAGATTATTTATAAACATATTAAATAGAAGGGGTCCCAGAACAGAACCCTGAGGGACACCACTTGCCACCTCTGCCCAGCTTGAAAATGTACTATTAATGACAACTCTTTGTACTCTATTATTGAGCCAACGTTCTACCCAAGAACAAGAATTTTCATCTAGACCGATTTCTTTGAGTTTGAACACTAATCTATTGCGTGGAACTGTATCAAACTCCTTGTCAAAATCCAAATAGATCACGTCCACTGCAACACCCTGATATATACTTATACATACTTTGTAGAATACAATTCCTAGATTTTACTAGTATCATGACGTAAAGTCATGATTTTATTAAAGACACGGAGGCGAGTATTATGCATAACTCTTTCTTTATTTCCTCAGCAGCAAAGATAGAGGAATATAAATATTATCAAATTGAAAGCAAAAAACTGTATAAGTACACAGGCAACCAATAGCATAACATAGGAAGTGGCTATATAAGGCCTGTGTCTCCCACAATCCTCCTCTTTCTTGCGAAAACCGAGGACCAGCTAAGACGAAACGATATCCCACATGGTCAGAAACAGGAACGGAAGCGCTTCAACAACTTCAAGCTAAAAGAGAGAGAGAAATATGGTAATAACTAAACCCAAACTGTTTGCTTACCAGTCAGAACTGTTGGTCATTCATGAAACTGAAACGAAATCTGAAATTACAACATATGATTGACATCAAGCAGTTATATACTTCAAACGAAAGTCAAGACAAATAAGAGGACCAAAATGTAACATACCTGGAAAAATCCAAAAAAGCGCATCTCCCTCGCAAACCCCCACACCGGGAGGGTGGGAGGGAATAATACTCGCCTCCGTGTCTTTAATAAAATCATGACTTTACGTCATGATACTAGTAAAATCTAGGAATTTTATTAAAGACACGGAGGCTCATATTATGCAAGTTCAAAGCTGTGCTACTATCTGAGATGCGATGTGTTCAATTGGTCTGAAATAGAAGTCTCGGAAGGTGGACTCACGAGACCAGTCTGCAGCTCGCATGATGTCCTCCAGACGGCAACCCACTAAAGATGCCTTCGAGGCCATGGCACCCCTCACGGAGTGAGGCGTAAAGGTAGAAGTGTCTATACCCGCTAGGGATAAAAGCCAACGAATCCAACGCGCTAGCGTCGGAGTCGACACCGGTTGATGAGGTGCCTTAAAGGAAATGAATAGGGGATGACGATCAGAAGAACGAAACGTTCTTGTAGCATCCAGATAAGCCCTAAGACAATCCACCGGACAGAGTGCCGGGCACCCTGAGAACCTAGGGTACACGAAGGATTTGGATGCCGATTTAGTCCTCCTAGAGATGTTGAAAGTAACACCCTCAGGAGTAAACACGATGGCACCCCAATCCAGGGCCCTGACATCGGAAACTCTCTTACAAGAGATAAGACAAAGCAGCATAACCAGTTTGGATGACAGCTGTTTGAGAGTCAATGCTTGGTTAGGGTACCAAGCCGATAGGAACTGCAACATAATGTTGACGTCCCAAAAGGCCGAAAAACGCGACCGGGGTGGACGGGCGAGGCGAATACCTCTAAGAAGGCGACATATAAAAGGATGCCTACCGACGGGTGTGCCTTCTAAACCATCGTGTCCGGCAGAAATGGCCGAGCGAAAAAGATTGATAGTCCTGTACGCCTTGCCCGAATCGAACAGGAACGTGAGAAATTCCAGGATCAAATGGAGAGGGGCAGATACGGGATCCATTGCCCGTTCCATGCACCAACCCGACCAAGACTTCCATGCTGCCCGATAAGCTGATCGTGTGCCCGGGGCCCACGCGTTATCGAGGAGCAAGAGAGTTGTCTGTGGAACGTTAGGGACAATCCAGCGTCCCCTGAAAGGAACCAAGCCACCAGGGGCAACTGGTGCCGCATCACCAGTTCGTGCGAGTTCCCATCCGGATCCAGGAGGAGATCCGGGAAGTTCGGCAACAACCGTGGGAAGTCTATCGACAACTCCATCAGTCGAGGGAACCACGGACGGGATCTCCACAGGGGAGTGATCAGAACCAGACAACAGTCGTGGTGAACCATTTTGGAGAGTGTGCGAGCAATCATGTTGAACGGAGGAAAGGCATAGAGGCGACCCGGGGGCCATTCTTGAAGAAAGGCATCCGTCGCCACTGCCGCCGGATCTGGCCTCCAACTGTAGAATTTCGGTACCTGAGCGTTCAGCCGAGAGGCGAACAGGTCCATCTCGAAACGACCCCATAGACCTTCTAGGCCTCGGAAGACCGAGCCGTGCAAGCGCCAGTCTCCCGAGTCTCTTAAATGTCTGGAATTCCAATCCGCAGTCGAATTGTCCAGACCCGGAATATGCTCCGCCGTCACAGAGACGTTGTTGTAAAGGCAGAATTGCCAAAACTCTTTTGCCAGAAGAGCCAACATCTTGGATTTGGTGCCACCCAGGTGATTGATGTATCGGACCGCTGATACGTTGTCCAGCTTGAGGAGAACGCAACAGTTTGCCCGTCCCGGGGTAAGGCTGCGGATTGCAAAGGCTCCTGCCAGGAGCTCCAGGCAATTGATGTGTAACGACTTCTCTGCGTCGGACCATCTGCCTCCCGTGGAGGCGTTGCCACAACGAGCGCCCCAGCCGTATAAGCTGGCGTCCGATTCTATGACTACGTCCGGAAGGGAACCGAAAATTGCCCTTCCGTTCCAGGCCTCCATGTGGGCTAGCCACCAGGCTATCTCCTCCCTGGATTCCTCGTCCAAACAAATCCGTGATTCGTAAGAGTGGCCCGAACGAAGGTGTGACCCCTTGAGCCGCTGCAGGGCTCGATAATGCAACGGGCCAGGGAATATCGCTTGAATGGAGGATGCCAGTAGGCCGATGTATCGAGAGATCTGAGGCCCGGAGAGCTCGCCGGAGCTCTTTCTGAATGGCCTTCATCTTTGATTCCGGCAAGTAGAGGAATTGCCGTATGGAATCCACCTGAAACCCCAAAAACTCCATCGACTGGGCGGGGGTCATGACCGACTTGTCCCAGTTGATTAGAAAACCTAGATTCTGCAAAAGGTTGATAGTCCAGCTCAGATGCAACTCCAGGCATTCTTTCGATTGGGACATAATTAAAATGTCGTCCAGGTAAATGAGGCGAACCCCTCTGGTACGGAGGTACGCCACCACCGGCTTCATCACCTTGGTGAAACACCAAGGGGCCGAGGAGAGACCGAACGGCAGGCATGTAAAACGCCAACGCCGTCCGTGCCAGGTGAAATGCAGGTAGTCCCTGGATTCCACCGCTATTGGAACCGTGAAGTACGCGTCCTTCAGGTCCAATTTGGCCATCCAATCTGACTGCCGCAGCAGATCCCTGAGACAATGGATGCCCTCCATCTGAAAGTGTTGGTAGCGCAGGAACGCGTTGAGAGGGCGAAGATTTATAACCGGGCGGACACCGCCCCCTTTCTTGGGTACTAAGAAGAGATTGCTCGTAAAGCCTGGGGCGGCGAACGGCAATTCTTCTATGGCACCCTTTGAAAACATCTCCTCGACCTCCGCGGAGATCATCGCGTCCTGTTCCGGTGGGAGAGACAACTCCCTGGGAACAGAAATTTGAACAGGCAGGGAAACAAACTCTAGGTGATAACCCTTTACGCATTGCAAAACCCAAGCATCCGCAGTTATAACTGCCCACCTTAGGTAGAATAAGGCCAGCCTCCCCGCCACCCGAACCTGATCGAGAGGGGAAGAAAGGGTACTCACCATAAGGGCGTCTGCCCGAAGTTCCACCACGGGGGTATCTGGAGCCCCACGATCTCCCCCTTGCCGGGAAGAAGGAAGGAGTTTTCGGGTCCTGGAACCCTCTGGAAGGAAAAAAGGAACCTCTGGAGGCACGGAACGAGCCTCGGAAACCACGGCCGGGAGGACGGTTCCTGCTACGCCCGGCCCCTCCGAAAACCTTGGGCGCGAAGACGCGCTTCATATTTGCCTGCGCCTTGTCAATAGCCGTAAAGGTCTTGACATATGATCCCATGTCCTTCACGAAGGATGTGCCAAACAACAGACCTTCATCAGCCGAATCAGGCTCCGCCACAGACATAGCGGCCAATTTAGGGTCAATTTTTAGTAGAATGGCCTTGCGCCTCTCGGAGGACACCGCCGTGTTGGCGTTACCCAGAAGGCATATAGCCCGTTGGACCCACCCGATGGCCACATCCACATCCAAAACAGATTCCCCTGATCTAGCAGCATCAAGAAGCTCGTACAGCTTCGACAGGGGGCCCAGCGTATCCAGGATCCTATCCTGGCATCCCTTCAGGGAATGATCAAGACCCTTCTTAGGTTTCCAGCCAGATTTATTTAAAAATTGGGCGATTTGTGGGTCGATTTCTGGGGTCTTGCAGGCAGCGCCAGGGAGAGAAGGCCGTGGGCACTCGGCGCGCAGCTTATTGCGGCCTTCTTTGGATAGGGGCGTGCGAATTCGCTTAGCCACATATTGGGCGATGTGGTCCGGAGGGACCCATTCGGCAGACCGCGGGTGACGGAGGTCGTCCGGGTCAAACATGGGGTTACCCTGTGGGTCTAGCAGGGCTTTATTGTCCCCAGCGGGCCAGTGACCTTACCTCGGGGGTTGGCAGAGGACCTAGAAGGGGGAACCCCCGTAGGGGGTATGTCCTCTCCCGACTCGTCATCAACAAAGGAGTCGTACTCCATAAAATCGGATTCATTTTCCACACTCCGGTCGGAATCCGACTCATCATCCAGGGCTCTAGCCCGTTTCCACAATCTAGCCTTTTTAGCCCGGCCAGGGGCTCTTGTGCGCGTGGGATGCGCGCTATCTGTGACCGCCAGAGGCGAGTCATTCATGGCAGGCAAAACCTGCATCGAGGAGTGGGAACCGATATGACGAGATTTATCCTTCGCCTTACGGGCACCCGGCACAGTATGGGCAGGAGAAGGGGACCCCACACCCAGGGGGCAGGGGTAGCCGTGGAAGGCAAAAACCCAGATTGCAGAGACTGGGTAAAGGAGGAGGAGACAGCCCCCATAGCTGAGGCAATAGCCTTCTGAAGTGAGGAAGCCATAGTGGCCTCTAATAAGGCTTGAAACTCCTGAGATGCCATAGCACCCTCAGGGTTAACATTAGGAAAATCCCCAGAGGGATCAGTAGGCCCATCCTCCCTATCCTGCATAATGGCAGAGACACTAGAAAAACGGCACTGAACAATAAAGGTGAAAACTAAATAAGTGGGTTGATTAACCCAGCAACAACACAAAGGACCTGATCGCTGGTGTAGCAGGGAGACCCAGAGAGAACAGACCGCACGGCAGGATACTGAGCGATGCGTAGCGATCACCCAAAATGGCCGCCGTCTAAGAAAAAACGTGCACACGTGTACAGGCCCCCGGCGGGGGAAGGGGCGCGCGCGCACCTACCCGCGCGAGTAGCCTGTGAAAGGGAAAAAACGAGCACACTCAGCCGCGGTGCCGAGAGAGACCGCCGCGGCAGAGGGCAGCGCTGGGAAGCGCTCGGTTAGAGATAGGGGCGGGAGGGAGGGGAAGAGAGAGAGCCCGCGGCAGCGGGCAAAACGCCCCAGGGGGGTTCCCAAATACACCAACGATCCAGGCAACAAGAGTAAAAGACAAGCAAATAAACAATAAATAATAATGAGCATGAAGCAAAACCAGAATACACAACAAATAATACCAATAAAATGCAATGAGTAGAGAGCTCAATAATGGTACTTAGCTGTCTGAGGAAGCAGCAAAGAAAGAGGGGGATTGTGGGAGACACAGGCCTTATATAGCCACTTCCTATGTTATGCTATTGGTTGCCTGTGTACTTATACAGTTTTTTTTGCTTTCAATTTGATAATATTTATATTCCTCTATCTTTGCTGCTGAGGAAATAAAGAAAGAGTTATGCATAATATGAGCCTCCGTGTCTTTAATAAAATCAAGTTAGTTTGACATGACCTGTACTTCATAAAACCATGCTGATTTTTGCCTATAATCACTTTCTTCTCAAGGAATTCTTGAATATTATCCCTTAATAACATTTCAAATACTTTCCCAGCCACAGAAGTTAATCTCACAGGTCTATAATTTCCAGGCAAGGATTTTGAACATACATCATGACCGTGTTGTGTGTCATGTGGTGGTGTTCATCTGAGGAGGTATTTATATAATTTTAACAACTGCTAAGGAACAGATGATTGTGATTGTGTCCGGATATGTAAAATCATAGAACTCAAAGAGGGTGTGTTATATATATATATATATATATATATATATATATATATATATATATATATATATATATATATATATATATATATATATATATATATATATATTTGTATCTTTCCTTTCTTTGTTATTTCCTTTTTTTAAATGGAGTGATCCTTGAAGACACTATTCTGTCCCCTGTTGCAAACTTTAGTTAGCTCTCTTCTTGTTTTTGCATTCTTAAACCTGGGCTTGACAAATTTGCTCCAGGGAGTTGGCTAGGGCTCACGTCTCTCGCTGGTTGATATCTCCACGTAGGTAGCACCAGGGAGAGCGCTCTTTGGGAAGACAACCAAGGGGACTGGGATATTGGGATTGAAGGGATGGTGGAGCGTTGGCCTGGTGGACAGGTAATATAGTCTCAGGTGGGATTACAGTTCGTTACATGGCTCCCTGCCAGACGTCCACAGGTCGGCGTGGTGATGTTCGAAAGGATAGGGTCAATTAGGGTTCCTGCTAAATAAACCATTGATGATGTTGTGCTGTTTGCCTGCCCGTATTGCATTGTAAAATTATACGGTTGTAAGGCCAGGCTCCATCTCAACAGGCGGGGATTGACTCTCGTTACACAGTTCAGCCAGACGAGGGGGTTATGGTCCATCAGTGAGGTGAAGGACCAGCCATATAGATAAGGTTGCAGTTTTTTGAGAGCCCAGATCAGGGCAAGGCACTCTTTTTCCATGGTGGCGTAACAGACCCCTCGGGGCAGTAGTTTGCGGCTGAGGAAGGCCACCAGGTGTTACTGTCCGTCGTGCCCTACCTGGCTTAGTCCGGCTCCCAAGCCGAACATGGAGGCATTTGTATGGATGACAAATCGTTTAGAAGGGTCAGGAGCTGCTGATACCAGAGCTTGAGTTAATGCCCTCTTCAGCTTTTTGAAGGCCCCTTCGCACTCCGAGGACCACAGGACTTGGCGGGGTAAGTTTTAGGTCTGTCAGGGGTTTGGCTATGGCGCTATAGTCGGGTTCAAATCGGCGGCAGTAACACGCCGTCCCCAGGAATGCCGTCCCCAGGAACGCCATCACCTGAGTCTTCATTCGGGGCTGGTGCCAGTTAGCTACCACCTCTTTCTTAGCAGGTTCGGGACGTTTTTTCCCGTACCCCACTCGGTGGCCCAGGGATTGAACCTCGGCCATTCCCACCTGACACTTGTCAGCCCTGCCTCCTGTATTCGGTCTAGGACTGCCGACAGGTGCAGATGATACTCTTCCCATATGCGACTATAGATGGCTATGTCATCCAGGTAAGCACATGCGAAGTCCTGCAGACCCTCCAGGAGGTGGTCCGCAATCTGCTGGAATGTAGCCGGGGCATTCTTCATCCCGAACGGCATTGGTACAGGCCGAAGAGGCTGACTTGGGGATCGCTTCCGGGTCCAGGGGATCTGTCAGTAACCCTTGCACAAATCGATAGTCATGAGGTAGTTTCCTCCCACTATCCGGTCTAGTAATTAGTCTACCCTAGGCATGGGATAAGCGTCAGTCACGGTTCTATCGTTGAGTTTCCTGTAATCAACACAGAAACAGGTTGTACTGCCCCGCTTCAGTACCAGTACGTCCGGGGAAGCCCAGGGGCTCTGGGAGGGCTCTATCACCCCCAAGTCTAGCATCTCCCTAATCTCCTTTACCATAATTTCCCGTATGGCTCCTGGGATGCGTTATGGTTGTTGCTGCAGGGGCTGCTTTCCTGGGGTCTCAACTCGGTGGACCGCCAGAGCAGTGTATCCCGGTACGGCCGAAAACATACTGTGACTTACTGCGTCAACCATCCTACCAACCTGACTTGCACTATGGACCCTGGCGGGCTGCCGAGAAAGTCCTGTATGGGAAGCCGTTCGAAATCAACCGGGGGCATGCAACGGCCACATCCTCAGGCCTTTCTGGGTATACCTTAAGCTTGTTAACATGGAATGCCTTCCTAATCCTCTCATCGGTACACAAGGCCACTATGTAGGTTGTGTCGCTGATGTGCTCCACCACCCGGTAGGGACTCTGCCAAGTTGCTTGCAGTTTATCCTGTCTAGTGGGCTTCAGCACTAGGACATTCTGTCCAACTTCTAACAGTCGATCCTGTGCTCACCAATCGTACCATCTTTTCTGGTTCTTCTGGGCCACCCGCAGGTTCCCCCGTACTGATTCTGTGAGCTTCAGTACATAGGGCACATGGGGCTCTCCTTCCCCGGTGCTCTCCTCCCAGTGCTCCCTTATCAAATATAACTGCCCCTGGACTCTCCTACCATATAGTTACACAAAGGGGGAGAATCCTGTAGACTCCTGGGGTACCTCACAGTAGGTGGGGTAAAAACCGTTCCCAATCCTTCTGGGTGGCCATGAACGTTTTAAGCATCTGCTTCAGGGTACCGCTAAAACGTTCACATAACCCATTCGTTGTGGGATGGTAGGGAGAACTGAAGAGGGGTTGCATGCCGCAGCTCTGCCACATTTGCTGCGTTAACGTGGCCAAAAACTGGGTGCCTTGGTCGGACAAGATTTCTCTGGGGAATCCAACGCGGGAGAAGATCTTAACCAACGCATCAGCCACTGTAGTTGACTATGGTAGATAGCGGGTCGGGGGGGTGGGTTGTATGCCCTCCGACTGTCCTAAAACTCATCAGCCAGCCTGGCTGCATCCTCAACCGTGAGGGGTTTTCGGTCCTTGACCCAGTCTCGAACCTCCGGTGGGACCAGATCAAAGAATTGTTCTAAGAGGATTATTTGGGTAGCATCCTCCAGCGTTACTGCTTGGCACCCTTGCAACCAGTTATGTGCCGCCCATTGCATGTGGAAGGCAAACTCAGTGTAGGAGTCCTTGTGCCCCTTCCATACTTCTCGGAACTTCCTCCAGTAGGCTTCTGGGGTCACAGCGTACCGAGCCAGCAGTCTTTCCTTAACTTTGTCATATTGGTGAATTTCGGTGTCTGGTACTCCTCGGTATGCCTCAGCCGCTTGCCCAGAAAATTTGCTTCTGATAATGGCAGTCCATCTAGCTCGATCCAGCCCTTCTAGGGCACATTGTCTTGGAGATAGGTGTCAATATCCTCCTCTCCATCCGTGAAAGGCTTAAAGGCTGTATAGTTCTGTTTCCCTGGTTTCACTACCGTTGATCCAGGTAGGGGAGCGGTGTCTCTGCCCCAGCCCTGTGATGTGTGTGTCTCTCAGCTTTAGAGCCTCGGTAGCCTGAGCCATCACCTGGAGCACGATCTCTGGGGACCGGCTGGGATTTATGAGGCCTAGCCTCCAGTGTACATACTTCTGGAAGTCGGTCTCCTCTGTACGCCCGCTCGAAGTGATGTCACTCTCCATGAGTTCGGCAATGAGAGCAGCTTTCAGTTTGTTGCCAGCTACTCGTCCTCTTACTTCCAGCAGCTCCTTCAAGGTCCTCCATTTCAGAAGGTGGTTTTGCCGGTCCATTCACTTTCTGCTCTGCCTGGGATTTCGGAATGGTAGGGAGAGCATGCCACCTCTGCCACCAATGTAACAGATCCCCTATACTCCGGTTAAGTATATCTGTTATAAGTCTCCCAACTCCCAATTAAACCAGTGATCAGAGCCCTTGGTTACCCAAGCATCAGCCAAGACTTGATGAAGGGTACAAATACACTTTATTATGCCACACTCTGCTTTTATGCATAGCCCCATGAAAGGGGCCTGTAGTACCAGGATCCTGGGAGCCAAAGCGCGGGAATCTGGGGTTGCTGTCCCTTTGTCTCCCGAGTTTAGAAAGCCTGCCACTCAGGCAAGGGGTCTCCCACACAAGACGAAAGGTGGTCTTTATCCCAGGAGCCTCTGTGCCTGAGAGCCAAGGCACTGGTGAAGAGTTAGTCTCCCAGGCACAAAAAGCCCGCCAAACTAGCCAGTGCCACAAAAGTGTCCCCACCAACCTCAGGAATCCTCACAAAGGTACATTCCTCGAAAAGGCTCAGTTCGCAAGGTACCTGTGTGGAAACCATGCAAGGGAAGCGTCTCCTTTCGGAATACGAATGCTCCCCCTAGCTGGCGTTCGTCTATACAAAATGGCAGCCACCTAGGGCAACACTCATGAATTATTTCTCTTGTGGTTTCGCACTTATATTGCAGGTGCGAACGTTCTAATTAATTGGTGAGAACATTCTAATGGGGCACCGTGCCAGTCCCCGTTCGTGAGACGAATGGGTTCAGTTTGAATGAAAACTGCCCGTACACATTAATACAAGGTAAAAGTCCACAAATGAACAGCGGTTCTTGCCACCGGCACCAGGCAGGTTTTATCGGTACATTCTGAAGTTGCCTTATGGCTCCAGGGAGTTGGCTAGGGCTCACGTCTCTCGCTGGTGGATATCTCCATGTAGGTAGCACCAGGGAGAGCGCTCTTTGGGCAGACAAACAAGGGGACTGGGATAATGGGATTGAGGGGATGGTGGGGATGGTGGAGCATGGGGCAGGTGGAAAGGTAATATAGTGTAACATATTCTTCCTCACCTTGCGTTCTCCGCACCCAGCGGAATGACGACATATTCTGGCTCCCGGCATCACTGCTGGACGCGCGAGGGAGCAGAGCAGTGAGGTTACGGCTCCCTCGTGTGCCTGTCAGTCTTACAGGAGCCTCCCATCCGTGCGCACACCCCACGCTCTCCACCAGCTGGCTGACCGACCGCAAATGCTCTTCCTTTAGTCGGGTGGCCCATGCTCTTTATGAGCCGGCCAAACGCCTGCCTCCACTCATAGGCAGCTGACTACCTCAGGGGCTGAATGGGTCAAATTCTAGTCGCCATGGCGACCTTACACCTGGGATTTGTCGAGCCCTGTCTTAAATGTATTTGGTTGCATAATGCTTTGGTCTGGCTCACTACACACAGAGGTAGAAATGGAGGTGTGATTTATTGGGTCATGGACAAGACTTTTTGTGCTTCAAAAGTGTTGCTGCAAAGACTGATGGAAACAAAATGTATGATCAAAATTTGGTTGTCTCTGCACACATCTGGATGTAGCTGTATTTAAAAGATGTTAGCACTGTAAATGGCAGGTACTGTTAAAAAACATTTTTATTCTGTTTGGATGAGCTTGCTAATGCATATTTTCTTTGTGTGTGTATATATAATATATATTAAAAAAAAATATTATATTTATTTTATGCTTGTGGAGGCCGTTTTATTGAATTTTTAATTTTCGAACACCCACCTTCTCTAGATCCGGGATTAAAATTTCAGGAGAGCTCACAATGTCCTTTCCAGGAGGAATACTCAGAGTATTTGCGGGCAGCACTCCACCCCCAGTGCTTAGTTTCCGACTGGTTAACACTTCCTATGTAGAGTATTTCACTCCAAATTCTGACCTCCTGTACAGGTCAGTGAACATTTTTGTTTAATTTATTTTATAGATTTGTTGTTAAATGTGTAATTTGGGGAGTAATTCTGCATAGGCTACTCCAAAAAAGCTTTTCGTTTTTAATGTTCTAAAATTCCAATATTTTAGATCATTTTGTTACTTAAACATTCAATGCATGCATGTGTTTGCAATATCCTTAGATTAAATGTGTATTAAATATATTATTTTTCGCATGTTCTATTCGTGCTGTTTAAATTAATAGATTGTTGTGGTATATTCTCTTAACTCAATCTTATCTCGACAGTGACCTTTCTCAGAGTGACCCAAACATTAGGGATTGCTGGCTAAACATGCCAAGGCTAACTTGTTATCTGCAGAACCTAGCAGAGCAGCAAACTGCTCCATACTACAATGTTATGTTGCTGAAATATCAGGTAGGTCCTTCTAGTAAGTGGTGTCCTTATACAGAATTCTTTACAATGTTTAGCACGAATACAATAGTTAATTAAATTATGACAGATTGTTATAATCCATTACAGTTACATAAAAAAGAGGATTATAGTTATCAAAAAAATATAGTTAGTCAAATTAAAAAGTGACTGGTATTGCACAGAATAGGGATTATTCTGGAACATTATTTTTAGTGGTGAAGTCCCTCATATACGATAGACCAAAATGCCATGGGCTTCAATTTAGAGATCTTTGCTTTAACCTGAACTCTTGTGCAGAGCTGATGAGCCCCAGTGATTGACAAACACACAGGTGGTAGGTTCATAGAGACTGCCAAACATTTTAATGCTTAGCAACATGTTAAAGTGTATATATGTTTAGGGGCATGATGTTACCTTTTGTCCATTCAAGATTTAACACATTTTCAGAGCACTAGGTCTTGCAGGCAATAGATCCGGCCTATCATTCCCTAACTGGCATTATTTTATCTCTGTTAGAAGTTTGGAATTTCTGGAGTTTGCTGGAAAAAAACCCAGAAAGTAAGAACAACATCCCTGAATTGTTAGAGCAGTTAGTTAACCCCTTAAGGACACAACTTCAGAAATAAAAGGGAATCATGACGGATATTTCCGTCATGTGTCCTTAAGGGGTTAAAAAACAAGGAAGGGACTATCCCCTAAACATGGGTATATTACAAATTTGTTTAATTCCATCAGAATCAAGAAAGTACACATACATATGGAGTAAAGCAGCCATCTCACACACTGGGCCCACAGATGTTACTGAATTACACCTCCCATCTGGCCATCTATTAATCTGTGGGGCCAGAGTTTGATATCCATTGACTAATGGATGTGGAAGTGACGAAGCAGGGGACAGTGTATAAAAGGAAATTATTTAAGTTGAGCAGGAGGGCGTTACAATAGTTGTACCCTGTAAATATGTTGGAGTGGATAAAGAGTGTTGCCATTTTAAAATGACTAGCAGACTGTTTTACAGCTATTGAAAAGTTGACAGATCTAAACATCTATTCATTGTAATTTCAGTCTGCCAAAGAATAGTGAAGTTTCAATCATATTGTTGGAAATGTTGGATAGAAGAGAATACTAAATTGTGAAAAGGGCTGATGGAGATGGAACAGAAAAGAAAAGCACTTCTGTTAAATCGAATTTTATTTGCAGTAGACATGATGACATCTAGGAGGCAATGTAAGAGAGGCAGGAGGAGTGGTTAGGTTTAAAAATGAAGAGAAGAAAATCTTGATCTTACCTACTGAAGGTGTAATAGGGCATTAATTAGGAAACTGTAGTGGAAGTGCATGATGGTATATAGTTGTTTTTACAACGAACTTCAAAAGCTACGTTGTTTGTTTAATTTGTCTGATTCCTCACATCATTGACTATTATTTTTCAGGTGTTTAAGCCAGGCCTTTCTGCTGCACCACTGCATCTTTCCTCCTCCTGGATCTGTGGCCCCTCATCCACTGAGTTTTGTCTGGAGTACAAGCATAACGGGACTGACCTGTGTGACCTTCAAATTATGCTTCCCCTAGTAGAACCTTTGTCCAACCTGCGATTTGACCCTCCAGCTCGCTGGTGAGCAATAACCCCCTCCTCCCGAGTCCTCCTTGTCTTCAACTTCTAATATCAAATATGCATGTGGAATAATAATGTAAGCTACATGAACACTAGTAGCATGTGATTTATTTTAGGTAATTTGTGTTTATAAAATTGATTTGCCATGGCTAAGGCTTGATTGGGCATAGCAGGCACCTGAATTCAAGGGGCACCTATCCAGAGTAAACATTTTTATTTCTTATTTTTAGAAATGTTCCCTATACTTTCTTTTTGCACATGGTATTGTATTATTTAATTTTAAACTTTTTTGCAAATTAAGCAAGATTTACTTCCTGACGTGTGTGTGTGTGTGTATATATAAGGTATGTGTGCACTGCCTCTTTTGGGTGAGCAGGTGTGTGTATGTGTATATATGTATGTATGTATGTGTGTGTATATATATATATATATATATTCATATTGTTTTCACCCCTTCTGGGTGGTGTGTTTATTCCTCATTCTCAGGTCCTCTACCAGAGGCCTGAGAGTTCGATGGTTCTGCACAGTATCTTAGCTGTACCCTAGTACTGCACTCTTCTTGACCGTGATCTCCGATGTCCCACCTGGAATCTGTTGAAGCCACTCCCCCAACTTTGGAGTCACAGCAATATCACAACTGGGATCTAAGATCACTCTTTGGAACAAGAAACTATTGTTTTTGCTAGTATTCACCCAGTTGCTGTTTCAATATCTGTACAGACTCTAATAATATCACCTCTTCAGTCAGAGAATTTCACATCCTTATTGTTCTCACTGTAAAAAAAAGTTTCCTTTCTTTCACTCTAAATGCGTGTTCTTGTGTCCTTTGTATAGCCCTGTTAATGAATAGCTTTCCAGACAATGGTTTGTATTGGCACTGAATATATTTGTATAGTGCTATTATATCCCATTTTCTAAACTAAACAGATTTAAATTTGTTAACCTTCTTTTAGAAAAAAAATATTCCATTCATTTAATTTTGCAGCCTATTTTTCTAGTTCCCTAATATCTTTCTTTAGAGCAGATAAATCATGTAGAGTTGATTCCAGGTGCAGCGTTCACGTTTGGAAGCTATTGCTGTGAACACACAACATACAGTCAATTGAGCTCTCCGTGCAAGTGAAACAAGCCATCCTTGGGTTCCAAAGAAAATCCATCAAAGAGATAGCAGGAAAAATAATAGTGGCCAAATCAACAGTTTGGTACATTCTGAGAAAAAAAAAACACACTGGTGATCTCTGCAGCACAAAAAGGCCTGGACGTCCACGGAAAACTGTAGGTTAAATACAAAAAAGCAGAAGAGAACAGGAGTGCAGCTAGGGTGTAAATGCCAGGTATACCCAGGATGTAGGGATTTTAGAACAAGGAAATTGGCTAAAATAACCTTAAATTAAACTCATACCACCACCCAAATTTAAATTTAAAACATAGTGATGCTAAGGTGGCTACCAGAATCACTATAAAGAGTAAAGTAAGTGATGTCTAAGTAACCTTACTTGACCTGGAGACTCGCATTGGTATTCCTGTAATTGAGTAAGATGAGTTGGTCTTATGAATTTAATGGGGGGGACTGTTATTTTTACATTTAGCCATCACCTGTCATTTTGGGCCCCCACCTACCGCTCATGGGTGAGGGCAATAGGTCCTCCCTCCATTGCCACATAGGACCCCCACCTGCATGGGGGATAATATGTCGGATAATAGGTCGCCACCGCTCATAGGGGAGGAGGGGCTGGGGTGGGGGATCAGGGGGTGGCACTGTCCTGTTATTTATTTAAATAGGTGTCCCACAATGGGGCACTTGATTGGTTTGGAGGGTTTTTTTTGTTTGTTTTTTTTACAACAGTGAGCAGCCACCGGCTGCTCACTGTTTAGTAGCCATGACCCCAAGCCTGGCACAAGCTCACAGGGACTGACTACCAGCACCTCTGAAGCTACTCAGGAAACCCTGTGAGCCATACTGGCCAATCTCCAGACACTGGCTAAAGTGGAATCAGACATTGCCACTCCAGGTGACCTACCAGGCCCTTCAGGTCCTCCCATGGTAATCCCTAACTTGCCGAGTTGCATGTGTATTTATAGCTAAGGCTTGTCACCACAGTGATTGACTCTCAGAGCAATCAGACAGTCTGGGGTCCGGTTGGTCCCCGTCACTAGATTGCCTTAATGTCAAGGCAGTGACAGCAGATCTTGGCATTCATTGCTGAAGATCAGCTTTCACTAATGGAAAAGAATCGCTGTGGCAGGCGGTTTCTCTGCATTTTCACTGACATTCTAAGCTGTTAATGTATAGTGGTGATCGCACCTTGTACCTTATATTTTGAGGTCTCTGTGCTGCCTGCTAGTGATCGCATGCCTGTGCGAAACTCCAGTAAACTTTTTCTGTGATCTCTTGTGAGATTTCCAGAAATGTCCCAGCTGTATCGTTTACAGGGATACCAGCTTTTAAAAAGTACTTCTGTCCAATTATGCCACTAAAAAGTCAAGAATCATATCCCAAAGGGCAGGACACCATTGCAATAATGATGTAATACAGCAGCACTTATGAAGCATGTTGGAATATACATGTATATGAAAACATTATATAGTTCCCTTCTATAAACTATGCACTGTTTTCAAACTAGAAATAAAATATGTTCTGTTGTGTATTTTGAGGAAGATATTGTTGGTAATTACTATAGAACTCTGATAATAAAAGTTGTACTCTGTTTGTTGCTTCTTTACTACTATAAATGATCTGTTCTTCCTTTAGCGCTGAGCGACGGTTGATCTGGCAGATCCCACAAATCTCATCCGGGAAGGAACGAGAAGGTAACAAGTTATTTTTTTTTAATTATTTTTTTCATTTAAACCTGAAAGACTAATACCATTTCCATTCATGGTAGGCTAGGATCTCTAGAATGAACTGCTCATCCCCAATCCCTCTACATTATCTCTAAGGAGCTGATGGGTTCATGTTCATAAGCAATTGTACTCTTTTTAGAAAGCCTTGCACTATACTATTCAGTGCATCTTGCATCCTTTATAATTATTAGATGTCTGAATATGTGTTTCTAAAAATAAAGTTTGGTATCTAACAATAAATCAGGAGCATTATCCCTATATATTTTTGTGTATATTTCACTTTGAGAAAAAAAAAATTGTGCCGCATTTAAGTTATTATTATAAATAAGTAAAATGACTGCAGCAAAGTAGACAAAAATAAAACAAAAAAAATTGTTTAGGTGATAAAACCTATCAAAACCAAAAATGCTAGTGAACTGGTAAATATTTTACACACCTACCCTTTTTTTGACACTTGTATCATAGATACATGTGAAATGAACATAAAATAAAGAAATAGAGCACATCTTAATGCCTAAATACATTTTTTAACAGTTACACACTAAGTGAGAGACAGGCTCTAAAAAGTTTAAACGGCAGCACACTAACTTCTTAGCTTGATGCGTAGTATACTCCTCCAAAGAGAACAAAAGGAGAGACAAAGGAAAACCACACTGGCATAATATCAAATGCCACAATGGCATACACTAATGATGAAGGTATGTGCTCAATTTGTTTGGAGCCTATACTATACCGGCTCCAAGTATTGCTAGTTTAGGCAACACCTCCTTCTTTCTGAAGATTCTTCCAAACGAATAAAAGGAGCCAATTATAACAATAGGGTAAAGATAGGGACTCTGGAGATGTATGAAACAACTGGAGGGTAACCCCTAAGTAGTAAATTCAAATAGAAAAACAAAAATAATAAATCTCCAAAATCATATCGAAATATATGAACAAGCAATGGCTAAAACTTAACTTTTATTCCGCTTAATAAAATGTGTGCAGTATGTGCACCTAAACACACATAGTATGAATAAAATAAATATTTACAAGATTTCCACTTTCAAGAGCAATACAGTGCTTTAACCACATTTAATACCTTATGTAGTTGTTAGTAATAGGAGTGAGGCAAAAATATAATAAATAATAGTACATAAAGGATGGCATACAAGGAGTGTAGTAAATAGGTATCTATCACTCTAAATATATATACCCAAACTGTATAGTACTAACTTAACCACTAGATTGTAACGTGAAGGGAGAGAATATAAGCAGCCCTGATCTGGATAGAGTGTCAGACTAATGTGCCTTCGAGGGCACCCCTTACCAAAAAACTACTCTCTCACTGGTAGACCGCCTTGTCCAGTCCTCCAAAATATAAGCAAGAGACTCAAGCACATAGAAAAGTTACTTAAGTGTTTAACGGCTGTGTTAACTAAATTTCGCCGCAGTATCTGACAACTAATGAATGATTGCCTCTCCGTGCCCAATCCTTAATTTCTCAGAGGCAGAATATGGTTATCGGTGGAAAACTAATATAAAGTAAGGTAGCTAAGACGTCTATTGCCGCGAAACAGAATGCGGTAATAACATACTGACATCTATTGGTATATTTTAGATGCTACCCGAACCCCTTACTTCCAAACCCAGGATGCAGTATAAGAAGGAACCACCAGGTACTGACAGTAATAGATTTATTTAGAAAGTATAAAAGCAAGGTGAGGTGGAGAAAAGAGAAGTAAAATCATTTATGTTGGAAATACAGATTTCCCAAATGCTACTGTGTTCCTTTAGTTATACCCTTATTCATAGTAATAACTGGCCATCAGTATGATCTTCCAGTAATTCTCTAGTGCAGGGGTCAGCAACCTATGGCACGTGTGCCAAGCATGGCACACCAGGTGCCTTTTCCCGGCACTCAAGGCCGCTAGAGCCAAACAGGCTATGGGCTATCAGGATTCCCAGTGAAACTTCAGATATCTGCTAGTGCAAAAAGGTGGTGAGGGACAATCCTCAATTTACGCATTGCAGCACTTAGATACCCAGCACTTGTGAACAGGAATCCACACTGGAGTAGAGCAGCCCACAGCAGCTATCGCAGTTCCTGCCCTTGACTTGTACCTTGCAAGCCCAGTCCCCACTGGACTCCAAGGAAGCCACCCACACTGCTAGATATACACAGCTGCAGAATAATCTGCACCTCATACAAATAATACAAACATCCCACGCACAAACACACACACACACACAGACCCTACAAAACCACTGACAATAATACACACACAACCCAAAAAGCAGCCTCTCACATGCAATACCCCAAGCAGCCCCATACACAAACCACCAAATACACTATGTGACATATCACCCACACACAATTCCACAAGCAGCCTCCATACACAGCCCACATTCATAGGTAACACACCTCAAAAAAAATAAATAAATAAAAAAAGACAGGCACACCAGGGGACTTCAAGATCTTGTTTTGGCACAGTACTACTAAAAGGTTGCCTACCCCTGCTCTTGTGGGTACCATTGCTACAGGAAACCACTTACTTACTGTAGAATACTTACATTCTTACCAGATGCATGTACAAATAAACATAACAGATGCAAAAGCAGACACACATACTCCAGAAGATACATCGGTACCTATACCCACACACTTGTATGCAGATACACAGAGACTTACATCCACAAAAATACAATCCGATATATACACATACACAAATCTACTACATATGTTAAGGAACTTTGTGCAAAATTTAAGAGTGACCCACCCATCTTGATTTATATTTTTTTATTATTAAAAGGCATTATATACACACATATACACTCCTTTATTTCACTTTTTGTTTTAAATAGTCAAACTTTCACATAATAATTTTCAAGGAACACTCCCAGGTTAGTTACATTTACAGTACATTTGGCTGACTTGGCTGTTAAGAGTGTAATTCAAATTGGCATCTTTATAAAATGAAGCATATTTTTTTTTTTTTTTTTTACCTGTTTGTATAGAGACTAATTTTCCTCTTGGTTTTGTCTCTTTTCTTTATGCTACTTGTCTTTTTATATGATTCATCTATATCGACTTATCAGTTTACTGAGTAGTCATTGTAATTTTGCATGTTTGTCCATGTGTTATTGTCAATGTTTACTTTACTTTATATTTTTTGAAAAAAAAGTGTTTTTAAATATACTTTATTAATCAATTTAATGTTTGCAAATCAACACATTTCTATTTTGTTTTGTATTGACAATAGTGAAACTTTTTGTTAATTGCACAACACTGGTTTCAGGCTCATAGGCATTTGTCACTGTTTGTTTATATGTAGGTTTGCTTTGTGTGGATTGAGGCATAACATCCATTATTCAGTTTGATGTTTCAGGTGTAAGGAATGTATGCTTGCCTAAATAAAAAGCTGTGTGTGCTCCAGATTTCTAATCCTTGCAGTTGACTTTGGCATTTATAATGAACCAACACACATTGCGTAATGTCTGGCACAAAAGACATTGATGTTTGTCTATATTAGTGAATAGAAAATTATATTCTGATGGGGATGCATATACTGTACAGAACATTTTTCCTTTCTATTCGTTCACAAAAATAAAGAAAAAGAAAAATGGTTCAGTGTTTCATAAATGTTCCAGGTTTGCTTTAAAAAAAATCCTACACTGTACAAATTCCAGACACTACTGCTCAGAATTAAATTATGGATTTGGTCACACATCCCCAACTCTGTAAGGTTTAAAAGAAGATCATGTGGTTATACAAAGACATTGGGCTGTAGTGCACGTTGTTTTAAAGGAGCACTTCACACACTCAGTGAGCTGTATTAGAAGTCTTACAGACTAATATAAAGCTGTCCTTAAATAGCCCCATGCATGCGTGGCTGAATCATCAGCCATTAATGCCATTTAAGACCATTTTTGGAGTCCTCTGGTTATTCTTAGGTACAAATTAGTCTGTGCTAAGAAAGAATTACTAAGATCTACAGCAAGCTTCATTTTTATATACCCCCAAAGAAAATGTGAAATAGTGAATTTGTTTATTTGGGGTATATCTGCTAAAGTGTGATTTTTATTTTCTATATTGTGCAAAAAAACAAACCAACATTCAGGTGATAATGTCACTAAATGCCTATTATACATAATCTGCACATTTCTAAATGTGCTACAATCACCATAGAAATCAAATGAATGTCCCTAGTGAGTCCTCCTCTGTAGTAGCATTGCCCCAGAGTTGCTCTTTATATCATTGTACTGAATTGTGTGTGTCCGTTTCGACTCTGATTATCCCCCACTTGTTGCAGGTTGGGGAAGGCTATGTGCTCGATGGCAACCACTTCGCTCTCAAAGCAATCCTTCTCCAGCAGCGGCTCAGTTTACATGTGAGGGTAGTAACCTGTCAGGTGTGGATATAGAACTGGCGGGCTCAGGATACAGAATGTCGCTGGTCAAGAAAAGGTTTGCAGCAGGTGAAAAATGCCAGTTTTTTTTTGTTTTTTTTTAAATCTTCAACGTTTCATATATGTTGTTCGTAACTCCTTTGTCTTGTTTGCTCACTTCCCTGTTCAAATGCTTATACTTATCTTTTGGCACAATAATCTCCTTGCTTCACATTACACCTTAACTCTGTAACCTTGTTTGCATCTCTGTTCAAACTTTTATACTTGTCTTTTGGCACAGTGATCTCCTTGCACTTTTTTTTTTTTCTCTGAAACTGTTTCTTTTTACCAGGTAAATATGTAGTTTGCTGAAGGATGTCCCTGGCTTGCTCATCTTCGACCTGTTTGAGATCAATCGACTTCTGAACTTATTGCCATTGAAGCACCTTCAAAATTGCACTTTGTTGCCAGGAACTTCTGTGCTGGTCATATCAAAAATAGAGTGGGAGGGACAGGATAAATTAAAATTGGATCCCTGCCTGGCATAGCCACCATTTTAATACGCGTACCTCCTATGGTGGGAAACCTCTGACATTTTAAGATGTTTGATCAATCTTTAGCAAAAATGGTCTTGTGGTTTGTGAAATATGAAACCTTTTCAGACTTGCACACCCAGTATCAAGTGACTCTCAGATTAATTGTAAACATTAGTACAGTGACATGCTATTGAAGGATTATAACATTGTGAAACTCCTCTGCTACCTAGGTAGCAGGCATCTGAAACTAAGTGGCAAGCACTTGGCAGTTAATAAGATTAGGAACTTGTGGAAATAAATGTTACCTTTCCATAGCTTGTATGTAACGAGATGGTCACTTGCACATAATGTATGTATGTACAGAATTTTTCCTATTGAAGCTCATTGTTCCTCTTACTTGTATTCCTGTTTTGTCTTGTTTGAGCTTCTGTGTGTTGAATATACAAACTGAGAAATAATATATATTCAAAATATTGTGTGTAAAATAAAGTTTGATGTCATCGCACGGTAGTTTTTTTTGCCCTTGAAATAATGTTAAAGTCCATATATTTATAAATTTATTATAACTTAATAATCTATAGCCTATCTGTATCAGGTATAATATGAAGTAAAAGAGAATACCTTAGCTCACTGCCTGTATATTGATCAAAGAGGTTACAAGCTGTTGATGAGATGGTATTCAAATCTATTCAGATTCCACCACATCTTCCCCCTCTTCCTAGGGAAAGGCAGCCTCCTATACACCATATTGAGTATTGGTATTGGCATACCCCCTAACAATGTTAGTTATGAGTGAATGGAAAGGCCGGAATGGGCAGCAATAGTAGGCACACCTGTCTAGGAAAGGGGCAGGCCTGGCCAGGAAAAAATTGTACCCTTTCCCCTCTGTTAAGGAGGGGAAGGGGTACAGCCTGGAGCTGTGTGCAGGCCTGGCTGGCTAATGTTTGGGTGATCACATGCTGTTTGGGTGACCACATTCAGGGCAGTCAGCCAGCCCACAGCTCTTTTGATGTTCTCTGTCCCTTGGGCCTAGTGCCCTAAGTTATTCAACGTAACCATGAAACACTCACTGAGATGCAGGGCAACATGGCCAAATCCAGGACAGAACTCCAAATTCAGGTTAGACACTACAAGCTCTGGATCAGTTGGGAGGTATGATAATAGAGTTCTTGGCTGGTCATATTACATTTCTCCTTAACGCAATTAACATTTTTTTTGAAATATGGACCGCATTCACGAATTGGTGAAGAAATGTATAGTGAATTCCTGCAAGGGTTTGGCATTTCTCTACATCACATACATTGATCACATACATTATAAAATGTTATCCACTCCATGAAACATCTTGCTGAAAAACGGAATGAAATCACTGAAAATTAAAATTTTGACCAGTGTGTTAGTTTCTTTTTATAGCCTTTACTAAATAGAATATTTAGAAGAATGCCAAGTGTAGGAAGTGTGATTAAAGTAAGGCAATAAAGTCTGAGTAGTATTTACTTTCCACGGAGGGATTTGGGTAAGTCATGGGTGTAGAAAAGCATGATTTAATGTAGATTGGTCAATGTTATATATTTTGGGATAAGGAACACACACAATTTCTATCATAAATGGAGTTGCGTTTAGAATAATGACAAAGAAGGGCTTAAAGAGGCACTATCACCAACTGGGAACTTTGCCTAATTCGCAAAGACCTCGGACAGTAACATTGACGCTGGAAGTCTGCTGGCTGGGTGGGCAGATAAAGGTGAGCTTGACTTACTTGAACAGGTCCCTCGTGAGTGTGGCCATCTTGTTCTGGAGCAGGGGCCCTCAAACTATGGACTGCAAGCTGGGTCTGGCCCACCAGGGTCCTGAACCCAGCCCAAGAAACCAGGGCCACCCAATGGGCCCTATATATTCAGGGGTCCGGTCAGCACAGCGGCTGTGCAATAATGTGACTGGGCCCCTTTAAAAAGAATCGCAGCTGCAAAGTAGTGCTGGGAGTAAGTGATGGCCAGTCACTTCCTCCCAGCTCCCTCCCGGAAGGGAAGAAAGGCCGCGGGAGCCACGCCAATTTCCATCAGCCACCCACCTGCAAAAAAAGGTAAGCAAAATTATATGTATGTCAGTATGTGCATGTATATGTGTGTGTGTGTGTGTGTGTATTTATGTCCTTATGCGTGTGTGTGCATAGGAATTTGTTTATATTTTTTATAGTCTTGCCCCCAATAGTGTCTGAGGGACCGTGAACTGGCCCCTTGTTTAAAATGTTTGATGACCCCTGTTCTGGAGTGTCCTGTCATGAAAGTACCATACTCCAAAAGTGCACGTGACAAGGTTCTGGTGGTGAAAGGGTTGAAATTCACTATTTGTCTACAATAGACTGGAAAAAAATATTTTAAAAAATCCCCTCTAACATGACCCACATTTAATTATACTTATATAAATTACTTTTTTAGAAATTAAAAAAAACAAGTCCTGAGCTCAAACTCCCACTAATCTAGGACGACCGTAATGACCATAGTACACATCAACCCCAATACATACAGTAAAAACCAAAGAGAAAAAAAGTTACCTGTGCTCTTCCCAAATCACTATAAAAATTTGAACAAATGGAGGTAATTTAGTTACTGCAATGGCCATGAGAGGGAATGCCCACCTGTCACGTCATGGCAAACCTCTTAGGTGGGTCATACATTGACTATTCACCTTGCTTCCTTGAGCTTCTGGCAAAGATCTCTGTAATAAGACACAAAGGGGTATTTTTATATAAACCCATACATATTAACCCTTAATAGGGAACACATGGGATGGGCAGCAGCATTGTAACATAGCTGTGTGATACAAAAATGAATACAAATACAAAAAAAAGTCCTGGGCACAAACTCCCACTACTCTTGGGTGGCAGCAAGGGGAACAAATTACCTCCATTTGTTGAAATTTGCATAGTGATTTGGGAAGAGCGCAGGTAACTTTTTTTTTTTTTCTCTCTTTGGTCTCTGCTCGTGTGCAGCTTAGCAGACAAGGGCATATGTATGAGTGTGGGAATGGATGAAACAGGATGGGCTGTGTTTATGTTGGGGGAGTGTTGTATGAGAGGAAGTGGGTGGTGACAATTGGGACTGACCTCAGTGCCATTTAGGAGCCGGGCCAGCAACAAGTTTCTTTGCCTCCTCCTGTTGCTGGGCCTGTTGGATTTTCAGCCTGTGGGTGTCCTGGATGTCTGCCCACAGGGCTGGTGCTGCAGACAGTCTTCCTTCCCCAGCAGCCTGGCGGTGTGGTCCTCCCCCCAGTGGTCTGGCTCCCCCTGTTTCTCCAAGGCACCTGACCCCCGGCTCGGCTGAGCCCCAGCTCTTCTCCTCGGGCCTGATACAGGAACCGCAGCCCGGGCCCGAAGCTTCAACAGGGCCACATGCGTCCTGCCCTGTCCCCCAGGCCTTCCGCCACCCCAACAGGTGGTGGCATCTGTTGTGGACCGTTCTCCCCCCAGAATGGGAGGGCGGCTGGACGGCAATCTACCCGGGCGTCAGGTCCTCCCCTTTCGGCCAGCAGTGGTGAGTAGGCCCCTGCGGGGCACGCGGGGTGGCTCTCGCTGCTGCCGCCGGGTGGGGAGGAGTTCTGGATCCCCCTCGTGGGCTCCAGGGGGTCTTCTTGTCCCAACCTTCCCCTCCTTCTTTTGCCCGGGCTGGGTTTGCGGGTGGTGCGCCCCACCCCCTCCTTCCCGTGGTTCTTCCCTCGATTATTGTGTCCCCCTCTTTTATTATTGTGTCCCTCTCATGCATTATTGTGTCCCCCTCTTTTATTATTTGTGTCCCCCTCTTTCATTATTTTCCCTATCTTTTCTTTACTGTCCCCCCCCCCCACTCCTTGCAGGCCTGCTTTGCCCTTACCCAACCCCCACCCCTTTCCTTACCTGTCTCGACAGCCTCCTGTCCTGGAGCGTGGGCTCTCCACTGCTTCCTCAGACTTTGGGTGCAGTTGCCGGATCCGTCCAGCAGGTGGCGTCTGGAGCTCCAGTTGCCATGGGAACTGCGCAGCAGGTGATGGAATCCTCTTCTCAAGCTGCTGTTTCTGCTCTGGAGCCACCAGCGGTTCCTGGGGTGCCGTCAGGTGAGTCATGTCTTCCTGCGCTGGCTGGGGCGTCTGCGCTAAGCGGGTTGATGTCGGGTTTGCGGGATCTCCTCACTCAGTGGGAGCGGTGTGCGCTGGCTCAGGGGTTGGACAGTCAGCTGCACTCAGTGTGGTCCCCTCCTGTCGCGATGGTACGTCCCCCGGCGGGTGGTGGATGTGGGCTCTGTCCCCAGCGCGGCGGCCGGGGGTGTGTGGTTAGCCTCTTCCTTGTTAGGGGCTGTGCCCCATCTCCCCTGCATAGTCACGGGGGTGGGGGTGACCAGGGGGCTTTGGATGTGTCGCAGACGCAACAATACGCAGTTTACCAGTCTAGGAGCAGAGGCTGGTCGGGCCACCTAAGGGTCCATCTCAAACAGGAGGTTCGGGGGAAAATCTGGAAAGGGGAATTGTGTCGACGATGCCTCTCCACTGGGGGACAAGGATGGGTAGGAATCGGATAAAGATACTGGAAAGTTCCGTTATAGGAAATTCCTAAGACGTTGGTGACTTGAGTTCGGGCGTTCGCTATCTTGGAGAGCGTGATTGGGGAGAGGGCTCCCCAGCACTGCTCGGCGCTGTTTTGCTACCAGGACACCATTCGGAATGTGTGTTGTACTTATAGTGGCCTGGCTTGGTGGCACTATGACGAACAATTTCATCAGCGCCTCGCGGTCCGGCCCTCTGTAGCGTGGGATCAGGTGGTCATGCTGACCCAGCCGGCTGCGCACCGGGGGGGGTGTCCTCCTTTCTTGGAGGGGCCAGTGGGGGGCAGCTCCGCCTCATCTGCCTCGCAGCAACGACCGGGTCCTTGCTGGAAGTTTAATGTCCGTCAATGTGGGGCGGGTCGTGCCGCTTTAAGCACGAATGCTCCCATCGTGGTGGGGCACACTCAACCTCCCGCTGTTTCAAGGGGGGTAAGTCCAGAGAGAAAGGGGACTTGAAGCTCAGAGTGATGACACCGGTGCTCGTAAGCACGATGCGCCCATGGCTCAACCGCTATTGAAATCGGCGGGCCGTGGGGCTCCTACTGGAAGGGGTCACCCATGGCTTCTGGATTCCCTTCTTGGAGCGCCCGGCTTCGGGGGCGGTACGGAACTTGAAGTCGGTGCTCGACTTCCCTCAAGTGGTGCTGGATAAGCTCCAGCAGGAGGTAGCTTTGGGCCGAGTGGCGGGACCATTTGAGCCCATGCCGCTTCCCAACTTGCGGGCCCCCCCTTGGGCTTGGTGCCCAGGAAGGAGGCTGGGAAGTTTCAGCTGATGCATCGTTTGTCCTCCCTTCACGTGGGTTTGGTGAATGGAGATGTCTCTGCGGAGCTGTGTCAGGTGTCCTATGCATACTTCGATGCTGCGGTGCACATGATCAGGGCGTTGGACCTTGGGCATTGTTGGCAAAGGCCGACGTCGGAGCGGTGTTCCGCTTGTTGCCAGTTCACCTGGACTGTCATCATCTCTTGGGTGGTGTGTTTGATGGCTGGTATTATGTGGATTTGTGCCTCCCAATGGGTTGTTCCATATCCTGCTTTTAGTTTGAGTGCCTGCCGGATCATGCCCATGGGGCGGGTTGAGGAGGTTGGCCTTCGCCTGCCAGATCAGACGCCTGGTGGCCTGCAGGCCCCTTGTGGCCGGGGTACCGGGACCACTGCATTTTATCCAGCTCACAAGGCAATTGCGCAATGATATGGAGGTCTGGGATTCCTTCCTGACCGAGAATTATGGGAGGTCATCTTGGCAGGCTACAGAAGTACCTCTATACGGACACTGCTGGGAGCTACAGGACCATCAGGTCGTTTTTCAGTGTGACAACCTTGGGGTGGTCCAGGGTGATTAACCAGCTCTCTGCCTCTTCTCTTCTGGTTATACGCCTTCTCCAGCACCTAGTGCTCTGGTGCCTGTGTCTTAATGTGTCATGTAGGTCCAGTTCCTCTTGGGCCAGGTACTCCAAGGTATGGGTGGAATGGCAGGCGCTGGAGTCAGAGGTCGGTATCTTTGCGGTTTTGCCCGCTCATTACAGGGTCTGTTGCGACTGCTCAAGCATTGGGGTTTTGGCGGGTGTCGCCCTCGGCGGTGTCCTCGCGCTTGTCCGGGATGGTTTTTTCTGTTTAAGCTCCAGGGTTGGGAGGATGTCACCACGGAGTTTCTGGTGTGACAGGCGGTGAAGGTCCTGCGCAGGGATCAAGTTACTGCAGATTCAAAGAGGCCGGTTTCGGGGGCCCTATTGGCACAATGGTGCCATGTGCTCCCAGAGTTATGCTACTAGTTATGTGGGGGGGGTTTCGCCTCGCCTTTTCGTTTGCCTTATTTGGGGCCATGAGGATTGGGGAATTGGTGAATCCGAGCAGGTCGGCCGGTGGGGGGATCCTGTTTGCGGATGTCCGGGATGGTCAGGACCTGCTGTCCTTCAAGAATCATCCGTCAAAGACCGACGTCGTCAGCAAGGGCACATGGGTCTCACTGGTAGCGCTCCCAGGATTTGCCACCTGTCTGGTCAGGGCGTCCAGGGAGTTCTGCGAGGTGCGGACGTTGCTGGTTGGCCCCGCTCATGGTACGCGAGGATGGGAGCTTCGTCTCCCATTTTAAATTTCTCCGGGCTTTTTTCATCTGGCTGCTTTGGGGGTGGACGGCGCAGTGTTTGGCGGGCATTCTTTCCACATTGGTGCTGCAACGAAGGCCTCTTGGCTGGGTATGCTGGATCAGGAGGTGCGGAGGATAGAAAGGTTGAACCGTAGGAGGTTTGTTTCCTATGTGCGTCCTGCTGGTTTACTCAGTTGATTGTTTTCTCCTTCTCGGGTGCGGTGCCCCCCCCCCAAGGTCTGGATGATTGGGCAGTCCTAAATCCACTGCGTGCGGTGGTCCCAGAGGGGAGCTGCTCAGCTTTACGCCTTCGACTGTGGAGGTTCGGTGGTTAGGCACCAGGGGCATGAGGTGGGTCCGTCTCCTCCTGGAATTGGTCAGGCTCTCTTGCTTGCTGTTGGTGTCATCGGTTCTAGTCATCCCCCTGGGGGGTAGTGACCTGGGGACGGCGCCGGTTGGGGACTTGGTGGACATAGTGAAGCGGGACTTGTCCCGGATCCTTATATTATTAGCGGGGTTTTGCATAGTGTGGTCAGAGTTTGTGGCGAGGAACTATTGGAGGCAGGCACACAGCGCTGGAGGGCTGCCATGAGGAGTTTAACTATCGGGTTTCACAGTTCGTTGTAGGGGTGGGAGGATACCCATTCGTCACAGGGTTTTTGAGAAGGAGGCGGCAGATTTGTTTCAGCCGGAGGGTGTTCATTTGACTGAGGTCGGGCTCGACCGTTTTAATCTGGCCATTCAAGAGATGGTGAAACAGGCCATGGTTGGTTTGTTTGGGGCCCCCACTGATTTTAGGCTTAAAACAGCGGCGGGTTGTGGCAGGGGGTGTGTCCTTGCCAAGTAAGGGGTGGTGGCTTTTGCAGGTTAGATGAAGGTGGGGGTAATGGCCGGGTATCATCCTCCCCTGTCTCTTTGATGAACCTTAAAGGGTACCAAGTTGGACGTGTCCCCACCGAGCTTAAGCCACCTTTTGGGTGCATTATGGTCGGGCCCCACCGAGCTAAAAGCCTGCTGGTGGGGTGCCAAAAAGGCAAAAGGAGTTTATTATGCCGAGGGGGGTTGGTGAGAGCCTTTGGGAAGAAAGAATGAGATTTTGCAAGGACATGTTGGATAAGTAATGTATGACATCATGCAGGTACTTACATGTTATTTATTTATTAATGAGAATATTATGTAAAGTTATACGTTGAAGGAGTCATGCAGTATTTGTGTTTTTAATAAATGCTGTGTCCTGTTACTTCCAAGATTCGGCATCCGAAAGAGGAGGAGAGTCCCCAGCGCCGAGGGAGCCCGGCGCTGAAGAAAGGTAAGTGATTTAACCCCTTCCTCTCATTTCAGCCCGGCGGGATGGGGACCATGAGGGTGGGGGGGGCCTATATAGTGCCAGGAAAACGAGTTTGTTTTCCTGGCACTATAGTAGTCCTTTAAATGACCACTCTAGGCACCCAGACCACTTCAGCTTAATGAAGTCTCTGAATCCAGATGTCTCTGAGGCAGTAGGGCTATTCCCTACGAAACGCGTCAGACAAGTGAGAACGTTCACACAGCGATAGAAGGAAGAGGTTCTAGTACAACAGTCCGGTGATCAGCTTGAAGCACAGTTCTCAACGGCACGACCTGACGAGCAGTGCAATTCCCCCTGAAGTGAGGCTCGAGGTGGAACGCACTGTGACACGCAAACCGGCCTCACCGGTTACCAGTATTCAGATACTATACCAGAAATGATCATCCAGATCCATCCGTGCCGGAATCTAAGGTTTTTGTGCAATATTTACCTTTTACCATCTATTGCCTAATATGTGAACATAATTTTTAACATATTTTTGTATTTCTAATAAAATTGGCTTTGCTTTTAGTAGCTACTCTTCGGCTATATAATTTTTTCACATTGCTATTTTCAGCAGCCAGTTCCATATACTGGTGTTTGCTTAATATTAATACTATTTATCATTATATGTATGTTGGCAGTGTATACATCCTAAAAGGATTATGTCAATCTATCTTTCAAGCCTATATTGTGTATGGAAGTAAAGTATTAGGCAGTGGTTATCTCTACCTATAAGTTTTTCTGGATTGATAACCTTGCCACACATTCCATTTATCTATTGGAATATTCTGATATTATATATATTTTTTGATGCTCATCTAGAAGCTCCTGGATTCCTATTGCTGCTTTTTTAAGTAGAATACATTTTTAACATTGTTTTAATAGGTTTTTGGTGGATCCCTATTTTTATCCGGTTTAAGAGCCTTTGCATGTTAGGTCTATTTTTCCCTCTATCTCTGTATATATTTTTACATGAGAATCACCTGTACTTAAACAAATATACATACCTTTACACACTGATTCACATACATACACATATAATTGTCATAATATAGGTAATCTTTCTTATATTTTTTAGCAACCCTTTTGTTATACATACACTTCCTAATGTGTGCAGGAAGGGTGAGGCTGATGGGAGTGTGGGTCTGGAGCTGGCCCTCTCCTTCCTCTCAGGAGGTGCTTCTTCTCTCCCTGCCTACATCCTGCATCTTTAGGAGGAGCAGTTAGCTCATGCTCTAAGAAGTCAATCAGCAGCTCTCCATGTGGAGCCAGGCATTCATGCCAGGCTGACCTTTTGATTCTTAAGGCAGACCCACCACCCTTCTGAGCAAGTCCGTGTCTATCTGTGGTGCCAGTGACTTGATTCTTGTCACTGGCTCACCTTTTAACTGGCCCACTGATGCACCGCTTCACAAGACACCAGTGTTGGGAGGTGAGGGGAATGGATTTGGTTGAGACATAACAAAGAGAGAGATTTGCATAGGGTATGTATATTCTTATGCATGCACCCTGTGAGTTTACCACCTTCACCAAATACATGGCACTTAGGAAGTATAAATAGATACTAATCTGAGACGCTTTTCATTTAAGTGTTATAGATTCAGGGTATTATACCTTTAATTTTCATATATCCAAGGTGTTATACCTTTAATTTTTAATTACAATATGTGCTGCTATCCTCGAACCTTCCCTGTGTGTCACACACACATAACAAGATTTCCAATGTATTTGACAATGAGTTACCGCACAATCTTTTTTGAAAGCTCTCCAATTGGAAAGTACAGAAAAATAAGAAATTATAATTAGAATTTATTAACCTTATAGATGGTTATACAGAATGTGCTCACACAAAAATACTTTTTCATATAAATATAAACAACTTCCAGCACAGAGCCCCCGAAATGAATCCCAGAAATAAGCAGTCCAAATCTCAAAAGATAACCACTTTTTTTCTTTTTCCAGCACTCCAGGGGTTAAGCCATATGCACCCTATGTGGAGCTCTCACCTTATTCTGTTACACTTTGGTTTTAATGACTTGTATCCACTTTGTATATAACCCACAATATATAGATTAATTACTCCGGAGATCTTTCAAGGATTACTTAGCTTTATTTCCGTTTTAAAAATAAATAAAATATAAAAATATATAAAAGATATATAGCTCAAACAGTAAATGTCACTGTATTTTTTCAGCTCACTGTTCTTGGGGTAGTTACAGTTTTTGTGCAGGTCCACCGTCCGCCGATGTTGCTGCTTGTTTCTCCTCTCCCCTAAACGCTGGATACGTAAAAATCGGCACCACATGACTTACTAGTTTCGCCCTGGGTGGGCTTTCTCAAAGTCTGTGAATGCCGACTGCCGATCTCGTTTAAAGGACCACTATAATGCCAGGAAAACATACTCGTTTTCCTGGCACTATAGTGCCCTGAGGGTGCCCCCACCCTCAGGGTCCCCCTCCCGCCCGGCTCTGGAAGGGGAAAAGGGGTAATAACTTACCTTTTTCCAGCGCTGGGCGGGGAGCTCTCCTCCTCCGATCCTCCTCCCCGTCGGCTGAATGCGCACGCGCGGCAAGAGCTGCGCGCGCATTCAGCCCGTCGCATAGGAAAGCATTTACAATGCTTTCCTATGGACGCTTGCGTGCTCTCACTGTGAAAATCACAGTGAGAAGCACGCAAGCGCCTCTAGTGGCTGTCAATGAGACAGCCACTAGAGGATTAGGGGAAGGCTTAACCCATTCATAATTATAGCAGTTTCTCTGAAACTGCTATAATTATGAAAAAATGGGTTAACCCTAGAAGGACCTGGCACCCAGACCACTTAATTAAGCCGAAGTGGTCTGGGTGCCTAGAGTCGTCCTTTAAATTCCCTTGTACTAATTACAAATATCCTGCAGGTTCTTCCTATCTGCTTTGTTAACCCCTTCACTTGTGTGTAATCCTGATGTCATTTCCCTTACATTTTATCAGTTTCATTTATACATGTTTTTTTTTTTAAATGTCTGCTTTACATATCGATCTTATGGGTACATGTTCATTAATCCTTTCACATGCATAAAATCAGAGTTTTATCTTATCAGTTTTTTTTTTTATACAGGATTTCATGGATAACTATCTTACAAATAAAGCTTATAGGTACATATAAAAAAAGAAAACATTCATATGGTGCTTATAAAACTATACCATGTAAAATATGATTTCTAATTTTAATTGGGTACACTTTCCAAGATGGTAATTCCCTTAATGTAAAAATAAATTTTCTAAAAAGGACACTATAAAACATTTCATAAAAATAGTTACTGAACATTTTTTTTTAAATCACGTGATTTTTTCTCTATGCCCTTTCTTGTAAAAGTGATGTACATTCAATTCTATCACTTATAGGTCACAGACCTATACTTTTTCTTAAAGGTGCATTCCTATTCAATATTATTTTCCTTTTCTTTTTAAAAATTTTTTGGGGGGAGGTAAAAAATATAAAAATAGAATTGAATATCTTAAAGGGTCCCGATTTTTGTATTTTGTGTGGACATACTCCAGAAAATGTTTAAGTTCAAAATCGATATTTAAACCATTGGGTTTTTAAAGCCCCCAGTTTAAATATCCATTGCATCTCCCAAATTGCCAGTTTTCTTATATAGTCTCCTCCTCTTACATCCTTTTTCACTTGTTCAATTCCACAGAAGTACAGTTGACTTGGATCTATTCCATGTTTCAACTTAAAGTGTGTCCGAATCCCCTTCTTATACTATATATATGTTTGTATAATCTTTTCTTTAACAGTCTCTCAGTTCGTCCAATATATTGCAATCCACATGTACAATATATTAGGTATATTGCTGTTACAAGTGATAATATTTTTTATTTTGAACTCTTCTCCTGTGTGGTATGATTTGAAATCTGTACATTTTCTATTAGTTTTAGCACTCACTCGACAAGCGTTGCATGTTCCACATTTGTAGAAGCCATTTTGTAAGTTAAAGGGATTCTCTATCGATCTTATTCCCTTCTCTGGTAATTGACTCGGGGCTAATAGAGTTCAGGTTTGATGCCCCTCTGAAGACTATTTTTGGTTTGTCTGGTAGTATGTTGTAGACTACTTCATCCCGTCTTAAAACTGGCCACCATTTATTCACGATTTTCTTAATTTCTTGTGCTTGGTTATTGTAGTTAAAAATAATCGGGATCTCCATATTTTCCTGTATTCCGCCTTCTTTGTTTTTATATTCAAGAAGATAATCTCTCTTCATTTTCATAACCTCTTACAGGGCTGCTTCTACATTTTCTTCATCGTAATCCTTATCCAGAAATCTCTTTTTAAGAAGTTGGCTTGTTGGATAAAATCGTCAACTTGCGAGCAGTTTCTTTTTACTCTTGTAAATAGATTTTTTGGGCTATTTGCCAACCACGGATGTCTTTAGGATGTAATTGTTGACGTCTATCTTCTTAAAAAATGTCTTGGTCTTCAAATGCCCTTCATTTATGAAGATTTCTAGATCTAAGAATTCCACTTTTGTATTGCTGAACTCGGCCTTCAATGTGATCCCCCAATCATTCCAAAATATTCTTTAGATCTTCCTTGGGTCCCTTCCAGATAAAAAACATATTGTTTATAAAACGCCTATATGTGACAAAGTTTGCACTCCAGCCATGCCCATACCATACATATCCCATGCATATTTGTCCTCCCAACTGGGCATAGAGAGATTGGCATAGCTGGGTTCAAATCTCGTTCCCATGGCCATGCCGATCTTTTGAATAAAATTCTGGTTTTCAAACGTAAAAACATTGATATTTAGGATCAATAAAATACCTTCGATCACAAAATCAATTTGTAGTCCTGGTAGTTTTTCTTCTCTTTCCAGAATATATTTACAGGCTTTGCTTCCTTTTTCATAACTGATGCACATATACAATGTGTTTACATCACATGTGACTAGTATCATGCCCTCCTCCCATTCTATTTCTTTCAGAATTCAGAGAAGATGTGTTGTACCTTTGAGGTGTGATTTCGTCCCAATAACGTATGGCTGGAGGATATGGTCTATGTATTGGGATAGGTTGCTAAATAAAGATCCCAGAAATGATAGGCCGTCCCGGTGGTTCTGTCACATTTTTATGGATCTTGGGTAAAAAATAATAGATTGCTGTCCTTGGATTTTTATATTAATAAAATCTAATTTATTTATGATTCCAAAGTCTAATCCTTTCTTTAGGTACCCTTCCAGAGTCGCCTGCATCTGGGAGGTTGGATTTTTACCCAATTTCCCGTATGTTTTTTCATCCAATAGCTGTGAGCAAGCTTCTTTTAGATAATATTCACAGGTCATTATAACAATCCCCCCTCCCTTATCTGCGGGTTTTATTACTATGTCTGGATTCTCCTTTTAGTGCTTTTCTCTCCTGGGGGTTTAGATTGTTGTTTTTCTTATGAACTTCGATCTTTTCCAAATCCTGTATCACCAGGGTACTAAATGCCTCCATAGAACCTGTTATTAGATGCTTTGGATAAAACTTTGACTTATTTCTTAATTTGGTATGTTGAAAATTTTCTGTTACATTAATCTCCTCTATTCTTTCTTCATAAGAGGTATTTTCAAAGTATTTTTTTTTGATAATTTTCTCAGAAATTTCTGAACATCCACGCACATGTCAAACGTATTGAAATTGCTAGTAGGTGCATAATTTAGGCCTTTATTAAGGAGTTGATAGAGTTGTGTCGGTTAAATTGAAGATTCCTATGGGTTTGATTTCTTGTCTCTTTTCTTTTCTCTTAACTCGAGAACCTCCCCTCCTTCCTCTTCGCTTTCCCATATTTCCCTTCTTCTTTTTGGTAGTGGGCTGTGATTTCCAATTATATGGGGTCTTGTCCAGTTCCAGTTTTAAAAAATCATCCTCTCTATCAGCGTTGTCCAAAGTTTCAAACTGTGGGGATATTTATGGGATAATAATAGTAACAGTGAGAATTGCCCACTAATTCAATTCTCAGATCCCAAAGAACGTTTATCGTGTTAAGTGGAAAGTATTTCATATAAATAATCACAATGTATAAAAATAGATTTTTATTTATAATGACAATAATTAATTAATAATAATATATGTAACATGCATGACAATAATCAATGAATATTCAGTATAAAATGATATGCAATACAAAGAAATGGGTATTACGTTTCAATGGCTAAACGGCATTTTCTGTCAAGACTTTATAATTTATGACTATGCTTACACGGACTGAAAGTGAAACTTTTCACAGCGAAGAACAGAATTCCTCAGAGTGCAGCGTAAGGTCGTAAAGTTTAGCAGACAGTTAGAATAACCCTTTCAATGCTGGCTAGATCTCCTAGGTAGTTAAGATCTATTCTTATGTCATTTTTAAATAAAATAACATTTAACCCAGTTCATTAGTCGTTTCCTGAAATCATCCAATAAGAGAATCTAACATATTATATAAGCAGATTTTTAATTTGTCTAAAAGATATCTATCTTAATTTAGAGCAAATCAATACACCTGGATAAAAACAGCGGTATGCTAACACGTGATAATATCACATCAATATATAATTATTCTTAATTCCACCTGCAGAATGGAATATTTATAACTATATATTCTTAGTTAACTAAGATTTCTTAATATGGAAATCTGACCGTGCTTTATCCAGTCATATATAATGCTATTAATACATTTTAATTAATTTAATTTAATTAAATGAAACCAGTATAATTACCAGTTGAGTAGATATTTCATCCGATTGGTAGTCTCAGGAACTTATTTGGATGTCTCTCTGCATGGAGGTTGGAGTCCCCAAACTTCCAATTCCTCTCTCCTCTCCTTTGCATCTCTTGCATCTGCCTCCCTCTATCTTCCCTTTGTCTTAACTTTTAAAGGGCCAGACTCTCTGTACGTCATCAGTTGATAACCCAATAGAAGCACTAGAGGTGTGGTTATCTTCCAGATCGCAAATTAGTTATTTGGTCTATAGAGGGCAGTCTTGTCCCACTAAACATACCTATCCAGGAAAGAGTTAACTTTTCCTGGTGGCTATTTTGACGTCATTTTGCGTTATCTTTATAGTGCTATAATTTAAAATTTCAAAGGGTTTCTTAAATTTTGTCCAGACTATGTGTCTGCAAATCTACTATAATTTCTGATATGACAGATCATGAACTAAGTTTACCCTTTTCCATACAATGGTACCTTATATGTATATAGACAGTTAAATATTAAATTATTTAATCTTCTCTGTCACAATTGTCTGGGTTTAGATTTGATTATATTCTTCTTATCACTTGTTTATACTATGCTATGCATTCCTTAGCTCTGGCAAAGAGGCCAGTCTTACAGAAAGAAATCCTGTGTCTCTTTGTTTTTGTTAACTTGGAATAACAAAATGGAGTCTGGTCTGTTCAGAGTGACTCAGAATATACACTTTTAGTTTCTATCATAGCACAAAATGTCTGCCGATATAAATACTCTGACATAACCCCCCTTTAGTGCATTTCATAGCCAAAATTAATTTAGCTTATGAATAAGAACTATAGAAGTTACCAGACATATTGTGCAATCACGTCACATCCTTCTTGGACATCTTTCGACAGTCACGGATCAGGAACTCGTTTCAGACTTATCTACTAATGATTCAAGGTTTGTTAAGCATACAAACTTATAACAGTGTGACATCACTTGGCCTAGGACAACACATTATTACGATTCATCAACATATGTATTCTCTCTAATTCTATTTTTATAACTTCATCCCTCACTACATTTATTACTGACTCTTCAGCAATATGCCTATAGCATATAAACAAGCTAGTAACCTGCTTAAAAATGTAGTTATTGGATGGCAAGGAAATGGTTAATGACATGAACGTACATGAGATCATGGCACATCACAACATTTCACATCATACTATACCACGTGAATCAAGCATTCATCCAGGTTAGTCGTTCACCCTTCTGCATCCGAATCCACACCTATAATCCTTAATTGAGATTTAGGATGACAAGCACGCAACTGGTTAATGTGAACCCACTTTTCAATAAAATCACCATCCTTAGGAATTTTTATCTTGTACGCTACTGGGGAAATTTTGTCAATGATGACATATGGTCCTTTCCAAGAAGGTAAAAATTTATTTTCCTTAACTTGATTTCGCGCAAAGTTATACAGATAGACTTGATCTGTTATCTCATATTCCTTTTTCGTGGTTTTTAGATCGTAATAGGTCTTAACCCCTGTCGCTGCTTTTTCTAGATTCTTTTGGGCAAAAGCAAACGCATGCTGTAAATGCTTGCGCAAATCTTCGATATACTGATGTGTAGTGGCAGCATTGATCAAGTTATGATCCGAAGTACGATATAGTAAATGCTGTGGTAAAACCATCTTTCTTCCTGTCATCAATTCAAAAGGTGACAATTTGGTAGCAGTGCTAGGTGTAGCTCTAATCACCATTAAAACTAGGGGCAATTTAATGTCCCAGTCTTTACCAGACTCCTTAACATATTTCTTCAGAATATTAACGATAGACTGGTTATATCGCTCTACCCCCCCGCTAGACGCAGCGCGGTATGCAATATGTAGCTTTCGTTTAACACCTAGAATGTTCCACATCTTAGCCATTACTTCGCTGGTAAAATGACTACCTCTGTCTGACTCAATTCTTTGAGGCAGACCGAACCTGGAAAAGACATGGTTAATCAACAAAGTGGCGCACACGGTACTCGTGTTCTCTTTACAAGGCAAGCATTCTATCCACTTTGTGTACATACATGTAACGGTTAACATGTATTTGTTACCTCTTGAAGATCTTGTTACAGGACCTATAAAGTCAATTTGAATATCAGACCAAGGTAATGACACCCCCCTCTTCTGAAGTGGTGCACGATGGGTTGGACCATGGGGTTGATATTGCAGACAAATCAAGCATCCCTGACAGTATGTCTTAACATCTCTTAACATGTGTGGCCAATATGCATAATCACGCAATATCTCATATGTGATCTTATCACCACGATGCCCAGATGTAGGTGCATCATGTGCGTGTTGGAGCATTAACCCTCTGTATACAGTTGGGACTACCCATTGTTGTATACCATGTTTAGAAGTTCTGACCAGAAACCCCTCCATGATACAAAATTTGACTTTATATCTCATCAAGATTCGTAAATCTTCATTATCTTTGCAATCCTCATCTGTGATGGGATTGGCAGTAGGGTCGTCTATATATCTATAGAATATGCCTATGACGGGATCATTCTTTTGACTAGTAATCAGGTCCTCACTAGGAGCTTCTTGACTCCATTGCACGACGTTTAAGTCGGCATTATCTCTAGCCTGTCGTCTAGTTATGGCTTCAACATGAATTGAACCCATAAGATCATCAATGTTTAGGGTTTCACCATTGATGGCAGCTTGTTTTGCCAGTGAATCGGCTAAGTCATTACCATCCTTGTCAATACCTTCTATTTTAGAATGGCCTTTGGTTTTCTTCCAATATATGGTTAAACCATTTTCCTTAACCAACTCATCGATTTTACAAAACAATTTCCCATGTTTAACAGGTTTGTTATTGCTTTTCAGCATTTGGTTACGTTTCCAGCTAGGCAGATATTCGACGAAACTGTTGCGAACATAGTTGGAATCAGTTATGATAACAAATTCTTTGATACCATATTCTATTGCCATTTGAATGGTCTTATATACTGCACAGAGTTCGGCTATCTGACTGCTTTTGGGACCAATATTGTATCCTATAGATACATTGGGATAATCACCTATCCAGGCGATTCCGATACCTAAAACTAACTTCCGTTCAGCATCAATGAAGTGGTGATATGAACAACCATCAATGTATGCCCACGGTAGTGGTCGACAGTATTCCTCGTCATAAACTTTATAAGGAGATAGCAATTGCTCTTCTAGGAAGTCATCTCCGGTGTCATTATCATCCAGAGATGGAGCATTACAGTCATGTAATTCTGCTAAACCTTGGGCAACTGGGCTTCTCTTATTATGTTTATAACGGACTTCTAACGGCCATCCCTTTAAGGATAGAGTCCATGCAGTAATCCGTCTGTTAGAGAGATTAGCGTCTCTAATTCTTTCACTCTGCAGATACTGTAGAGGTTAGTGAGCCGTTTCTACAATTATTTTCTCACCTTGGATATAGCTACGAAAATTTTGTAGTGCCCAGACAGTCGACAATAACGCCTTCTCACACGTGTTGATTCTAACTTCAACAGGCGCCAAACTGTCCTGCTTCTGATACAGAACAGCACTGATGCTTAAGTCGGTATAACCTGTCTCCAGATAGAAGGGTTTACCCCCCCTCTGGGTATGCTAAACAGGGTGCCTGAGTGAGCTTCCTCCTCAGTTCACTTACCGCTTGGTCCTGAGGCTCCCCCCAGTTCCAGGTAGTTTCCTTTTTAAGCAGGTGTAAGAGTGGTTTAGTTATTTCTGCATAGTTATCTATAAACTTACGGGAGTAGTTAGTCATACCAAGGAACGATCTTAATTCCCTGATGTTTGAAGGTGTTTTAGCCTTTAGTACGGCTTCAACCTTCTTCCTCTGGGGATTTAATCCTTCAGAAGTTACCTCATGTCCGAGGAAATTGACATGGGTGCGACACCATTGCGCCTTTTGTAAAGACAGTTTAATCCCTGCCTCTCTTAACTGAGTGAGAACATGTCTAATCTCTAAGATATGCTTATCAAAGGAAGTGCTTTTCAGCAAGACATCGTCGACATATGATAACGTTCCTCTCTTGAGTGCATCAGGCATAGCTTTATGCATGAACACAGCGAATTCATGACCAGAGTTTATATAACCGAAAGGCATACGGGACCAGATATACTGCTGCTTTCCAAATGTGAAGGCCAATTTGTATTGGTCTTCATTATGGACTGGTACAGTCCAATATCCCTGCGCACAGTCAATGGCAGTGAATATTTTGGATCCCTGCATTTGTACCAAACATTGGTCTATGTATGGCGTTGGCCAACCAGACATATAGACGCGTTTATTTAGCTGTCGTAAGTCAGCGCATAAACGCCATTGTCCATTAGGTTTCAGAATCCCCAAGATCGGATTATTATACGAACTGTGCACTGGACGTATAATGCCCCTTTCCTTTAAATTCTGAATGATGTCTTGTAGACCATCATATGACGCTAATGGGAGTCTATATTGTTTGATAAATACAGGTGGTAAATTTGGATCAGTTTGTATTCTGGCTACGTGGAGGTTAGTTAACCCACAGTCGTAGGAATCTTTGGCAAAAATATCTTGGAATTCCAAAAGGATTTCCTTTAGCTGTTGCCGCTCAGCATCGTTGGAGCAACCGTCAGCTAAAGATATTTGCTCTTCTAGCCTTTCCTGAAATCCTGGAAAGATTTCAGGTTGGCCTATCTCATAAGCTTCTTCAAGCCTAGAAGTTAGGTCAGTTCGGTGTTGACTTACCTTTTCTCTTTGGTCGAGATACTCTTGTGATTCCTGCTCATTGAGCGGATGATCGAAGGTGATAGATGCTTCTTCGATTTTACACGAGCCTTCTTCAACGTTGAAGGGATATACAGATAGGATAGTGAATAATCCTTCTGGGGAGGAATGGAATATTTGATCGACAATTTCATCCTCAGTTAAGTATTCTTCAGGGATGAGGCCTATAATTTGGTTTTGGAAACCAAATGTATAGTACTCAGCATCCAATGCTAGACCTAACAATGTTCCTTTTGGTAAAGTAACATTATTGGGTGTAACATTGTTGACCGTGATATAGGTGGGATTCTTACCAATACTTACCATTGGTGTATGTGTTACCACCATCCCTAATTGTTGTATCCTGTTGGATAAACAGATTAGGGCATCAGAGTTTTCTAATCTCTGACCCTCCTTGACCTGTAGGGGTAAAAGAAAATTACTTGTCCCTTGGGGAATGGTTATGTCATCAGGTACTTGGATACTTACCGCATATGGGAGTATTTGTCCTGATTTCAGGGTGTTTTCCTCGTGTAGGTATCCACAAGGATTACCTTTTAACCTTGTCCACAAGTTGGAATTAATCAGGTCAAGGTGTATGGCAAAGCGATGTATGACATCATTGCCAACGTAAACCTGATAGCGAGGTTCGTCTATCACTAGGAATAAATGTTTAACTGTCTTATTTCCGATGGAAATAGATAGTAAACATTTTGCTATCACATTGTAACTCTCTGATTCGCCAATCCAGGTTCTGGATCCACCTGTCATGTGGGGAAGTGTACCTGATCATTTAAGGATTGGGCATCTGCTTTAACAGACTTCTGCTAATATAGCTGTTCTCACTCTTTAAGTCCAGCTTTGCATTCCTACTTCTTCCTAAGTCATTTATCTGAATAGGAAAGAATAAGTTGTTATTAACCCTTTCAACTCTGGCAAGGAATTGAGCATGACCTGCCAGATCTACAGATTCAACATAGTCCCTGTGGAGAGAAATGGTTAAAACATCACCTTCCAGAGAGACATTCTTGATCCTCTCTGGAGCAATTCTTATGGAATGCTCATCTACAGGTGCGATTGCATCATTCACCTGCAGGATAGTCACGTCAGGTGACTGACTATTCCTAAAATGTACCTCTATCGAGTCAGGTCTTTCTTCTATCACATGGCAGTTACGATCAGATTGTACATGTGATTTCTCATAGGTTATGGGAACTTTAGCTTGTGACCATACAATTCCATTCACACAGTCAATAATTGTGTTAAGTCTTCTGAGTATGTCTATACCCAGAATCAGTCGGTCATAGGGGAGATCTACCACTATCACCGGGTGTCTAAAGGTTTTGTTACCTATTTTAAACTTTAACCAGGTATTGCCAATAACATGAAGAGCATTTCCTCCTACACTCAACAGAGCATTGGGGAAGTCTCTTAGCTTCGGCTTATCCGTCGCTAAGTCCATTACCTGCTGGAAGTAGGTATTGGATAAGATAGTGGCTTGTGAACCAGTATCTATTAACCATTTGAAAGGCTGGGGTAGCGAATCCTGTATTTCTACAGACATGTAGTACCTTCCGTCATGTTCTTCTAATTCACATAAGAATTTAGAATGTGTCAACATATTACTTGTTTTCCATACATTACCGGTCACAGCAGTAGTTTCTACCTGTACTGAGGAATGCTCAGTCTTACCCACAGGCCCATCCTTCTTAGGAATAACTTGAACTGTCAAGCGGGAACTAGTGGTCGGCATCTCATCAGTTAATCCTTTCAGGTCTGGATCCTGGAAACTAGTGGCTGCTGGGGCTACTTTAGCCTTTGGCTGAAGTGAAAAAACAGAGGAACACGTTGCACCTCCTTCACCCGGAAGTGAAGTGACGGGATAGGCAATAGGTTTTCTAACACAACTATTGTTTGTTTGACTATTAGCACCTGGAAAGGAAACAGGGTTAGGTATTACATCTACTGACAACCTAGCCTGTTTAGTCACAGTAGCTATTATTGCTGCTGCACCTGTTGTTGTTGCAGTTGCACAGGCGGCTCTGCAATTGGAGCTGTCCCTAAAAAAGGATTTCTGGCAAAGACTTGGCAACGTAAACCTGATAGCGAGGTTGGTAAATCTTTGTCATTTCCTCCATTAATTTGCCCATCTGGTCTGTCAATTGACCAACCTGACGACGCAAATTATTTCCCCCATTGCCGTTTTGTCTTTGCCCATTAGAATTTGGCTGGGATGGCTGAGACTGTTGGGAGTTATTGGAAGCAGATTGATTGTTTCTGTTTCCATATCTCCTATTTCCCTGAGGATTCCTTCTCCATTGGGAATTGCTTTGGTTCTTATTAACCCAGGGGCGTTTATTCCCATTGGCATTGGATTTTTCAGAGTTATTTTCAGAGGAATTTGCAGAATTGCTTCTGGCGTTTTCCTGTTTCTGAGGTTTTGGTGTTTTCAAAACCTCGGAATAGGTCCTCTTTTTCTGTTGGGTTTCTAAACCTAGCTGAATTTTAGTCTCTGACACCATTTTATCACCAGGTTTCTTAACCTTTGGCTGATTTTTGTCATGTGCATGGTGTATAGTATACAATTTCATGCACTGACTGACTAGCCATTCTAATGGTAACTTACAATCATAATCTCTTGCAAAATTCATTTGTATGTTTACCGGCATGGCATGAAAATACAGATCTTTGAAGTCTGTGCTTTCATACCTGGGTTTTCTTCTGGGCCACGGAGTATGCATTTTTAAGAGTTATTAAAAATTCTCTGGGGCTTTGATCTGGACGGCACTTTAAATTATAAAGCGCTTTCTTAGCAGAGGCAATGGTTTTATACTTACCATATTTCATAATTATTTCATATTTCATCTTGGACCAGGACATTAGCTGTATAGCTTGAAGACATTCTAGATAAACACGACACATTGAATCAAAAGGTCCATGTAATGAACCATTTCTTATGAATGTCATCATACATGCCCAATGAATTCATTGCTCTATCATAATTTTCCAGATGTTCAGATATGTTTCCTGAACCTCTAGAAAATTGTGGGACAGTCTCTCTAAGGAATTTAATAACCTTTGGCGTTTCATAAACAGGCATCGTTGATTTACGACCTCTGTTTCTGTGTTTGGGTAAACGTCTATGCGATCTGTCTGCTGAAGAGGAATTAGACCCGTACAACAGTACAGATGGCATATCAGTTACATGGCCTTCAGAGTGGACAGTGCAATCACTTTCACTCCCATCACTCTGAGCTTCTCGTTCACTGTCACAATTCCGATCAGCATCAGAATTCTGCCAGTGTACAGAACCATGTCTGTTTTCATTCCTATCACCTTGAATCTGATTCTCCCTCTCAAGTTTGTCCAAGACAGCTTTTTCAAACTGTTCTGCCCAAGATTGCCAAGAATCTACAGGTGTTTTCTCAGAATTACTCACATCTTTACTTACAGACTGTTTTATGAAAACCTGTTTTGGTGTGGGAAAATCATAATAAGGAGGGGATTTACAGATAGTCTTTTCTTGCATTTTTGTGCCACTTTTTGGCACACAATGATGAGTACTAACCTCACAGTCTAATTTCTGACTCTCCTCTTCATTCTCATCCAATTGCATTTTAAGCTGATTTATTTCCTGTGCATATTTATCCGTCAAAGCTTTCATTTCTTTTTCATGATCAGCCTGACTAGTTTTATGCTCAGCAAGTAAATCTTGGTATTTCCCATTCTGAATGCCCAGATCGTCACTGTACGTGTCCAATTTGGCATTCAGTGACTTGTTTTCATCTAACACCTTAAGAAGTGCTGTCATAAAGAAAGGCCAAGAGTGTATTATGAACGCCATTTTCCTTTCTATGTTCTTTTGTTCAGCAATTTCTTTAAGATATATTATTATGTGTTCATCACTTAGAATGGTGTGTTTAGCTTCCCATTCTATGCTTTTCAACCAAACCTCATAGGTTGCATCATTTTTCATATGTTTATGAATATGAACTAGAGCATTTTTTCTTAGGTCTTCAATTATTTCAGTATTATCTGTTACAGATATATCGCTGCCGCTGGCCATTTTTTTTTTTTTATACACTAATTTAATCTCAATACAAAACTGTTTTCTATATCAAGATTAAATTGCATGAATTACACCAATATTATTATATATGAAATATAATTTCAACTTAAACGATCTCAGCAGCGTGCCTCCAATATGTGGGGATATTTATGGGATAATAATAGTAAACAGTGAGAATTGCCCACTAATTCAATTCTCAGATGCCAAAGATCGTTATCGTGTAATTGAAAAGTATTTCATATAAATAAAATCACAATTTGTTATAAAAATAGATTTATTTTATAATGACCAATAATTAATAATAATAATATGTAACATGCGTGACAATAATCAATGAATATCCAGTATAAAATGGTATGCAATACAAAGGAATGGCTATACACGTTTCAATGGCTAAACAGCATTTTCTGTCAAGACTACATTTATGACTATCTTTCACAGAGAGAAAGAAAAAGTTTCATGCAGAGAACAGAATGACAGCAACGGGTGATTGAGGACACACTTAACACAGGGGAGGTCTGATTGTTCGGTAGTTTCATTCCCTTAGTTTATTCGAATGATTCTACCGAACAATCAGAGTAATACAATTCTTTATAAACACATAGAAAACTAGCAGATCACACGAATGCAGTTATTTCAAAGACATTTGCAGGACAGCCCAGTGCCATCCGCTACACTGCTCCCCCTTGCCCACAAGCCGGCATACACAGTCTGATCCAACACGGATCGGCTTGGGGATGTCCGGGGACTCACGGATCATTTTTCCAGGTCAGTTTGTCTCGACAACCCGTCGGCATTCCCATTCTGTTTACCCGGGCGGTACTGAATATTAAAGTCAAAAGGCTGCAGCGCCAAACTCCAGCGCAGCAGCCTGGCATTGTCCCCAGCCACCCGGTTTAGCCATACCAGCGGGTTGTGATCCGTGAGTAAGGAAAAGGGCTGTCCATATAGATACGGCTGCAGTTTCTTTAAGGCCCACACCACAGCCAGGCATTCCTTCTCGATGGCGGCATAGCTTACTTCTCGGGGTAACAGCTTGCGACTGATGTAAGCCACAGGGTGTTCTCCGCCATCGGCCCCGACTTGGCTCAGTACTGCTCCCAATCCAAACATAGAAGCGTCTGTGTGAACAAGAAAACATTTAGTTGGATTGGGAGCTGCCAAGACAGGAGCATTTATCAGTGCATTTTTCAGATGTTGGAATGCCTGCTCACACTCCGGGGTCCAGGTCACCTGGCGGGGCAAATTCTTCCGGGTAAGGTCAGTGAGGGGCTTGGCGAGGGCGCTATAGTTAAGGACAAACTTTCTGTAATACCCAGCGGTCCCTAGAAAGGCTAACACCTGGGTTTTAGTCCTAGGGGTGGGCCACTGGGCCACGGCTTCTACTTTGGCTGGTTCGGGCTTCTGTTTGCCGCACCCCACTCTATGTCCGAGGTACTGCACCTCGGCCATCCCTATGCTGCACTTGGCCGGTTTCAATGTCAAACCAGCTTCCTTAATCCTGTCTAGAACTGCTCCTAGATGGGCCAAGTGCTCCTGCCACGTATTGCTAAAAATGGCAATATCGTCCAGGTAGGCACAGGTGTAGTCTTGGAACCCATCCAGGAGTCGGTCTACCATCCTCTGGAAAGTAGCTGGGGTGTTTTTCATCCCAAATGGCATGACCTTAAACTGGTACAAGCCAAATGGGGTGACAAAGGCCGACTTCAGGATGGCCTCTGGGGCCAGGGGGATTTGCCAATACCCCTTACATAAGTCAATGGTAGTGAGATATTGACCCCCATTCTGTCCAGTAGCTCATCTATCCGTGGCATAGGGTATGCATCGGACACAGTTTTCTCGTTTAATCTCCGGTAGTCTACGCAGAAGCGGGTCGTACCGTCCCGCTTCGGTACGAGCACTACCGGAGAAGCCCAGGGACTATCTGAGGGCTCAATCACCCCCAGTTGGAGCATCTCATCGATCTCCTTGCGCATGTTTTCCCTTACCGCTTCCGGGATGCGGTAGGGGGTCTGGCGCATGGGTAGTTGCCCTGGGGTCTCTACCCGGTGAGTGGCCAGAGGGGTGTACCCAGGTACATTAGAGAAGGTGTCTCGTTTCTCCTCCAACAGCCGCTGTACCTCGATACGCTCCTGCGGGCTCAGCCGGTCTCCCAGTGCGACTTCCCCTAAATCCCCTGACAGCTGCCCATCTCCCAGCAGATCTGGGAGTGGTAAACTGTCAAACTCGTCAGAATTGGGCGCACATATGGCGGTTACCTCCTCGGAGCGCTCTTGGTAGGGCTTCATCATGTTCACATGGAGCATGCGTCGCCCTCCCGTCCCTGTGCAGGGGCCAATTATATAGGTGGTGTCACATCTCTGTTCCACCACCCTATAAGGTCCCTGCCAGGCGGCCTGTAGCTTGTCATGTCGGACAGGCTTTAAAATTAGCACTTTCTGCCCGACCTGAAAGCTACGGTCCCTGGCTCCCCGATCATACCATGTGCGCTGGCGGGTCTGTGCCGCCTGAAGGTTTTCCCTTACCGTCCTAGTTAATGCTTCCAGGCGGTCTCGGAGGGCCAACACATATGGTATGATGGGAGTGCCATCTGCGCTCCGATCTCCCTCCCAATGCTCTCTTATAAGATCTAAGGGGCCTCTGACTCTCCTCCCAAATAGCAGTTCAAACGGGGAAAACCCCGTGGATTCCTGCGGCACCTCCCGGTAAGCGAATAGGAGATGCGGCAGGAACCGCTCCCAGTCCTTGTGGGTCTCTGCGAAGGTTCGGAGCATTTGTTTCAATGTACCATTGAACCGTTCGCAGAGCCCATTAGTCTGGGGGTGGTAAGGGGCACTGATAATAGGCTTAATGCCACAGATCCTCCAGAGGTGTTGGGTGAATTCTGCGGTAAATTGGGTACCCTGATCCGAGATAATCTCCCTGGGTAATCCCAACCGGGAGAATATCTGCATGAGGGCATCCGCGACCGTTTCAGCGTGAATGTTGGTCAGAGCCACTGCCTCTGGATATCTAGTAGCATAGTCTACTACCGTTAAAATGTACCTTTTGCCTGACGGGCTAGCTTTCTTGAGGGGGCCTATCAAGTCTACCGCTATTCGGCTAAAAGGTTCCTCAATTATGGGCAGGGGGTGTAGTTTTGCCTTCCTCCGGTCTCCCTTTTTCCCTACCCTTTGGCAGGTATCGCAGGTGGTGCAATACCTGCGTACCTCCTGGCTGATCCCTGGCCAGAAGAAACTTTGGGTCAGTCGGTACCTAGTGCGACTGACCCCTAGATGTCCGGATAGCGGGATATCGTGCGCTATCCGGAGTAGCTCTGCTCGGTACCGCTGCGGCACCACTAGCTGCCTCATCACTATTGGGTCTGACCCAGCAATCTGCTTGTCTGTCTCCCTGTACAAAAGCTGCTTGTCCCAGACAAATCTCTCTACCTCTCCCCCAGGAGGGTCTGCTGTCACCTTGTCCCTATACACCTGCAAGGTGGGGTCAGTCACTATCTCAGCTGCAAATTCGTTAGGAGGGGCCCAGGGAACACAGTCAAGGGAAGAGGAAGGGTCTCTTACCTGAACCTCCGGAAGTGTGTTGTAGTCCTGGGTGCAGGCCTGTTGACGGGTGACCACAGGGTGAGCTTCTCCTGTGGTGGGTGTCTGGGGCTCAAAAGCAGAAGTGAGCCTCCCCAGATCGTTCCCCAACAATACCTCCGCCAGTAACTGCGGCATCAACCCCACCTCCACATGCCCTGCCCCCGCTCCCCAATGTAAATGTACCCTTGCTGAAGGTAGCCGGTACACTGCTCCCCCGGCTACCCTGACGGCCACAGTTTTACTCAGTTTCGCTTGATCCGACACCAGGTGACTCTTTACCAGGGTGATAGTAGCCCCTGAGTCACGTAGTCCTTGTACCGCTTTACCCTCCAGGTATACAGTCTGCCTGTGATGCTGTCTGTTATCAGCATTGGCCTGGACTGGATCCGCCTCGTGCAGTACTTCCCACTGTTCCACGGTTGTTATGGGAATGGCTGACCCATTGGTAGTGGTGGGCTGCGGCTGCTCTTGGCGGTGGTGGTGGGCCGGGGCGAATCCAGGTTGAACGATCCCTCAGCTGGGGACATTCCCTTTTATAATGTCCCCATTTCTGGCAGTGATGACAGGGGCCAGAAGTGGGCTGGCGAAAACGTGGCTGTGCAGCGGGTGGTGGTGGCAGTTGTCTCGGTGGAGCTGGGTTGTAGCTGTTTCCCCCAAATGTTTTAAAGGTGGCTTTTGGGGCTGCAGGTTTCTGCTGCCTGCGTGCATCCAGGTACTCATCTGCCTTCCTGGCAGCTTCGGTGAGGGAGGTAGGGTTTCTGTCCCTCACCCATTCCTGGACATCACTGGTTACCCCCTCATAAAATTGCTCCAACAACACCATTTGTAATAAGTCCTCCATGGACCGAGCCTTATTGGACTGTACCCACCCCAGGGCGGCCCGATGTAACTTGCAAGCCCATTCCACATGAGAGTCCTTGTCATTTCTCTTTAGGTCTCTAAACCGCCGCCGATATGCCTCTGGCGTGATTGCATATCGGGCCAGGATCACCTCTTTTACTCTGCGGTAATTCCGAATTTCCTCATCAGGTACAGTTCTATAGGCTTCAGCAGCCTTCCCTGTGAGCTTCCCTGCTAAAATAGGCACCCACTTGTCTGGGCTAATACTATGCAATGCACACAGCCTTTCAAAGTCTTGGAGAAAAGCATCTATATCCTCCTCTGCTTCTACATATGTTTTAAAGGCTTGGTAAGGAATTTTTGTCTTACCCTGTGTGATGGTAGCTGTGGTAGCATTCCTCTCCAGCTGCTGTAGTGGCCTTTGATGCAGTATAAACTCCTGCACCTCTGTCATTGTCCTGGATATAATATCCGCTGTTGGATTCTCTCCATAAAAGGACAGCCTAAACTGCAGCTGTCTCTGGAACTCCTCTTTTTCAGCTCCATCTGCTGCACTCTGCTGCTCAGGGATTACCCTGTCCTCCTGCTGGTATTCAGCCATCACTTCTGCAATGAGGGTTGCTTTCCTTTTGTTGCTGGCTGCAATATCTTTCGCTTCCAGGAGATCTTTTAGCGTGGATCTTTTTAGCTTGGCATAATCACTCTCCATCCGTATTCCATTAGTCCTTGTTCCCTTGTGAGTCTGGATCCCAGCGCTGCCAACCAATGTAGCGGAGATGCAATATTCCCCAGGTTATCTCCGCTTATGATCCAAGTGAGGCTCAGGAACAAGTAAATAATAAATCCACAGGCAAGGTTTCCAGCAGGTAAAATAACAGCAATATCCCCACAGCAATCCCAATAACTGGACGACACACAGTTTCAGGAGCAGAACTGAAAGCTTTAATCCACAGTGGCCTTTTAAAGCATGCTCCCATGCAAGGGAGGGATTTACACTCATTAGTACAGTAGCCAATCCTGTCCTGGTAACCTCCCACACATCTCCTCCCCTCAGCCAGCATCATAATCCCCTTATCCAGTCTAGCAATTCCCCCGTTTCTGGATGTACCCCTAAACGTAGGGGTACCCCTTTAAATCCTACATCCCCTGATACCCCTGATCTGGGTGAACAACATATCCAAAAATCACCCAGATCAGACCAGGGGTTCAGGAAATTTATGGAGGGAATAAAATGACCGACCGCACTGACTGAAATAGCCGAATACAGTTCCATGCGAATGGGCCCTGCGGTCGGTCCTGGAATAAGGGAACAAACTGCACAAAAGCCTCTAGCTATAGAGGCTAGGGAGGGTTCGCCTGAATCCCCTCGTTCGGTTCTTTCTATCTACCGAACGAGGGGCCGTTCGGTAGTTTGGAACCGAACGGACCGGGCTTGTGGAGGTTTCAGCGGTGTTCGCCTAGTCGAGTGTCCGATTTGAGTTCCAGACACTCGACGGCAAAACACCGCTGTTCGGGAGTTTTAAAATGGCCGCCGCCACGTGTTCGTTTGTCGAATGGCGGCCACCCCGAGAACAAAGGACGGCTACTTAACTTGTCAATTACCCGTTCAATTAATGTTGCAACGGGTGATTGAGGACACACTTAACACAGGGGAGGTCTGATTGTTCGGTAGTTTCATTCCCTTAGTTTATTCGAATGATTCTACCGAACAATCAGAGTAATACAATTCTTTAAAAACACATAGAAAACTAGCAGATCACACGAATGCAGTTATTTCAAAGACATTTGCAGGACAGCCCAGTGCCATCCGCTACACTTAGCATATACACTTTTAATTTCTATCATAGCACAAGATGTCTGCCGATATAAATACCCTGACACAGTCCAACCTCTGATGTAGGGGGGTGATATAATCCATAGGAACAATATTGTAGGAGTGCACACCTCGCGCAGTGTAAACCAAGTCCTATGCGTATTTACAGACAACTTGGGCATTTTTAGATGTTTTAGGAGATAGGGCGCTTTAAAACCAAGAACCATTAACAGATATAAGCCCCTATTTTGACAATATTTAACATAATAGAAGGAAGAAATAAAATGACCAGGACAATAAGTATATTTTATAAAATGTATTTATTAGGCAGTAAATGAAAAGTACAAGAAAGAACAGTAGTTATTATATATGTAAACAATAAAAAGTACAACCAGGAATAAAAAAACATAACATGTTTCAACCCATTAAATCTTACAGATATTAAAAAGAAAACAGTGATAATAATAAAAAATAAAAAAAATAGACAATAAAAAAAAACTTGTTTTCTAAAAGAACAACTGTTGATATGTGTGACGGAACCCCCCGTACTCCGACCGAGTACCTTCCGTTGATGGACGCTTCTTAGCTTGCACCAAGGACCACAAGCACCGGACACCACCACCACCGCAGACTCCACAACCGCCGTAGCTTAACTGGAGTCTCTCCGTCTCCAGTCCACCCTAGATCAGCTTCTGTCCTTCAGGACCGTGTGGGGAAGACCTTTCCGCCAGGAGAGCGTATTAGGAACAAGCTCTTAAAAGAGCTAAGTGATTAAATCTCAGGGGAGTATGCAGAGCATAGCAATCCCCAGTGTAAGTATAGCTGTCCAATCACGAGACAAGGCTACGTGTTGAGGCCCAAGAAGAACTGTGTTTAATTAGCATCAAGTGTATGTGTTATGGAGGTCTTACACATACACTACCGCCCACAGGGTTTTTCAGAAGAACCAATAAAAACATTACAACACGTACAATAACGTAAACCACTCCTAGCAGAAATCCTCCCCTCTGCCTGTGATGCAATTATCTCCAGACAATAGACTAACTTAATTATCACAGGCAGAAAAATACAGTATTATAAAACATATCACAGGGACCCCAAAACATGCAATAACCCCTGGGTGAACCACATATCCAAAATTCACCCAGATCCGTTCAGTAGTTTGGCAGATATGGTTTAATGCAGATTCCGCAGAACATATACAGGCTATATGAAAAATAATTACTGTTAAATGCGTCCCCTATTCTGTAGTTTAAAACTACTGAACGATGTCTTTATGCACCAAATACCGACGAGATGGCACCGTGTAGAAAAGTCAAAACAGTGTCTGTGAGTTAAAATGGCCACCATCCATTGTTCTCAACATGTGCTTCATCCATTGTTCTCAACATGTGCTTCATCCATTGCTCTCACCATGTCCCTTTGATACATGAAATGGTGGCCACCCATTAACTCCACAGTTTGTCTGGTAGTCTATCCAGCCAAACCAACAGATGAAACACATGGGGAACAGTGCAACAAACGAAGGGAATCATAAAAACATGGACAATAGTCATATTTGTGTACAATCTCCAGTTTTGTCACAGGGCACAAATAGTGTTTTCAAATGCCATATATCCCAGGGCCATAGTCATAAGGTAGGAGGCGGGCAAGCAGCCCCCTCCAACAACACGTGACGAGGTCTGTTCCACCACAGTATGGTCTTAAGCGGTCAGTCTTGGTCATGCAACATTTTGTAATGTTTCATAATCTCTAGAGGCTATCATGTGTCATGAGGTGAACTCTGACCCACGTGGGACCATCAGGATACTGAGAATAACACCGACATATGTTTTCTAAAAGGACATCTGTTGTCATGGTCTTGTGATGGGATTTCAACATGGTTCAAAATTTAGTAGGCCTGAAATCTCCATGTGGCATATACAAGTACAGGTGTTTGTTGTATCTGTTAGTTAGTTACATGTAGCTAAGATACTGTCATCAATGTACTGAGCATGTGCATCAACTGTAGTCACATTCCTTTGTCCTTAAAAGGAGTCATACGGTCTGCCCATATTAGGTGATCCTGAATATCCTGTTCACTGATTGGTCTAAGGGTATGTGTGAGTGGAGCTATGAATGGGAGGAGTTATCGTTAATAAATAGCCTGTGCAAACTATGCTCTGGGCTCATACCTTTTGAACACAAGTTCAGTGTGAGACCCGATCGGTGTGTAAATAAAAGACCTGTTACTTCCTGAAGACTTGTGTCCATATCTCTATGTGTGGCTTCTGCGGTTTGTTCCTGTTATTCCTCCGGTAACATTTTTAAGAGGTCATGCAACACTGTATATACCTATGTATTGTGAAAGATCTGATACATCAGCAGATATAAGCCATTTCTCTTAATATCATGCGATATGAAACACATATGATCAAAAGTAAACTTTTGAATTGGCTATTAAAAACATGACAATATGATTGAAGGCTCTTTCTGAGCAGAAGAAATACAGAAAATATCCATGATCAGAAGTAAAGTTTTGAATTAGCTAATAAAAACAGACCTGATAAACACTAATATTTGCTAATGGACAAATTAAACAAATCAGAGGTATTGAAAAAAATATATTTAAATCCTAAAGAAATTGGTAGTTATGGTGGAATTCATCATCTCTATAAAAAAGCAGAAAGACACAAAATCTAAAAGCAAATTATTAAAAATTGGTTATCTTATCAAGATACTTACACGCTTCACAAGCCAGTGATACGTCACTTCGAGCGAAACAGAATATGCGTCTCTAATATTGATGAACAGTGGCAGGCTGATTTAGTCTCAATGATTGAAATTTTAAAATACAATAATGGATTTAAATACATTCTTACAGTCATACACATTTTTTCAAAATACGCTTGGGTAGCGCTTTAAAAAAAAAAAAAAAAACGGTCAAAGTATTTCTAAAGCTTTTTAATCAATATTTGATAAGGGTCGCGTGCCTCAAAAGATGCAAACATACAGAGAAGAAATAATTTTTGATTAAACGATTTACCGTATATACTCGTGTATAAGTCGATCTCATGTATAAGTCGAGTCCAGTTTTGTGACCAACAATTGTGAAATATGCTATGCCTCGTGGATAAGTCGAGGGTAAAACTTGGGGCTTTGAAATTCTGTGATTTTTATAATTATATACACACACACTCATACAAACACACACTCTGCATTATATACACACACACACTCATACAAACACACACTCTGCATTATATACACACACTCTGTGTATATAATGCAGAGTGTGTATATAATGCAGAGTGTGTGTTTGTGTAGTGTTTGTGAACTAGGTGTGGGGAGGGCATTTTTATTATTTTAATTTAAATTTTATTTTAATATTATTTTTTTATTATTTTAATTTTTTTTTTGTCCCCCCTCCCTGCTTGTTAACTGGGCAGGGAGGGGGGCTATCTTAATCCCTGGTGGTCCAGTGGCATGGGATGTGAAGGGGGGGGCGGCAGGAAGCATTTACTTACCTTTCCTGCAGCTCCTGTCAGCTCCCTTCTCCTCCGTTCCGGTCAGCTCCACTGTAAGTCTCGCGATCGTTGCCATGGCTCTGACGGCCGCGGCTCTCTAAGGTGCCATAATACAGACAGTGACTCGAGTATAAGTCGAGTGGGGGTTTTTAAGCACAAAAAATGTGCTGAAAAACTAGACTTATACTCGAGTATATACTGTAATCGTACAATAAAAACTAGAATGTGGAGGTATTTTACAGCGCGTAATACCTTTACATACGAGGATATTCTGGATGCCTTAATATTTAGTTACAACACACCACTCAATAGGCTGTCCTCCGGCGGCTGTGATGCAATCCAATATACTTACAGTATGGAGGAGACTGTACAGTAATTACTTCAAACAGAAGAAGATTAAACCAACATTCAGCATTGGAGATCATGTTTGGATTTCGAAATATAAAGGTCCCTTTGTGAAAGGCTATGAACAGACATTTACAAATGAAATATTTGTAGTTACCGGTGTGAATACCAAAGGTAGGAAACCGGTATATCACTTAAAAGACTGTAATGGCAATATGATTGAAGGGTCTTTCTATATAGAAGAAATACAAAAAATACCCCAAAACCACAACAGGGTTTATAGAATTCAAAAAATATTAAAACCAAAAACTCAAAAGGGAAAAAAAGATTTTACTACGTCCAGTGGGTGGGATTTCCAGGAACATTCAATAGTTGGGTTGAAGAAAAGCAGCTAACCACCCTCTAAAAGACAATATGGAGGACGCACCATTTTATGTCAATCTGCCAAGCAACGCATCGTATTTAACATACACCCAAAATGAAATATCCATTTACACAACCAAACTGTCCAAACCAATTGTTTTGAAAGGTGAATGGGAAGTGGGGATGACAGAGATACAATATCCCCATACATGGAACACTTTTGAAACCGATGAAGGGGTCATATATGTTGGTTTAGCCGGTGGGCCCCTAAAACAGCTGAACGTAAAAGCTGGATATTATGATGATGTTCAGAAGCTGGTTAGGAGTATTAAAAAGATTATTGCAGTGAACAATGATCTGCCGGTGGATATTAAACTGGAATATGACCCTTTGGAGCGCTATGTACATTAGGCATGTGCATGGGAAAATTTCTCGGTTACCGCCTACCGCCTACCCCCTGAGCGGTGGGTGGGGGCCCTAAATTAGAATGAGGGGGGAGGACCTAATGTCCTCCCCCCTGACCCCCACCCCTGAACGGTGGGTGGGGGCCCTAAATAAAAAAAATAACCCCCCCTCCCCCCAAAAATTAACCCCTACCTACCCCTCTCACCCTAAAAATAATGAGGGGGGACCATTTAACTAAGTACCTGGGGGGGGTGGGGGGGGAACAAAAAAACGTACTATTTGATGTTTTCTTTCTTCTAAAATCTTCTTTTTTCAGCCCCAAAAAAGGCCAAATAAAAATCCATAATAACCGACTCAATAAAAAAAAACAGTGCAAAAAAAACAATTACCAATCTTCACCCGGCAAGGGCTTCATGCAGACTGAGCTCTGCAGGGCGGGGGAAGGCTTATAAAGCCTTGCCCCCGCCCTGCAATTAGGCTCAGAGCACTCTGGTGGGTTTAAGCCATCCAATCAGAGTGCTCTGACAGGTAAATGAAGAGACTGACCGGTAAGTCTCTACATTTACCTGTCACAGCACTCTGGTTGGTTTGAAATCCACCAATCAGAGTGCTCTGTGTCATTTTACACAGCGTGTGAAAGTTCGTTGGAATTTTCCCATGCTGTGTAATTTGACTCATAACACTCTGATTGGTGGATTAAGTAACCAATCAGAGAGTTATGAGTCAAATTACACAGCGTGGGAAAATTCCAAAGAACTTTCCCACGCTGTGTAAAATGACACAGAGAACTCTGATTGGATAGCTTAAACCCACCAATCAGAGTGCTCTGAGCCTGATTGCAGGGCGCCTTGCCCCGCCCTGTAGAGCTCAGTCTTGCTGGGTGAAGATGGATTTTTTTTTTTTTTGCACTCAAGGTTTTTTTTTGTTTTTAGAAAAAAAGAAAACATCAAATGGTAAGTTGTTTTTTTTTTTGTTTTTTTCAGGTACTTAGTTAAATGGCCCCCCCCTCATTATTTTTAGGATGAGGGGGAAGGGGGTTGACTAGGGGTTTGGGGACCCCTAGTCACCCGGGGGAGGGGGGATTATTTTTTTTTATTTAGGGCCCCCACCCACCGCTCAGAGGTGGGGGCCAGGGGGGAGGACATTAGGTCCCCCCCTAATTAGAATTTAGGGCCCCCACCCACTGCTCAGGGGTGGGGGCCAGGGGGAAGACATTAGGTCCTCCCCCCTCATTCTAATTTAGGGTCCCCACCCACCACTTAGGGGTATTTTGGGGCCCACACCCACCACTCAGGGGTGGGGGTCACGGGGGAGGACATTAGGTCCCCCCCCATTACTTTTCTTTAGGGCCCCCACCCGCCGTTCAGGGGTCGGGTCCGGGGGGGGGGGGGCGCAATAGGTCCCCCCTTCAGGTTAGGGGGGGGGGGGGGGACTTTTTTTTTGTTTTTTTGTTTTTACAGTGAGCAGCCATAGGCATAGGCTGCTCACGGTTTAATAGACATGCCCCTACTCGCGGTATAGCAAGTAGGGGCATAATTTACTAATACTAAGTAATCTTTAATTAGTATTAGTAAATTTGTCTGAAAGACCAATTTAGGTCTTTCAGCCTTTTAGTAGACAGCTCCCTAATACCGTGGGAATTAGGGAGTTATCTACTTATTCATTCCTGTCATTACATTGACTGGCTAAGTAACTTACATTTTATATGAATGTATGTTACTTGATTGTTGTAAGTGTTGCAAATACTTACAGCTGAATCCTGGCTATGCTTGTATTCTTTTTATTTAAAATTGTATACAGTGTAACATTCTTCTTCTTCCACTAGGTAAGTACAGTTGCAAGAAAAATTATGTGAACCCTTTGGAATGATATGGATTTCTGCACAAATTGGTCATAAAGTGTGATCTGATCATCATCTAAGTCACAACAATAGACAATCACAGTCTGCTTAAACTAATAACACACAAAGAATGAAATGTTGCCATATTTTTAAACATTCACAGTGCAGGTGGAAAAAGTATGTGAACCCCTAGACTAATGACATCTCCAAGAGCTAATTGGAGTGAGATGTCAGCCAACTGGAGTCCAATCAATGAGATGAAATTGGAGGTGTTGGTTACAGCTGCCCTGCCCTATAAAAAACACACACCGGTTCTGGGTTTGCTTTTCACAAGAAGCATTGCCTGATGTGAATGATGCCTCGCACAAAAGAGCTCCCAGAAGACTTACGATTAAGAATTGTTGACTTGCATAAAGCTGGAAAGGGTTATAAAAGTATCTCCAAAAGCCTTGCTGTTCATCAGTCCACGGTAAGACAAGTTGTCTATAAATGGAGGAAGTTCAGCACTGCTGCTACTCTCCCTAGGAGTGTCCGTCCTGTAAAGATGACTGCAAGAGCACAGCGCAGACTGCTCAATGAGGAGAAGAAGAATCCTAGAGTGTCAGCTAAAGACTTACAAAAGTTACTGGCAAATGCTAACATCACTGTTAGCGAATCTATAATGCATAAGACACTAAACAAGAATGGATTTCATGGGAGGATACCACAGAGGAAGCCACTGCTGTCCAAACAAAACATTGCTGCATGTTTACAGTTTGCACAAGAGCACCTGGATGTTCCACAGCAGTACTGGCAAAGTATCCTGTGGACAGATGAAACCTAAGTTGAGTTGTTTGGAAGCAACACACAACACTATGTGTGGCGAAAAAAAAAGGCACAGCACACCAACATCAAAACCTCATCCCAACTGTGAAGTATGGTGGTAGGGGCATCATGGTTTCGGGCTGCTTTGCTGTGTCAGGGCCTGGACGGATTGCTATTATCAAAGGATACCAGCTGAAGCTCAACAGAAGATGGGTGTTGCAACAGGACAATGACCCAAAGCATAGAAGTAAATCAACAACAGAATGGCTTAAACAGAAGAAAATACGCCTTCTGAAGTGGCCCAGTCAGAGTCCTGACCTCAACCTGATTGAGATGCTGTGGCATGACCTCAAGAAAGCGATTCACACCAGACATCCCAGTTCTGTAAAGAGGAATGATACAAAGTAAAGATAAGGACTAGCGCTTTTTTCAAAATAGATTGTGCAAACGTATATACAGAGGTATCGTACAAATTAGCAGCTCAACATTCTTGTGACTCCTTCAATGTCACCAATAATCCCAAACAAAAGAAAAAAGGAAATAGTTCCTTAAAGAATGTAGCGCTTATAAAATAGGTAAACAAATTATCACTTTTTAGTATTCCGTTGGAAGATAGATTCTTATTTAGATGTCGAATAAGCAAGTATCTATAAAAGATAACCAAACATAGTGTAGATGGTATATAACTATAAAATTGTCTATATATATATATATATATATATATATGGTATTTTACAGTCACAAACAGAGAGCTATGGACCCAGCTCTGGTTTGAATCGCTTTTGGGTCCGTATAGGCGACCCACCCCTGCTGTGGATAGATACATATAGATGAGACAGGCAACATTAGTAGCGTGTAAAGAAATGGATATGTGGACATGTAGATTACTACATTTACCTGTCCGTGCAAAACTTTTACTAATGCATAGTGCATGTATTAATAAAATATTGATCAAATCTATATTGTGCTACCTATTTAACCCCTTAAGGATACATGACATGTGTGACATGTCATGATTCCCTTTTATTCCAGAAGTTTGTCCTTAAGGGGGTTAATAAAGATATAAATTGATACACAACACTGGTTTCATAGATAGTAAACCTGATGTATATTTAGCATTTTTATGTATCATATCTATATGAATTTTACTGATCCATGGCTTATAAATGGATCAAAGGTGAATTATAGTAAAATGCCTGATAAGGGCTACAGTTCAACATGTTTATTATTGCGTGTATGTTAGTCAGCACACCTGACAATGCTTATTTATGGTTTTGACCTTTCTACCATTTGACGAGGGGGTGTTAATGTGAAAGAAAGGGTGCATAGGTTTATGTTATATTGCTTTACAATATATTTGACAACACACCCTTGTGTCATGGAATATGTGTTTTATACAAATATGAACCAAGTATATTTTATTAATATTATTGTGTATATTTTATATGTGTAAAGAACTCATAAACAGTTTATTTAGCAATGATTCCGTCTGATGTCAGGTTTCATGTATTTTGCCTTTTCCAGCCCTCTCAATTTCAGTGTCCAGATAAGTGGGTAATGGATGCAGGCCAGTTGCATGTTCCAAAGGTAACAGGTCCAGTCAAGCTACTGACCGATTAGCCTAACGTGAATGCAAGCCAGGCTTCCTGTCAATCATCTAATGGCAGCCTGCTGAAGGCATACTGTGCAGGTAGAAGTAACCTAGACATGCTGGAAAAAAAATATACATTTAGATACTACTTTACAAAACACTCCAAAAATGCGTGTTTTGGGTTTTTTATATGGAAAACTGCTTGGTTGTGAAGAGCTTACATTGCATTGCAACATTATTAAAGGGGCAGTGTGGCAAACCTAGCCACTTGTAATATTCTGGACTATGTGCATAAAAAGGTTGTCTGTACTAATCCCTGTAACTTCATGTATAACCTAGATCTACACTGTTACTGTGTGTTTGCACAGAATTCGTATGCTAGCAGCCGAAAGCCACTAGCATTCATGTGTTTCGTTTCACGAACAGCGACTTTACTGGCTGTTCGTGAACCAAATGAGCTACCCCCTAAAAGCCCACACATAGAGGGACGTGAGGCGCTCATTAACCGATTGCAACAATGTTGCAATTGGTAATTAGAGACTTTCCTAGGTTGCCGTTGTTCGGCTACCGACCACGCGGCGGTCGGCCATCTTGCATCCTTTGTCTCACCAGCGGTGTTTGGTCATCGAGCGCGTGGAACTGAAAATGGCTACTCGACAGCGCGAACACCGCTGGACTTCCAGGCCGTTCAGGAGCTCCGGTGTTTCACTATTGCAGTTCCCCATCGGTGTTCGGTACTTTCAGACGAACTTAATGGCAAAGTGTATTTCGTGCGGCTTTCGGTTGTTTTAGCTGGGATCTGAGCGGTATTCTCACGAAATGGGCACTCAGACCCCAGCTATCCACCGAATGTTCATTTGTTTAAATCACTCGAGTATTATAAAAGTTATACATTTTAATGTAAAATGACGGTTCTACTGCACGGAGGGATAATCCACTTAACGGTATATTACAGTGGGAGTATCCCTCTCGTCCAGCAGTGCCTGATGGGAGAAATGTTCTGAATGTTAAGTCCCCCATGTAGTCCCCTACTGTATTACCCCTGCAATGTCAGTAGGGAAACCCCTTGCTTAAATACTGGATGCTGTGAATAAAAACCTCAGTTGACTCCCAGAACTGTGTTTCGTCCGGTTACTGGGGGATTTGGGATATTGCCTTACTTTTCAGCGCTTGACTGTGGATTACCTTCTTTACCATCGGAGATCGTGGGATTTAATATTGCCGCTCCGCTACAATTGGTGGCAAGCGACGGGATCCAACCTTACAGCCAAAAAGCGACGTTCGGATAAAGTGTAACTACCGAACGAGAAAAAGGGAATGGCAATTCGGATACAACAGAGAACCGAATGAGAAAAGTGAATGGAGACGGATTACACTGCATTAAAAAGGCAGACACTAAAGGAACTGCTGGAAGCCAGGGGAAGGATAGCCAGCAACAAGCCGAAAGCAGTGCTGATCGCCGAACTGATGGAGGGAAACCGAGCCCACAGCGCTACACCCCCACGAGCCATGGGGGAAACTCTATAACAAAAGGAGATGAGAATGAGGATGGAGTTTCTTCCTCAGCCAATACCCTTGGAAATATTGACCATGCTGATGGCGGATGTGCAGGAGTATGTGATGGCACACAGTCCACAGGAGACACCGTCCAGGGCCGAACCGGTTACTACCTCCGTCTGCAGCCAAGTAAAACCCAAAATCCCATACCATGCCTGTAGCGGAGAGCTGGTATTATACAGCCCATCTCCACTTTAGATCCCAGGGAGGTTCAGGGACAAGCAATTATAAACCCATAGGGTAAAGTATCCCAACAGCAATCCCAATAACTGGACGACACACAATCAGGAGCATAACAAAAGCTTTATACAGACAGTGGCCTTTTAAAGCCTGCTCCCATGCAAGGGAGGGATTTTCATTCATTAATACAGTAGCCGGTCCTGGAGTCAAGGAATAAATGGCACGAAAACCTCTAGCTACAGAGGCTAGGGAGGGTTCGCCTGAATCCCCTCGTTCGGTTCTTTCTATCTACCGAACGAGGGGCCGTTCGGTAGTTAGGAACCGAACGGACCGGGCTTGTGGAGGTTTCAGCGGTGTTCGCCTAGTCGAGTGTCCAATTTGAGTTCCAGACACTCGACGGCAAAACACCGCTGTTCGGGAGTTTTAAAATGGCCGCCGCCACGTGTTCGTTTTTTCGAATGGCGGCCACCCCCGAGAACAAAGGACGGCTACTTAACTTGTCAATTACCCGTTCGCAACAATGTTGCAACGGGTAATTGAGGACACACTTCACACAGGGGAGGTCTGACTGTTCGGTAGTTTCATTCGAACAAACTAAGGGAATTAAACTACCTAACATTCAGACAAATACAATACATTAAATACATAGAACTTTGCGGTTTTCACACGAATGCATTAAAATACATGAAATTCTCAGGACAGCCCAGGGCCATCCGCTACAATGCCTTTAAGATGTTTTGTGAGGAGAAGGATGAGATTGACGGGTATTTACAAGATTTCGAGAGGCTGTGTGATTTACATGACTTGGAGCAGGCAGTATGGGTACCGTTACTGGCAGGCAAGCTGTCTGGTCGGGCAGCAGAAGCTTATTGCGCTGTACCCAGAGAGGACAGCAAGGATTATACCAAAGTAAAAAGAGCCATATTAGAAAGGTATGCCATTACTCTGGAGGCATACTGGCGCAAATTCAGAGGATTGCGCAAACCGGAGAAAGATTCTCATGCCGAATGGGCTCACAAGCTGGATCAAGCATCACAGGGGTGGATACAAGCCAGCCAAGCCACCACTATGGAAGAGTTATGGCAATTGATGTTATTGGAACAATTTTTTAATGGCCTGTCTCCAGAGGCACAAGAATGGGTGAGAGACCGAAAACCCTCACCCTAACTGAAGCGGCCTGATTAGCAGACCAGCATTTTGATGCCAGGAGGCATCACAGGCACTTCAATCGGAGTTACCCTAGACCCACGGTGCAACCCAATATGCCTACAGCTACCACAACAACCCCCTTTAGACCAACCCAGGGGAACCAACCTCCACCCTCACGATACAATGGCAGAGCTAATATTCAGTGCCATACCTGCAGACAGTGGAGACATATGTCTTGGGAGTGCACTCAGAACCGGAGCCGACAAGCATGGAACCAAGTCCGACAGAACCTGGCACCCAGGGCTGCCGCACATCATTATCAAGTAGAGCCAGCCACCCAGGAGATACTGAGTAATCAGGCCGAGGAACCCCTGGGACTACTGCATGAGGTAATGTCGGTCCAAGCTACTGACAACCGACAACATCATCGTCAGCGAGTGACACTAGAAGGGAAAGAAGTGCAGGGGCTCCGAGATTCGGGAGCCACTCTAACTTTGGTAGCGCCCCATTTGGTACCAGGATCAGCACACACCAGCGGATCCATGGCAGTACGAGTGGCAGGGGGAGCAGTGTACCGACTACCCACTGCCAAAGTACATTTGAACTGGGGTGCTGGGGAGGGGATGGTAGACGTGGGCCTGATGCAGAAGTTACCCGCGGATGTGGTACTAGGGAATGACTTGGGCCAGATGACCTCTGCGTTTATACCCCAGGCTCCACACCAAGAAGCACATCCAGTGACCACCCGGCAGAAGGCTCGCACCACGGTTCCACCAACACACTCTGAGGCTCAGGTAAGAGACAATGACCCCCATATGACACGTATGACCTGGGATACCCCAACTACATTTGGGGCGGAGGTGAAGGTAGACCCCACGCTACAGGTATACAGAGACAGGGTAAGCACAGATCAGGCCAGGTTAGAGGGGGAGCAGTATACCTGGGAGAAAGGGCTATTATATTGCATTGCCGAAAGAGTAATAGGGGGATCCTATTAAGGGCATAATTTGGCTTTGTGGCGGTCCCCCCTCTTCCCCACTCGCTGGCAAATGTCACATGAGTTGCAGTACTGCCTCACATCCTTAGAAATCCTTGGCCAGAAAAAGACGTGGGTCAACCTGTATCGGGTGCGTGTCATTCCCAGATGCCCAGACAAGGGAATGTTGTGAGCAATCCTAAGCAGTTCTTGCCTATACTTTTGGGGAACTACTAACTGTTTAGTCGTTACTGTAACCGATCCCCCTATTACTCATTGAAGAACCTTTCAGTAGGGTGGCCGTCGACATAGTGGGGCCCTTGCCCAAGCCTAGTCCCTCGGATAAGAGGTATATTTTGACCATAGTGGACTACGCCACCCGGTACCCCGAGGCCATCGCCCTCTCCAACATTCACGCAGAGACTGTGGCCGAGGCCTTAATGAAAATATTCTCCAGGGTGGGGTTTCCCCAAGAGATCATCTCCGATAGGGGTACCCAGTTCACCGCCGAGGTCACCCAACAATTGTGGAGGATATGTGGCATTAAGCCAATAGTAAATTCCGCATATCACCCTCAGTCCAACGGGTTATGCGAAAGATTTAACGGTACCCTGAAACAGATGCTCCGTACGTTTGGAGAGGCCCATAAGGACTGGGAGCGATTTTTACCCCATCTGCTTTTTGCCTATAGAGAGGTACCCAGGAGTCGACAGGATTTTCCCCATTTGAATTGTTGTTTGGGAGAAGGGTGCGAGGGCCGTTAGACTTAATTAGGGAGCATTGGGAGGGAGAGAGTAGCGCAGATGGGACCCCTATTGTGCCATACGTGCTGGAGTTCAGGGACCGCTTGGAGGCACTAACCCAGGCCGTACACACTAACCTCCAGGCGGCTCAGCAACGTCAGCGCCACTGGTACAATAGGGGAGCCAGAGACTGCAGATTTCAAGTGGGACAGAAGGTTTTGATTTTAAAGCCAGTCCGCACGGACAACCTGCAGGCCATCTGGCAGGGCCCATACCAGGTGGTGGAACAGAGATGTGACACCACCTATGTCATTGGCCCCTGCTCGGGGTTAGGGAAGAGACACATGCTCCACATGAATATGCTCAAACCCTATCACGAGAGGATAGAGGACATGGCAGCAATATGCGCTCCCGCCTCTGAGGATCAGGAGAACTTGCCACTACCTGACCTATTAGAACAGGACGACCAGACAGAGCCCTCCATGGGGGTTCAGCTGGGGGAGCGGCTAAGCCCTCAGGAGCGGGCCCAGGTACGAGAGTTGATCGCGGCTAAATTTACCTGGGTACACTCCGCTAGCCACTCACCGAGTTGAGACCCCTGGACACTACCTATGCGGCAGACTCCATATCGTATCCCTTAAGCAGTCAGGGAACATATGAGAAAAGAGATTGAGGAAATGTTGCAGCTAGGGGTTATTGAACATTCCGATAGCCCCTGGGCATCGCCAGTAGTGCTGGTACCTAAGAAGGATGGCACAACACGTTTTTGTGTCGACTACCGGAGGTTAAATGACAAAACCGTGTCTGATACCTATCCGATGCCCCAGATAGACGAGCTGCTCAATAAGATGGCATGAGGCCAGTATCTCACCACCAAAGATTTATGTAAGGGATACTGGCAAATTCCACTAGCCGAGGATGCCATCCCCAAATTGGCGTTTGGCCTGTACCAGTTTCGGGTCATGCCATTCGGGATGAAAAACGCCCCGGCGACCTTTCAAAGGATGGTGGATCGGCTACTGGATGGGTTCCAGGAATATGCATGCGCATACCTGGACGATATCACCATATATAGCCAGACCTGGGCAGAGCACCTGCAACACATAGGGGCCGTTATTGATCGTATTAGGGAGGCAGGGTTGACACTGAAACCTAGCAAGTGTCATATAGGGATGGCAGAGGTGCAGTACTTGGGCCACCGGGTGGGAAGCGGGCAACAGAAACCCGAACCGGCCAAGATTGAAGCCGTTGCTAAGTGGCCCAGCCCTAGGACCAAGACGCAAGTGCTCGCTTTCCTGGGTACTGCAGGATACTATAGAAAGTTTGTGCACAATTATAGTGCCCTGGCCAAACCCCTGACTGACCTGACCTGCAAGAATCTTCCTCGACAGGTCGTCTGTGCCCCAGAGTGTGATCAGGCATTTAACCAACTCAAGACGGCTCTAAGTAATGCACCTGTACTTGCTGCTCCTGATCCAACTAAACGCTTTCTTGTTCACACAGACGCTTCAATGTTTGGATTGGGAGCAGTACTGAGCCAAGTTGGAGCAGATGGCGGAGAACATCCCGTAGCGTATCTAAGCCGGAAACTATTACCATGAGAAGTAAGCTACGCCTCCATTGAAAAAGAATGCCTGGCCGTGGTGTGGGCCCTTAAAAAGTTGCAGCCGTATCTATATGGACAACCTTTTTTCCTGCTCACAGATCACAACCCGTTGGTGTGGCTAAACCGTGTGGCTGGAGACAATGCCAGGCTGTTGTGCTGGAATTTGACGCTGCAGCCTTTTGACTTTACAATCCATTACCAAAACAGTAACGCTGACGGGTTATCTAGACAAACTGAACTTGACAAGTGATCTGTGGGCCCTCCTCCGGACATCCCCGAGCCGATCCGTTTGGGATCAGACTGTGCCGGCTTAGTTCTGGGGGAGCATTGTGGCAAACCTAGCCACTTGTAATATTCTGGACTATGTGCATAAAAAGGTTGTCTGTACTAATCTCTGTAACTTCATGTATAACCTAGATCTACACTGTGTGTTACTGTGTGTTTGCATAGAATTCGTATGCTAGCAGCCGAAAGCCGCTAGCATTCATGTGTTTCATTTCACGAACAGCGACTTTACTGGCTGTTCGTGAACTGAATGAGCTACCCCCTAATAGCCCACACATAGAGGGACATGTGGCGCTCATTAATGTTGCAATCGGTAATTAGAGACTTTCCTAGGTGGCCGTTTTTCGGCTACCGACCACGCGGCGGTCGGCCATCTTGGATCCTTTGTCTCACCAGCGGGGTTTGGTCGTTGAGCGCGTGGAACTGAAAATGGCTACTCGATGGCGCGAACACCGCTGGACTTCCAGGCCGTTCGGGAGCTCCGGTGTTTCACTATTGCAGTTCCCCATCGGTGTTCGGAACTCAATGGCAAAGTGTATTTCGTGCGGAGTTCGGTTGTTTTAGCTGGGATCTGAGCGGTATTCTCACGAAATGGGCGCTCAGGGCCCCAGCTATCCACCGAACGTTCATTCGTTTAAATCACTTGAGTATTTTAAAAGTTATACATTTTAATGTAAAATGCCGGTTCTGCTGCACGGAGGGATAATCCACTTAACGGTATATTCCTCTCGTCCAGCAGTGCCTGATGGGAGAAATGTTCTGAATGTTAAGTCCCCCATGTAGTCCCCTACTGTATTACCCCTGCAATGTCAGTAGGGAAACCCCTTGCATGGGGACTTGCATAAATACTGGATGCTGTAAATAAAAACCTCAGTTGACTCCCAGAACTGTGTTTCATCTGGTTACTGGGGGATTTGGGATATTGCCTTACTTTTCAGCGCTTGACTGTGGATTACCTTCTTTACCATCGGAGATCGTGGGATTTAATATTGCCGCTCCGCTACAGGCAGTATAGTCACCAGAACAACTACAGCTTAAATGGACACTCCAGGCATCCAGACCACTTCTGCCCATTCGTGAGAATACCGCTCAGATCCCAGCTAAAACAACCGAACGCCGCACGAAATACACTTTGCCATTGAGTTCGTGTGAAAGTACCGAACACCGATGGGGAACTGCAATAGTGAAACACCGGAGCTCCCGAACGGCCTGGAAGTCCAGCGGTGTTCGCGCCGTCGAGTAGCCGTTTTCAGTTCCACGCGCTCAACGACCAAACCCCGCTGGTGAGACAAAGGATCCAAGATGGCCGACCGCCGCGTGGTCGGTAGCCGAACAACGGCCACCTAGGAAAGTCTCTAATTACCAATTGCAACATTAATGAGCGCCACACGTCCCTCTATGTGTGGGCAATTAGGGGGTAGCTCATTCGGTTCACGAACAGCCAATAAAGTCGCTGTTCGTGAAATGAAACACATGAATGCTAGCGGCTTTCGGCTGCTAGCATTAGAATTCTATGCAAACACACAGTGTAGATCTAGGTTATACATGAAGTTACAGGGATTAGTACAGACAACCTTTTTATGCACATAGTCCAGAATATTACAAGTGGCTAGGTTTGCCACAATGCTCCCCCAGAACCAAGCCGGCACAGTCTGATCCCAAACGGATTGGCTCGGGGATGTCCGGAAGAGGACCCACAGATCACTTGTCAAGTTCAGTTTGTCTAGATAACCCGTCAGCGTTACCGTTTTGGTAATGGATTGTAAAGTCAAAAGGCTGCAGCGTCAAATTCCACCATAACAGCCTGGCATTGTCTCCAGCCACTTCTGCCCATTGATGTGGTCCGGGTGCCAACTCCCACTACCCTTAACACTGCAAGAGTAATTATTGCAGTTTTTATAAACTGCAATGATTACCTTGCAGGGTTAAGTCCTCCTCTTTTAGACAGCCACTAGAGGGACTTCCGTGTTCTTAGAACACGAAAAGTGTTTTAAGCGACGCTGGACGTCCTCATGCTATGTGAGGACCTCCAGCGTCGCCGAAATCCCATTTGCGGGGGAGGAGAGTAGGCGGAGCGTTACCCAGCGCCGAGGGACATTGGCGCTGGACTCAGGTAAGTCACAAAAGGGGTTTTAACCCCTTCAGCAACTTGGGATGGGGAGTGGGAGGGCAGAGGGGCACTGCAGGGTACTGCAGTGCCAGGAAAACTAATATGTTTTCCTGGTGCTGGAGAGTCCCTTTAATATAGTTGTCCTAGTGAGTATAATCATTGTAGGCTGGCAAATTCATGCAAACACTGCCTTTTCAGATGGCCACTGGTGGTGCTTCCTGGCACAGTGCTGCATAGAAGGAAGCATTGCCATTCAGCGTCTCCACGCTCTGCATGAGGACGCTGAATTTTCCTCATAGAGATGCATTGATTTAATGCAACTCTATGAGGAGGTGCTGATTGGCCAAAATGGCATTTGGCCCCGCCCCCTTGCTGATTTAAGCTGCTCCAATGCTTTCCCCATTCTGATGATGTCACCAAAGGGGCTTGTGTTCCTGACCCTATAGTGTTCCTTTAACCCCTTAAGGACAGTGGGTGTGCTATGCCGTCCTTGGGGACCCAGCTCTAAACGCCGGCGGGCGGCATAGCAAGTCCCCACCGTCCTTACCCACTCGCCGGCGATCACAGTCGGGGGACTTCACTGCCATGCCAGGGAGTCCCCCTGCTGCCATTCCAGTCCTCCTGGGCCATGTGATCACGAGGACCACGATCACATGGACGGCATAGCTGTCCACAGCATTGCCAGCAGGGGGAGTGCCTGTAATAACAGGTACTCCCCCTGCTGCCTGTAAAAAACTAAAATAAAGTTAAGGAGTTATGACCCCTATTTAAACTCCTACCCCCCTACTCACCTTTGCCATACAAGCTGTTTGTCCCCACCCACCTACACCCATCTATATATACACTTCACCTTTGTGGGCCCTCTTTTTATTACAGGCCTACTAGTACGTTGGTTTTGGCACTCCTCAACCAACTTTGCATCACCTTCTACATTCCATTACGTATTAGAAATTCCAAGCACAAATATATATATATAATATATATGATCTAAGTATATATATATATACACACTTACACATACACTAAGTGTATTTTAATATTAATATATATATATATATATATATATATATATATATATTGTGACAAACTTACTTTCCTGTGTGTGTTTGTCCAGGATCTTTTAGCAACCGCACAGCCCTCTAGGGTAAGAAATTCCAGAAATACAGAGAATAAAGAGAATAAAAAACAGCATTCTCTGTATTTCTGGTGATTGAATTTTGTGCTGAAAGAGGTCCCTGAGGAAGTCCTTTTTGTATAAGGACGAAACGCGTAGGACCAGCATCTCTTTCTTATATTGTTTTTATGTATTTTTATACACCTCTTGAATTTTAAAAGTGAATAAATCGCCTTTCAAGTATTCCTTTGGTTGCAATTGTTTGGATCTTCTTGCTGACCTGGATACTCCATCGGCTAACACTTGAGGAGGGAGAATTAAAGGAGAATAACCCCCCCATTTATATTTAGGGGGAGGCACCCTGAATACGCTTATATTCTTTGGAATATGTGAGTGCATACTTTTCATCAATGGTTTTATAGTGTGTAGCAATATTTGCACTATGTTTTGTCCTCTATTGTAGGTACATCAGCAGAATCCCAAATATCCTATCAATAATATTGTTCTGCTATAAGGTTATCAGCTGGGAAATAACCTTGGGAAGCTGTGTACTTTTCAGTTAAGTTGTTGTGTTTCATCACTTTTTTCACGGGTGTCCGTGTTTTTGTTTGCCAGATATACACCCCTGACCACCATCCCCAACACTCTATTACATATCCTCCCCCCCAGCTCAGACCTAGTGGGGTGAGCGACCACAGAAAACAAATTTTCTCGCGACAAACTGTCAGCATTTCCATGTTTAGACCCCGGCCTATGTTCAACTGTAAAATGAAATGGTTGTAAACTGAGGAACCACCTTGTCACCCTGGCATTATTATCTTTGTTTTGACTCATCCAGGTTAAGGGGCATGGTCTGTGACCAACCTAAATTTTCTACCCAGCAGATAATATTTCAATGAGTCTAAGGCCCATTTTATGGCAAGGCATTCCTTTTCCACTATAGAATAATTTTTCTCAGCGGGAGTCAGCTTCCTACTTAAATAAAACACTGGGTGTTCTTCAACCTGAATTTCCTGAGACAGAACTGCCCCTAATCCAAGCTCTGATGCATCGGTTTGGACAATAAACTCTTTAGTGAAATCCGGGGTTACCAGAACCGGTTGGGTACACAAAGCCTCTTTCAAAGTTACAAACGATTTTTCTGCCTCTACTGACCACTTAACCACTAGTGGGGCTTTACCTTTTGTGAGATCCGTTAAAGGAGCTGCTAATGTAGCAAAACTAGGAATAAATCGCCTGTAATACCCAATAAGTCCTAAAAAAGTCCTAACTTGCTTTTTAGTGAGGGGGCGTGGCCAATTTCGTATGGCCTCCACTTTTGCTGTTTGGGGCTTAACGAGTCCTCTCCCAATCGAATAACCCAGATATTTTGCCTCTTCCAAACCTATAGTACACTTAGATGGGTTAGCAGTTAAACCAGCTAGGCGGATAGAGTCCAGTACTGCCTGCACTTTGGGAAGATGTGAAGCCCAGTCAGGACTGTGAATGACTATGTCATCTAAGTATGCGGCTGCATAACGGCTTTGAGGCTTCAAAATCCTATCAATCAGTCTTTGAAAAGTGGCAGGGGCCCCATGTAACCCAAATGGTAGCACCTTGTATTGGAATAATCCCCCTGATGTCGAAAAAGCTGTCTTTTCTTTTGCTCTGTCTGTAAGAGGTACTTGCCAATAACCCTTCGTCAGGTCTAAAGTAGTCAGGTACCGAGCCTTACCCAGTCTCTCTATCAGTTCATCAACCCTTGGCATTGGATAAGCATCAAACTTTGACACACTATTTAATTTACGAAAATCATTACAAAATCTTAATGAACCATCAGGTTTTGGCACCAGTACTATAGGGCTGTTCCACTCACTTTGTGATTCCTCAATAATATCAAGAGCTAACATTTTCTTAATTTCTGCAGCTACCGCCTCTTTCTGTGCTTCTGGGATTCTGTACGGTTTAAGACTTATCTTCACCCCTGGTTCTGTAACGATATCATGCTTGATAACGTTAGTCCTGCCAGGAACTACAGAAAATACATCCCGGTTTCTACCAATAAAGTCCCTTACTTCCTGTTTCTGGTGTGGGGACAGGGTGTCTGGTATATTTACTTCAAGTTCACTACCAGTCTTATTAGTGATAATTGAAGTAGTTAAGACCTCTCTGTCCTTCCAGGGTTTTAGTAAATTTATATGATATATTTGTTCGGGTTTTCTCCTATTGGGTTGTCTCACTTTATAATTAACTTCCCCAACCTGTTCAATAACCTCATATGGGCCATGCCAAGAAGCTAGAAATTTATTTTCTACTGTAGGGACCAAAACAAGCACCCTGTCTCCTGGGTGAAAAACTCTCAGTCTGGCATTTTTATTATAACTGTTTTTCTGGGCCTCTTGGGCTTTCTGCATATGTTCTTTAACTATTGGCATGACAGCCGCCATCCTATCTTGCATTTGAGCTATGTGCTCAATTACACTACGGTACGGATTGGACTCCTGTTCCCAGGTTTCTTTTGCTATATCTAGCAGACCTCTGGGATGATGGGCATATAGAAGCTCAAAAGGAGAGAAGCCCGTAGAAGCTTGTGGCACCTCCCTTATGGAGAACATTAGATAGGGTAGTAAGCAGTCCCAATTCTTACCATCTTTGTCAATTACTTTCCGTAACATACTTTTTAAGGTCTTGTTAAACCGTTCTACCAGTCCGTCTGTCTGGGGATGGTAAACAGAGGTCCTAATATGTTTAATTTGAAGTAGTTTGCATAACTCCTTTGTAACTTTAGACATAAATGGTGTACCCTGATCTGTCAAAATTTCTTTTGGTATGCCCACCCGGCTAATCTTGAGCATGAGTTCTCTCGCTATTGTCTTTGCAGACGTGTTACGTAGGGGTACTGCTTCCGGGTACTTGGTAGCATAATCCAGGATCACCAATATATACTGATGCCCCCTTGCAGACTTTACCAGAGGACCTACCAAGTCCATTGCAATCCTTTCAAAAGGTATTTCTATTATAGGCAATGGTACAAGAGGACTGCGGTATGCCTTAAAAGGGGCGGTGTGTTGGCATTCAGGACAAGAAGAACAATAATTCGCAACTGAAGCAAATACCCCAGGTCAATAAAACCTCTGTAAGACTCTTTCTTTTGTCTTTTCTATGCCTAAATGTCCCCCCAGTATATCGCTGTGTGCAAGATTTAGGACTGTATGTCTGAAAGGCTTGGGAACAAGTAGTTGTTTTATAACATCCATCCCCTTTTTCTCTACTCTATATATCAAATCATTCTGTACCTCAAAGTAAGGAAAAGAATGGGCTCTATCTAGTTGTACTGGATCATCAGTTGAAACCTGGATATTTTTACGGGCCTCTGCAAGAGTGGGGTCTCCCCATTGCGCTTTCCTGAAGTTAACAGGACTGACTTCTAATTCAGGGAAGTTAATGCCTTGATCCTGATCGTTATCGGACTCCTGACTATCGTGGCCCTGGTCATCTCCTACTAAAGCTGGTCTGTGACTTGAGGCTTCAGCCTTCTCTGGTCTTATGCCTAGTCCTTCCCATTCTATGTCAGAAAAAGGGAACACATTTCCAGAATCATCATCATTTGCTATACAATCATGAGCTACTTTTCCTGGAGACCCCCACAAGTCTAAAAATTGGGGGAAATCCCTTCCCAACACCACATCATAAGCCAATTTGTCCACTACCCCCACTCTATGATTCACAGTACCAAAAAGGCTTTCAAATTTTAGCAAAACTGTAGGATATTCACGTTTGTCACCATGAACACAAATTATACCAATTTTCTGCAATGCATCAACATCGGCTTCAGGTACAAGGCATTTTGCTATCAATGTCGCCATACTTCCGGAGTCTAATAGAGCTCTAATCTCTTTCCCATTCACCCTTATGGAACATATCTGTGGATTGTGATAACAGTTGGCAACAGCAGATTCCATACAATTCAGCAAACAATACAATTGTACATCCTGATTAATCATATTGTATTGCATAGGTTCATCAATCAAGGGACAGTCTCTAGCTTTATGTCCAGGTTCATTACACCGGAAGCATTTAATATCGTCAACTGTCCCCCACCTAGACCCTTTTCCAGGATTAACATTTCTAGGAAAAAGCATATGGGGTCTCTGAGAATATGTCTCTTGTTCCTCTGTGTCTCTGAAACCTTGAAAATTCTTACCAGGTCTTTCAGCAGCTGGAGTCTTAACTCTCTGCTTAGCCTTTGTGTTGTTGAGCCACTGTCTGTCATCTGCAGCAACATATCTTTCCACGAAACCAATTAACTCATCAGCTGTTTGTGGATCGCTCTGACTGACCCATCAACGCAGTGAAGCAGGCAAGCCCCGCAGGAATCTGTCCATCACAAGAAGTTCCATGATATGGCTTGCTGTATTTATTTCTGGTTGTAACCACTTTCTAGCAAGATGTATCAGGTCAAACATCTGGGAGCGGATAGGTTTCTCTTGGTTGAAAGACCAGGCATGAAATCTTTGGGCACGAACTGCCCTAGTCACACCAAGTCGTGCAAGGATCTCAGCCTTCAGTTTGGAGTAGACCCCTGCCTGTGCTGGTTCCAGGTCATAGAAAGCCTTCTGGGGTTCTCCAATAAGAAAAGGTGCCAGTATGCTTGCCCACTCACTCACCGGCCACTCTTCTCTCTCAGCTGTCCTCTCAAAAGCTAGCAGGTATGCTTCCACATCATCTGTAGGTGTCATCTTCTGCAGGTAACGGCTGGCTCTGATCATTTTAACCTCGGACTGCGTCCCATCCGAGACTCTGGTCAGTCTCTTGGTCAAAGCCTGTATCTCCTTCTGTATCATACTGGTGGCCTGATGTTGCTCCTCTCTGAGCAGGCGGTTTGCCTCAGCTTGGGCTGCCATAACCTGCTGGATCAAAGCATCTGTGTTGGCCTTTTGCGTAATTACCAGTTGCTGTAGGGCTGTAATATTTTCCTGTTGTGCAGCTGTAGCCTCCTGCTGTACGGCTGTAGCCTTTTGCTGTGCAGCTGTAGTTTGCAACAAGACTTTCACAACTTCCTCCATATTTCTACAGGCTTGTTTGGCTTCCAGTTAATACCCACAGGCTTCTTTAGTGCAGTGCCCGCATTCTCCACCATATGTGACAAACTTACTTTCCTGTGTGTGTTTGTCCAGGATCTTTTGGCAACCGCACAGCCCTCTAGGGTAAGAAAACCAGGTCAAGACAAAGTCCAGTTTCAAAAGGGCCTCTGGCCTGTTTATTTTCTGTTGTTGTGAAGTAACAGGATACAATGAACAGCAAATCTTCTTTCTCCACAAAAACACCTTCTTTCTCCTCCAAAACACTTCCCTCACTTCACCCTGCTTTAACTGCAGTTATATAGCTGCTCACAGCCCCTACAGGTGAGGCTAATGACCTCGTTAGGCAGTGAGCCAGAACTCTATGGGAAACCTGGGCTGGACTCATGCACAACCACTCTGACAGTGGGTGGAGAATCGGCCCACCCTGCTCTTCCGAATACTCCACCCCAGGGACCCAAATAACAACAGAGGAAAAAAAACTACATTTAAACTTAACTTTCCCTGGGGCTGCATGTGCTTACCCACATGTCAGGATAGTGGCTGTGCAAAAGTCTGGGTGCCAGATATACACCCCTGACCACCATCCCCAACACTCTGTTACAATATATATATATATATATATATCTCATTATATATATATATTAATATCAAAATACACGTATAATGATGTTGATTAAATATATATTTAATTATAATTATATATTTATTTATAATATAAAATATGTAAATACGTTAAATAAAAATTTCAAAATAATTAAAAAATATGTGTAATTTCGTTCTAACTGTATTTTGATTATATATATATATATATATATATATATATATATATTGATATCAAAATACACATAGAACGAAATAATGTGTGTGTATATATATATATATATATATATATATATATATATATACACCTTTGAATAAATATTAATATTTTATAATTCGACGTGTATATTTATGTAATAATTTACATAATTAGGTAATTTTATTAATTACAATTTGCGGGCCCTGCTTGATAACCCAGGCCGAAAGTCCAGGGCATTTAAAATGCTGGCACTAAATTTAACCCTGTAACTTTCCAAGACACCATAAAACCTGTACATGGGGGGTACTGTTTTACTTGGAAGACTTCGGTGGACACAAATATTAGTGTGTCAAAATAGTAAAATATATTACAATGATGATATCGTCAGTGAAAGTAATTTTTTTGCATTTTTCACAAACAAATGGCACTTACACGATGAAATTGTTGTGATACGTTTTACTGTTTTGAAACACTAATAAATGTTTTCAGCAACATCTCTCGAGTATAAAAGTGCCTCCTATGTACAGGTTTTATGGTTGTGATGAAGTGTCCTTCGCCACTTGTGCCTGGAGAGGACTAATTGCCAGCCTCTTGCCTTGTGACTATGGCCCCTGGGAGAGATTGCCCTTTAAAAAACGTTATTTGGGCTTATTGGATTTTGAAACACTTTTTCTGCCCCTTCGATTCATTCCATGGGAAAATGTGGCTCTTCCCCTACCCCTCCCCCTTTTTCCTGTCCAATTGTTCTCCAGCAGGGGGTTGTCCCAGGGACACTGCCAGACCAGTTGAAACTGGCTACTTTGTCCCTCCTCAATCTCTCATCAGCCCTTGCTATTGTTTGACCCCATGGAGATCCAACTGTATTTGTGAGATCTGAGCGCTTTTCAGACATATTGAGTGCTCAGATCCAAGCTATCTGGGGATATGTTGGACATATAGGTTAAACATTGTATTATATGAGTTATGTATTTTTATGTAGTTTTTCTAACAGTTTTCTGTACCTGGAGATAATTTGCTTACCACACTCACTTAAGCCAATTATCTCCAGGGTAGAGGAGAAGATAGAATGGCTGCACAGCCTAAATCTGTGTAACTGTTTTGAGCATGAAAGCCATGCTTGCAGTCAGTCAAATGTAACTTCCATAAAACTTTTGAACCCCTGCTTTGATCTGGGTGATTTTTGGATATGTTGTTCACCCAGATCAGGGCTATCCATGGATGTAGGATATGGGGATATGTTGTTGTTTTGGGGTGTTTCTGGACTTTGGGTGTAAATGTATATTTTCTGCCTATGGTAATTAAGTTAGCCCATTGTGTTCAGTAATTATATCACAGGCAGAGGGGAGGGTTTGTGTGCCTTAGCTGGGAGTGTCTGACTGTACTTTACTGTGTTGATTGGCTGTTGTAACTTTGTGTCCTGTGTATCACAAGGTCCACGTGGGTGGTAACCTGGTGGGAAAATGTGTATACCAATAAAGCCTCAGTGCATTCTGTTCCTGTTTGACCCTCAACACGTAGTCTTGTCTCGTAATTGGAGGGGAACTGTTATAATCACACTGGGGATTGCTATACTTTGTATACTCCCTTGAGCTATAATCACTTAACTCTTTTAAGAGCTGTTTCTGATATGCTCTCCTGGAGGAGAGGTATTTTCCACACAGTCCTGGAGGGCAGAAGCTGATCCAGGGTAAAAGGAAGACGACTGTGGTCCTCGGCGCAAGCTAGGAAGCGTCCATCAATGGAAGGTACTCGGTCGGAGTACAGAAGATCCGTTACAATGGTGTTTTTAAAAGTTACATAATCAAATATAAGGCTTGCGTTTCAATTTTTTCACATTGAAATTCGCCAGATTTGTTACGTTGCATTTGAGACCGTATGGTAGCCCAGGAATGAAAGTTAGCCCTATGATGGCATACCATTTGCAATAGTAGGCAACCCAAGGTATTGCAAATTGGGTATGTCCATCCTTTTTTACAAGCCACTTAGTCACAAACACTGGCCAAAATTGGCATTCAAATTAGTTTTTTGCATTTTCACACACAAATATTAACACTAACTTTGGCTAGTGTTTGTGACCAAGTGGCTACTAAAAAAGAATGGAATCCAATGGAGCCAATATAAGGGAGAAAACAAAATGGGACAGGAATACTAATATAGTGTAGTATGTCTATAACAGCAGTGGCAGAATATAAGGAAAAACATATATTGCACTCACACTTTTCTGGAGCTCACAATCCAGATCAGCGTATGGACAGTACAATCCCCGTCTGTGGATGTTAGGATGATCCTGATTTCCTCTGGTATCGTATCCCTGTGCCAATAATCCGTGTGGTGTATTCCATATGATGCTTCAGTGATATGTACAGGCATACCCCACTTTTTTTTTTTATTCTTTATTTTTCATAGAAAAAGGAAGTGCATATGTGTGCCAATGACTGGGCTTGCGCAGAAGCCTCGAAAAAGGTGCATATATGAGTGACAGTGGGCTGGCTTGTGCAGAAGACACCAGGGAAGTGCATACATGTGTGACAATGCATAGGCTTGCGCAGAAGCCGCGATAACAGTGCATATTTATGCCAGTACAGTGGCTTACACAGAAGCCTCATTGGGTTTTCAATTGGTTCAATTGTACTGTGGTGAGGGTGGGTAAGTCAAGGCAAGAGTCACGGTCATTGTCGCCGCTAATCTCATAAGCGGTTAATTTGTCATCTCTTGGTGTGCTGAGATAATTCTGCGTGGTTTGTCTGTGAGGTCTTGCCTTGAATACACATGTCACTTCAATTAGCGTGGTTTTGTACAGATGTTAACTAAACATATCATAACAGGTAATCTAAAATCTAGTATTAACCAGAAACATTGTATTGAATTATACAGTGAATTGGTGCTGCTGTCTCCACGGCCCGGACGAGGGGCGTCGTATGTCCCTTTGTCGTTGGCCCTATGTGTGTGTTCGGTCTCCCTGTCCGCCCTCTGTGTTTTCCTGATATTGTTCCCATAGATCCCATATTTTGCTAATTTTTTTTTTTTTTTCGGCGTGGAGTGCCAATATGCTATTTGCGCTGTCTGCGCTGCTAGATAGTAGAGGTACATGTTCGGTAGTCCCAGTCCCCCTCTGTCCTTGGGTCTATACAAGAGATATTCTGGGTCATTTCTTTTGCCAGATGAACATATCTATTGCTTTTTGGAGTGTGGCTAAGTCGCTCCTCTTAACCTGTGTGGGCAGGGCCTGGAACATGAATAGTAACCTGGGTAGAATATTCATCTTAATTGAGTGGAGCCGTCCTAGCCATGAAATGGGTTTGTCCGTCCACTGCTCTAGGTCTCTCAGGAGTGTACGGAGCAGTGGGGAGTAGTTAGTGTCGTGTAGGTGTTCGTATTGTGCAGTAAGTTTGACCCCTAGATAGGGTATGTTATTAGCTGTTATGGGTAGTCGGTATCTGTCGTGTATTATGGTTTTATCTTGGGTCCGAATGTGGAATGGTAGTGCAATGGATTTGACCAGGTTCACTCTATAGTCCGCAAGAGATCCGTAGTTGTCTAGGAGGTCGGTCAGATGTTCCATGGATGTCAAGGGGTCTGTGAGAGTCAGCAGCACGCCGTCCGCGTAAGCGGAGACTTTGAAGGTTTTCCCTGCTACCCTTATTCCTTGTATGTGTGGGTGTTGGCGTATGGCTTGTAGTAGCGGTTCTAGGGAGATGGCGAAAAGCAGTGGGGATAAGGGGCATCACTGGCGTGTACAGCTATGAAGGTGGAAGGAGGTCTTAGTGGCTCCTGCTATCAGGGTTTGGGCTCTCAGGTTAGTGTAGAGGGCTTGCGTGGCCTGGATGTAGGCTCCTGGAAAGCCCCATTCTTCCAGTAGGCCAAACAAATATGGCCATTGCACCCTGTCAAAGGCCTTCTCTGCGTCCAGGGAGATGGCCAGTGAAGGCTGTTCAGACTTTTGCATGTACCATGCGAGCACCACCCCCCTACGTGTGTTTTCATAGAGTTGTCTACCGGGGATGAACCCCACTTGGTCTGGGTGGATTAAGTGTGTTAGCATCGGCGCCAGCCTGGTCGCCAGAATTTTTGCATATATTTTAAGGTCCGCATTGATCAGCGATATGGGCCTGTAGTTCGATGCAAGCTCAGCGTCTTTCCCGGGTATCGGGATAAGTGCAATGTTGGCTAGTGCCATGTCGGCATCAGGTGCGCCTCCAGTCATAAAGTGGTTATATAGGGAAGTGAGGTGGGGAGCCAGTTCTTCTTTGAATTTCTTGTAGTGCCCTATTTCGTAACCGTCGGGGCCTGGGGCTTTGTTACCTTTCAGGATCGCTATAGCAGTTTCTACTTCTAATTGGGAGATGGGTTCTTGTAAGGTTGTGATGTCAATATCTAAATATCTGAGGTAGCTTGATGTTGGTAAGGAATGTGCATAGTGAGGAACGTAGTTGTTCCGGTGTGTGTTGTGAGTGGTGGGCCTGCCCATAGAGGTTCGAGTAGAACTCTGTGAATACCCTGTTGATATCTTGGGGGGTCGTCGCTAGTGTCTGGCTGGGTGTGTGTAGTCTCGTGATGGGTTTGTGGTCCCCACGGGGGCGCAGTGCTCTGGCTAGTAGGGAGTCCATTTTGCTGGACTTTTCGTAGAACAGCCGTCTAGATCTCTGAATAGAGTGTGCTACCCCCTCGAGCAGGATCCCCTTAATTGGGTGCCGTAGAGCGGTGAGTTCCGCTAGTTTTTCGGGTGTGGGGTTTTGTTTGTGCTGATGTTCCGCTTTTCTCAAAGTGTTTTGAAGGTTTATTAGTGCTCGGGTGTTGCATTTCTTTTTATACCTTGCTGCTCTAATGAAGTGTCCTCTCAGGACCGCTTTGTGGGCTGCCCATAGCGCTACCGGGTCCACCTCGGGTGTGGTGTTTTGAGTGAAGTATTCTGTAAGTAGGGTACGTGTGTCTTCGCATATAGTGTCACTATTTAATAGGCTTGTGTTAAGGCGCCAGGTCCATGTAGTGGAGTATTTGAGTTTGTCTAACGTAATTGATATGGCGTCGAATAGTACGTATAGTCACGTGTGTCTGGGTGCTGGAGCCTCCAGGGGTCTAGAAGCTGCGTGTTCGTGAGGAATGTGTGCAATAGTTTGTCCTGTGCTCCTCTCCCCTGGGACCTGGGTGACCCTGTTTTTGTGCTTCTGTCGATTGCCGGACTTGGCACGGCGTTAAAGTCGCCCACCACCAGCGTAATCCCTCCCCCTTCAGCGTTAATTATCGTCGTGAGTGTGTCCCAGTATATAAGATCTGGTATGTTAGGCGCATACACATGAATGATTCTTATTTTTGAATTGTGTGTGGTGCCTGTTATTATGATGTAGCGGCTCTCTGGGTCAGCTAGCGTCCCTGTCACCTGTAGTGGGCAGTTTTTGTGCACTAATATTGCTACTCCGGCACGTTTGTGTAGCGCTCTCGCTTCGTGGGTCTGTGGGAAGTATCTGTCTTTCAGGGTTACTAATGCTATTCTGGGTATGTGGGTTTCTTGTATGAGGGCAATGTCTGTCTTGCGTGATTTCAGATCCCTTAACAGTAACCTGCGTTTGTTTGGGGTGTTCAGCCCCTTAACATTGAGAGAGGTAATTTTCAGGGCCTCTAGAGGTGTGGTGGTGTTTTTGTGTGAGCATCTACTTTGTTGTGTGATCTGTTTCCCACTTTCTGTGGTTGGATCCCCCTCCCCCGAGCCGCGGGCAGCAGATGTATTGGTTTGTGGTGTGGCCTTGTCTGTGGAGACGTTTCGCAGAGAACCTTTACTGCGGAAGGAAATTACACCGTTAGCAATTGAAAAATAAATATAAACATAAACATACATAAACAAAAATGAAAAACAGAGATGAAAACTCTGGTCTTACACCTTGCCAGAGGTGGCTGGGGGCGTGGGTTTTCCCTGTCCGGGTGGTGTATAGGTCCGGACGTATCAGTACAATAATGTACAGTAATTCTAGGTTGTGTGTGTTTGATGGTATTGCTGGGGTGTTGGGGCATCTGTAAAGGCGCCGGTCGAACTCAACCTGCACTGGTGTAGGTGTCACTGCGGATGTGTTAGCAGGCGTCGCCGGCTCTGAGGCAGTGTGAGGTGTGGCGATGATGGTGCAGCTGATGTGGCTGCTAGGGTGTGTCTGCTGTATCGTTGGTGTGTGGCATGCGTGTGTCGGTGGGCAAGCAGGCACTTGCAATTGTCATGTGCGTTTGGAGCTAGGGTTGAACCTAAGTTCAGTTTCTTTATGGGGTATGGTGTATTGGAAGGGTGTAGGCTAGGTTCCCGGGTGGGTGCGTCTTTACGACCTCAGTTGAGAGCAGAGATATTGGTGTGTTTTTTTTGTTTTTTGTGTTGGTTGTTTCACCCCTCTCTGATGTACCTTTGCATGTGTGTGGGGATGTGACAAGCGGCTAACAGCTATGTCTCTCCTTTGTGTAGTCGGGGGGCGGCAGGCAGCCTGGGTCTCTAAGTGCTACAGTACCTCAAAACCTAACCGGTAAACATACCATACAACCTGGTTTGTGAATGTCTTTCTTCCGCCTCTTTGTGGTTGTGAGGGATGGCTGGTAAATAAAGTCTCCGGGACAGGCTCCGCTTGATTTCTTGCATGTCCACGGCGGCAGTGTCCGAGAGTTACCTCATGTTGTCGCTCTGCGGTGGTGAGGTGGTGGAGCCTGGTGTGGTGTATCAGGAGCCTACTATAGTTTGCGGTTTCATGTAAGTCTTTTTTTTTTTGTGTGTGTTGGGGTCGTCTTTAGTTGCTTGATTCCTCTGTGTGGGGGACTAGCATTCGGTGTGGTTCCTTTATGTCCTCTGTGCTGTCGGAAGATCCCCTCTTCCATGCTCGTCCGAGGATCCCCTTCTTTGCCTCTTGGAGGGTGAGCGTCTTCTTTGTTCCCTTGGGTGTCGAGCCAAGGACTGCACTGGGTCCATGGCGTACCAGTCCATTATGCGTTCCTCAGTGAGTTTCAGTGCTCTTATGAATGGAATCCCGTCCTTATATTCTGCTATGGTGTGGTTGGTCCCCTTGAGCGTGACAATGAGGGCTAGGGGAAAGCCACATCGATATTTGATGTTTCTAGCGCGCAGTTGGTCTGTGACTGGCTTTAGTTGACGCCTTGCCTGGAGGGTGAGCCACGAGAGGTCTTGATAAATCTGAATCTCGTGCCCATGGAACAGTAGCGGCGGAGTAGTGTCTCTTAACTTCTTCAGTATTCGGTCTTTGTTCTCAAAGTAGTGAAGGCGGCATATGATATCTCTTGGGGCGTCCCCGTTATTGCTTTTGGGTCTGAGTGCTCTGTCAAAGTGGATCGGTGTTGATGGTGGTTTCTCTAATAGTAAATTAAACAATTCTTGCAGTGATGCTGGTATGTTTTCAGTCTCCTTTTCGGGTAGACCCTTTATTCTGAGGTTTTTTCTGCGCCCCCTGTTGTCTATGTCATCCAGCGATCTTTGGAGCTGAGACATGTGAGTTTTATGGGCTTCTAAGCGGTCTGTCAGGGTGGTCATTTGGGTCTGTATCCATCCCCTGTCTCCCTCTAGGTCTTGGACACGGAGGCCTACCTGCCGGATTTCGGCTCCCAGACCCCTCCATCTTGTGCTGGAAGGAAGATTCCAGTTTCTCCAGCATGGTGGCGAGGTCTGCCTTGGAGGGGAGGTTTTGAAGCAGGACCTTTATATCTTGGTCCGCAGGGGCTGCTGAGACCTCGGATGTAGCCGGGCTAGGTGGGTTGGAGAGGTGCTCTCCCGCCATCGGCGCCATGTTTGCCTCCCCTTGATCCGGCGTGCGGCCGGCATAGTCTTTAAATAATTGCGATACCGGCCGCGGTTTTTCGGCGGGTGCCTTGCCGCTGTTTGTGTGGGCACTCTGCGCCCGTTTGGGATTCCCCATGTGTGTGGGTGTTCGTCCCCCCGCTGTGATTAGTGCCTGCGGTGCCGGAGCCGACCTAACATGTGGCCATCTTCGTCGATGGTCGGCCACCGCAAATCGGCATACCCCACTTTTAAGTACACTACGGGACCAGAGCATGTATGTAAAACGAAAATGTACTTAAAGTGAAGCAATACCTTTTTTCACTTCCCAATGCATGTACTCAGGGCCGTCTTTAAAACGGGGCAAACGGGGCAGCTGCCCCGAGCCCTGTCCCTGTTGGGGGGCCCAAGGCAGCTGCCCCATTTGCTTTCTGCCCACAAACTATGGGGGCCTATTGGGTGGCCCATGCACTTAGGGCCACCCGGTGGGCCTGTGTCAACAGGGGCCCGGTCGGGCACGGTGGCGCTTTAACAGTGCGACTGGGCCCTTGCTTTTCGGCAGCACTGGGAGGACAGCTGCGTGTCACTTCCTCACACAGAAACAGGAGCCGCGCAGTAGGAAGGAGCTGTTCCAGAGGGGGCCAGGCTGGGAGAGAGCGAGAGCTTAACTCCCAGCCACCCCACTGGACCCCAGGGAAGCCACCCTCCAGGAAAAGGAAAGAAACTGGAGGGTGGTTATCAAATTTTGCATGAGTGTCTGAGTGTGTCAGTATCTCTGTATGTCTGTCTGTCAGTGTATGTCTGTTAGTGTGTGTGAGAGTCTGTCAGTGTCTGTGTGGTTCAGTATGTCTGTATGTGTGCATGTCTGTCAGTGTATGTGTGTATGTGTGTTTCAGTATGGCTGTGTGTCAAAATGTCTGTATGTGTGTTTCAGTATGTCTGTGTGTATGTGTGTCAGAATGTCTGTGTGTGTGAGTCTGTCAGTGTCTGTGTGGTTCAGTATTTATGTGTGTATGTGTGTTTCAGTATGTCTGTCTGTGTGTATGTGTGTCAGAATGTCTGTATGTGTGTATGTCTGTCAGTGTCTGTCTGTATGCGTGTATGTGTGCCAGAATGTCTGTATGTCTGTCAGTGTGTCAGTATGTCCATGTGTGTCAGTGTCCGTGTGGTTTTGTATGTCTGTGTTTGTCAATATGTCTGTCAGTGTCTGTGTGTGAGTTTCAGTATGTCCATCTGTCTGTGTGTATATGTGCCAGTATGTCTGTCAGTGTATCTGTATGTCTGTGTGTGTGTGTGTCAGTCAGTCAGTGTCTGTGTGGTTCAGTATGTCTTTGTGTATGTGTGTTTCAGTATGGCTGTGTGTTTCTGTGTCAGTACGTCTGTCAGAATGTGTTTCTGTATCTGTATGTTGTCCGTGTGTGTGTGTGTGTGTGTGTGTGTGTGTGTGTATCTGTATGTGTCAGTGTTTGTATCTGTATATCTGCATGTGTGTCAGGTTGTGTATCTGTGTGTCTGTATGTGTGTCAGTGTATCTATATGTAGTCAGTGTGTGTACCTTTGTATCTGCATGTATGTCAGTGTTTGTATCTGTGTGTGTGTGTCAGTGTATCTATACGTAGTCTGTGTGTATCTGTATGTTCTTGTGTGTATCTATATGCGGTCAGTGTGTATCTGCATGTGTGTCAGGTAGTGTATTTGTGTGTATCTATATGTAGTCAGGGGGCCCAAGTAAATGCTTGCCCTGGGTCCAATCAAAATTAAAGACGGCCCTGCCTAATGTTAACCCTTTTAAGCAGGGGAGGTTGAGACCTGCAAACTTATTGAACTCACTCCATATCCTTAAACATAACCCCTCAAACTTATTTGGCAAGGACATACCCCAGGCTAGCTGTGACTAACTATAGTAACGTGGTGGGCGGGAAGCTGTTTACTGGCCCGAATCCCAAGTGGCACTGAGGTAAGACCCCACTAACTCACATAGAACATAACCCCACCCATACACTCTTACCAAACCACTCCCACATGTGCCCTTGTTCGCTTAGCTGCGCTATCTCCCCAGGGCCTATTCCTAAACCATTTTATTTTAATCAACAGAAAGGTTTGTAACGGATCACCTGGCACCCCGACTGGGTACCTCCGTTGAAGGATGCTCCTAGCGCTTCCTGAGGACTCCAAGCACTGCAGCAGACACCAAAACCACCGAACCGTAGGAGCATATGAATGCTCTCAAGCATATGAATGTTGTATACAGCCGAATAGGAAAAACCATGCGAATAGGTTTACACTCCTAGCAGTCAAACTGAAACAGCATACAATGAATCCTCCCCCAATAATGAGACGACACTTCACTTTGAGGGTTAAGCAGGAAGTGACTGTACTGGCACATACAGCCTCTTTTATTCCCAATCCACAAACATAGTACAGCCCACAGGGTTTTACAGAACAACCAATCAATCTGTACAATACACACAGACACTCCCACACAAAATCCTCCCCTCTGCCTGTAATACAATTACCTTACACAATGGGTAATCTAATTATCACAGACAGAGAAATACAGTTTCATAAAACACATCACAGGGACCCCAAAACATGCAATAACCCCATAAAAAGAACCGGGGGATCTGGGTGAACCACATATCCAAAATTCACCCAGATCCGTTCAGTACTTTGGAAGATACAGTTTAATGCAGGTTCTGCAGAACATATACAGGCTAAATGAAAAACAATCACTGTATAATGTGTCCCCTGCTGTATAGTCCAAAACCACTGCACGAGGTCTCTGTGCACCAAATACTGGCGAGATGGCACCGTGTAGAAAAGTCCACACAGTGTCTGTGAGTTAAAATGCCCGTCATCCATTGTTCTCACCATGTGCCTCTGATACAGGAAATGGTGGCCACCCAGTAACTCCACAGTATGTCCCCAGATAGTTCTTAAAGGGCCAGCAGCAGCACAACACGTTTGGGATTCCCCATGTGTGTGGGTGTTCGTCCCCCCGCTGTGATTAGTGCCTGCGGTGCCGGAGCCGACCTAACATGTGGCCATCTTCGTCGACGGTCGGCCACCGCAAATCGGCATACCCCACTTTTAAGTACACTACGGGACCAGAGCATGTATGTAAAACGAAAATGTACTTAAAGTGAAGCAATCCCTTATGCCCAAACCATGTCTTTAAAGGGCAATACATCCCAGGGGCCATAGTCACATGGCAGGAGGCTGGCAATCAGTCTTCTCCAATGCCCAGTGGCGAGGTCGGTTTCGCCACAAGGTTTTTATGAATGTATAACATGTTTAGCATGTAGGAATACTGATAATAAAGACATGAAAATGTGTTATTTTCAATCTACATACTCCCCCCAGAGATATATCAATAGCTTTATTACCTATCATTCAACATTTTTTATATATCTCTTAGAGTGCCCTTGCTAATTGTCAGGATGACCACCAAATGTTTAAAAATCTGTATAGCAGAGCACTGTAGCAATATATCAAAAGGTTTTTTAAATCATAACAAAAACCCTAAATTTTTTAAGTTTTATGCTATAGAAAAAATCTCCCCCATGGAGAGGGAACTTTTCTAAAGTTTTATCGAGAACTGAAATGAGCTGGGATTTTAAACTTGATCCCAAGGCCCCTAAAGGGCTTAATGTTGATTTTAATTTGTTTAATTTTTTATAAAGAAAAAAAAAAGGGATTTGGATTGCCAGGTTTTGGGCACTTATGCCCACTTAAAAACCCTTGTTTTTTGTTTTTGGTAGTCCTCCTCCTTCCCTATTCTATCTAGACTCAGGTTTAAGTAAATTATTTGTAATTCTTTTTTTATCCCCGCCAGCGGCGGCCATCTTGGTACACTGCGGCGGCTGTCTTGGAAACCCTCTGAAAGTGAACTCCTCTGTATTACAATACTTTTTGGGGATACTTATTATTCCTAATACATTTACAAATACTATGTTGCTTTAAAACTCTCTTATCTTTAATTGCTTATTTGGTTTTATTTTATGTTTTAAAGTTAATTAATGTTCAGGTCACATGATCAGTGACATAGCTATTTAAGAGTGAAGGTCCCCTAACTCTGCAAAACTTTGGAAAATCCTTCTGTATAGGTGAAACACCTTAATGTGTTACTTTTCTTTTTATTTGTTTAATAAATCTAATCTGTCTGCATTGTACCACTGAACTTTCATTGGATATTTTTTATTGGAGAAGCTGTATCTCACATTCCCAGGTAGGGGACAAACCACCTATGCCGTAAAGGACTGAGCAATCCCTATTTGCTCATCCATTGTGAGTATATTTCTCTCTTTTTTTATTTGTTTTATTAATACAGAGACCACTATTCCTGTTCTTTTATATCCTATATATATCACTGGAGCATCATCTGGAATACACCACGTGGATTATTGGCACAGGGATACGATACCAGAGGAAATCAGGACCATCTTAACATCCACAGACGGGGATTGTACCGTCCATACGCTGTGATGTGGAGCTGATCTTGAGCTCCAGAAAAGTGTGAATGCAGTATTTTTTCCTTATATTCTGCCTCTGCTGTTATAGACATACTACACTATATTATATTCCTGTCCCATTTTGTTTTCTCCCTTATATTGGCTCCATTGGATTCCACACAAGGACTTTAATTGTTAAGCGCTGATTCCCTACATCCCCCGCTTTACTTGCATCAACGACCAGAAAGAAGAGACTCTGGTTTGGGAAAGTTTTAGCTGCTATACACATAAGGAACTAGCGCCAGAAATCTCACTTGCTGCTATATCTAATACCTTGGGTTGTCTACTATTGCAAATGGTATGCCATTATGGGGATAATTCTCATTCCTGGGCTACCATACGATCTCAAAGGCAACGTAACCAATCTGGAATTTCAATGTGAAAAACTGAAAAATGTAACATGCTATATTTGACGCTGTAACTTCCCAGAACACCATAAAACCTGTACATAGGGGGTACGGTTTTACACGTGAGACTTTGCTGAATACAAATATGTGTATTTTATTGCAGTAAAAGCAAACAGTATTATGACATTCACAGTTAAAATATCATGTAGAACTAAAAAAACTATTTAAAAATTTATTTTCTCCCATTTTTTTATATTTTATTTATATTAAATTATGTTTCATAGCTACATATATGATGTTAAATGAAATTCCTGTTTCCCCTGAATAAAATTCTATATAATAAGTGTGGGTGCACTTAATATGAAAGAGGTGAATTACGGTTGAACAGACATATAGTCAAATTCCAGGTTTTGTTTATGTTTTGTTTTGACCACAACATTTGGCTCAGTCCTTAAGGGATTAAACCGTCATTTAGAATTTTCTACCATAAAAATGAAATATCGCTAATTCATATTTTGAATTTTCCTGTGTAAGATGGTGTTAAAAGTATATAAAAAGCTTACATTGACAGTAAAACCAGACAACTATATATAATGTTGTATAAATCATATTTAAATGTCAGACAGTTAAGAAAATACACATTAAAAAAACAAAACAAGTCTGATCTAGAACTACGTCTCATATAATTGACATGTAACAAAAAAGATAAAACAAGTGCATGTAAAAATAAAAAAATAATAATAATGTTCTTGTAAAATAGGACAAATGTCCTACAAACTTTTATGTAAGACAGAAAGGTGTTATTGATTAATCCAACTGTAAACGTAAAGAAATATATATGCATGCATCACACAATTTTATATATATATATATATATATATATATATATATATTGAAATTGGTTGTTAGATAGGGAAACACAAAAAAAGCCCACTATATTTATGTACCAAATGATATAAGAAAACAAACCTAAAAACATAAAAAAGTGAGATTTACTTATAATTAGAAAGGAATAAGTATGAGTTCTTATACAGGGTTAAGAGTTAATGAATATCAGAAATGCAAAAGAATAGAACAACACTGACTTTAAGTTAGCAGAACAGAACATTATTAGTAATTAAAAAATTACACATTTACTAGTGCTATAAAGTATTACATAAAAACAGGAGTAGGACAAAGTAGGGATAAGCATTTATTTAAAACCATATGGTAGCAAAAATAAAAAATAAATTAAGAACCAGTAAAATTAAATGTACACATTCAGAGCTTTATAGTGTGAGGTTAATAGTATTATAATGCTAATGAACCCTCACTTTGCATACATGTAAAAAGTAACACACTCTGACCTGGTCTATAATCACAATCTGTAAATTAACCCTTTAAGGATGCATGATGGAATTATTCCATTATAGAGGTCTTTCTCTTAAAGGGAAACTATAGTGCTAGGAATATAAAGTTGTATTTGTGTTTGCTTGCTGGTTTAATAAAATATTGTGGGGGCAGGGCTTAACTGTTGAAGTGGACAGTTGCATGGCCTTAAAGCTCTGTGCTGCAACAGCGGAAAAACCATACACCTAAGCTATCACCTACACCGGTACGTCTACTACCAACCACACGCAACCTCTAACGTCGGCGACTGACGCAGCACCAGTAACACTGGCAGCTATTGGGGAGCTCATGGTGAACCTCCATAAGAAAATATCAGCTGATGTGGTCATGAAACGTGAGAACCACCGAGTCTGACTGGCCACCTCAGCGTAGTGAAAAGCACATCACGCAACCACACACACAACAAATAACAGCCCTATAATAGGCGTTCAGAGAACTGCAGCAACAAAATCAAACATATGACTACCCAAGAAGACAGAAGAACGTAAAAAACAGGGTGGTCTTTGAGAGTATTCTGGAGGCCGAATTACCTCACTTTACCCTACACCTCCTGGTTGCCTTGGTGACACTGAAAGTGGCCAAGACGGTTGCGTAGAGGGAATATTTTGTTAAAAAACTGGCCAAGGCACAACCTACATCCCCAGGGTCCTGATGATACAGTTTCAAAGCCTCAACGATAAAGGGGTAGTTCTGGCTGCCACCAAGGGACTATCATCATACAATTTTCAAGAGATGTCATTGGCCTTTTACGCAGATCTCTCTGGGGGAACTCAGGGCTGGCGTTCATTGTAAGCCAACTAGACGGCCGCCTAGGTCGCTGATCAAGGGGGGGGAGGGGGCGCCATCAGTAGCTCTAATGTTAGTCCCCATATGAGGGACTAATTCTGAATTGCGTGCTGCAGGTCATGCCACCGGGCGATAGTGAGCACTTACATAGATGCAGACTAGCGCCCAGTGGCATCAATCCTCCACATGCAACTACCACAGAGAGCCACCCCCCATCCATTGCCGGGGCAGTGCAAGGGCGCATTTCTCGCTCTCTCCTGCCCCCTGCCCTGTACTCGGGGTTAAGTGGGCAGGATAATAGCGGAGGCGGAGCTAAGAGCGAGGCAGCAAGGCGCAATGATGAAGTCTGGGCCACATGGAGAGCCAATATGAAATTAAGGTAAGAGTGGCACTTCATAGTGTGTGTTTTAAAGAAAGTGTGCGTCTGCTAGGGACAGTGTGTGTGTCTGTGTGTGTGTCTACTAGGAACAGTATGTGTTTATGTGACTGCTTGGGACAGTGTGTGTGTGTGTGTGTATCTGCTAGGGACAGTGTGTGTTTCTGCATGGGTCAGTGTGTGTTTGTGTATGTGTGTATCTGCTAGGGACAGTGTGTGTGGGTTTCTGCATGGGTCAGTGTGTTTGTGAGAGCGTATCTGCTAGGGACAGTGTATGTGTGTGTCTGCTAGGGACAGTGTGGGTATGTGTGTCTGCTGGGGATAGTGTGTGTGTGTGTGTGTGTGTGTGTGTGTCTGTCAGTCAATACATGTAATTTTATGTCTGCTTGTGTCAGTGTGTGTGTGTGTGTGTGTGTGTGTCACTCTGCATGAGTCAGTCAATGTGTGTGTGCATTGGTCACTAATTGTGATTGTGTGGACCATTGAGTGTGAATGAGTGTGTGCGTGAGGGTGTGTATGTATGTATCTATCGGTGATTGCATTTGAGCAGAAAGGACCAATTTATAAAAAAGATCGATAGTTTTAAAAGAACACTATAGTGTTAGAAGTATAAACCTGTATTTCAAATACTACAGGGTATCTGCCCCTACTTAGATTGAACCCCTGCCCCCCCCCCACCACCATAAAATGATTTACAAAATAAAAGAAAAAGGGAGAGGGGATTTACTTTTAAAGAGGCATGTTTAACCCTTCAAGATAAGGCAATGTTTTATCTTGTCGGGTTAAACCTACAGGACCACTGTGGAATGAATGGGGCTGCAAATTTATTTATTTTTTGCCTACAACGGCAAAAATCCTTGCACCGGCCCTGGGGGAACCCTAGCATGGAGACATTCTCTCTGAACATTCACCTTCCTCCTACATACTAATAATGTCTGCTACCACTGGAGTCTGCACCCTACTGGTTTCGCAGAGGGACACCACATTCACAATTTACAGGAAGCCAAAAATAATCTACACAATCTGAGACTCCCTTCAACTTCACTTGGCTCAGCTCCTGAGAACATATGGCTTGAATCCAGCATCCATCCCCGAATTTGTGCCCAGACAGACCACTTCGGACTCTAAGGCTATGACCTGACCTCCTTGCCCTGTGCCCTCCCCGGCCAATCCTATGCCCGGCATACGATCTCTTTTTCCAATCTGGGCCGGCATCGACCTTCCCTTCCCTGGCCTCCGGGCCTAACCCACTGACCGATCCCTTGTGTGCTATACATTGCCGGCTCACCTACTCCAGTTATGTGCTGCAACAGCGGAGCTTGTGTGCTATACATTGTTGGCTAACCTACTCCAGTTATGTGCTGCAACAGCGGAAAAACCATACACCTAAGCTATCACCTACACCGGTACGTCTACTACCAACCACACGCAACCTCTAACGCCGGCGACTGACGCAGCACCAGTAACACTGGCAGCTATTGGGGAGCTCATGGCGAACCTCCATAACACAATATCAGCTGATGTGGTCATGATACGCGAGAACCACCGGGTCTGACTGGCCACCTCAGCGTAGTGAAAAGCACATCACGCAACCACACACACAACAAATAACAGCCCTATAACAGGCGTTCGGACAGCCCACGGGTTGTCCTGGGGCCCCGTCCCTCTCCCCCCTCCAGGCACCAGAGTAAACCAGTTAGGGGTGCGGGTCGGGGGGACCGCCGGTTGGGCCTGGCCTTGAGGGTGGGGGGGATGGGCGCATGGTATCAGATAGTTCCCAAGTGTACACGAAGATCTGTAAATGAAGGTGTCATGTACCGAGACCACAAGTGTAATTTGTTTGTTTCTATTAATATTGCCTTATGTTGCCCTGCATGGCGCGCTTGTGTGGGGAACGTGCGTCATGGCGATGACTATGATTATGGTTGTGAAATGATATGTGTATACAGGGCTCTGCAAACATCTAGGCAAGGAAACCAGTCTGGTAAAGCTACATATTTATGCCTGCTCCCCAGGTACCCTGAGTGGCTGCCCCGCCACTCCTCCCCCTGCCTTCCTCCCTGCCCCTTCTCCCCCCCCCCCTTTTCTCCCTCATCACATTTTTTCCCAGAAAAACTTCTGGATTACTGACGAGCTTAGCTTACCTCATCCAAATTTAGCTCCACACAGGGTCTTATACCATAACTTTGGAAATTACCCAACGCTGACATAACTCCGTTCCCCTCTGTTGTGCCTAATCATTAAATTCATGAAGCACCAATATCCAAAAAGTAATAATCAATTACCTAATAAGATTTATAGCGATATTGGCGGGCACACAACCCAGTTCGAGATGAGTGTCTTGGGCTATAGGAAAAAGAAACCACACAGAGACCAAGTTGCAGATAAGAATTCACACCACACTTTATTTTCCACAAGGGGACCCAATACAGAGTAAGCTTAACTCTCTTTAAGTAGTTGCATGCATTCACTTCAAAACAGCTTAGTATCTAGATATATCAGCTTAAGTATACATCACCGTTAGAGGGGCTTGTGTCCTCTGCACTTGACTCGGGGAGAACTCTGGCAGTCGGCTTGGAGGGATCCTCTCTGGGAACAGCAGAGACCAGCAACACGCGTCCGCATTACAGGTGGGTAGTTCTCCAAGTGAGTGCCAAGTTTCTCCGTCTTTTATACTTTTTATCAAGTTTGTAACTTTTCCAAGATTTCTTATCAGTGTAGCCCAGCATGTATCTTGTCATGCGCATTAAGTAATCAGTATGGTTGATCAGGCCAGTCGTGACCACCCAAGGCTCATGCCAGACACGTGCGGTATCTTATTCTATCTATGTCCCTACTCTTCTCTTTCTATACATTTGTTGGCACCAATTCCCTCTGTTCAGCACGTGGGCCTTTTTGGATATTGGCCAGACATGCTATGGAATATTCCAGGCAATGTTGAATTTCTTAGTCCGACACAGTTTAAGCATTTTATGCAATGTCATCATAGCTGAATTTCTTAGTGCGACATAGTTTAAGCCAAGTGCCATCTTAACTATCTATAATAGATTAATTTGCTCATTAGTGATCAATCATTCTTAATTAGTTAATTTGATTTTATCACAATTATCACATTCCATCCCTTGATCACTAAGTGAGCAAAACCTCACACATTTACGCATGCCATTCAGGTTATCAGCAGGGGGCAAGCCCATTTTCCCACTGATCCCCATATTGTTCCATTCACACCTGGAACCAATTCATGCAATAAAGCTCTTCGAGTCGAGGGTCACCCGTAGGACATGCCTCTTCCCGCTTAACATCCTTAATCTTAAGGGCATCTGATCTATCTATAAAAAACATTTCTTACTCTTCTAATTCTATCCTGGCATTTGTCTTACATGTAGCTACTCTTTGAATGCAGCAAATGGAAAGTTTGTAGCATAGGTAAATACAAAGTATAATAAAAACACACCACACAATTCCCTTTAATATTTTTATCCCAAGTCCTCCTATCCATGATCCTATACCAAATGTCCAGTCAAAATCTTGTGTAGTATTAGCTAGCCAGTGTTCCAAGTCGTCTGTGGTTAGTGGTTTTCTAAAGCGTTTTTGTATCTCTTCTAAATGCTGAAGCTCATGCTTAACTTTCCCTGATTTATCTTCTATCCACACACAACATGCCTTGCCTCCTATTCTTTTGCATACTCCTCCTTCTGCTGCAAGCAAGTAATCTAAGGCTATTCTGTTCTGCAAAGCTACCTGTCTAATCTGTTCTTGCTCATAATTAACCAAACTGATGGCAAGTCCTGTGCTATTAAAGGCATCGTCAATAGTATCAATTAAAAGATTTACATTAGTTATCATCATTCCCACCCCCACCATTGGAAAGAGAGAGACCCAAAACTGCATGTTTCTATCCATTTTAAATCCTGATAAATCGGTGTCTCGCTTTTGCCAATGATGATGGGTGTTTTCAGGTAAAGTTTTAGTAGGGTAAATGGCGGGCATCACCATTCCCAAGGTACAATCAATTTTAATTTTACATGGGAGTTTTTTATAGCCCTTCTCCCACAAAGCCAATAAAATCATCTTGAAGGGATGGGGTGGATAATACAGCTTACATTAGAACGTTTAAATTTCAAATAAGTACTAAACACTCCTGTACCTACTATTTTATGCCACCATCGACTTAGAGACTCTGCCTCGCCTTCTCCTAGGACATACTTCCATCTGCCCCGGGTCTTTTCTCACTATTGCCTGTCCCATTAAAATAGTCAAAACTCCATCCTGTGTAAAAAGAAGATAATGCCATGGTATTTACATAACTGCTAGGTCGGATATTCGGTTGATAGTTACAGTCAGTGTAGTATTTTTGATAAACATTAATAGTCACTACTTCTTCTGAATCATCAGGGTATTCCCATTCCCCCATGCGCAGTTTAACTGCACCTGGTCTGTCCCGAGTATCTTCACTTAAGAAGATCCTGGGGACCGCACTTGTGTCATTTCTTATTAGAAAGTCAAAACCAACATTATGTCTGATGATATACAGCAAGTCTTTTTTCATCAATACTTTAGGGAAATAGGGGTACCCTCTGTCATGAGCATGTGGCGTATGGCCACACACCCAACATGGCTTACATAAATCCAAGCTCTTATATACATTAGCTGCTGCCTTAATAAAGTGATTGTGTTCTTCCCAAGGCGAGAGGTGTCTGTCTGATTTAGGGGTGTCAGAACATGTCCTTTGAATTTTTAAAAGTAAATACCAAAAGGTATCAGGGGTGCTGTTAGTGCAGCAGTAGGTTGCACCACTATTCTCTACAATAGTGTATGTTCGCTTTGTGCTTTGCTCATTTGCGTAACCTACCCAATATTGGGTAAGTTCTTCTAGAGTAATATTAGAGTCAATATGTGTATATAGTATGCGGCAGCCAAAAGGTGTTGCAGATTCTAGCGTCAACATATCAAATGAATCATGCGGCAGCTTAATATAGTTCATCGCCTCAGTGTCATTGTGGCTAAAATAGCCTTCTCCATATAGGCTTGCCCTTATGTTTGGACAGTCATTAGTCAGTCAGGTTACTTGTATCTCGATCTCTTTCCACTTCATTTCTGCGGAATCACTCTGGTCCCAACCTCCAATCTCGTTGCTGGTATCTGAACCGACCAAAGGGCGTAGAGTAAGTGCAGTCATCACAATAACAGCCAGACCAAAGAGCTTTGCCTGTAAAGATACAACTCATCTTACTCTCTCAAATAACATTTGCCCGAAGGCACGTATTCCCATTTATCTTGTCCTGACTTGGAGAGTATCACAGTGTTGTCATTGCCTGTTGCAATAATGTCTGCTGGTTCTGGGGGACCTTTCTCAGTCCTCACCCAGACTTTGGCCCCTGGATTTAGGTTAGTAGAGCCAAATCCCTTATCACCTCTTACTGTTTGTAAGGTGGGGGCTGTTCCTTTATTTATCTGTCCCTGGTAAATGTGGATGATAACCAGTTGGGCTATTCTGTCCCCTTCTTGCACTAGCAAGTCTTGTGGCCCCTGATTTAACAAAAGGATCTTTATTTCTCCTTGGTAATCTGCGTCTATAACCCTTCCCATTACGTGTATCCCTTTAAGGGCGAGGCTAGACCTAGGTGCAATTAGTCCAAAGTGTCCCTGGGGTATCTGTATTCCTATACCTGTGGGGAACATCTGAACTTGCCCTATTTTAAGTCTTTCTTCTTTTCTGGCTCGCAAGTCTATTCCTGCAGCCTCTGGGGTAGCCCTGTATGGGGCCAGAGCTCCCTCTTCTATTTCCCAATATGTGATGGTGTTGCTTGTTATATAAGGTTTAGCTTGTATATTGGGTGCAATCATTCTAGTGAGGGCATTGTCATGGTCTGAGAGTGGCCTATTGTTCAAGATGTTTACAGCTGTAGGCAAGTTATCTCTCCATTTGTGCATGGTCCCTTCACCAAGTTTCCTCAATTGTTGTTTCAATAACCCATTCATTCTTTCAATCAGACCAGCTGCTTGAGGATAGTAGGGTATGTGAAATATCCATTCAATATTGTTTTCATCACAAAAGTCTTGTACCAGTTTTCCTTTAAAGTGACTTCCATTGTCACTCTGAATTTGTAATGGAAGACCATAGTATTGTATTATGGTTTCCAGCATTTTAATAGTATTTATTTGGATAGCCCTCTTGCAAGGGTGGACCAATAAATACCCTGAATATGAATCCACAGCCGTGCATACATATTGACAATTTTTACTCAAAGAAAGTGTACCTATGTAATCCACCTGCCATATTTGCCCTGGGGCTTTTCCTCTTTTTATTTGACCTCTAGCTTTGTGTGTCTGTCTATATGCAGTAAGTATAATCCAACTTCTTTTCTGCCACTTATCTTTTGGAATCTTTGACAAGCAAGCTAGAAGGTCAGTAGGCATGTCAATTTCACTTTTTTCACATTCATCATTGCATTTGCCAGCGGAAAGGGCCCATTCCCTGGCAATCAATGCATATGGCTCATCTTCCCATCCGGGAATGATGGCGTCATCACCCTGTTTCTTATTCTTTTTAAACATCGTGCAAAGTTCCTGTGGTTATTTCAGGGAAAAACTTTCACTCAAGCCTGCCCAGATGACTATTCTGGCTGCAGGCTTGCACTCCCCGAACACACTGACGCTCTACACACTCCGTGGAGTGTATAGGGACAGCTATGATCAAGCCAACAATCTCACACTTTCAGGAACAGCCGTTTTCTTCACTTCCTCAGTCAGCACTGGCTTCCAGCACCCGTTAAGGTGCGTAGGGGCACTTGTTAACTGACCAAACACAATCACTCATTCGTGTCAGAATCACCCCAAACAATCTTGTGGTTTTGGTGATCTTATCCCAATACCTGGTATTGTGCTTATTAAATTAGCAGCAATTCAGCTTCATCCAGGACGCTAACCTGTTTGAGGGTAACGCTCCCCAGAAGGCACTGGCCTTCTACACACCTTTAAGATGTATAGGGGTGTCTACCAACTGAGCACAACTTGTATTCTTCAATCAATCTTCAGAAACACTCCTCAATCTTGTTAGATCGAGCATTCACTCACCAATCTTGCTCTTGCAACATCATGCAAACATTTTCAAGTTTACACAATGTTCAAAGAACCTGTAGAAACCATAGTGCTTGTTTTCTAAGCTTAGAATCTCTATAGCATACTTTGCTGCAGCGCACAGAAGAAATTGACAGCTTGCAAACGGCTTTTTTCCTCTGTGACGCAGCAGAAATTAGACCTTGTACAATGTTAGTTTCACTTTTACTGTACACACAATTTGTCTAGGCAGTTCTAACAATCTCTAACCACAATTTTCTTATCTTACTTAAACAGTTCTAACGAATTCTAAACACAATTTCCTTGTCTTAACTATACTTAACAACTCTTTTAAACAATTTCAAATTATTGATTTCAAGTTTCTTTGCTCAATTAACACTCATCCCATTCTCGTCGCCAAAATGTTGTGCCTAATCATTAAATTCATGAAGCACCAATATCCAAAAAGTAATAATCAATTACCTAATAAGATTTATAGCGATATTGGTGGGCACACAACCCAGTTCGAGATGAGCGTCTTGGGCTATTGGAAAAAGAAACCACACAGAGACCAAATTGCAGATCAGAATTCACACCACACTTTATTTTCCACAAGGGGACCCAATACAGAGTAAGCTTAAAGGACCACTCTAGGCACCCAGACCACTTCAGCTTAATGAAGTGGTCTGGGTGCCAGGTCCTTCTAGGGTTAACCCATTTTTTCATAATTATAGCAGTTTCAGAGAAACTGCTATAATTATGAATGGGTTAAGCCTTCCCCCTAATCCTCTAGTGGCTGTCTCATTGACAGCCACTAGAACGCTGCTTACTCACTGTGAAAATCACGAGTATACGCCCAGCGTCCATAGGAAAGCAGCATGCCACCATAAATGCGTTGCTCTTGCCGCGCGTGCGCATTCAGGCCGGGGGGCTACTAACGGAGGAGAGCTCTCCGCCCAGCGCTGGAAAAGGTAAGTTATTACCCCTTTCCCCTTCCAGAGCGGGCGGGAGGGGTCCCTGAGGGTGGGGGCACCCTCAGGGCACTATAGTGCCAGGAAAACGAGTATGTTTTCCTGGCACTATAGTGGTCCTTTAACTCTCCTTAAGTAGTTGCATGCATTCACTTCAAAACAGCTTAGTATCTAGATATATCAGCTTAAGTATACATCACCGTTAGAGGGGCTTGTGTCCTCTGCACTTGACTGGGGGAAAACTCTGGCAGTCGGCTTGGAGGGATCCTCTCTGGGAACAGCAGAGACCAGCAACAGGCGTCCGCATTACAGGTGGGTAGTTCTCCAAGTGAGTGCCAAGTTTCTCCGTCTTTTATACTTTTTATCAAGTTTGTAACTTTTCCAAGATTTCTTATCAGTGCAGCCCAGCATGTATCTTGTCAAGTAATCAGTATGGTTGATCAGGCCAGTCGTGACCACCCAAGGCTCATTCCAGACACGTGCGGTATCTTATTCTATCTATGTCCCTACTCTTTCTATACATTTGTTGGCACCAATTCCCTCTGTTCAGCATGTGGGCCTTTTTTGGATATTGGCCAGATATGCTATGGAATATTCCAGGGCCGGTGCAAGGATTTTTGGGTACATAGGCGAAGATGTATCTTTCCGCCCCCCCCCAAATAACATCTTCACCTATGTGCCTCTTAACCAGCCCCTCTCCCCGTCCATTAGTGGTCCCCTCCCTTCCCTGTCCCTTAGTGTTCTTCTAAGCTCTCCCCTCTTTTTCCTGTCCCTTGGTGTTTCTCTCCCCTCCCCTCCCCGTCCCTTGGTGCACCCTCCACCCCCTTAGTGGTCGCACTCCCCTTCCTGGTGTGCCTCCTACCTCTCTTGTAGCATTGCCAAGTGGAGGATATCCCCTACAGGAGCTTCAATTTTCTGTACCTGGCCAGACTGACAGGGAGTGCTCTCTCAGTGAGCACCTCCGGTCAGTCTGGCTGGGTACAGGAAACAGAAGCTCCTGTACTGCGTTCCACCACGCTACACTCAGTGGTGTATACACACTGACAGTCACACACACTCAATGACAAACACACAGACTCACTGATCTGACACACACTCATTCATTGACAGGCACACTGATACTCACACACAGACTCAATGACAAAGATATTCTCACTGATTTGACAGACACTCACAAACACACACTGACAGACACACATACACTGCCACACTCATACACTCACATGCAGTACTCATACAAGCACTCACAGACACACTCACTCACAGACACCCATACTCATGCACACACTCAGTCACTCACAGGCACACAGACACTCAGGCACACATACACTCACACACAGACACACACACAATCACAGACAGTCACTCACAGACACACACTCACTAATTATTTTAATAAATAAACATTTTCCACCCAGCCTCCCTACCTGGAGAGCTGGTGTGGATGATGAATCATTCCCTGGGGTCCAGTCAGTGGTGTATCCTGGTTTTGTGCTGCCCTAGGCAGGACAAAACTCAGGCCCCCCCCCCCCCCACCGCACCAGTCCCCTCCCAACCCTTCCCCCTGGCCCGCCTTCTAAATACACACACACACACATTCACTGACAGATCCGCATACACTCGCTAACAGAAACACACACACACACTAACAGACACACACTCACTGACACACAAACTCACACTAACAGACACACACAGTCAGACACACACTCACTGACACACAGTCAGACACACACACACACTAACAGACACACACTCACTAGCACACACACTCACATTCACTGACAGATCCGCATACACTCGCTAACAGAAACACACACACACTCACTGACACACACTCACTGACACACACACACAGTCAGACACACACACACACTCACTGACACACAGTCAGACCCACACACACTAACAGACAAACAGTCAGACACACACACTAACAGACACACACTCACTAGCAGACACACACACAAACTCTCACACACTAACAAACACACATTAAATGACACACTCACTGACACACACACTCACTGGCAGACACACATACAGTCAGACACACACATACACACTAACACTCACTAGCAGACACACACACACACAAACTCACACACACACTAACAAACACACACAAATTAACAGACACACACTAACAGACACACACACACACACACACTCACAGGCAAACACACACTCACTGACAGTCAGACACACACTAACAGACACACACTCACTCACTAGAAGACACACACTCACACAGTCAGACACACACACACACACACACTAACAAAACACACACACATTAACAGACACACACTCACTCACTCACATTAACACTTTTTTTTTTTATTCACTCCCCCCCCCCACCTCCTTACCTCTGGGAGTGCTGGGGGGGAAGGGGTTCATTACCTCCCTGGTGGTCCAGTGGCTGCTGGGCGGGCGGCCAGCGAGGGAGCTCTTCCTCTGAGCGGTCTGCTCAGCTCCCTCGCGCGCCGCAAAGTGAGGCTGGGAGCCGGAATATGACGTCATATTCCGGCTCCCGCGGTATCAGCAGACAGGGCGCGAGGGAGCAGAGCGTGGAGATTAGAGCTCCCTCGCCGCGTCTGATCACAGCACAGCCGCACGCCGCGCCGGGGATCCAAAAGGTGGCCTGGCAGGAGGGAGAGCTTCCCTCCTGCCGGTCACTGAAATATTGCGCCCCCAGAGCCGGTGCGCCCTAAGGCGGCCGCCTGTGCCGCCTTATGGACGCGCCGGCCCTGACTATACTCCTATCCCAGTGCAAAAGTTTTTGTTAACGGACAGCTCTCATAATCCTTCAATATCATAAATGGTACGAGACAGGCCTCCTCTCCCCGCTCCTTTTTATACCCATGATGGAGCCCTTCTTACAAGGCATTAGATACAATCCAGACATTCAAGGGCTAAGGATAAACGCCTGGGAGTTCAAGATAGCAGCGTTCGCAGATGACTTCCTATTCTCGATTACTAACCCCACCACCTCCATGCCAGCCCTAGTACAAGAAATTGATTGCTACACTAGCCTATCCAATGTTAAAGTACATTTCACAAAGTGTGAAGTACTTCCACTCTGTAAATCCGGCTACTAAAAACTCATAGTTACATAGCTGAAAAGAGACTTGCGTCCATCAAGTTCAGCCTTCCTCACATTTGTTTTTTGCTATTGATCCAAAAGAAGGCAAAAAAACCCAGTTTGAAGCACAATTTTGCAAAAAGCTAGGAAAAATAATTCCTTCTTGACCCCTCTAACCAGAATGGCAGTCAGATTTATCCTTGGATCAAGCAGTTATTACCCTACATTGAAAGATTATATCCTTGAATATTCTGTTTTTGCAAGTATGCATCTTGTAGCTCTTTGAACATCTGTATGGACTCTGATAAAACCACTTCTTCAGGCAGGTAATTCCACATCCTGATTGTTCTTACAGTAAAAAAAAAACCTTTCCTTTGCCTTAGATTAAATCTTCTTTCTTCCAGTCTAAACGCATGGCCTCGTGTCCTATGTAAAGTCCGGTTTGTGATTTCCACACAATGGTTTGTATTGGCCCTGAATATATTTGTATTATATTGACGTTTTTCTAAACTAAATAGGTTTAAATTTGTTAACCTTTCTTCATATCGGATATGTTCCATTCCTTTTATTAATTTTGTAGCCCGCCTCTGCACTTTTTCTAGTGCCATAATACTCCCTACAACAGACTTTCCAATTCCACTGGGTGGACGAGGTGGTGAAATACCTGGGGGTCCAAATCCCACACGATGATCTAAACTCTAGCCTAAACTTCCCACCCCTGTTACAATCTCTCACAAAAGACTTTACCAAATGGAACAAACCGATCTTCAGCTGGCTTAGCCAAATACATATTTTAAAGATGAATATTCTCCACAAAATCCTGTGTCTATTACAAACCCTCCCCATTGCGCTACCTAAAATGTTCTTTGCCACCTTGAAACACACATTCACTACATTCATATGGGCCCATAAACACCCCCGATAAACACTGGCAATGCCAAGGAGGACTAGGCTTACCTAATCTAGAAATCTATCACAAAGCCATGGTCCTCTTGAGGATCTATGAATGGATGATGCCCAAGAACCAACTTGAATCCCTGTGCTTCCCGGTACCCCTTCACACCATACCTTGGCATGATAAGGGCAAAACCCTTCTTAGCAGGGTTGGGACAATGGGTGGGTGGGTGCAGGGTTGGGACAATGGGTGGGTGGGCGTTGTGGGTATGTACCCACTGTGGCCAGCGTCTTCTCCTGGGGGGCCCAGGAGCCGGCCACCTCAGGGCCCCCTGAGGCTGGCCCTGGTGTCACCCGGCGGGCACGTGTTGGAGCACTCTCCCTGGCTGAGTGCTTCCTCTTCAGCTCCCTCGCGCACCGCATTGATACCGGAGCCGGAAGATTACGGCTCCGGCATCAGTACGCGGCACGCGAGGGAGCTGAAGAGGAAGCACTGAGTGGAGATTGTGCCCCCGCCAGCCAGCCCGCCGGGTGACACCACTGGACCCCAGGGAAACCCCTCAGCACTCCCACAGGTAAGGAGGCTGAGGGGATTAAACTTTTTTAAGAAACGTGTGTGTGTTAGTGTTAGAGTGTGTCAGTGAGTGTGTTACTGTGTGTGTGTCTGTTACGGAGTGTGTTAGTTTGTGTGCATCTGTTAGTGAGTGTGTGTTTTGTAAGTGAGTGTGTCTGTGAGTGTGTATGTATGTCTGTCACTGAGTGTGTTTGTCAGTAAATGTGTGTGTGTGTTTGTTAGCTAGTGTGTATGCGTCTGTTCGTGAGAGTGTGTGTGTCTGTTAGCTAGTGTGTATGCGTCTGTTCGTGAGAGTGTGTGTGTGTGTCTTAAGCAATTACCTTTCTCCAGCGCCAGACTCCCTTGGCGCTGGGGATCTCTCCGCCCCGATCTGCCTCTCAGCTCCGAATGCGCATGCGTGGCAAGAGCCACGCACGCATTCAAACCACCCATAGGAAAGCATTACTCAATGCTTTCCTATGGACGTTCAGCATCTTCTCACTGTAATTAAAACTAAAGGGACTTGGCTCCCAGACCACTTCATTGAGCTGATGTGATCTAGGTGTCTGTAGTGGTCCTTTAAGTGTATGTGTATCTGCATGCACTGGTGTACATACCGCGGTTGCAGGGGGTCGCAGCTGTGCGACCCCTGCCACCAGGTGCCCGCTGCCATGTGTTGCAGCCCCAGCCGGCGCAGAGTAAGTGCGCGAGGGGGGGGGGAGGGTCCACGGATCAGTTTTCGCACCGGGGCCCCATGGGTTGCGTGTACGCCACTGTATGAAAACATTAGATATTTCACGAAAACTTAAGCGTGATCATCGCACTATTAAGAGATTTGTGGCTGATTCAGAGCACAGATGGGTTTGTGCAGATAAAGGCACATTGATGAAGATTTCTGCCAGATCTATGCATCGGATCAAGAGAGCAGCTGCTAAAATGCCATTACATAGCAGCAAACAGATATTTGAAGCTGCTGGTGCCTCTGGAGTCCCACGGACATCAAGGTGTAGAGTGCTCCAGAGTCTTGCAACTGTGCATAAACCTTCTATTCGGCCACCACTAACCAATGCTCATAAGCAGAAATGGCTGCATTGGGCAGAAAAATACATGAAGACTAATTTTCATACAGTCCTGTTCACTGATGAGTGCAGTGCAACCCTGGATGGTCCAGATGGATGGAGTAGTGGATGGTTGGTGGACGGCCACCCTGTTCCAACAAGGCTGCGACGTCAGCAAGACGGTGGTGGAGTCATGTTTTGGGCCAGAGTCATGGGAAGAGAGCTGGTCGGCCCCTTTAGGGTCCCCGAAGCTGTAAAGATGACCTCTGCAAAGAATGTGGAGTTTCTGACTGACCACTTTCTTCCCTGGTACAGAAGGAAGAACTATGCTTTCCGTAATAAAATCATCTTCATGCATTACAATGCACCATCTCATGCTGCAAAGAATACCTCTGCATCAATGGCTGCTATGGGGATAAAAGGAGAGAAAGTCATGGTGTGGCCTCCATCCTCCCCTGACCTCAATCCTATTGAGAACCTTTGGAGCATCCTCAAGCAAAAGATCTATGAGGGTAGGAGACAGTTTACATCCAAACAGCAGCTCTGGGAGGCTATTGCTAACATCTTGCAAACAAATTTAAGCAGAAAATGTCCAAAAACTCACAAGTTCAATGGATGCAAGACTTGTGAAGCTGCTATCAAATAAGGGGTCCTATGTTAAAATGTAACGTGACCTGTTAAATGTTTAAAAAGTTAAAATGTTGTTATACGTTTGACTGAAATAGCTTTTGATTTCAGTAAATATGCTGCAAACACAACAAATGACAATTTTCAGTTCTTTACAACCTATAAAGTGTTTTGAAACTTACTGTGCGTAATAATTTGGAACAGTGCATTGTAAGTTTTTTTATGTTTTAAAAAAAATACTGTTATCATTAGGAGGGTTGTTCAATAAAATTGTAGATTATGCTAGCTTTAGTGTACCTATAATTGTAATTTTATTAATGACAGGAGGCGAGTATTTGCTTAAGTCTCTCTTTACTAGAACTCCACAGCAGCACAGAAAAACAACCAATCAGAAAAAAGTTAGGTACTATAAAACTCCCCTTCCCATGCATCATTTCCTCTTTCAAGCTGCGACAAGACAGAAACAAAATACAGAAAATATAATGGGGAAGAAACGAAGTCCTAGATATAATGAAAACGACCACGTCCACCATCCGAGAAGAACTGTCGAACCAGATAGTGTTGATGGACTGTAAACTGAAACAAAAGAAAACAGAGTCGAACAGGTTGGTTAGCCAATGAAATGTACTTTGAACAAGCATGTAGGTACCCAATGCAATAACCAAAAATTTTACCGTAACCTGCATAGATACCATACTTATGAAAAACAGACATGAGAACAAGTGACAGGTAGCAGAGACAACAAGCAGAGGTGCATACATACCTGATGGACTCAAACTAATAAAATTAAACAAGGGAGGGATAAGAACGGGTGGGAAATACTCGCCTACTGTCATTAATAAATTTAAGATTATAGGTACACTAAAGCTAGCATAATCTACAATTTTATAACATGACAGGAGGCTTCGTATTTGCTGTTTTAACGCTCAATCAACAAATCCAACGCTGTTTGTTTCACTGGTACCTATTCCTGGAGATATCAGAGCAATCCTAAATGGACTTTCCAACTGCGATAAATGACAGTAGCCGGATCGATGAAGATGCCAGCTGACAAAGCATCCTAATTACGGAAAAAACACTATCCGCTGATAAATCCATAGTACGTGGGATTGCGACCTGTTTCCCAGTAACCGGTCTATGAGCTGCCAGCTGACCTATTAGCCATTTCCTGTAGTTGTAAAATGTCGAAGGTCATTTGCGGACCTAGGGCCGCGAGACGAAATTGGCACCTTGACTCGACTCTTGATGTGTAAGGTGGCTAGTCCGATCTTGCCAGGCCATCTGGCGATGTGTCCTTGAAGGTAGATTTCAAATTCCGAGAAATGCTCCAGTCCACCACTAATTCCGTAATATAACCGAGTAGGAACTTCCGTTCCCTCATGGCCTGCCCGGTGAGATGTCTCATCCGAGAATAAGTTTATTATGCCGTCAAGAGTGTGGTCAAACTAGCTGTATCCTAAGAGAATCCAATATTCCAAATGGACTGTGTAATCCTCGGTTGCGGTAGAGAAAGGACTCCAAAAGAACATCCAATCAGGGTCCCAAACTGAACTTGTGTGGTGTAGTGGTGTTCGACTATTCCGGAAATATTCAAAGGGATGGGAAACGTAAACCAGAATTGAGATTTCCATCTAGATATGTCATCGCCTGAGAGCGATAAGATGTATGGATCCAATGGTGATTAGGACCAGTATAACAACGAAGAGTCCTCACGTGTTGTAGTGAGAGAATGAAATAATCCGATTACCCGTAGTACGATCCTGTTCCATACCCGACCTGTCAAAACCTGCGCAGGGGTTTCTGGTCTACAAGATAGGGGTAAAATATAGTGAGACCCCTAGGTCCCCGTACCTCTGACTGTTCTGGCACTTATCTCCCAGAGTAGGCCCTAAGACAAGGGACCCAGAAATGTGAGTTCGATAACCGAAGTCAAAAGTCTCCCTATAGAGGGCTACCTCCCTTCTTAGATTGGAATCCTGCGAACACATAGCGTTCTCCAATAGGCAGGCAAGGCGTAAAGTCATTTCGCTCACGAGAGATGACTCCAGAGAGCAGATATAATGAAAAACAAGGGTCTAGCTTCAACCATCCGAATCATGTGTTGTCCCGTTTGAGAATGTCGGTAGCCCTAACGGAGTCTGCTACACATCCAGAGCCGTACTCCAGCGGTAGGTTGCTACCCGACTTTGACGTCCGTGTAGGAGTCGGGGCACACCGGGAATCTCCATAGAGTCTTGCTTAGTCTTGTTACCCGAGCAAGGCAGTGCCCGTTTGTTCCATGAAGGTCTCAGTATCTCATGTCATCTTGATATGGGAAAAACTGTCTGCGTAGTTTGTTCGCAATAATCCTGATATACAAGCCTGTGAGAAGAACAAATGGACAGCACCGTAGTGCGTTAAGTGTATGAGAGAGCTGTGCACTCTAATAGTGTGACCGAACTCCGTGTCAGCGTCCGGCTGATAGTCTGAGCGGGCCGCACCCGTTAATAACCGAACAGAGTCCACCTCTGTGACCGGTTCTCTCCACGGGAATGTGTCACTCAAAACATGTCCTCTGTATCAGCTCAGTATCGGGCTGAGGTTTAGGGAGGGGCGCACCCTCTAATAATAGATCAGTGTCTGGTTCCGTATATTAGAGGGGTTTGCTCTCTGTTCGTGAAAATAAAATATTTTTCACGGATCGAGGTGATGGAGGGTTGCACCCTCTTGTCATACAAATTAGAGTCCCTTAGAGACTCAGGGTGACCAACTGTAGGGGTACACCATTTACTAATAACAGCGTAAGACTGAGATCCTGATGTGGGTCTCTCTTGGTGTCCTCTTGGATGGTATGGCAGCAGAGCTTGCCTGGACACCTATCACCATGTCAATAGTGGGTGCTAAATGGGGTTCAGGCACGGACAGAGCAGGCCCGTCAGAAGGGCACAGACGTAGCAGGCCAATCAATGGGGCGCAGACATAGCAGGCCAATCAAAGGGGCACAGACAGAGCAGGCCAATCCTGGGTTGCCTCTGAATGAGTAAGAAGGGACCCCTGCGCTTGGGCAGAGTCCCCCAAACATCTGTAAATCTTCAGGGTAACTTGTGACATAGGACCCCTAGACGCCAACCCTTTTGACAGTGCAATATTGTGTCAATAAACCTAAACTGGGACTAGCATTCCCTAAATGCCCAACAAGCAAAATAGTGGTATTCCAGCTGTAGCGGATACAGGCTGAAAATGTTCCAGTGATTATAGTGTCCATAAAATCAAGACATACAGCGTGATTAATTTATAACTGTGAATGGGTTATGCACATGAAGCTGCAGATCTGTTCGAGATTTCTTCATCAATATAGGTCTCATCAGTATGCCATCTGAATAGAATTAGTGTCAGCATAGACTGGTCTCTTATATCAGTTTGAGCCAGAACCAGGTCTGCTTACCTTTTTATATTCACCCTGGATAGAGAGTATCTTACTAGAGTAGTCTGGTCTCTGTCTCTAAGGATGGACCAAGTACATATCTACTGAAGCATAGGGACTGGAACTTGGCCCTAATTGTGCAATATAAAGGCTTCACGCGTCCTTTGTATAATATAAAATCCAACAAAAAAATATCAGCACAACTGATCCTCTAGCCAACGTGTAATTACACAGCAGATTGGACTCTTGCTGTACAGGGGATTTGAACTCATGGAGGAAGATTCCCATTGCAAGTCTGTAACCACTGAGCTACCATAAATAACATACAACAGTGTGCTTACTCTTGACCTAATTAGTGATGTCGCGAACACGAAATAGACGCCATAGACTTCAATGGGCAGGCGAATTTTAAAACACACAGGGACTCTTTCTGGCCACAATAGGGATGGAAAAGTTGTTTCAAGGGGACTAACACCTGGACTGTGGCATGCCGGAGGGGGATCCATGGCAAAACTCTCATGGAAAATTACACAGTTGATGCAGAGTCTGGTTTTAATCCATAAAGGGCAGAAATCACCTAACATTCCTAAGTCACAATGAATATGGATTGACACCTGACATATGACATATTGACACCTTGACATATGGATTGACACCTGTCCTCAGAGCCCCTGATGCACACTGGACACAGAGCAGAATAGAGACTGTTCCCCTACATAGGGTCACTTGGCAGACATGGATTGACACCTGTCCTCAGAGATCCCTGATACACACTGACACAGAGCAGAATAGAGACTGTTCCCCTACATAGGGTCACTTGGCAGATATGGATTGACACCTGTCCTCAGAGACCATGATACACACTGACACAGAGCAGAATAGAGACTGTTCCCCCTACATAGGGTCACTTGGCAGATATGGATTGACACCTGTCCTCAGAGACCATGATACACACTGACACAGAGCAGAATAGAGACTGTTCCCCCTACATAGGGTCACTTGGCAGATATGGATTGACACCTGTCCTCAGAGCCCCTGATACACACTGACACAGAACAGAATAGGGACTGTTCCTCCTACATAGGGTCACTTGGCAGATATGGATTGACACCTGTCCTCAGAGCCCCTGATACATACTGACACAGACCAGAATAGGGACTGTTACCCCTACATAGGGTCACTTGGCAGATATGGATTGACACCTGTCCTCAGAGCCCCTGATACACACTGACACAGAGCAGAATAGAAACTGTTCCCCCTACATAGGGTCACTTGGCAGATATGGATTGACACCTGTCCTCATAGACCATGATACACACTGACACAGAGCAGAATAGAGACTGTTCCCCCTACATAGGGTCACTTGGCAGATATGGATTGACACCTGTCCTCAGAGACCATGATACACACTGACACAGAGCAGAATAGAGACTGTTCCTCCTACATAGGGTCACTTGGCAGATATGGATTGACACCTGTCCTCAGAGATCATGATACACACTGACACAGAGCAGAATAGAGACTGTTCCCCTACATAGGGTCACTTGGCAGATATGGATTGACACCTGTCCTCAGGATCCCCTGATACACACTGACACAGAGCAGAATAGGGACTGTTCCTCCTACATAGGGTCACTTGGCAGATATGGATTGACACCTGTCCTCAGAGCCCCTGATACACACTGACACAGAGCAGAATAGGGACTGTTACCCCTACATAGGGTCACTTGGCAGATATGGATTGACACCTGTCCTCAGAGCCCTTGATACACACTGACACAGAGCAGAATAGGGACTGTTACCCCTACATAGGGTCACTTGGCAGAATATGGATTGACACCTGTCCTAAGGATCCCTGATACACACTGACACAGAGCAGAATAGGGACTGTTACCCCTACATAGGGTCACTTGGCAGATATGGATTGACACCTGTCCTCAGATCCCTGATACACACTGACACAGAGCAGAATTGGGACTGTTCCTCCTACATAGGGTCACTTGGCAGATATGGATTGACACCTGTCCTCAGAGCCCCTGATACACACTGACACAGAGCAGAATAGGGACTGTTACCCCTACATAGGGTCACTTGGCAGATATGGCGTGGTCGTGGGAGGAGGAGGATGACTTTCACCTCTTCCCCTGTTAGATTCCCGTTGTGCTGTGACATCACCCTTATACGCTGTGTAAAGCATACTTTTTAATTTATTTTGCAAATGCTGCATCCTTTCCGACTTGTAATTCGGTCACATTTCCGCCACTGTCTGCTTATACCGGGGGTCTAGTAGCGTGGACACCCAGCACAGGTCGTTCTCCTTCAGCCTTTTTATACGAGGGTCCCTCAACAGGCACGACAGCATGAAAGACCCCATTTGCACAAGGTTGGATGGATTGACTACCATTTCCCATTCCTCCTCCTCACACAGAGCAGAATAGGGACTGTTCCCCCTACACTTGGCAGATATGGATTGACACCTGTCCTCAGAGACCATGATACACACTGACACAGAGCAGAATAGGGACTGTTCCCCCTACATCGGGTCACTTGGCAGATATGGATTGACACCTTGTTACAAACTGCTATTTGTAACGGGCCCTTTAAATGGCAAATTGCCCTGCTTCCCTGGGTTGTGGAGAAGCCTCTTTGCCAGCCTCCTCCCGCATGACTATGGCCCCTGGGAGATTGTGAAAATGTATGCACTTTTATTTGGTGTGTATGGCCCTTTAAGACTGTCGGTGGGCATATTGGGGCTTATGGACTCTTTATGTGACTGGTGCTGGCCCTTTAAACACCTTTTTTGGGACATCAGGAAGATTGGGACACTGCCCCTTTAAGGCCGTGTCCCCAGACTTGTTGGGGACACTGCCCCTTTAAGACGGTGTCCCCTGTGTCCCCAGACCTGGTGCAAACCCTTTGTGCCTGCCTGGCTATTTCCCACTTGGTTCAGTAAATGGGGCTTACTGAACCAAGTACCACACAGGCAGACCACCCAGAAGTGGAAGTGTGCAGGAAATTTACCTCCCAGAAGCTGCGGTTAACCGCAGCTTAATTGACAATGCTGGGAGGTCTTTGTTCGTTTGCCGAACACGTGGCGGCGGCCATCTTTGATCATTCGACGAGGTCAGCGGTATGTGTAGCCAAATTCATGGAACTAAAATCGGCTACACATTTCCGCGAACACCGCTGAGCTCTACCTTCTCCTCTACTGGTTTTACAGCTGCAGAGACTAAGTCCCATTCGGCGATGGGACTTAGTCGTTTTTTCAGCCTGAAATAGACTGACCGCACAGCCCAAATCTATGGAACTGTTTTGGGCAGGAAAATATGCTTGCGGTCGGTCATAAAGGGACCTCCAGCTAACTTTTTAACCCCTGGATGGATTTGGCTGATTTTTGGTTTCAAATATGTAATTATGAAGATGGGATGTGTCGTTTTAAAGTTACAGTGTATGTCTAAAAACTGTATTTTTACTGCCTGTGTTTAAACGTCATTTCGTTCAAAGTGGAGAGAATGTTAAAAAAATATATTTTTGTTCGGAGTGTGAGAAATGCTTTTCAGCCGCTTCTAATCTTAAGCATCATTTGAGGAGCCATACAGGAGAGAAACCTTATTTGTGGTGTGTTTAGTATTGTTCTGATCAGTTTAATACCTTCCGCGTCTCCTATCAGTGGTCGTGTACACGGCATTGATTTTTGTAACAGGGAGATGGAAGAAGAGGCTTGGTCGGTCCTCTTACTGCAAATTTGGGGCACTGCGCGGTCAAGCTAATGTGACACCAGATAGGAGTGGTGTGTTTAGTACTATTTTTATCAGTTTAATACCTTCCGCGTCTCCTATCAGTGGACGTGTACACGGCATTGATTTTTGTAACAGGGAGATGGAAGAAGATGCTTGGTCGGTCCTCCTAACTGGAGACTGTGTTGCTGTACGGGTGGCAGGTGGAGCCATTTATAAAGTACACACTGCTTTGCAGACCAGGTATCAGTGGTCAGATGGACCCTTGCCCCAACACTGTGTGCCAGACATGCCATTACTTCCTTTTGCACAGTCGAGTACAGGTTGGGGATTGCCTTTTGTGAAAATAAATTTTGGCCGGGTACCTCCCACTGCGGTGTCCCAATAGCTACAAATTTTTTGAATGCCTCAGACTCCACCAGATTGTATGGTAAAAGCTGGCGGGCTAATAGTTCAGACAAGCCAGGTGTCAGACGCCGGGCAAGGGGGTGACTTTCTGACGCTTGCAGACAACTAACTGCTATTCAATCTATAACAGTGAAAAAAGTTTTTTGTTTTTAAATGCAAGCTATTGTGACACCAGTGAGTGGTGGCACTGGGCACCGTATCCACTGTTAGCGTAACACACCCGCTTTAAGGACACTGACTGCTATTCAATCTATAACAGTGAAAAAGTTTTTTGTTTTTAAATCCAAGCTATTGTGACACCAGATGTAATTGGTGGCACTGACTGGGGAAATGGGCACAGTATGCACTGTGAGCCTGACACAGAAGCTGGCAGCAGTGGCAGACAACTAAGTGCATTTACATTACATAGAAAAATAAAATTAAAAAAAGCATACCCTTATCCCTAACCTAGCTATGCTTTTCCCTATCTTATGAACAGCAGCTACACTTTCCCTCCTCTTACTAAGCATGCAGCTTGAGAATGAATCTAAAATGGATGCCTTCCAGGAGGTGGGAGGGTCTGCTAGGGAGGGTGTGCTGCTAATTGGCTGGAATGTGTCTGCTGACTGTGAGGTACAGGGTCAAAGTTTACTCAATGATGACGAATAGGGGGCGGATCGAACCGCGCATATGTTCGCCAGGAACCGTTCGCCAGCGATCCGTTCGGTACATCACTAGACCTAATAGGAGGTAGATAATGAGAGGAGAGTTAGTGGCTGAAGGGTACCCCGGGTGCCGGCAGGCTCACACTGGAGCTCAGGGGAACAGAGGAGTTAGCCAAAAGGCTAGTCTCCTGAAACCCTGAGTGAAGCGCCCATAGCCCATGGGGAGGGTTAACCGCCGGGCGCTAGAGAGTGGGGTAGGGGAGTGTGAAAAACAAAGGGGGTAGCTGAAGTAAACCCCCCATAAAAACCACCACAATTAGAGGGGACTTCCCCAAAGAAACGGAGGAAGCCCAAAGAAGGCAAAAGGGCAGTAACCCCAAACCACAGAACATGAAAAATAACTAAACATAATATATATGCATATATAACATAAAATAAATAAATATAAAATGAAAATTAAAATATACAAGAAGTATATATACAAAATATATAATATGAAAATTAATTATAAAAAATATATATAAAAATAATATATCATATGATAACTAGAATAATTAATATAAATCATAAATAAGTCATACTAAATCCCCAAACCACCCACTATAAGCAGGAGGCAGTGGTACTCTGACCTGTACTGATGCGGAGCTGCTAAGAAAGAGGAAATTATGCATGGGAAGGGGAGTTTTATAGTACCTAACTTTTTTCTGATTGGTTGTTTTTCTGTGCTGCTGTGGAGTTCTAGTAAAGAGAGACTTAAGCAAATACGAAGCCTCCTGTCATGTTAAAAATTTGAATTGTAATCTTAATAGTTGATAACATGAGAATTATGCTGACTTATTTACATCAATTATTTAGTTAAATGAGAAAAATATCATTTGCATAACAATTTGGAACAGGGTATATATATATATTGTTCAAGGTAGTTTCAACCAATATATATATATATATATATATATATATATATATATACACACACACACACACACACACACATATATACATACATATACCATAGGTGTACCAAGGGGGGTACCGAACGAGTTCAAGGCCAGAGATGAGGTTGCGGCAGGATTCGAATCCTTGATCCCACTCATCACCGCTAACAAGAATGTTAATTGGATCAATTATATTTACTATAATCAGCAACGCTTTGTCAATTACACGAGAGCTGCCCTCCAGGGCTTGGCAGAACAGTTACAGACTACCTCCCAAATGACATTTCAGAATTGAATGGCCTTAGACATGATACTAGTAGAGAAGGGGGCGTGTGTAAAATACTTCCCAATACTATGACATGCTGTACCTTCATCCCAGACAATACAGGCCCCAATGGTAAGGTAACTATGGCCATAGAGAAATTAAAAAGTCTCTCTGATGAATTAACAAAGAACTCAGGAATCACCAATTCATGGGACAGATGGTTTGGTTGGATAAGTGGATGGCAGAAAACTCTCCTTCAATTAGGTATGGCGGTTCTTACTGTGGTTATTCTCTTTCTCTTCCTGACTTGCTGTGTGATGCCCTGTGTGCAGAAATACTTACAGAAGACTAAGTCAGAACATTGACCACACCTACATTCCTACATCAGGATATTGACAATATAGACTGTGACACACCACACACACCTCTTCATTCCCAACACCTCAAAAAGACAACTACTTCCTTAAAGGGACAGCATAGGGACAGCGTCTGTCTCCACGGGTAGAAGTCTGACGCGGGAGATGTAGTGGGTTAGCGTTCGAGGCCTGTTCAGACAGATGAGCTGCAGCCAAGTAGAGACATTATTAGGGTCAGTTAGTTGTTGTCTCTTTAGTAAATAGTCATTTTAAGGAGGGACTGTTGTGGACACAAATATTAACTCAATTTATGTTGGTAAAATGCCTATTTACTCAGCATACCTACAATCAGCATTATTCAACTTTATATGTGATTTACCTAAAATGGACTCTAGGGAGTTTCCTTTTGACATTGACTAACACCCTCATTAACAAGATAGTGCTGGAATATGGGGGAGATCTCCAAGATAACAGTGACATCACACCCGGTAGGAAGAGCAATAAATGAACCACTTAACACCTAACCAATTATTGATGTATTATTTCATGTTATCTCTGACAAAGCATATGATGTAATTTTGCTTTATAAGGGGCATGCCGTCCCCTCAGAATAAACATTCCTCAAGTTTTTCATTAACCCGAAACCTGTGTCTGGTGTGAATTACTTTAGGAGCGTGCACACACTACTTCTTTAATTTGGCCGGGGGCAGATACACAAGATAATTGATTGATTCCACATATATTAAGGCCTTTTGGCCTGTATTTGTGGGAGGGGCATATGACACACTTTCCCTACTTAAGGGACACCCCTAACCTGGCTCCATACCGTTCAAGGTCAGCGCTGCATGAGGATCCACTTCCAGTTTCCCATACGGCGCCATCTTGGTTTTCAGAAACCCACGATTTCTTCAAGGGTAGCTGTGTCCTGCAAGCCCTTCTTGAAGGTCTTTTCCGCCCGTCCAGCTCCTTGTATACTCCGGTCTTCGTCGAAGATAACGTCCCAGGGACTTCAAAATCGTAAGTTCGACGCCTGGATCATTCCCACGGCGTTTCGTTTTCTAACGGGTCCTCACTTTACGGCTCTGCGGCCTTACAGCAAGGTCGCAAATCATACGTGGTTTTTCCCATTTCGGTTCATTAATTCGTGCTATAATCCTTTCGGTATGTTTCTAATGTATTCCATATGGTACTCATGCATCACCATTTCGTGTCATTTCATTTTCATGCATTTTACCGAAAGCACTCATTCATGCTGCCTTCCGTTCGGTTTAATTCAATCGGTACATATCTAGCATCTAGATCGGTCAAACTTGACGAATAACACTGCTCCTTCTGTTCATTATAATGGAGCTTTCGGCAGTTTGCTCAGTTATGCACGCATTCGTTCACTTTTTTTTTCCATACGGTAAACTCTGGTTCTGTTTTATAGTAGACCAATTCGGTTCATATACCTTGCTATGCACTGTTATAAATTTGTTTAAATCGGTCATACTTATATATACATACTTATTCATATCATACTAGGTTTTACATCTTGATCAATATTTTCTCATGTATATTGGTTAATTTATAGTTAATTTAAGTTACTTATTATAGATATTTTAGGTACATTACAGTAATGGTTTATGGCTTATTTCTAAAGTCTTATGAATATCATGCTTTTATTCAACCATGTACATCAGGAATACATGGCTCTTACATTTTCAGACCATTTCTTGACATACTCAGATGGCATACCACGAGTATACAAGAACACGGTCTTATCTTTCACAGATTTCGGGTTGAATCACACGCTTTGGTTCAACCATTCATACGTCACAAAAACTTTTTTTTTTGTCACTTCACAGAATTCAACCTCATCCACATCATCCCAATTTTATGCCACGGCGCATATATATATTCTATACATAATCATTCCAACCCTCCCTGCACTTTTAATACTCAAACCCTAGCATTTCCCACATCACTTAGTGACATACGTATCATCTGGTCACCCTCTGTAGACACACATACAGGGCAAGCCCCTACTACCCGGTTCAAACTCAGCTTTACGCCTAGCATGGGCCAGTCATGTTACTATCATACACATAGTCTGTTTACCTCCCGCAAATACTGGTAGAAGCCTAAACCTCACTTTTACATACTACAGGTCTCACAGGATCCATGCTCACTCTATCACTTTTGTTTCTACCCATTTAGGTTTATCCAGGTATTGTTATACCTGTCAAATCTCAAAGCTTTATACATACTACCAGGTACGTAAGCCTGCTCACGTTGTAGTTCACATACGTTTCATTTTCCAAGTTAGGGGTATAGGCCCAATAGGTATTTCCCTTCTTGGCATTCTGCCTATCGTTTAGTGGTCCGCAAGGCCAACACCCCGCCTCAACGTTTCAGAGGCAAACGCCCAACGGGCCACACGTGAGTTAGCCACCTCGCAATATTATAGAGAGGGCCTCACCTGTCACTCCCTTCCCCTGTTTTTCTTTTACTATCACCGAGAGGCCTACGATTCCTGCCACTACGACGGGTGGCCTCAATATCCCCTCGCGCCAATGCATAGATAGAGCCTCTCATAGCCACATGGCAACTAGCAGGGCCTCACGTGTCACCAAACAAGATTAATTTTTCGCCTTTCCGGCCTAGTTAGCCTGCCAGTACCACCCCTGGGTTCCATAGACTAACCAACATATTTTGTCATTTAGTATGTCTCAAGAAGGTGTAGAGGATTTCTCCCTACCAGGCACCCCGGCTAGAGCACACTCCCCATCACAGGGAGGAGAGGTGGCTAGTCCAGCATCTTTCAGGTCACGGACAATCCCTTGCATAACCAACAAACTCAGGAGACGGCAAATCCCGTTCCCTGCAACAACAAGGAAAGCGACAAGTTACTGCACTGCACACCTCCACCTCTACCGATAACATTAATGCCGGGGAAGGGACTAGCCAGTCTAACCCGGGAGAAATACACAGCATGCTCTCTTCCCTCATGGCATCCATGAGCAAGGTCAATTCCAGGCTGGAGAAACTCGAAATCGGTCACCACAGCCCTTACCATGGCTAGGCCGGCCGCTGCGACCCCTCCAACAATGGTCGAGTTGCAATCAGTTTCTCCAGCCACCACCTCTGACGATCAAGAGGTTAACCCTGCTCATACCTGAGCACCTCAAAAGAGATATCCTGGAAGGTAAAGATGTCAACTTGGCTTCATTGCTGATTGCCTCCCAGGATGTGGTTGAACATAAGACTTACGCTTATGATGATATTTCTGTGGTGGTCAAATCTAGGGATGCCAGATTAAACAGGAAACTGACCATCCCTGAATTTGTGTTGGCATTTGGCATTTATCGTGATGTTATCTGTGCAGTATATCCCCACAGACGTGAGGAGTTTGATTTGTATATGCACAAGCTGGTGGACCTGGGCAACAAATATGGTGGGTCAGCTTTCTATGATTACCATAGATCTTTTTCTGCCAAGGTGTCTGGCGCTTTCTCCCAGTACGGGACAAGGTCCAACTGGAGCAAGACCGATACGGTCATTTTCTGCAGACACTTTGCAGGTCTAAGAACGCCGGCTTGTGCATACTGCTCCTCCATGGCTGATACGGCTTATTTCTGTCCAACCACTGCGAACGAACCTACCCCCTCGCAGGGCACTAGTTCTGCTGGCTCTGCAGAAAAAACACCCAAAGACAAACTGGGACTGGGACAGATATGTAATAACTTTAATGTAGGATCATGTAATTACAGTGGATGTCGGCTTTTGCATATATGTTTAAAATGTTACAGGGCTCATGCCAAAACCATGTGTCCAAATAAAATGTATCCTAAACGATAAACATTTCTGTACTTACGACATTACTGTCACATCATCCATCTAGACATTTGGTAGAATTCATTATATCAGGTCCGTCAGAAGGATTCCACACAAGTCTCATACACATGCCTTCTGGAATCCTGGAATGTCCAAATTTACAATCCGCACAGCAAAATCCTACAGCGGCTGACACACTCATAGCCAAGGAAGTGGCAGAGGGCTTCCTATTGGGGCCCTTCCAGTCCCGTCCTTTCACCACATGGCGGACAAACCCCATTGGTATTGTCACGGGGAAATCTTCCCACAAACAGAGACTTATCATCGATCTATCTGCACCACACACCTCTGCCACTCCTAGTCTGAACTCCCTCATACCCGCTGAGGAATTTTCACTGCAATTCCACCATAGATCACGCCATTACGGCTATCATGCAGGCAGGGGTCGGAGCATGGCTCAGCAAGACCAATATAACAAATGCTTTCAAGTTGCTGCCTATCGATCCTACACTCAGGCACCTACATGGCATCAAGTGGGCCGGGAACTACTACTTTTTCTCACGTAGTCCAGCCATTTTCGACGTATTCACCGAAACCCTATGCTGGTTATTATTAAATATAGCCAGATGCCCTACAGTCATACATTATCTGGATGATTTCTTACTGGTCGAGGAGAATATTTCACCTCCCAGTAGCCTCAAAGAAACCATCAGTCTTTTCACACAGTTGGGTGTTCCAGTCTCCCCCACCAAGACTGAAGGACCGGATACCTTCATCACATTCCTGGGTATCATACTAGACTCAGCCACCATGCAAGCGATCCTGCCACGTACCAAGGTAGAAAACATTCTTACAAACATAAATCTCTACATACAACTCGGTAACTGCAACCGCAAAGCACTACAGTCTCTGCTGGGGTCACTAAAGTTTGCCATGCGCATCATACCTCAAGGCCGTGCTTTCATCTCACGACTCCTTCACATGTTCACACTTTTCAGACATGATGCACACAGGTTATCCCTGGATGCCGCAGCCACGGCAGACCTACTCATGTGGAGAAACTTTTTAACCACCTGGAATGGTAAAAGTATGTTCCTCCCTGAATTGTCTGACTACTCACCTACCATCTGGTCAGACGCGGCGTCTACCACAGGTTTTGCAGCAATTTACGGGAACGAATGGCTTTGGGGTAGCTGGCCTTCAGAAGTTAAGGACCTGGAAGGTTTTTCCACTACCTCAACTCTGTTTGAGATATATCCCATAGTGGCGGCTTCTGTGGCATGGGGGCATTTATGGGCAGGTTCGCCAGTACGTTGCTACTCAGACAACTAAGCAACCTGCCACATTATTAACAAAGGCCGATCCAAATCACTGACTATTATGAGATTCCTGAGGAAACTCACTTGGTTGGCTGCATGTCATAATTTCTTCTTGTTTTGTGTTCATGTTCCAGGTGTATGTAACACGGCTGCTGACAATTTGTCTCGTTTTAATTTCCAGGCTTTTCATCAAATCCTCCTGTCAGCTGCACTCACAGCCACGACCACTCCACTATTCCACCAGCTAGTAATGGACTAGACGCTATCATGCAACATAGCAGAACATTGGCCCAATTAGCATTGTCTACTAATACCCGTAAAACATACGACAGAGCTTTCATTTTATTTAAAAGATTCCTTTCGGAACACAACATCTTACAACCTTTCATCATGACATCATTGTTGGGCTTTGCTTCTTTTTGCCACCTCAAACTCAAATTATCATACAACACAATCAAACTATATCTGACAGGCATCCAACATCACATGCTAACTTTACAACCCAACAGTTCGAGTTTCATGTCCGCCTACCAAATTAAGAACATCCTTAGGGGTATTCAGAAATCCGAACCTCCTCGTACGGCCCAGAAACTACCTACAGATTTCCATATTTTTAAAGACTTATCGAACTTACTAGATTTAAAACCTTTTTCCAACAGCAAAAACCTTGTCATTAAAACCGCCATATACGTAGCTTTTTATGGCTTCTTGAGACCAAGAGAATTTACCGCCATCAGCACAACACAGTCCACTCACATCTTACTTCATTCACACTTAACAAAACACACGGACTCTTATATCTTGACCCTGCCTCATTCCAAAACCAGTCAACATGCACCTCCAGTAGAGGTTAAGTACTATCCTACCCACAACAGGTGGTGCCCCGTCAAACTACTCGATTCATATACCCAGCATAACAACGCATCACCAGATCAACCACTTTTCAGTCTACAAGGTTCCGTACTCACTACCACCACCTTCATGACCCACGTCAGGTCCTTACTTACCCAACTGGGCCTCAAATCAACTAACTATTCGGGCCACTCCTTCCGCATAGGAGCGGCCTCCACAGCATCCAGTGCAAACATCCCAGTTCATGTTATCAAGTCACTGGGGCGCTGGAAATCATAAGCTTACTCTAGATACATACCTAACCCGGTACAAGAAGTAAGATATGCTTTTCAAAACATGTCTGGTTAAATGTATGTATATTGTTGGCATGTAATAAATTAGATTTTCTATTTTTGCCCTCTTTATTTACAGGCCTATCTCATCGTCGGTTCCGGCACACCACAACCAACTATCATGAGCCCTTACCACAACTATATATATTATATATAAAACCAGATCAGAGGGGATGAGCCAGATTGGCGAAATGTGAGTCAGGGGTTCTGACAAGCACATGTCATAGCCACTGTTTCACGAGTGAGCTCACATTCGGCTTATAATGGCGTTAACAGAAATGTACCAATACCTCTCCTCATATATTGAAAAAACAAATGGCTAGCATTACAATCTTCAGCTTTCTTTCATTATATCTAATCTAGGGGTGGGAGGCATCTCTTATTCATCTATTTAGGAGTAACAGGTATTTTGGGTTAAGGGTGCCCTCAAAGGCACAGAATTAGTATTTACTTTTTCTCTCCTTGCCATCACTCCTATTGCTACAGACATGTATTGGCTACATTGTTTGGCAGTGACTATTAGCTAATACCATGTTGCTTTTTTGTACCCACTAAATTACTAAACTTTTAGTTGCACCATATGTAGCAAGACCATTTAGCCTGTAATACAAACATTTTGTGATATCTTAGTATTCCTATTGCAGCACAGCACATTATTATACACTACTTTTTTTTTTTTTTTAAAGGAGGGAAATGTTCCCTTATCCCTTTGGAGTTTAGATTTAGATTTTTCAGATTATCTTTTTATTATCCTGAACTCACAAAGCTACAGCCTGTACTATCTTACTCTGTATTCATTATCCCTATATTTGTGTATAACTACCAGATTTTCGTGTACACATAATTATAGCTACACTCAGGATAATTGTTTTGTAAATATGTACATTATTATTTCTGTTTGAATTTTCTTTCCCTTTTCTTTTTGTTGTTTTGACTTATTTCACCTCTTAATCACTCTATTAAAAGTTAAATTTTATTTTTTAGAAATACCTAGCCTAATTGGTTGATATTTGCCCCATCCAGGAGCTCATGGCATAGCTCCTGGAGCTATTATTTCTCGCTCTCTCCTGGCAGTTCTTTTTTCTCATTTAAAAAGAATAGAGAAAATACTGGGTATGATAACATTATATAAAAAAAATAGTTCAATCAAAATTAAAGAGATACAGGCCAGAATACATTCTCTTAAAGCCAGAAATGAAAGAAGGGAGTCAGAATACTCACTACCGCATCATTGATAAAATCATGACTTTTCATCATGACTTAATAAAATCCTGGCATTTTATTACAAGACAGGGAGGCTCAGATTATGCAAGTTTAAAGCATGTTTATAATCAGAAAGATAGATGATATATCTCTTTGAAATAAAATTATTTAAAAGACATATTCCCTGGGCCAATCTGCCAAACTCATGATGTCTTCTAGTCAGTATTAAAAAGGAAAAGCTTTAGATGCAATGGCATGGTATGATCTCCTCATATGCTGAAATACCTGGTCTTTTAAAAAAAACATATAATCCATCGCTTTAACTTTGTTGATGAAACAGAATGGAAAAGATAACTGAATTAAATAAGATATTACCAACATGTTGTCTAAAGTCTTTGGCTCTAGTTTCATATTCTTCGAGATATACACCACACAAAAATTACTTATATTTACAAAGATTGGATTAACAAAAAAAAAAAAAAAAAATAGATTTCATGGGTTTCAGCCACCTGAAAATATTAGATTTGATGAAGATATAAATCTAACATTTCTTTTTCATCAATTGATCAAGGAATTTTAAAACTAAATTCACATTCCAGCTGGATTTATGCATCGGTTTTGGAAGTCTGGAAATTCAAGTTCATTTCAGCACATGATCAGAAAAGGGGATTTAAAAAAAAAAAAAAAAAAACAGTAGCATGTGAGGAAAACCTTTATCCAATGTAGGAAGTTTTTAACCGTTGGATTAATTATTCACTGTAGATTCGCTTTTACATATTAGCTTATGGTCACATGCGCGGAACATGTTTTCTAGGCATGCGCAGAGCGCACGTGTGGCTGTCGGATGCCGCGCGCATTTGCATAAGGGTATCGACTGCATGGTTCTCTCTAATGATTGGCGTCTGCCACGCGCATGTGTACATGACGGTGTACCGTAGCCATCAAGCATGGGCTACATGGACAAGGGGCCGCGCTCGTGCAGATGAATCCGTTCTGGAGGGGGGAGTCTTTCTAATGGTTAAAGATTTGCTCATTTGAATCTTTAATGGCTATCTTTCATTGGACATAGGTTTCTCAACACAGTTGTTACTGTGTAAGTTAATTACACTAATTATGGTTTGGTTAATGGATTTGTGTACATATAAATTATGTGTGATATATGTATTTAATAGCTTGACAAAGACCATGTAGGTTGAAACATTGTGTTACATTAGGCTTCAATAAATTTGCCATTTCTGAACATTGGAGTGCCTAAACCATGTTGTATCTCATGCTTATTGTTATTGGGAACTGGTGCTTGGTCCTGGTTTGGTTGCACCCTGGCTCAGAGTGATGGGATGGAGTGCAGTTCCTTATTGCTTTTTGGACAGAAATGGGGAAACACATAATTTAAACCTAGTGACCAATCTTGATGTTAAGTAGGTAGGTAGGTACCTTACATTAAGATCGGTCCCTACCGCTAATACTTCTGGATCGTGTCTCCATCTAAAGAATTTTGGAATTCTTGTGGCAAATAAATTACTTTGAAGTGGGCCCCGTAGTTTCAGGATTTTAACTAAGACAATACTATCTAGCCAGTCACTGTGATCTATCCAATCTGCTAAAGTAATTGGACAAGCCTGGCAAACATTTAGTTGGCACAAATATACTGCGTCCTAAGCAAAACTACCAACATTTATTTCTGGTTAAAGGCTTCAAATATAGTTCGGTCTTAGAGTCCCAAAGATCTTTTTTTTCCAAGCAAATGATATGTAGTTTATTTTCTCTGTCTTCCACCAGTGGAAATACCTACTTCCCAGGCTACTTCAGAATTCTATCACATTCTAAAGATTGCACTTCCATTCCATTTGTCAGTGTCTTGAAGCCACCAATCATATTTCTCTTGAGCTTCTTGGCCTAATGGCACCATTTCAGATTAATATAGGTCGAGACAAAGATAATTTGCATTTAGCTCTAGAAAGCTCTGTAATAAAAAGATCCTGTAAATTATCACCTAGATAGAGGCTGATAGCATAACACTTGTTCTGGCCAAATTGCCTAAAGATATGTTTGATTAGTTCAAGGTCTGCTAAATAGCTTATACATTTTTACATATATTTTCCAGGTGATAAACCTTGTTTGTTCAATTCTGTTTTTATGAACAGGCTCATATACATAGAGGAACATTTTTGTTATAGGTCCTTGGAGATCTAAAATGGTCTATGGAGGTCTAAATTGTCCTAACAATTTTAAGGCAAATTCTAAAGGGACACTAGAGCCATCAAAGCATAACTTTAGCTTAATGAAGAAGTTTTGGTGTAAAGATCATGCTCCTGCAGATTCCACTTTTTAATGTTTTGCCATTTAGGAGTTAAATCACTTTTGTTTCTGTGTTGTATCAGATGTTAATGAATAATTAGAATAATTTTTCTCCTACTCTGTAAATTAAGCTTTAATCATACACAGGAGGCTTTAAGGCTATTAACAGAGCAGGATATACAAAATTCTAAAGTAAAAATAATGTGCAAAAAAGGAAGTTTGAACATTAGATCTCTTTACAGGAAGTGTTTAGGAAGGCTGTGCAAGTCACATGTAGGAATGTGCGGGTAGGGTTGTATAAACAATGTGATCAAAGAAGAAAAGAAAAACACACCCATAAAGGATTAACCATAATACATAAGCCATTCAGAACATTGCACATCCCATATCCGAACACGTGACTCTAAGCCATTCATCTTTCTTTGCTGCTGCTCCCTCAGTTAAGTATCCGTTGTGAGTTTGATCTGTGATGATTGTGTTTTTGCTGTATATTTACTTGATGTATTAGAATTCTTATTTATTTTTAAATATAAATAGAAAAGTCCTGCGCTCACTCCCATCACTCCTGGGCTGCAGCAACGACCATAGTACACATCAGCTCCAATACATATAGTAAAAACCAAAGGAAAAAAGTTATCTGCGCTCTCTTTAATCCCTATGTATATTTAGACAAATGTAGGTCATTTGGCAAGGCAGACCCCCCTAGACGGGTCCTACTCTGACCCTTCACCTTGCTTCCTTGAGCTTCTGGAAAAGATCTCTAATGAGACAGAAAGGGGTATTTTTTATATACACCCCTATATACTTATTAACCCTTAATAGGGAACACATGGGATGGGCGGCAGCATTGTAACCTAGCTGTGTGATACAAAAAGTCAATACAAATACTTTCTTTAGCTCTGCTTCTTCTCCCCAATTCCTCTCTGTTGGTGTCCCACAAGGTGCAGTCTTTGGTCCCCTACTGTTCTCCATCTATACTGCCTCCGTTGGTAAACTCATTAGCTCCTTTTGGCTTCCGTCATTTCTATGCGGATGACACGCAAATCTATCTGTCCTCTCCTGATCTCTCTCCCTAACGGTGCTACCATCAGTTTCACCACGCAGGCTCGCTGCCTAGGTGTTTACTTTGACTCTGATCACTCCTTCATGCCTCATGTTCAGTCTATTGCCAAATCCTGCTGCTTCCATCTCAAAAACATTGAGCGTATCTGACCCTACTTAACACCAGATGCGACTAAGGTGCTGGTTCATTCCACTGTCCTTTCTCATTTGACTACTGTAATCCGCTTCTCAGTGGTCTTACATGCTCCCAAATTGCGCCGTTACAGTCCATAATGAATGCGGCGAAGAGGCTCATCTTCCTGTCTGCCCGCACCTCCCACTTCGGTCAGTCCCTACATTGGCTTCCTGTAAGATATAGGGTGTGACAAATCCTCTGTCCCTGGGGTATAAATCTATCATCTGGTTTGTCTGTTGTTCACCTAAAACACCTTTAATTTACTTGCTAGTTCGTCTGGTTGTTCACCTAAAACCCCTTTCATTCACTTTCTAGTTTGTCTGTTTGTTCACCTAAAACCCCTTCCATTCGTATAGTCAAACACGTGGTGGCGGCGGCCATTTTACTTAGTCGGGCGGTACTTTGGCTATTTTAAATAGACCGGTTGCACAGCCTAATTCTCTGGAACTGTTTTGGGCATGAAACCATTCGTGCGGTAGGTCAAAAGAGACTTTCAGAAATTTCCTGATCCCCTGCTCTGATCTGCGTGATTTTTGGATATGTTGTTCACCCAGATCAGAGCTATCAGGTGACGTGACTTGTATATAAATCCAACCTGTGTCATTAAACCTTCAGACTTCTTCACCCTCAATACGGAGTTCTGTCTCTTATTGTGGGGAATCGCGATAACACAATCGTAAGAGCTGTTCCTGCTTCTCTCATGGAGGACTCTGGGATCGCTACATCACCTCTCACTCTTGGGAAAAGGACGTCTCTGGCGGTGAAACCCTGCTACTACTAGAGGTACCTCTACATAGGGCTCAATTTAAAATTCTGGTTCTTGTTTTCAAATCTCTACATAATACTGCTCCCACCTATCTATCCTCCCTTATACACAAGTATATCCCGTCTAGGCCTTTATGCTCTGCTGAAGACTTACGTCTATCTTCTATCCGTACTCCCATCTCTGATGCTTGCCTTCAAGATTTCTCCAGGGCTGCACCGTTGCTGTGGAACTCACTTCCCTCCTCTGTTAGATGCTCACCCAATCTCCACTCTTTCAAAAAATCATTAAAAACCCACTTCTTCATAAAAGCTTATCAATTAAACTGTTAATAGCTCCCAACTGATTCCTCTCTTGCAACGGTCATTAGTCTAATACTATCCTTACCTTTTGTGTCACTTTACCCCACTCCCTCTAGCATGTAAGCTCATTGAGCAGGGCCCTCAACCCCTCTGTTCCTGTGTGTCCAACTCGTCTGGTTACAACTACAGGTTTGAAAAGCGCTGCAGAATTTGTTGGCGCTATAGAAATAACATAATAACAATAATAAAATAAATAAGCTAATGCCAGTCATTGACTATGGGGATGTAGTATATGCAACTGCACCGCAAACCCACCTTAATAAACTTACTACATTGTATAAATTAATTCTGTCGCTTTGTGCTACAATGCAATTACATGACCTACTAGGTGACATAAAAGAGCTGAACTGGCTATTGCTGGAATCTAGTTGTTCCCAACTCCTATAACCTCTGATTCAGTACCAGCAGTTTATTTAGTCTACCTCAATACAAATAGAAAGTGGCTTGATCCTCATTTTGCTACAGAGCACCACGATTCTGGAACTACCTCCGGCACACTTTAAAATCTTCCCCAAGCCTAAAATCCTTTAAGAGATCCCTCTCTACACATGTCAAAACAGAATGCACCTGTAATAGTAGTTTAAAAAAAAAAAAAAAAAAATATATATATATATATATATATATATATATTTATTTATTTATTTATTTTTTTTTTCTTACCTGATCTATGTAACATTTTGTATATGTTTTGTTTATTATTATTTTTTTTGTATTTTATTGTACCCTTTTGTAACAATGCAATGTTTTGTGGACCCAGCGTATACTTCAAAATGAGAGAAATCTCAATGTATCATTCCAAGTTAAATAGCACATAAATAAATAAAATAATCTCCATAGAATAAATGCGTAAAGATGGTTCCACTACTCATTTCTTTGATTCTCCTGAGAAAGCAATAAATTGGTTGGACATGCAGCCTAGGTGTTTTTTGGTCGATCTTTATTTTATTAAGACATTAAGTCAGAACAGAACGAAGAAAGGAGTTAGAGCAAATATAAAATGTTTTAATGCAGATAACGTTTCTACGGCCTCATGTTTTGTGAAATAAATAAGCTCGACACTTATTGTAAGTGGGGAAAACATGCTGTACAGCCTAAGTCTTTATAAGCATATGCTGAGTAGATAAAGATAAAGGTTTGTCAGAAGTGGTATGGGGGGTTTCTATTAACTAGCCACTCACAACACTATACTTTTGTTTCCTTTTACATCAAGGTAGCAAGTACACCAAATTTGTTTGGGTTGTGGGTAATAAGCCCAGAACACCAATTGTTTTTCTGGGTAGGGTGGGTTTCAATTTGTCCTTTTTTTTCTTCTGCTTATATTTATTATTTTGGTTTAATATATTTTGTTTTCTTTTATTAATTCTCTTAAGTTGTATCTATTATATTTGTTGGGTGAATAATTTTTGCTTTTTTCCCCCCACTCTCTATACAAAACTATGTGTCATGGCACAGCCCGAGCCCTTTTAGAGACCTGGCTAGGTTTGAACTCACGGCTCCAGCATCCCAGTCAGGTTCTCTGCTGATTTAATTCTGCAACTATAGAAAACAATAATAAAAGTGCCGGAATTCAAGTAATTTATGGCAACCATGAAGCTTCTAGCTATATTGAGGTTTTTGAATCCTTTTTATAATGATGTTTGAGTATTTTTAATGTGTGCCTCTCTGTTCCTTGGAGATAATTAGCTTTAACACAATTATCTCCCAGACACAGATCTTTGGGAAGGGCTTGCATTGTATTGTGTAGAGACCCCCTGCTGGGGGTTGTGCATATAAGCAGGTAACTTGGCCATCATAAACCAGTTGTTTTACACCCTTCACTCAGTCTGGGCTAGTGTTTGGGTAGATCAGCTAGACTTTCTGCAGGAGAGCTTAATCACTTGAAGCTGTACACAGGACCCTCTTCCAGGGTGGTAAGTGACGGGGAGATCCCAGCTAAGCTGCGCCTGCTAGGGGCTGAAGTGCTCCTATGTCCCAGAGAAGAACTAGGAAGCAAGGGTGATGCAGGTACCCAGTCGGGGTGCCAGGTGGTCAGTCACATTGGTGGCAGCGGCGGATGGCTTCCTAGCGGTCACGTCCTGTTCCATTCTGCGGATATGTCTGGCCTTGGCTTCTGGTATCCCGTACTCTTTTTACAATTCTTGTTTAGTTTTTCTTTCTTTTTATGCTGGGTTTTCTGGGTTCATTCCGTTTCCCAGTCTCTTGGATTCTTTAAATATTTGTTTTTTGTTGTCACACCCGTTCCTTTGCCAATTAATCCTTTTTGTTTCATTCTGTTCCTGCAAGCAGTGGTCTCATTTCCTCTGCTCCTTTCTTTGCAGGTAAGTACTGTGTGTGTTTTATTGTTTTTTAGTCATGCATATCTAGGCAGTTCGGACACACCGTAATTGGAATACTTTGGCGCAGTGGTGGGCTGCATACATTTTGGCCATATATGTATGTCTGAAAAAACAGGGGTGGGATACCGCGCCAATGTAATAGGTAATAAGGTGACAATAGAGAATATATAAATATATGTATATACATACAGAATAGTCCAACAGTATACTGATTGACGTCAACCTTTTAAAGAACAAATAAAATATGGACAATAATAGTGCAGTATATCAAAATAAAATATTGTGAGATATTCAGGAAACTAGTGGAAGGACTAACTCACACTTTTTTTATTTGTTCTTTAAAAGGTTGACGTCAATCAGTATACTGTTGGACTATTCTGTATGTATATACATATATTTATATATTCTCTATTGTCACCTTATTACATTGGCGCGGTATCCCACCCCTGTTTTTTCACCTTTCTGATCATTAGCAGGTATTGGGAAGCCCTGCTGGTTTGCTGCTGCCATACTTACAGTCATTATAGAGAGAGCCTATACCTGTGTGTTTTTATATATATATATATATATATATATATATATATATATATATATATATATATATATATATATATATATATATATATATATATATATATCTAAATCTCCAATGTTTATTACATATATAGTACTTACTTAGTTAGGTCTCCTCTTGTATCTCGTCTTGTTTTATTTTGTCTTGTATGCCTAGTTCATGTAGTCCTGTTCTGTTCAAGTTTCCCTCATGTATTGTGTATAGTTTCAGGTGGTGCTTGACTTTGATATCTCTTCACCTTATCTAGAAAGAGGGAAAAGATAACCAAGTGGATAGCTGCAATAATGTTGGCGGACGGGACTATGGGTTCTGGGTACTGCTTTCTGTCCTTCTCCAGTTCTGGGTTCGTCTAGTCTTGTCTTATTTGGTGCTTGTTCTAGTCTTGCCTTGGTTCTAGTA
>OW240916.1:73977089-74068478 GCA_933207985.1 Pelobates cultripes | reverse complement strand
TCGGGCAAACAAGCCCCCCTTCGCCAGATGTTTGCATAGAACCCTGGTCGCCACTCTGACTTTATGATGGGCCCATTTAAAGCCCGTAAAGAGCTTCTGCAGTTTGTCTAGATACGTTTTCGGTAGGTGGATTTGCAGTGTCCTAATTAGATATTGGAACTTCGGTAGTAAGATCATCTTAACCGCTGCCAGTGTACCCAACCAGCACAACAACTTGCCTTCCAATCCTCTCATAGTATCTGTCAGGTCTCTCAATAGAGGGTCCTAGTTAGCTGCAAATAAGTCTATAGGGTTCTTGGTACGTTTGACCCCCAGGAAGGAGATATAGTCCTTCCTCCAATCTAGTGTGAAGGAATTCTGCAGGAGCTCCATTGTGTGGCCTGGGATTCCGATCTTTTGGTGACATTCAATTTCTAATAGGATGGTTTCCTGTAACTGGTTATTTCTTCTAAGAGATTTGGAAGGGATATCTGGGGTTGGGTTAGTGTAAGTAGGACATCGTCCACAGATAGATTGGTGGTATACTCCTTGTTGCCCATCTCCACTCCATGTATAGCAGTGTTGTCCCTGATTCTGGCCGCTAGCAGCTCCAGGGCCACAACAAGAGGGGGCATCCCTGCCTTGTCCCTTTGGTTAGCTGGAACAGTTCCTATAGGAACCCGGAGTTAAGTACTTGTGCTTTTGACGAGTTATACAATGCCTCCACTGCTGACAAGATCCGCCAATGTAGTCGGTTGAAGGCTTTCTCTGCATCGAGGGAGACCAGTAAGCCTTCCTGGGGTCGGTTTCGGAGACTGTGCATGATGAGTACTTTCCTGGTGTTGTCCGATCCCTGTCTTCCCATAACAAAACCGACCAGGTCGTTGTTGATAATGTGGGGCAAGATACATCCCAATCGGACTGCGTATACTTTTGGAAAAAGTTTTGCATCAGTGTTTAGTAGGGATATGGGTCTAAAATTTTGTGGTAGCGTCAGTGGTTTCCCAGGTTTCGGCAATGTGACTATATGGGCCCCTATCATTTCTGAGGGAATAGTGTTGCATATGAGCGCGCTGGAGTATGCGGTGCTAATATGTTGCCTAGAATTTTGCAGTATGAGTGGTCTAGGCCATCGGGGCCAGGGGATTTGCCCATCGGCAGTGTTTTGATTATACTGAGAATTTCTTTTTCGTCTGTGGGTTTCGTTAATTATGCTTTTTGCTGGGATGTTAGCTTGGGCAGGTGCGTTTTTTCTAGGTAGCCAACTATGCAGAGTTCTGTGGGTTGGGGTGTGTTCGGGTCACAGTTCAAGTTGTAAAGTTTAGCGTAATAGTGGGCAAACTCGTCACTTATGGCTTTCGGTGTTGTGAGCTTGTTTCCTGCATAGGAGGTGATATGGGAAATGTTTTGGGAAGCCTGTCTATTTCGGAGTCTCTGTGCTAACAGTTTGCTAGCTTTGTTGCCTTGTGAGTACTGGTTTATTTTTAATTTTTATCATATAGTAGCCTATGCGTTCTAATGCTAGCTGGTGGAGGCCTCTAGTGAGTTGTGTGATGGGACTCCTCACAGAGTCTGTGGGGGCAAGTTGGTTCTGGACTGTGAGCTCGTAGAGCTCCTTTTGCATCACGGTCGTCTTCTGTTGGGCCTGTTTGCGTAGGAAGGAGGCTCTCCTGATCAGCAGCCCTCTCACCACTGGCTTGTGTGCCATCCAGACAGTGCTAGGTGACAAGTCCTGTGTTTTGTTTTCTGCAAAGTAATGTTTTAACTGTGTAATAAGTTCTGACATGAAGTTTGGGTCGAGCAGTAGAGAATCATTGATTCTCCAAGGACTGCAATGTTTGAAATCAAATAAGTCATTCAACTCCAGTAGAACTGGTGCATGGACTGACCAGGTGATTTGCCCTATGTTGCAGGTTAGGAGTTGGTTAAGATGTGATCCTAGTAGGAGAAACCCATCTATCCTTGAGTAGGAGTTATGTACTGAGAAATGTGTATATGCCCTCTCAGATGGGTGTGTGATTCTCCATCTGTCGTAGAAATGATGGGCGTGAAGCAGGGGCTGGATTGCCTTACACTGTCGCTTAAGAGGTCTGAATCTAGTGCTAGACTGTGATAGGGTTGTGTCTTCGGTCGGGTCCAAGATGTGGTTAAAGTAGCCACAGAGAACTGTGATATCTTGTTAGATAGGTGTTAAGGTGTGGAGTAATTTGTGGAAAAAATTCTATTGGTTGCATACATTTGCAAGTAAAAGTATGTGAATCTTTTGGAATGATATGGATTTTTAAACAAATTGGTCATAAAATGTGATCTGATCATCTAAGTCACAACAATAGACAATCACAGTGTGCTTAAACTAATAACACACGAATGAAATGTTGCCATGTTTTTATTGAACACACCATGTAAACAAACATTCACAGTGCAGGTGGAAAACGTATGTGAACCCCTAGACTAATGACATCTTCAAGAGCTAATTGGAGTCCAATCAATGAGATGAGATTGGAGGTGTTGGTTACAGCTGCCCTGCCCTATAAAAAACACACACCAGTTCTGGGTTTGCTTTTCACAAGAAGCATCGCCTGATGTGAATGATGCCTCGCACAAAAGAGCTCTCAGAAGACCTACGACTAAGAATTGTTGATTTGCATAAAGCTGGAAAGGGTTCTAAAAGTATCTCCAAAAGCCTTGCTGTTCATCAGTCAATGGTAAGACAAATTGACTATAAATGGAGAAAGTTCAGCACTGCTGCTACTCTCCCTAGGAGTGGCCGTCCTGTAAAGAGGACTGCAAGAGCACAGCACAGACTGCTCAATGAGGTGAAGAAGAATCCTAGATTGTCAGCAAAGACTTACAAAAGTCACTGGCAAATGCTTTACAATACGTAAACGGATTTCATGGGCGGATACCACAGAGGAAGCCACTGCTGTCCAAACAAAACATTGCTGCACGTTTACAGTTTGCACAAGAGCACCTGGATGTTCCACAGCAGTACTGGCAAAATATTCTGTGGACAGATGAAACCAAAGTTGAGTTGTTTGGAAGAAACACACAACACTATGTGTGGCGATAAAAAGGCACAGCACTCCAACATCAAAACCTCATTGCAACTGTGAAGTATGGTGGTGGGGGCATCATGGTTTGGGGTTGCTTTGCTGTGTCAGGGTCTGGACGGATTGCTATCATCAAAGGAAAAATGAATTCCCAAGTTTATCAAGACATTTTGCAGGAGAACTTAAGGCCATCTGTCTAACAGCTGAAGCTCAACAGAAGATGGGTGTTGCAACAGGACAATGATCCAAAGCACAGAAGTAAATAAACAACAGAATGGCTTAAACAGAAGAAAATACGCCTTCTGAAGTGGCCCAGTCAGAGTCCTGACCTCAACCCGATTGAGATGCTGTGGCATGACCTCAAGAAAGCGATTCACACCAGACATCCCAAGAATATTGCTGAACTGAAACAGTTCTGTAAAGAGGAATGGTCAAGAATTACTCCTGACCGTTGTGCACGTCTGATCTGCAACCACAGGAAACGTTTGGTTGAAGTTATTGCTGCCAAAGGAGGTTCAACCAGTTATTAAATCCAAGGGTTCACATAATTTTTGCACCTGCACTGTGAATGTTAACATGGTGTGTTCAATAAAAACATGGCAACATTTCATTCTTTGTGTGTTATTAGTTTAAGCAGACTGTGATTGTCTATTTTTGTGACTTAGATGATGATCAGATGACATTTTATGACCAATTTGTGCAGAAATCCATATCATGCCAAAGGGTTCACATACTTTTTCTTGCAACTGTATGTGTTTGTGATTGTATAGATCATCTCGTTTATCATCCCTACAATTATAACATATCTTCCCAGGGGGTCTATGTTCAGTCATTCAGTCCCCTTACATTATATGAGCATATTCTCATGTAGGGTCTCTCATAAAAGGTTGTTTGGAATATTGTGAGTGCATTTGAAAGATGGGGTTTCTCGCTTCTCCCAGCATGAGCAAGCGGAGGTTCCCAGATGTCAGTGTCAGCGTGTCGTGGATAGTAAAAGTGAAAGTGTGTGAGAATGCGTTTAATTGTGGATTCATATTCCTTGGTGTGTAGGTGTGTTAGACCACCCACTCGGCCCATAACAGCATCCCGGGGTGCAGGGCACCAGTGGACATATTAACAAGCAAATATAACCAAACATAAAACAAAGTATATACACATGAATTTCTGTTGCCCTGTGTACGGCTTAGCACTTCATCCAAGTGCCTTGGGGGTTGAAGCGTTAGCTTTTCATCCTGGAGAGGCTACTCTCCGCCAGGGCATGTTTGACCTCTGACCCTCCTATATTTCCTCTGTTCCCGGGTCATATTGGTGAATATATATCAGCCCCGTTTTTCGATTTTTGTCAAGTTTCCATATTTTACGTTTCTTTCTCTCAGGTTTTAGTATATATTTTACTTTTTGTATATTTATTTATTTTGTCGTCCCTTTGTCGGTCCCTTTGTCGGTCTAACCCAAGGTTCCCTCTCACTAGTGCTACAAGTCTTTGGAGCCCCAAAAGTGGGTTAGTCGATGGGAATTTACTCAGTTTTGACTCAATTATCTCTCAGACAATGGGTCGCCTGGGAGGGGTTTGCGTATACTTTGTATGGAGACCCCATGCTGGGGGTCTGTGCATGAAAGGTTGTTTGAGCTGAATAAACCAATTGCACTCCCAGAACTGTGTGTCATCCAGTTACTTAGGAGGGAAAGAGCTATTCACATTTCAGTGCCTTGTTCCAGAGTTCCTGTCTTCACGGATCAAGCGGAGGAAAAGTCCTTGTCAGGACTAATGCTCCGCTACAACATGGTCTCTAAGTGTGTATGGGTTAATGATAAAGAGTATGTTTTTGTATGAGTCACTGATCACATATCACATAAATGTGTGCGCATCGGTGTGCTTAACCTTTTAGGACCAAACTTCTGGAATAAAAGGGAATCATGACATGTCACACATATCATGTGTCCTTAAGGGGTTAAAGAACAAAAAAAAAAACCCACACCATATAGTTATGCCCGTATACTAATATACAACTGTATACTATATACAAAAAGGGTACTATAACACACACATGCCTTAATATACATAAACAATAAAAAACATACCATTTCCCTCAATGGGCAACCAGTTATAGACTGAGACTGTCAGGTTATGCTCTTGGCCTGTTATTGGCAACCAGCCCTAAACTGTCTTCAAGTTGCACAGGAAGGAAGCTGGGAGGAGTAGTCTTGGGTGTTAGAGCAGCGCTTATTTATGATGTACACATACATCCTGTATTTACATGCAGACCGTCCATACAAACACACACTCCTGCCTTTACACATACTAGCTCTGCATACACCGAGACATTAATATACATCTATATTCACACACTATGGAGCTTTACAAAAATTCATCCCTGCATTGACACAAACTCTGGAACTACACTCAAATGCACCACTGCATTAACATACTAGCTGTATATAAACATACATCCCCTAAAACAGTTTTGTTACAGATACCAGAGTCATGCTGGGCACCCACACTGCTTCCAGTCTTCAAGCTACAGAAGCTAGATGTCAGTTGTATAGAAGTTTCTTAATGGAGAGAGTATCAGCTGACAGTCAAAGCCAATTAATTCCCATCTTGCAGAGAACACACTTATGGCTTCTATAGGCTGAGAAGCGAATAGTATAGGCTCCGAGTGCGACCCAGGTAAGTTTCACATTGTCATGAATACTATATGACCCAACATGCAAAATTATGTAACATATACAAATGCAGAATAAGAACAATGTATACCGGGCTTTAGAATGGTCGGACTAAACGTAAAAGTGAATAGTCAAAATACAAGCCAAGGTCAGGGACACAGAAAAATACAGACTGAGTAAACTAGCCTGATAACAGACTAGTGGAAACCACGACAGGGCACTGATAAAAAGCTATCCAAGGTATAAATATGACCTCTGACCCCAAAACGCGCATGTGCATGGATGTGACGTTGCACAAATGTTGGCGCCATCTTGGTTGTGGACAGAGGTAACTATTCTATTTATAATGGAACCGCAGCTGCCGGCGTCCCTTATAACGTCACACCGTCTGGGAAACGTTATAGCAGAGGATCGGGCGGTAACCCACCGCAACTCTGGTAAGTAAAATTTCTTACTTTCTGCATGACCGCACTGTTCATGTGCAGTCACATCATTAGGAGAGTTGGGAGTCGTGACGCACCATGACAAAACAGAGTGACAGCTTATGGTGGGATGGCACCAGAGCATTGCTTGCACTATAACCATTCCAGCTCACTGTTCTAGTGCGTGTTCCCTTAAAGGTTTTCTCAAACCCTCTATTCCTATTGGCATTATTCTATTGGTCCCCCTTACAAAAATGCTCAACGAGCATTTGTAAAACATTTTTACTTACCTTAATCCAGCGCCGGGTGAAGGTAAGCCATGTCGAGGTCTAATCAAAGGATTTTCATAGAAAATCCTTTGATTAGAGGATTTGAGTGGCTCAGAGCGCATAATATGCATATAAAATAAAGGAACAAACATGTACACTTGACACTGTAGTTGTAAAAGCGTTGAAAAGGTGTTTTTACTCACCTTTTTTCCAGTGCTGCGCCAGTCTCGCCGTGGCTGTTCCCGCCTCCTCCGCTGAGGTAATCAAATTTGACTATCTTAGTCAATCCAATGCTTTCCCATAGAAAAGCAAATTGTGCATGTGCAGCATTGAATGAATGCATCTCTATGGTGAACATTCAGCATCAGCAGCACTGAGCCAGGAAGCACCTCTAGTGGCCATCTGAGTGCTTTTTCATCTGAAAAGGCAGTGTGCACATTAAAAATCCTAAAGAGACAGACTGTGTAGACCAGAACATCACCATTAAGCTGTAGTTGTTCTGGTGACTATAGTGTCCCTTTAAGAAATTCTCTTTTCTGAACAAAAAAAAGAAAAAAAAGAAAACGGTTTTCAATAAGTTTCTATTACATTTTTTAATCTGTGTTTTTCATTTCATGCAACAACATTAAAAAACAAACAAAACAAAACCCCAAATCCTCAGTATTAGCAAACTGTAGCATTTACGATGCTCACTCTGTTCCTTTAAAAAAATTCTCCACTTGTCTAAAACAACAAGGAAGCCATTAAAGTGAACATTTATATTTTAATTTGTGTTCCTACAAATATAATAAAATAATAATAATAATAATAATAATAATAATAATAATATACAGGCCAAATCCCTCGTGTTAATATACAACCTAACTATTTGCGGTGCACCTCCTGCCGGTGCACAGTGTCGATAACAGGGCGGGTCTCAGAAATCACAATGTTGAGCATGACTTAAGTGGTTCAATGGGAAACGTTACGCCTGTGGTTGTGTAAGAACGGGAGGAAAGATGTTACAAAACTAAAAGAACCCGGTCCACGGAGTTCTGAAAAGCAGGACAAAATGAGGTGAGTTCAGTTTTACTGGCTATTAAAGGTTTGTTTCCTCGGAGAACCATTATACTGCAAAGGAAATAGAACTTAAACCTGTTCACTCCCTCCACCCAATCTATCATGGCAGCAAAACAAACGTTGATAAACACCCTTGCAACCGGTGTTTTAATTTCGATTTTGGAACAAGAAACAATAACAAAAATAAAAAAAGTCAAAATCCTCGATCTGTAAAGACGGTCAGTACCCGTATAACTGTCTGTGCATTTGCCTATTTAAGTTTTTCTTGGTCACATGTTTAGTTACCCAGAATTCTGTTTAGAATATTGTAAGTTTTAGGAAGCTTGGTGTCTGATTGTTAAATATTCTATGCGTTAAGCACTTTCCTGACGCTGAACTAATCGGATTCCTGAATGTCTGTAATATTGAAACTGTAACATGTTGTTTGTGAACAAGATGGTGGTTTTATGAGAGTTACCAATTTTTTATATACCTGGTGGGTGAATAGATATATTTATTGAGTGGGAGAATAGTTGAAATGGTTTCAAATTTATTATAGAGGGGGTGTTTATATGGAGCACTTTCACTTATCTCTCTAATATCTGCTTTTATTTTGTAAACTAAAGTTAATGAAAATGTGATAACTGCACATGATTCGAATGGCAAATTAGATAAGAAAAATACAAAGTAACGTTTTATTACCTTTTTTGAATGGGTGTCGCTTTTGGGAAAAGGCATGAAAAAACCGATAGCTGACTCCCATAAAACCTGGCAAAGTCACGGCAGGCAAAGATTTATGGAAAAGTTTCATATTGATCTTGAACGCTGATCTTCAAATCCATCATTAGAACCCCACCAACAGGCTATTTACTATCATAACGACTTTGTTGTAGCACAGGTGTGGAAATCAGGTGCTTAAATGTTTCCATTAGGACCCTTGAACACTGATGTGTATATGCCCAAATCCTGTTCGAAGCTTCTCAGGAGATTTTTGAAACACCTTGCTCTAGAGCAGAAATGTCAAACTGAAGCTTTTATTGGACTACTGCCTGCTTTAATTTACAGCAAGTGATGGGAGCTGTAATTCAGCTAACAGCAGATGTAAGCAGGGGCAAATTTATACTCTAGAGAGGATTGTCATGTTGCAATAAAGAGAGCCTGCATCTTAATTACTTTTTTTTTTTTTTTTAAATGTATTTATTTATTGCATTGTTGTGTAGCGGTTTGATTTGTTAAGAAAACGTAAGCAAATATTTTAGTTGGCACATTATTTTTATTTTTTTGCACTCATGGTGAAATTTTTATTTATTTTTTTTTTTCCAAGGACTTCCTCAATGGCAGATATAAATAAATGCAAAACAAAGAGCCCCCTGCTGTAAATATATACAGAACATTATCACTTTATGGAGATAGGGAGTCTAAACCCTTTCAGATATCTATAAGTCTCCACCCTTTAGGAAGATGTGTGTGTGTGTGTGGCTAAATAAAAAAGGTAGAAGAGGGGGCGGCCTTAATGATTGATGTGAGAAGGACATACACACAACTGGTGACCTCACTACAAGAAGGAACCAAATGAAAGGAAGGATTTCTCAATAGATCTAGAAGCTTTATATCTATAAGTAAATAATGTAAGAATGTAAGAGCACACCTTCCCCCTTCACCTGGTTTCCTCTGTGACCTAGTTAACTGTATTTAATTTTTTTCTGGCTACTTTGATAAATTACTGGCCAAACTAATGAAGTAATCATTACAGAATACTATACAGCATTTATAATGTTTTTATATGCCCTCGCCTCCTATTTGTCTGTATACAGTTATTCATTGATGTATTGAAGTTAGGTGGCCCAATGTCATGCTCACTCACATTTCTGGCTGTGTTCCTGCTTCCAGTCTCGACTCCAGCGGTTCCAACTCCGGCCAATGTAGCTCAGCCCTCTTTTATGATGCGGCTCGCGCCGACGTCATGACGCTAATGACGTCGTAGCGTGCGTGCCGACGCTAATGACACCACATTCAAACTTGTTTGTTTTGGGGGCGCACCAATAGTGCTTTGCTTTTCAGTGTGTTCTTGTGTTTTGACCTCGGCTCTCTGACTATTCTCTTTTCTGTATTTTTGACCCGACTTTGGTATCTCGCTACTGTGTTTTCTGGTTCCCTTGACTCTAATTGTATTCCTCGATTCCGTGACTTCTGGCTCCCTTGACTTTGGCTTGTCCACAACCATTCTTTATCTAACGTTAAGTCCAGCCATTCTAAGGCCCGGTGTACGTTTTTCTATTACATCCTGCGTGTTGGGTCTCTAAGGAATCATGACACCCAAGTAATTATGTTCTGTACTACATTTTGTAATTGATGCGTTATTATTTCAACTATTCAAAAGCCTATCATTTTTACATCTCCCTTGAAACTTAGTGTGATGTTAAATGGTTATATTTTGTGGAGTTTGAAGGTCACAGATTTTGTGGTCTGTCTGGAGTATAGTTGGGTTCAGTGACTCATTTTTGAGCTGCTTGTACTTCAGGTGGGAAACATGCTGTGGGTTGGTGGCTTTTAGATTCTACTAAAATATTTAAAGCTTTTCTCTTTTGTTGGCGTCTTTGGCCAAGTCGTTTACTGCAGTTGTGGAAAATATGCCAATGCCAAAATCACCATATTAAAGTGATGGAGGGTAACAATTTGTAAAAAACTGAAGCATAACAAAATCCTGTCTCATTACTCACATTTTCCATTGGATTGGAGTATCCATTAACCCCTGAAGGATGAAACTTTATTTATTTTTCCCACTTAAGAACCAAAACAATTTAGTATTTTTGCTTTATGTGTGTTGAACAGCAATATCCATGTTTCTCATTTATTGCGGTTCAACACATATATAGACAGTTTTTCAAATAACAAATAGGGCTTTAATTTGATCTGACACACATACATAACCTCATTTATTATAAAAAGATAAAATACAAAATGGGAGGGAAACTCCGTTTTGGTAATAATAATGTGTACATATTTAGTATAGCTTAAGAAAAGTAATTCAAAAATTATTTGTTGTAATTTGCAGAGTTCATAATATTCCTAGGTTTTCGGTTTATTGTTACAGTAAAAAAAAAAATTCAACGTGGAGCGATTTTTTTAGAAGGTATCTTTCTTGAAAACTTAAGAAATTCTATAGTGTAAAGAATACAAAGTTGTATTTCCTATGTTACAAAAAAAAATCCCTTTTCTGTACTCGGCAAGTTCCAGTGCTGATATCCCTTAAAGTTGGACCGGCGCTTTGCCTCCTCTCGTGTCAAATGACAGGTGGGCTAATGCGCGTTCACGGTATGTTCCATTAGCACATTAGGCCCTCACCATAGAAAAGCATTGATGGAGATTTTACTGATGCTGGATGTCCTTGGGTATTGCATGAGGATGTCCAGCGTCAGGTGACCAAAAGTCGCCATGCAGGCAGGAAGTGCCTCTTGCAGCTGCTGCAGGACTAAGGCGGACTGGGACACTGCACCCAGACCACTTCAATGAGCTGGGTGCCTGTAGTGTCCTTTTCAATAGCTGTGAAAGAAAACACAATTGCTACACAAAAGTCTATATTTATACAAGATAGGCTATTATTCAGAGTATAGTTTGAGGCATCAACTTTATTAATGAACCAATTTTAATGATATTGCATACAATTAATGCCTAATGCAAGGCTCAACAAATTCCAGTTACTATGGTGACTATAAATGTTTTCCTGGCCCATGGGTGTTTGTTAGCTTGTTTAGCACTAGCTACCTTAGGGTCTTCCTCCCCCTCCCCGAAGCAGACGGTTGTGATCTTGTAATCTTCAAGATCTTCTTGCTCTGCTCCCTACTGTGCTGCTGGGAGCCAGGATATGACATCACGCCAGCCTCGGCATCACTAAAGTGCATGAGAACGACCAAAGCAAGTAAAGATTGAAGATCACAGCAGCTCCACTGGATCCCAGTGAAAGCGCCCACCTCAGCTTTCCCAGAAGTAGGGAGCTGGGTGGATGTAAAAAAATTTGTGAGAGAATGTATGTCAGTGAGTGTGTCTGTTTAGGTGACTAGCTCCTATCTGATTGCATGGGAAAAGTATTTTGAATTACTCTTCTTCCCAAACTGTGCCTGTCTCGCTTCAGCTGGCCCTATCTCCATGGTTGAGATAATCTTGATCATCACAGCCAATCCAGTGCTTTCCCATAGGAAAGCATTGAGAGGCTTTTGTGCATGCGTGTCAAAATGCCATGCTGCACCAATCGGCATCCCCTCATAGAGATGCATTGAATCAATGCAAGGACAGTGTTTACATTGGGAAACCTGCATGGAGAGGCCATAGATACCAGAACCACTACACGCTGTAGTGGTTCTGGTGCTTACATTGTCCCTTTTAAGAATTGTATTTTTGTCATGGCGGAAAAAACCCTGGCTACTACCTTTTTAAGCTGGCTCCAGATTCAAAGAAAGTTTGTCAAGCTTTATGGACCTTGTTTTGTGCATGGGTAACAGTCATGCTGAAATAGAAAAGAGCCTCCAAACTGTTCCCACAAAGTTGGAAGCATAGCATTATCCAAAATATCTTGGTATGCTGAAGCATTAAGATTTTCCTTCACTGGAAGCAATGGGTCTAGCGCAACCCCTGAAAAACAACCCCATACCGTTATCCTTCCTCCACCAAACTTTACAGTTTGGACAATGCAGTCCCATGATCTGCCAAACCCCAGCTCCCCCATGAGACTGCCAAACGGAGAAGCTTGATTCATCGTTCCACACAACATGTTTCTGCTGCTCCAGAGTCAAGTGGACATGCTTTACACCACTTGATACGACACTTGGCATTGTACTTGGTGATTTGGGGCTTGAATGCAGCTGCTCAGCCATGGAAACCCATCCCATTAAGCTCATGCCACACAGTTTATGTGCTGATATTAATGCCAGTGAAAGCTTGGCACCCTTCAGCTATGGAATCAGCAGAGCATTGGTGACTGTATCATTGGGCATGTTGTATATCAGCCTTGCCAGACAGGGCCACCTCATGCATAGTGCATTGTGAAGCCATTGCTCTTTTCTGCCCACCTTCATCTCGGAAGGTAGAAATCTAATAACTGAAGTATAAGTCGCAGAAACTCCTGCTTTGAGCAGAGTTTACAAAGAAAATATAAAGTTGAATTTTTATATGTTGCATGCAAACAGTGGGCTAACTCCAACTTGGAGTATTGATTTATTATAGGAAGAATTAGGCATCTTCCTTGAGTGCTGACCTAAAAGTAGGTCTTCTGAATCTACACGGATTAGTGGGGAGTTAAGACTATCTCCCCTGACTGATGCATTATGTTCATGTCAAGGGAGCTAACAGTAGCAACAAATAACTTCCCTGGCTGTTTGTTTGACAGCCAGGAGGGTGTTGCGTTATTTAATAAAAGTGCCTTATTAATAATTACTCCTCAACAGTAAAGCACTCTAGCAAGCTGAAGTGCTTTATGGATATGGAGTGGTCCATTAAATTCTAAACTCCCTTTTAATTTCAATTCTAACTTTAGTAAATAACCCTGTAAATCAAACAATAGGTGGAGAAGATGGAAGACCAGGAAATGATTAGGGTTACATGAAGACCCAGGAAAATTACAATTTATAAGAAGGGAGGACACAATGGCGAGGGAGCAGTGAGTGTAAGCTCTCCCTGCTCAGCTCCCCGCAGTGATGCCGGGAGCCGGAATATGACGTCACTCCTGCTCCAGGCATCACTGCGGCGCGCGAGGGAGAGCTTACACTCATCATTCCCTCACTGCCAGTCCGCCCCCCTGCCTGCCCAGCAGTCCCACTAGACCCCAGGTAAGAAAACAACCCAGTCTGTGTGTCTGTCAGTGTGTGTGTGTCTGTGAGTGAGCCTTTTGTGTGTGTGTTTCAAGGAGTAACGGGAGGATCCACTTTTTTAAGGTGCGGATGGGGCCATTGGGGGTATGCCAGAGGCCGGACTGGGATTTAGTAGACATGGTGGGGGAGGGGACTATGATTTAGTAGAGGAGGGGGGACTGGAATTTAGTAGACCAGGTGAGGCTGGGGTTTAGTAGAAGGGGTGAAAATTTACGTTTGTCTTTTTGCGGCTCACATAAACTTTGTTTATTTTGCCCTTGCTAGCCTTTGAGTTTGACATGCTTGGTGTAATGGACACAGGAAAGGATGGAGACTGGGTAGAGAGGTACTTAGCAGAATTCAAGAGACTGACGGTTGAGGGAGGGCAGTGTATACAGAAGGGGAAGAGAAAAAGAATGTGGACCTAGATGGAATATTGTAAGAGGGAAAGGCATGGGCAATGAGAGATGGTTTAGACTAGTTTTAAACAAAACCTAGAAGAATATATAAAGAGACGCTGATGGAAAGGAAGCCAAGTGCAAACAGTGGTGATGCTGATAATTATGATAGATCTAATAGAAAAACACTAAAAGATCCATATTTGCCAAGTGTCTTGTATCTGGTAGAGGTGGTTTCGGAGTGAAATTCAAAGGATCCATTCATAATGTTAATCTTCCTTTTGTCTCTTTAAAAAAAAAAAAAAAGTTTAATGAAGTGGTCTGGGTGCCAGGTCCAGCTAGGGTTAACCCATTTTTTCATAAACATAGCAGTTTCAGAGAAACTGCTATGTTTATGAATGGGTTAAGCCTTCTCATTGACAGCCACTAGAGGCGCTTGCGTGCTTCTCACTGTGATTTTCACAGTTGGAGCACGCAAGCGTCCATAGGAAAGCATTATGAATGCTTTCCTATGTGACCGGCTGCGCGCGCAGCTCTTGCCGTGCGTGCGCATTCAGCCGACGGGGAGGAGAGAAGGAGGATCGGAGGCAGAGAGCTCCCCGCCCGGCGCTCGAAAAAGGTAAGTTTTAACCCCTTTCCCCTTTCCAGAGCTGGGCAGGAGGGGGTCCCTGAGGGTGGGGGCACCCTCAGGGCACTATAGTGCCAGGAAAACGAGTGTTTTCCTGGCACTATAGTGGTCCTTTAAACATAAAACTAAAAAGGTTCTTACTTCCCTTTTTCCAGCTCCGTTTTTTTACTCTCCTCTAACTGGGACCTCACAGAGGAGGCATGACTTTCTCCAATCCAATGTTCCTTATAGAGTACATGCATTTAGGTCAGTATTTTCTCTCCTCTGTCCACCCTTCTCATAATCAATACTTTCTGCACAGCCTTATCGAGCAAGAGCATGTGAGGAGCAGTAAAAAATATATTTTTTTTTTCTTTTTCCGCCCCCTCAATGTTGTGAGAAAAGTACTGGTACAAATGGGACGTATGAGGGAATGTTGAACTGAAATGTTTCCTAAAGCAGGGAAACCCTTGCACCAGTCTTGTCTACTTCCTTTCCATGTCTTTTCATTGTCACTGGCCCCTTGCTTTTCACTTCTGAATTATTTATTCAAAACCGGCCCCTCAAAGTACTAGCCTAAAGGCCATTTCCACCCCAATACTTTTAAGGAACTCTCCAAGCACCATACCCACAACAGCATCAGCTGATCGATCTCAGCCAATGAGCCAAAGCCCTGCATATGCTTTGGAACTTTCAGCTCTCACCCCACCACCACTACCTCAGTGAAAGCTGAAAGTTCCAAAGCATATGCAGGGCTTTAGCTCATTGGCTGAGATCGATCATCTGGCAGAGCCCAGGTAAAAAGTCAAACTGTTTAAAAAAATAAATTAAAAATAATAATAAAAAAATGCAAAGAGGGGTACCTGGGCACTAATGACACCATCACAAATACAGTGACCCTTGAGTAGTGTTTTAATGCAGCCTCCCATTTGACTAGGGCAGTCCCATAATAGTGAATGCCCAGATCCTTTCATACTTATTGTCCCAGTTTACTGTTTGCCCGGTTGGCATATAGGTCCATATTTCATATGTTTGAGACTGCTGGGGAAAAGTGTTTACCCGTATGGCACAATCACATGCCATAACTTCATATATAAGCCTGGCAGGTACACACAGGTGCTGGGAAGATGTAAATACTATGTATGGGAGTGTACGGCTGTGTGTGCATCTGGTAATATGTAACATGCATTAGCCTGTCTGAAGGTAGACATCTGAAACAACCATAAAACGTTGTGAAATAAAAAATAAATAAAAACTTCTCCAAGGGACTAAATCGCCAGATCTACTTGTCAGTCATGACTATCTACTCGTCCTGACACACAAAATTTAAATTTGAAAGATTGGAGCCCCTGCTTAGAGCCTTGGATATTGAGAGGTTTATTCACAAAACTCTGAATCTTCACAAATTTAATATTATTAAAGGATCACTATAGGGTCAGGAACACAAACATGTATTCCTGACCCTATAGTGTTAAAACCACCATCTGGTCTCCTCATGCCTCCGTAGGTATAGCAAAATCTTACTGTATTCAAGCCTGAAGCTATAACTCTGCATGCTGTTTGTCTCAGAAAAACAAGCTGTCTGCTCACATAATCAGAAGTGGTGGCCTGATCAGTGCTTCTCCATGGGATTGGCTGAGACTGACAAGGAGGCAGATCAGGGGCAGAGCCAGCATGATTCAAACACAGCCCTGGCCAATCAGCATCTCCTCATAGAAATGAATCAATGAATCTCTGAGGAAAGTTCAGTGTCTGCACGCAGAAGGTGGAGACACTGAATGTTTGGATGCATTTTAGGCAGCCATGACCCAGGAAGGATCTCTAACAGCCATCTAAGGAGTGGCAGTGTAAGACAGGGCATACAGCAAAAAGCCTCCAGGTAGTGATTCTACTCACCAGAACAAATTCAATAAGCTTTAGTTATTTTGGTGACTATAGTGTCCCTTTGAATGGAAAGAATGAGGCAAAAACAGCTGATATGTAAAATATCTCCAGCTCTCTGCTATAGTTACAACTTTAGGCCTCAATTTTGGATTACCATTTTCAATTATGTAATATATTGAAACATGTTAACTTTTTTTTTTTTATATTGATATGAATTTTAATATTTTGAAAAAGAAAAATTAAGTTTATTGAAAAATATATTGAGCCCTTAATTTGCAAACATTTTGAATTTATTAAATTACCTTAGCCTCATTCTCTGCCCTCTCATAGCTGAAACCTCTGTCTCCAGATTAAGAGGTCCCCCAGAGGAAGGCTTAAATGCCAAAACGTTGGGGTTTTCATTTCTCCTGCTCTTGGTTAGTATACCTTTTTTATGTAATCAGCACTTTATTACTATTGAGGTATTGGTACTATTGATTTGGTATGCATTGTTCTATGCACTTTTTTCTGTCCGTTACTTTTATTGTATGTATTAATCAAAGTTTTTTGTTTGTTTTTTTATGTGCAAACCTTGGCGTGCCTTGGGTTCATTACAATATCTATTATGTATTTAAAGATGATACTCGAAAAATTAGAATATCGTGCAAAAGACAATTTATTTCAGTAATGCAACGTAAAATGGGGAACTAATATATGAGATAGACGCATTACATGCAAAGCAAAATGGTTCAAGCTGTGATTTGTCATAAGTGTGATGTCCTTTTTGAGATTAGACAGAACCATATGCGATGGGTTAATACTTTTGGGAGCCTTAAATGGGGAAAGAGAGTTACCGGGCGTGACAGCTGAGCCCGCAGAATCAGGAATAGCAGGCCGTGCAAGCACATTGGAGGAACAGACTGCTTCTAATTTTGCGAGTCTATCACTTATTAGTCCAATAGAAGACATCAACGAGGTCATCATAGCATGAAGAGCATACATCTGGGTCCCACTAGGCCTTTCCCCTGCATCCGCATGTCGGTGTTGGTATTGAGCAGTCTGAATAACTCCGCTTTTCTGGCAGTAGCTGGGAAAGGAATGCATCTTCTATGTGTGTCTGCTGTGAGACGTGGAATAGTCTGATCTAAGAGAAGATGGACTAGTCACATCAACTCCGTGGGCAGGGGTACAGGACCTAGTGGGGGTGCTAGGAACAGTTCTTCAGGTACTTCAGGAACTTGAGACATACTGAGATGAGATATATATATATATATATATATATATATATATATATCTATTTGTGTGTATACAGTTGCAAGGAAAAGTATGTGAACCCTTTGGAATGATATGGATTTCTGCACAAATTGGTCATAAAATGTGATCTGATCATCATCTAAGTCACAACAATAGACAATCACAGTCTGCTTAAACTAATAACACACAAAGAATGAAATGTTGCCATGTTTTTATTGAACACACCATGTAAACATTCACAGTGCAGGTGGAAAAAGTATGTGAACCCTTGGATTTAATAACTGGTTGAACCTCCTTTGGCAGCAATAACTTCAACCAAACGTTTCCTGTAGTTGCAGATCAGATGTGCACAACGGTCAGGAGTAATTCTTGACCATTCCTCTTTACAGAACTGTTTCAGTTCAGCAATATTCTTGGGATGTCTGGTGTGAATCGCTTTCTTGAGGTCATGCCACAGCATTTCAATCGGGTTGAGGTCAGGACTCTGACTGGACCACTTCAGAAGGCGTATTTTCTTCTGTTTAAGCCATTCTGTTGTTGATTTACTTCTATGCTTTGGGTCATTGTCCTGTTGCAACACCAATCTTCTGTTGAGCTTCAGCTGTTAGACAGATGGCCTTAAGTTCTCCTGCAAAATGTCTTGATAAACTTGGGAATTTTTCCTTCGATGATAGCAATCTGTCCAGACCCTGACACGGCAAAGCAGCCCCAAACCATGATGCCCCCACCACCATACTTCACAGTTGGGATGAGGTTTTGATGTTGGTGTGCTGTGCCTTTTTTTTTTTTCGCCACACCTAGTGTTGTTTGTTTCTTCCAAACAACTCAACTTTGGTTTCATCTGTCCACAGAATATTTTGCCAGTACTGCTGTGGAACATCCAGGTGTGTGTGTGTGTGTGTGTGTGTGTGTGTGTATATTTATATATATATATATATATATATATATATATATATATATATATATATATATATATATATATATATATATATATATATATATGTATATATATATATATATGTATATATATATGTATGTATATGTAGAAAGGCCATTAGGCCTGAATTTGTGGGAGGAGTAAGTCCCCTACTTAAACTCCCAGCCCCTACTCACCGCTGCCGCTCAGCTGATTGTCCTCATAGCAACCAGCACTTCCGGTCCAGCTTCCCGCCAGAACTGTACCTGTTTCCAGCAGTCAGACGTCCTGGTCAATCCTCCGTCCGTTCGAGGTCCTTTCACTCGGTTTTTCCCCGGTCTAGGTACCCGACTTCCGGTCACGAGACCGGCACGTTCACGTAAGCTAGGCGAGGGAATTAGTGTTCGCTATTCCCTGCCGTTTGGGCCTAAATACGTAGGGGTAGGCTCTCTCTATCGCATTTACACTAATACATGCTCTTCGTATAAAGTTTCCGTTCGCGCCAAAACGCACGAATGTTCGGCTCATTTTACTATCGTTTAAACATATTCGTACGGAAACTACCGAATCTATATTTAAAGTATTAAGCTCATTATTATCTGTATTCCCTTTTTCCGTTCGGTCACTCAGTACCAACCTATTTCGTACGGTTAATACACGAACACCATCTTACTAATCCATATTCGGCTATATTTCTATTCTAACAAGCTAAAGTATGCACAAGTTCTAATCACACGAATTCTACTACATTTTTCGTATATTCCTTGTTCGGTCAGATTATTACTAATACCTTCACATCAGTATGGGGTCATACTTTCTGGTTTAACTACCAGCCTTGTTTTTCCTACCTATGCTAACCGATTAACGTATTTTACTGTAATAAACATACTGTTTTAACCATGGTATATACCTTCATACGTGACTAATACAAGCAATACCATTTTTTTAACACTCAGATATGTCATTTAAACACTACTTGCCAGAAATACCCATTACACCAACATCCGTACTATTCCTTTCACATAAATCACGCTGTCACATATTTTGGCTTTTACAGATTGCATCAGTCTCTTGCTTTTCTGCGCTAAAGTTGTTATTTCAAGGTCCTTTATTACAGGAACAGGTATTGTATCTTATCACTTTGAGTTATCAGGTTTTATCACTTACCTTCACATGTCGCTAAATATGGAAATTGTCTTTGGTTAAACCCTTAGATCCTGTATTATTCTAAGCTTCCACCGATTCTACGCAGTTAACCTGCCACGCTTAAACGTAATCTCTGTACTTCAAAACCAAGGTATAGTTCACTCTCTTTTCCATACTAGACCTCACGCGGTCTCAATTCCATTTCTACCTTTCCTCAGGCTTACGCCCACGATACGTTATCTCTTTACTACTTGTCTACACAGACATTCGGTCGTACGGCCATCAGGCTCAGAAAACACCAAAACCTGACCCGGTACTCAGTCATACCTTCAGGTACTTACGTCCTTACTCAAGTACATCCATTCGCTACCCCAAGGCCTCATTCTGCCTTATCACAATATCTAAAATCATCCCATTCTTACACCTAACCTTCCAGATCCCTCAATGCAGGATCTCACGTTGCGCCCCTAACAAACCTACTCCCAATACTAATCATACGACATCACGATACGCATAAATACATCAACATCTGTCTTAAACCCTCAGGATTCTTCCTCAAAGACAGCATTAAGACAAGACTCTCTACACTTATTACCATCAGGAGGCTCCAGATACCATTTGTGACCAGTCAAGGTTAGTATCCACACACCACTCCAGTCCTCTCACTTTACCCTTAAGCATACAATCGAACTGGCTATAGGGCACAGGCTAATGCCTTAGCCCACCCTATCAGGAAATCCGATCCCGCGAGGCCTATCACCCCCACCCCACCTCAACACGGAGGTACGGCCCCACGCCCAAACCATACTTATAAGCCTCGCATGCCCTACTACAGGGCTCTAGTTAGGGCCTCACCTGTCACAGCCACATGTTTTGATTTCTCTTATCGTCACCGAGAGGCCAACATCCCGCCACCACGTCTGTGGCACCTACGTCATAAGCCAAATCATAGGTAGAGCCTCTCACCGCCACTTGGCATTAGCAGGGCCTCACCTATCCAGTCATTCAACAGTTAAGTTTTTCGCCTCGGCATCTAGCATTACAGTCCAGTTCTTCCAGATACACCACCCCCCATACCCCTCCTACTTACCTCACTCCCCCTCTAATATATCTTTCACATAATCATTCCTTTTTAGAATGTCCCAAGAACCAATTCCAACCGAAGAATTGACAGAAGAAACACCATTCACGCCAATCAGACCCGTGTCTCCAGGCGAATCACTCACTCTTTCAACCCCCACGTCCTTGAGAGCATGGACTATTCCCAAAATCACGGCCGAGCTTAGGCTCAGGGGAATCCCCTTTCCGGCCACAGCTAGAAAGGCAGAACTTTACAGGCTGCTTACCCACCAAGCCCCCGAGCCTAGGCCTGGAACTAGCTCTCAAGGACAACCCCCAAGAAACAGCACGGCCACCCAGGATACCCTGGCAGATATCTTGGCCAATCTACAGACCCTCAATAGCAGGCTATCTAAGGTGGAGAGCGCCATCTCCTCCTCAGGTACTAACACCAAAGTCCCAGTCTCTACCACGGCTGTACCTGCTATACCAACATGCCCCCCTATACTCCCCCCTCCAGCACCTGGCACAGCCATCACACCATTCGAGTCACCAGCACACTCCGTCCCAGACTCTATCAGGAAAGATATCCTAGACGGGAAGGATGTGTGTCTGGTGTCTTTACTCATAGCCTCTCAGGATATACTCGAGAACAAGGCATACAACTATGGTGACATTTCAGTTGTGCTCAAAACGAGGGATCCCAGGCTCAATAAAAAATTGTCTTTCCCCCAGTTCGTGATAGCTTTCGGGATATACCGCGATGTCATTTGCACGGTGTATCCCCACAGGAGAGAAGAGCTAGATCTCTATCTCCACAAGGTAGTGGATCTAGGCATCAAGTACGGGGGCTCTTCCTTCTATGACTACCACAAGTCAGTTTCAGCGAAGGCGGCGACCCATCTCAAGCAGTTCAACATTAGAATGAACTGGGGTCAGATGGACACAGAACTTTTCTGTCGCCACTTCGCTGGACTCAGGCCCCCGGCTTGTGCCATTTGTAATTCTACATCCCACATGGCGGACTTATGTCCCATCGAATCAGATCCCACCACCTCCACTCCCACCCCTCACCCCACGTTCTCACCTCACTCCACTTTCACCCCTCACAACAAGCCAGCGGGTGGTGTCACGAACGCACCCTACTCTAAGAGTGTGCGTGACGTAGTTGTGGTGGTGAAAGGGTTAAAGTACACTATTTGTCTGCACTAGACTGGAAATAATGACAAAATCCCCCTTTACCACCACCCACACTTAAACATAATAATATAACTATTACTACTTTAACGCTGCCACCACCAAGACAATTTATAAATGGGGTGCCTTGGTCCCCCAGGTAAATCAATAATAAAACCCACCAAATATTACTTAGTACAATATTTAAGGAATTATAAAAATACTAACTAGTCTCTTCAGGTAACGTGATTCTTAACCAGACAAAGGCAAAACTTAATAAATGAATGTTTATTATGAGCAAAAGATAGTCACAGTGCATATAAAAATATATGATAAACAAATTATTTACACCAACAACAGATAAAAACAAAAAGGATAAAATACAGAAGTCCTAATTACTCACTTAGGTTTTCAAAGTACAACTTCTGTCCAGGGGGTCTCTGGCAAGGAAAGATGGTGACTCACCCAAAATTAGATCTTGGCCCCAAGCAAGTACACCAACACCCTTCAGGATCATTAGATATATACCCTGTGGTTTATCAAGTCTTGCCCAGGGGTGGAGTTAAGGCATACCTACAGAAATAATAACTGACCACCTCCTTTGTTCCAGACCACTGTCAATCCAAATGGAAACATTTGACTCTATCTTCTTTTTTGTACCTGCCACAGAAATAATAATTGCATCTACAAATTTATTATTTTCCCATTCCATAGACATGTTGCACGTCCCACCCACGATCCAATAGGACGGACATCACAATTCCTTTCCCTAGGGTCAAGTTAGGCCACTCATGTTTGGACTTGGTTAGAAGATGGCGCTTGTCACATTCCAAATATAACAAAAATGAGGCTTAATTATTATTCTGTGGGGTAAATATGAATGTTTTTGTCCTTCCTTTGGATATGATACTAGAACAAAGCTAATGGCATTTACATATCAAAGAGATTTACTCATCACTTACAAGGTACAGGCCAAATGGATGAAGAGACATTCAGACTTTTTCCAAGTGTAGAACCTCACACCTTGCAGACTTCACATCCATATAGTAAAATCCTTTTCACATTCCTATGCCATTCACACTACCCCTTCTGTCATCTGCCCTCTGTGGGGGTCCCAGCTTCAAAAGATGTAACCCCTGTTGACCTCAGCAATAGCATCTCTATAATTTGTGCCATTTACTACAAGAAATCACATTAAAAGATGATATTCCATAGTGTCATAATAAATTATACACCCTTGCCGTGACAGGTAGTCTTCGGGATAAGCTGGGTAGGCCCATCTCCTTTTTAGGTAAGGCGCGGGTGTGCAATAATTTCAACGCAGGCTCCTGCAGTTTCAGCGCCTGTAGATTATTGCACATCTGCTCCATATGTTTCAGGGCACATACCAAGACCATGTGTCCAGCCAGGTTGTCACCAAACAAATGACTAACCGACATAAATATGGACAACCTGGTTTTTTATCTAAGGTCTCACCCCAGCAGGCACTTGGTGGATTTTCTCACCACAGGTTTCTCACAGGGGTTTCACACAGGCATAGTAGCCATTCCCCCAGGTACACTAGAATGTCCTAATCTCCAGTCAGCATGTTTAGACCCAGTCGCTATAGACACTCTCATTTACTCAGAAACCACTAACGGTTTCATGATCGGACCCTTCACCTCTTCACCGTTTTCCTCCTGGCGCACTAACCCTATTGGAATTGCTATTCACAAATATTCTAATAAAAAACGTCTTATCGATTTATCGGCACCGCACTCCTCTTTTGTTCCAAGCATAAACGCACTCATTCCAGCAGACGAATTCTCACTTCAGTATGTTACCATCGACGACGCCATACAGTCCATCATATCATCTGGTAATCGACCCTGGCTCAGCAAAAAAGACATCACAAACGCGTTTAAATTACTGCCCATACACCCCTCACTCTGGCACTTACACAGTGTTAAATGGCGAGGGAATTATTACTTCTCAACACACATATACATACACACGTTGCGTTGAAATTATTGCACACCCGCGCCTTACCTAAAAAGGAGATGGGCCTACCCAGCTTATCCCGAAGACCACCTGTCACGGCAAGGGTGTATAATTTATTATGACACTATGGAATATCATCTTTTAATGTGATTTCTTGTAGTAAATGGCACAAATTACAGAGATGCTATTGCTGAGGTCAACAGGGGTTACATCTTTTGAAGCTGGGACCCCCACAGAGGGCAGATGACAGAAGTGTGAATGGCATAGGAATGTGAAAAGGATTTTACTATATGGATGTGAAGTCTGCAAGGTGTGAGGTTCTACACTTGGAAAAAGTCTGAATGTCTCGTGTGTGTGTGTGTGTATGTATATATGTGTGTGTGTGTGTGTATATGTATTAAGGCAATTTGCCTGCATTTGTGGGAGGTGCTGGTTTGCTACCCCTAGCCTACTTAAGGCACTCCCCTTGCCTGGCTCCTTACCGTTCGAGGTCAGCGTTGAATGAGGATCCACTTCCGGGTTCTCTCAGACGCCATCTTGGTTTCAGTATCCAGGAGGTTTCACCACGTTAAGCTGTGTCCAGGAATCCTGTTCAGGCCTTTCCACCCGTCCAGCTTCTTCTGACTCCGATCTCCATCGTAGATCGCGTCCCAGGGACTCCTAAACCGTAAGTCAGACCTTCCTGTCACGCCAGGACTGGTTCCCATGGCGTACGGTACAGCACGGGTCCTCGCTTTATGGCTTTTTCCGTGGTTATGACACGAATGTTTTAAGCCATTTGCGGGCTTTTTCATTCGTACGGTCATTCGGCTGAACATATTTAATCGTTCAATAGTCATTTTGCATATCCTATTTCATGTTATTGAAACGAATTATCATTCAGTTTTTTTGCCGTTCGGCAAATTTTGACATACGCTCATACACGCTTTTGGTTCGCATAAGTCATACGGTTAAACTATTCTAACTTCTGTGTTCCCCTGTGTGTTCACGTATAATCCTTTCATGAATTATATTCACCATTTCATGTGTATATAACGTTCGGTTAAAGAATTGCTTGCTTAAATAGATTATTTTGATTACTTTTAAATATTGTCCGTATTGTATTACGTCCACAAATCAAGTCCACTTCTCTGTATATACCATTTGACTCCCACGCTTTCAGGGGTCTGCATTACTTATCCATTTATACAAATGGACTCAGCCTATGTTACAAGCCTCACTTCTGGGTTATTAATACAACACATACAAAGGATATAGGTTAATTTAAGCAATAATTCTCGGGTTGATACGTCTTTTCTATACAAATATATCATATAGATATACATCACTTTACATCATTTTAAATCATTTTGGGGTATCCCTGCCTTTGGTTATTCTGCTACATATCATACATAACGCTGTGCAACTTTCTGCCACCTACACCTTAAACTGTCGCACAACACCATTAAACTTTACCTCACCGGGGTTCAGCACCACAGCCTCACCAATTTTCCTAACCGCACTCCTTTTTTGTCATCATACCCCATTAAAAAGGTCTTGAAAGGTATATCAAAGGTTTCACCTCCACTCGCAAGCACTAGATTACCTATAGACGGGCCTATCTTCAGGTCACTTAGCAATCTCCTTGAGACAGCCCCATTCGATAGCAACACCAATACGGTGATCAAATCTGCTATATATCTCGCTTTCTATGGTTTTCTCAGACCTAGAGAGTTCGCCATGGTTTGTCAAGGGGATATCGCGCTAAGCCTTAAAACGTCACACCTCACCAAGATAGAGGATCACTACCTACTTTCTATCCCTACCACTAAAACCAACCGGTCACTACACCCTACAATAATTCCTCTCTTCCCTACTGATAATGCCTGGTGTCCGGTGAAAGTTCTAGACCACCTACGGTCAACTCTTCACGCTCACCTGGCAGACTCTCCGCTCTTAACATTACAAGGGCACCCGCTTACCACGGCAAAATTGATGTTACATGTCAGAACCCTGTTATCTAAGCTCGGACACAACCCGGCTGCATTCTCTGGGCACTCCTTCCGTATAGGAGCTGCCTCAGCAGCCCCTAGCACAAACGCACCGGTCCACATCATCAAAAGGCTGGGGCAATGGAAATCCTCCATATATAATGCATATATTCCGCAACCGGAGAAAGAGCTTCGCCAAGCTTTCAGGAACTTGGTCTTGTAAGATGCAATAAAGTGTGTATTTTCTCGAATTTATCTTTTGCCCTCTTTTATTTACAGGCCCACTCGTACGTTGGTTTCGGCACTCCACAGCCAACTTTGCTCACAGATACTATCCATTACGTATTTAAATTCTGAGCACAAGTAGAAAGGCCATTAGCCCTGAATTTGTGGGAGATGTAAGTCCCCTACTTAAACTCCCAGCCCCTACTCACCGCTGCCGCTCAACTGATTGTCCCCACCCACCTACACCCTGTTTTAACTACATTCTCCTTGGTGGGCCCTCTTTTATTTACAGGCCCACTCGTACGTTGGTTTCGGCACACCACAACCAACTTTGCTCACAGATACTATCCATTACTTATTTAAATTCCGAGCACAAATATATATATGTGTGTGTGTGTGTGTGTATGTATGTATATATATATATATATATAATATATATATATTGTGTGTGTGTGTGTGTGTGTGTATATATATATATATACACACACACACACATTATGTGTGTGTGTGTGTATATGTATTAAGGCAATTTGCCTGCATTTGTGGGAGGTGCTGGTTTGCTACCCCTAGCCTACTTAAGGCACTCCCCTTACCTGGCTCCTTACCGTTCGAGGTCAGCGTTGAATGAGGATCCACTTCCGGGTTCTCTCAGACGCCATCTTGGTTTCAGTATCCAGGAGGTTTCACCACGTTAAGCTGTGTCCAGGAATCCTGTTCAGGCCTTTCCACCCGTCCAGCTTCTTCTGACTCCGATCTCCATCGTAGATCGCGTCCCAGGGACTCCTAAACCGTAAGTCAGACCTTCCTGTCACGCCAGGACTGGTTCCCACGGCGTACGGTACAGCACGGGTCCTCGCTTTACGGCTTTTTCCGTGGTTATGACACGAATGTTTTAAGCCATTTGCGGGCTTTTTCATTCGTACGGTCATTCGGCTGAACATATTTAATCGTTCAATAGTCATTTTGCATATCCTATTTCATGTTATTGAAACGAATTATCATTCAGTTTTTTTGCCGTTCGGCAAATTTTGACATACGCTCATACACGCTTTTGGTTCGCATAAGTCATACGGTTAAACTATTCTAACTTCTGTGTTCCCCTGTGTGTTCACGTATAATCCTTTCATGAATTATATTCACCATTTCACGTTCGGTTAAAGAATTGCTTGCTTAAATAGATTATTTTGATTACTTTTAAATATTGTCCGTATTGTATTACGTCCACAAATCAAGTCCACTTCTCTGTATATACCATTTGACTCCCACGCTTTCAGGGGTCTGCATTACTTATCCATTTATACAAATGGACTCAGCCTATGTTACAAGCCTCACTTCTGGGTTATTAATACAACACATACAAAGGATATAGGTTCATTTAAGCAATAATTCTCGGGTTGATACGTCTTTTCTATACAAATATATCATATAGATATACATCACTTTACATCATTTTAAATCATTTTGGGGTATCCCTGCCTTTGGTTATTCTGCTACATATCATACATAACGCTGTGTTAATTAGGCCATGACCTCATCCATGTCCCTTTCTATAAAACCAGTTACATTTCGGTACAGATCATTGAACTCCCACGCCAGGAGTTTTATAACTATCCATTTCATTTCAATTCACTCAGCCTATATTACAGGCCTCATTTCTCTGTCATGACGATGACACATAAGGCTTAAATCCTTTTTATGCATACTCGGGTTGAATCACACGTACTGATCCAACCAATCATACGTCCCCTGCACAGTCATATACATATGTATATAACCTACGTTTCATGTTTTCCTTTACACACCATTATCACGTAACACATAGATTGTTTGTACATAGGCCACGGCCTCCCTCAGATGTCTTATTCAAGCATGCAAACATTTCTGAGCCACTCATAGCTATTCCCATGGTATCAACATAATTTTATACATTGCTGCTACAGACTATAAGTCTGTTTCTTTTCACACTCCACACTCATCATACTACTCTCTTTTACCCATTTTTAGGCTGTCAAGCTTATATAATTGCTCCACACGGTTTATTCCTGTGATTTGTCATACTACCAGGTACGTACACCTGCTCATATGGTATTCTACCATACATTTCATTTCATCCCCCTAGTTTAGAGTACTGGCAATAGGGTCACAGGATTCCCAATAGGTATTTACCCCGTCTTGGCTGTCGCCATCAGTTAGTGGTCCCGCGAGGCCAACACCCCGCCTCAAACGTTTCGGAGGCAAACACCCATCGGGCCACACGTTAGCTAGCCGCCTCGCATGTTGCAAAGAGAGGGCCTCACCTGTCACTCCCTTCCCCTGTTTTCTGTCGTACAGTCACCGAGAGGCCTAAAACTCCTGCCACTACGTCAAGTGGCCTCAATAACCCCTCGCGCCAACGCATAGATAGAGCCTCTCAAGCCGCTTGGCAATTAGCAGGGCCTCACCTGTCACCAAACAAGTATAATACTTTCGCCATCCGGCCTAGCTAGCCTGCCAGTACAATTTGGTGGTTCTATATACTAATTATTGTTTTATTTATAGTATGTCTCAGGAAGGGGTAGAGGATTTCTCCCTGCCTAGCACCCCGGCTAGAGCTGTCACTCCCACACAAGGAGAGCTAGCTAGTTCAGCATCAATTAGATCATGGACAATCCCGCGCATAACCACGGAATTAAGGAGACGACAAATCCCCTACCCCGCTACAGCAAGGAAGGCAGAACTTTTCAAACTGCTACGCACATCAACTAATAACATGGAAGCCGGGGAAGGATCTAGCCAGTCCAACCCAGGGGACATACATGCCATGTTATCCTCACTCATGGCATCCATGGGCAAGGTCAACTCCAGGCTGGAGAAACTTGAGTCGGTCACCACGGCCCTCACTCTAGCAGGGCCACCCGCGGCTGCGGTACAAACACCAGCCTTGCCATTAGTCGCTCCAGCCAGCACCCTGGATGACCAGGAAGTTAGCCCGGCCCACATGATACCTGAGCATATCAAAAGGGATATCCTGGAAGGTAAAGACGTCAACCTGGCTTCCCTGTTGATTGCCTCCCAGGACATTGTGGAACATAAGACGTATGCTTATGATGATGTTTCTGTTATTGTCAGATCTAGGGATGCCCGCCTGAACAGGAAACTGACTATCCCTGAATTTGTACTAGCGTTTGGTATTTACAGGGATGTCATCTGTGCGGTTTATCCCAACAGAAGAGAGGAGTTTGATCTCTATATGCACAAGCTGGTAGACCTGGGCAACAAATATGGTGGTTCAGCATTCTATGACTACCATAGGTCTTTTTCTGCAAAAGTGGCTGGAGCCTTCTCCCAGTACGGTACACGATCCAACTGGGGAAGGATTGATACCGTCTTATTTTGCAGACACTTTGCAGGTCTAAGAACACCAGCTTGTGCATACTGCTCCTCCACAGCCCATACTACTAATTTTTGTCCCAACACGGCAGACGGACATGCCTCCACACAAGGAACTAGTTCCTCTGGGGATCCAGGGAAACTATCCAAAGACAAATTGGGACGCCTAATCAAGTTTCTGGGCAAGTCCCAGATATGTAATAATTTCAATGTTGGGTCTTGTAATTACAGTGGATGTAGACTATTGCATGTCTGTTCAAAATGTTTTAGGGCACATGCAAAGACCATGTGTCCAAATAAAATGTATTCCAAGCCTTACCTTACGTCCATTAATATGCCAGTATTCACAGCATTGATGTCTCAGCACCCATCTAGACACCTGGTAGATTTTCTTATTTCTGGTTTAACAGAAGGCTTCCACACAGGTATCCTACACATACCAGCTGGAACTCTGGAATGCCCTAACCTACAATCCGCCCAACACAACCCAACAGTGGTTGACACCCTCATAGACCAAGAAGTGGATGAGGGCTTTGTATTGGGGCCTTTTAGAACTCCTCCATTCACAGAATGGCGCACCAACCCTATTGGAATTGTCACAGGGAAATCTTCCCAAAAACAGAGACTCATCATTGACTTATCGGCTCCCCACTCATCGGCCAACCCCAGTCTTAATTCCCTCATACCCTCTGAGGAACTCTCTCTGCAATACACCACCATAGATCACGCCATTACAGCTATCATACAAGCAGGGGTTGGAGCCTGGCTCAGTAAGACCGACATTACTAACGCCTTCAAATTACTCCCTATCCACCCCACACTGTGGCACCTGCATGGCATCAAGTGGTCCGGGAACTACTATTTTTTCTCCCGGTTAACTTTTGGGTCCAAAAGTAGCCCAGCTATTTTCGACACATTTGCCGAAGCATTATGCTGGTTACTATTGAACATAGCCGGATGCCCTACGGTATTACATTACTTGGATGATTTCCTACTGGTCGAGGAGAATACTGCACCTCCCACTAGCCTCAAAGCTACCACTAAGCTGTTTGAGCAACTAGGTGTACCCATCTCCCCAAAGCAAACAGAAGGGCCGGACACGGTTATCACTTTTCTGGGTATCCAATTAGACTCTGCCACAATGCAAGCAAGCCTACCATACGATAAGATAGAGAATATTCTCACTTACATAAACAACTACCTACAGCTCGGCACTTGCAACCGCAAAGAACTACAGTCCCTGCTGGGGTCACTAAATTTTGCGATGCGCATCATACCTCAAGGCCGCTCCTTTATTTCACGACTATTGCATCTTTTCCCACTTTTTCTACATGACACGCACAGGTTGTCCTTAGATGCCCAAGCTACGGCAGATCTAAACATGTGGAAGAGATTTTTAACCACTTGGAATGGTAAAAGTATGTTCCTCCCTCAATTGACTGAATCATCTCCTACCATTTGGTCAGATGCGGCATCTACCACTGGTTTTGCAGCAATTTTTGGGAACGAATGGCTTTGGGGCAGCTGGCCTTCAGCAGTTCTGGATTTGGAAGGTTTTTCCACTACCTCAGCTCTTTTTGAGATCTACCCCATAGTGGCGGCTGCCGTAGCGTGGGGTCATTTATGGGCTAATACGCCAGTGCGTTGTTACTCAGACAACCAGGCGACCTGTCACATCATCAACAAAGGTCGTTCCAAATCTCTTACGATTATGAGATTTCTGAGGAAACTCACTTGGTTGGCAGCTTGTCATAATTTCTTCCTATGTTGTTTCCATGTGCCAGGTGTATATAACACAGCTGCTGACAGTTTGTCTCGCTTTAAATTTCAGGAGTTTCATCAAGCACTCCCGTCAGCAGCACCCACAGCCACCATCACTCCAACATTTCAACAACTCATACTGGACTAGACGTCATCATGCAGCATAGCAGGACATTGTCCCAGTTGGCACTTTCAAACAATACAAACAAAACATACAGCAGGGCTTTCACACTATTCAAACGATTCCTTCTGGAACATAACATCATACAACCGTTTGTTATGACATCTTTTTTGGGGTTTGCTTCCTTTTGCCACCTTAAACTCAAAATGTCATACAACACCATCAAACTCTATCTCACTGGCATTCAACACCACATGCTCATCTTACACCCAAATAACAACAGTTTCATGGCCTCTCACCAAATTAAGACCATACTCAGAGGTATTCAAAAATCAGAACCCACACATTTGGCCCAGAGGCTACCCATAGATAACCATATCTTCAAAGCATTATCTAACCTACTCGACCTAAAACCGTTTGACACTAATACGAATTCTATCATCAAAACAGCAATATACATCGCTTTCTATGGATTTCTACGACCCAGAGAATTCACTACGACCTCCACGACCCAAACCATTCCATTCCTCCTCTATTCCCACTTGACAAAACATATGGATCATTACTTCCTGTCTTTACCTCACTCCAAAACCAGCCAGCACATACCTGTAAACATTCCGTACTATCCCACGCACAACAGATGGTTTCCCGTCAAGGTTCTTGATGCCTACATACAGCACCATCACTTACTGCCCTCGCAACCGTTATTACAACTACAAGGTGCAGTACTCACCACTACAACCTTCATGACCTACGTCAGGTCCTTGCTCACACAACTGGGCCTCAACGCAAACAATTACTCAGGACACTCCTTTCGTATAGGAGCCGCGTCCACAGCCTCCAGTGTCAACATCCCAACTCGTTATCAAAACACTGGGGTGCTAGAAGTCATCCGCTTACTCACGGTACATACCGAACCCAGTACAAGAATTAAGGGATGCTTTCATAAACATGTCTGGTTGATAAATGTATATGTATTGGTTGTCTGTTAATAAATTTGATTACTTAATTTTTGCCCTCTTCTTTCTCAGGCCTACCTCATCGTCGGTTTCGGCACACCACAACCGACTTGCTCCTTTTATCATCCTTCGCTTATTCATGGTATTTCACACTGTACTATCTTAAGCACCTAACACAAGTATTAAGGCAATTTGCCTGCATTTGTGGGAGGTGCTGGTTTTCTACCCCTAGCCTACTTAAGGCACTCCCCTTGCCTGGCTCCTTACCGTTCGAGGTCAGCGTTGAATGACCCTCCCACCACACCACTTTTAACATTTATTTCCTTTCTATTTCTTTTCCTGGGTGGGCCCTCTTCTTTCTCAGGCCTACCTCATCGTCGGTTTCGGCACACCACAACCGACTTGCTCCTTTTATCATCCTACGCTTATTCATGGTATTTCACACTGTACTATCTTAAGCACCTAACACAAATATAAATATATATATATGTATATGTATGTATATGTATATGTGTGTGTGTGTGTATGTTTATATATATATATATATATATATATATATATAATGTGTGTGTTATGCATGGGGTTATTGCATGTTTTGGGGTCCCTGTGATGTGTTTTATGAAACTGTATTTCTCTGTCTGTGATAATTAGATTACCCATTGTGTAAGGTAATTGTATTACAGGCAGAGGGGAGGATTTTGTGTGGGAGTGTCTGTGTGTATTGTACAGATTGATTGGTTGTTCTGTAAAACCCTGTGGGCAGTACTATGTTTGTGGATTGGGAATAAGAGGCTGTATGTGCCAGTACAGTGAGTTCCTGTTTAACCCTCAAAGTGAAGTGTCGTCTCATTATTGGGGGAAGGATTCATTGTATGCTGTTCCAGTTTGACTGCTAGGAGAGTAAACCTATTCGTATGGTTCCTATTCAACTGTCTACAGCATTCATATGCTTGGGAGAATTTATTTGTTTCTCCGGTTCGGTGATTGTGGTGTCTGCCAGAGTGCTTGGAGTCCTCAGGAAGCGCTAGGAGCATCCTTCAACGGAGGTACCCAGTCGGGGTGCCAGGTGATCCGTTACAGTATATATATGTGTGTGTGTGTGTGTGTGTGTGTGTGTGTGTGTGTGTGTGTGTGTGTGTATATATATATATATGTGTATATATATATGTATATGTGTGTGTATGTATGTATGTATGTATATATACATACATACATACACATACACACACATATATATAAATATATATGTGTGTGTGTATATATATATATGTGTATGTGTATATGTGTGTGTGTGTGTGTATATATATATATATATATATATACATATATGTGTGTGTGTGTGTGTGTGTGTGTATATATATGTATTTGTGTGTATATATGTATGTGTGTGTGTATATGTGTGTGTATATAATGCAGTGTGCGTAAACTGGGTGAGGGGATTTTAATTTTTTTATTGTAATATTTTATTATTTTAATATTTGTATTTTTTTTTTTTATGGTTTTTTTTTGTCCCCCCTCCCTTGTTGCCTGGCCAGGGAGGGGGGACAAAAAACATTTAAAAAAAAATTGCAAATATTAAAATAATAATATAATAATAAAATATTGTTATTAAAATATAATATTAAAATAATATTACTATATTATTATTTTAATATTTGCATTATTTTTTTTTAAATGTTTTTTTTTTGTTCCCCCTCCCTGGCCAGGCAACAAGCTATTTTTTTTTTATTTTTTAAATAATGCAAATATTACAATAATAATATAATAATAAAATGTTATTATTTTAATATTATATTATTTTAATAATATTATTAAAATAATAATATTGAATCCCTGGTGGTCCAGTGGCATTGGCAGTTCAGTGGGGGGGCTGGCAGTGAGCTCTTACCTACCTTCCTGCAGCTCCTGTCAGCTCCCTCCTCCTCCGTGCAGCTCCTTTGTCAGCTCCGTTCCGTTTACAGTGTAAGTCTTGCGAGACTTACACTGTGAGCAGAACGGAGCTGACAGAGGAGCTGCACGGAGGAGGAGGGAGCTGACAGGAGCTGCAGGAAGGTAAGTAAGAGCTCACTGCCAGCCCCCAACAGGACCGCCGGGCTTGTAATGAGCCCGGCGGTCCTGGTCTGTATTATGGCAATGTAAGTTGCCATAATACAGACTGACTCGAGTATAAGCCGAGTGGGGGTTTTTCAGCACAAAAAATGTGCTGAAAAACTTGGCTTATACTCGAGTATATACGGTATGTATGTGTGTGTGTGTGTGTGTGTGTGTGTGTGTGTGTGTGTGTGTATATATAGATGTAAAAAACAGATACTATTCTTATCTTGCAATACCTTTTTTATTGGACTAACAGAATTTTTTAATGACAAGCTTTAGGGAGAACCTCCCTTTCTCAAGTCTGAAGCATTTCTGAGCAAAACACATAGAATTCAAAGTTGAGTTGTGATACAGGGGTTAAAGCGACATGAGTGTAGATAAGACACAGGTTTGTTAGAAAATAGACACCATCTTAGCAGAGGGTCATAAATATCTTGTTGAAGAGCAGAGTGAGGGGGGAGAGAGGGAAAAGAAAAACAAGCAGACAGTGCACAGGATGGTACACTTTATACATGCACACACACAAATATGTATACGTGAACGCATAAACACATGTACATATACATAAACGCATATACATACATGCACTACAACAATAAAACCTACAGCATTAAAGGTTCATACTCCTGCACATCCAGCAATGTGGTATACATGATTCAATGCATAAAATGCCACCTAGGATGCTACATTGGGGAAACCACCCAGCCATTAAATGGCAGAATGAATATGCACAGACACTCTATTAAACACCACAAAGAAGAATCATACTGCACTCCTGTGGGACACCACTTTACCCAGCCTAGCCACTCACTGAAGGACCTAAAAATCAAAGTACTGAAAGGGGTTTTTAAAAATACCCAGGAAAGAAAAGCCTTTGAAGCCAGAATGATTAAATGGTTTAACAGCAAGAATAGAGGACTAAATATTGATTTGGGATTCCTATCCCACTACCAACACTTTACATGAACACTCTCCCAGCATTATCTTACTATTCTGTCATATGTACCAACACTTTAAAATGCATTCCTATATGTTTATTCTATCTATATACAAAGTACTATGTGTAGACCTATGCTTTCCCATACTCGTATGCATGAATGCTTATATAGTGGAAAATTTATTCATACTTACCGTAATTTTCTTTTCCTGGCTATTATTCATGGCAGCATATACACATGGGTTAGTTCCTCCCCTGCAGCCGATAGGACAGGAAATCCACCAAGGTTTTAAAAGGAAGCTCCATCCCTAAGGTCCTCAGTCAGTTTACAAGCTCTACAGTACATAAATAGAGACATTAATGGGAGGGAAGTATATGCTGCCATGAATAATAGCCAGGAAAAGAAAATTACGGTAAGTATGAATACATTTTCCACTTTCCTGGCTAATCATGGCAGCATATACACATGGGGAATACCCAAGCTTACAAAGGGAGGGACAGAATAGCCAATCAAATTATCAGAATAATTCAACATAGATAGAAGAATGAACTGAGTTAAGTACTTGAGTACCAAATTGTGCATCATAGACTGTTTTAACGAACAGTATGAAATGCCAGACAAACGTGTCTAAAGGAGGTTCAAATGCTAGCTTACAAAAAGTGTCAGCAGAAACCATTGCCATGGCAACCCATGATGCTGCAACAGCATGAGAGGAGAGTGCCCTGATACCTTCCAGCACAGGTAGAGAACGGACGTGACGTCCAAATTGTGCCTCATTAATTGCTTCAATGTCCAATATGTAATGCAGGACAAACTAGTTCAAAGAGGTCAAAATGCCAACTTTACAAAGTTTCAGCAGAGACCATTTCCATGGAAGCCCACGAGATGCTGTAACAGCACTAGTGGAGAATGCCCCAAATCCTTTGCTACAGGTAGAGAATGGCATTGAAAGGCTCTCACTTTGGGCACGATCACTGGTGCTACATGCAAGACAAGCATATCCTGTTGAAATTCAGTGAATGGGGCTACACAGGATCAAGCCTGGAGTTCACCCATTTCCCTTGCTGGGGTACCAGCCACCAGCACTTTCTGTGCTACCACCATGGAAGCTCCTTCTAGAGGTTCGAATAATGGTTCAGTCAGGGCCCGTGAGACCAGTGGTACATCATATATTGGCTTCACCACACTCAGTGGAGGCATGATTTCAATCAATGCCTATATGAAGCAAAGTGCCGCAAGTGCACACATTCACCCTGCTGAGGTACCAGTCACCAGCAACAGCAACGTCTGGGCTAACATCATGGAAGCTCTTGATAGAAGTACAGTCAGAGTCTGTGAGACCAGTGGTACGTCACGTATTGGTTTCAACACCCTCAGCGGAGGCTTGAGTTCAATTGTTGCTTACATGAAGCAAAGCACCAGGGGCATCAACGCTCAATCGGTACCCTTCAGTACAGGTAGAGAATGACATGGATAAGCATTCACCATAGACAGGATCTTCAGGTGCCAAATGCAAGACGACCATATCTGTTGAAAAGTAGTGAAAGGGGGTTCACAGGATCAAGCCTGGAGTTCACCCATTTTTCTTGCTGGGGTACCAGCCACCAGCACTTTCTGTGCTACCACCATGGAAGCTCCTTCTAGAGGTTCGAATAATGGTTCAGTCAGGGCTCGTGTCACCATTGGTACATCACATATTGGCTTCACCACACTCAGTGGAGGCATGATTTCAATCAATGCCTATATGAAGCAAAGTGCAGCTAAGTGTTCCTCTAGAGTGTTCTAACACAGAACCTTTCAAGGCCTGAACGAAGAGTAATTCCAACAGACAAAAGCATATCAAGCTTAGTAAAGCCTGTATAGGATTGTAAGAGGATCTCAATGACCGTCTCAGGGATGCCTATACTAATATGGACTCCCGCATCAATACCAGAACTTGAGGATCCTGGTGTGTCATGGGGCCTTGTAATAGGTCTGGACGTACAGGAATTTCCCTTGGAGGTTCCAGAATCATCTTATTCATCATAGGAATTAGAGTCGACACGGTCTTCCACTGTCACCTTTTACATTGCCTTTTTAAGAAGGTCGAAAACAGGAAAATATGTACATCAAACTAAAATTCTAAATTTGAGCCAGTGTATCCTGAACCTGAGCATTCTGGTCCTAGCATGTAAAAAATACTTCTGGACCTGGTAGTTCCAAGAAATGGCCATCAGACAATCTGCATCAACCACGAGGATCCGTCAGGACATGGTTGCCAATCCACCTTGTCCACAGTTCTTCGGCTCCAGCAAACAGCCATGGTATTCTGAGCCACTGGTTGTTCTTCTGTGCCCTGATCATTATGGGCTGGAATTCCATCAATACGTATCTGTGAGACCCATCTTGGTAGATATAGGATACAGTTGCATTGAAATTTGAGCAAATTTGGACCCACTCTGAAGTGAAGAAGAGCCTAGAAAATAACTCTTAATTCCATACAAATGAATGGAAATATTGTGCAACATGGTCCAAACACTGTGCAACCAATCTTATAAAAACTGGACTTCGAGCTAATAATTGACCAATGAGGTTCTGTTCACTGGAAACTCAGAGATCCAATCCCTCTTTCAGCTGCCAGGGTAAGGTGCAACTCCAATGATAGGGACATAGTAAGTGGCTGGCTCTAATAATCTCTCTCTTGTTAGACCAAGATAGGAAGGATCTGTAAGGAATCCAGAGATGCCATTGGGCCCCTCTGACAAGTCTGCTGGTGGAAGCCCGGATTCCTAGTAGTTGCATCTATTTTCTTGCTGTTACCAAGCAGAAATGAAGAAACTGGGAGAGAAAACCTTTACAATCTGTGGAACTGTTCCTGAGATAGGGAAAAGCAGAGCCTAGAATTTTCCACTCAGGAATGTCAATCACTGAGCTGGTTTGAAACTGCTTTTCTTGATATTTATCAAGCAGCCAAACTTTAGAAAGAACTATATACCTATGAACTATATACCTATGTGTGCCTGCCTTCTGAGGGTCTAAGGCTATCACAAGTAGATCCTACAGATAATGGAAGCAGGTGGAGTTCTGGACTCTCAATAACACTATAAGCACATAGAAAGATTCTTGGGTCCACATTGAGGCCAAATGGTAGGGCACTAACATGGAAGTTCTCTTCTGAGCTAATGCCGAAGATCTCTGCAGATTGGACTGAAAGTAAGCATCCTTGAGATATATAGAGGTAAGGAAATTATCCTTCCAGATTGCTTGAGATATGGATCTGATTGACTCCATCCTGAAGACTAACATTCAGCCTCTTGTTGGCCCCTCTTAGGTCCAGTGTAGGCTTTCATGTGCTTTTCCTCTTAGCACCAGAAGAGAGGTCGAAACTTGTCCCTGGAACTGCTCTTGTTCTGGGACCTAAAAAAAATCACCTCTTCGTCCAGAAGGCTTCTTCCTTCAGTGCTTTACCTTTTGATTCATTGGTCTTAATACTCCTATTGGTATGGAGACTCCCGTGCCCGTTACGAAAAACTCCAGTCAATATCAATCTGGGCCATGGATAAGACTCAAGCCTCCAGAGTATGACAAGCCCAGGTATGTGGGATCAGAAAAATGAGGCTCCTAGTAATGGAGGAGATATGTTCGTTGCTGAAGAGCAAAACAACTGTGTTATAGCTCCATTAGTTACCTCTGGAGTATTCCATGCAGGGCCAGTAGCTCCATATCTCAGACATACTGGTCACTGGAGGTTCTCCGGTCAGACTATGAGGAGCTGGGATCCTTGGAACTTCCATCCTAAGGTACCAATATTTTGCAGCCCTCATTCACCTTTTCAATGGAATTATCCAAAGTTTTCCCAAACAGCACCACCCCTTCAAATAGAATGGTGTAGAGGGCAGACTTGGAGGATGAGTCATCATCCCAGAAACAGAACCATAATGCTTTCTTAGCTGCTATAGATAAAGCCATTTGATCCACAGAATATCCTAGATACATCTAGGGAAGTTTCTGTGAAGAAGTCAGTTGCAACCTGAAGACTTCAGACTGTCTCTTCAATCTTGGCTTTTAATATCTCTCTCCATAGTAGCCTTTAGATCTTTAATCACATATTTCATGTTTGTAGAAACTGCAGCAGAAATCACAGCTGGCTGGCCTCCTGCAATGGTAGGCATAAAATTTTGGATAGGTCTGCGTCCACCTATGATCCATAAGTGTGCAACTTAGGTGGTGTAGTTCTGGGGTTGGAAATAACTTCCTCCACAGGGTAAAGCCTGGCCTCTTTTCTTACCCCTAAGGCCTCTGGAACTTACTTTGTAAGCCCTGCCCGCATGTCATGTGGCTGCACAGTGATAGGTCATGCTGAAGCGACCACCTTCTGGAGGCAGTCAGTGCATAACCGATTCCTTCCACTGTATTCTCCTCATATCCAGATCCTGGTGAAGAATCAGACACCTGACAAATAATAATAACTAAATCTTACCTGTGGTAAAGTATTAAGAAAAAATGCGCACTGTTAAATTCTATAAGAAACCAGCGAAACAGCTTTAAAACAGGCTGAAGACAGCACTTATCCATGTCTGGAGACCCTGCAAATACTTACCAAATAAGTATGGTATGTTTACTGTAATTTTCCCTTTATTTTAGGAACTTTCTGGCAATTGCCCTTATCCAAGATGGCTGCCACAACTTGTATTCCCACAATGCAAGTCATCTGTATTAGGCCCAATAAGGCACAAACTGCACACATGTGGGCCTATTCTGAGTGTGTTTGCTATTAGAGACCAGGGAGAGGTCTCTGTCTGAAGCCAACATGGCCCCTAAACACCCAGGGAACCGGGAATAAATCACTGGGACCGAGGGGAAGCAACATAGATAACAAAAGTGCCTGCAAGGAAGTTTAACCCCTTAAGGACCAAACTTCTGGAATAAAAGGGAATCATGACATGTCACACATGTCATGTGTCCTTAAGGGGTTAAAAGGAAACCAGAAGCAAAAAATCAATTTTAAAGGCACCACAGTCTAAAGGCCGCAAGGTATAAAAGGTAACGGTTTCCAAAATGTATCACAGTTTCCAAAATGTATCACAGTTTCCAAAATGTATCACAGTTTTCAAACAAACTGCAGTCTTCAAAAGCACTGCAGTCTTCAATGACTTGCGGTATTACATGCAACTTTAAATTAAAACAGTTTTAAATGCAACACAGCTTAATGCTTCCTAGTAAAAGCACAACCGCATTATGTACCACAATCTTAAAAATAAGGTACAGCTGTATAATGCACTAGTTTAACCTCTTAAGGACACCTGACATGTGTGACATGTCATGGTTCCCTTTTTATTCCACAAGTTTGGTCCTTAAGGGGTTAAAGATATCAAAGCTTAAATGCATCACAGCATAAAAGCACAACTGCATAATGTACAACAGTAAAACAGCAAATAAAGTAATGACGATAAAACAACATACATGTCCGTAAGTAAAGGGAGCAAATTGCTCACGTCCTAAGGGCTGTAGGACAGGAAAAAGACTGAGGACCTTAGGGATGGAGCCTCCTTTTAAAACCTTAGGTTTTCCTGTCCTATCGGCTGTAGGGGAGGAGCTAACCCATGTGTATATGCTGCCATGATTAGCCAGGAGATATATATATATATATTACTGTGCATTTATATTTGTGTATATGAGTTCATGTGCATGTATGTATATGTACATGTGTTTATGCGTTCACATATACATATTTATGTGTGTGTGTGCATGTATAAAGTGTACCATCCTCTGCACTGTCTGCTTGTTTGTTTTTCTTCTCCCTCTCTCTCCCCTCACTCTGCTCTTCAGAAAGATATTTATGACTCTCTGCAAAAATGGTGTCTATTTTTGTACAAACCTGTGTCTTATCTACACTCATGTCGCTTTAACCCCTGTATCACAACTCAGCTTTGAATTCTATGTGTCGTCTTGCTCAGAAATGCTTCTGACTTGATAAAGGGCGGTCCTCCCGAAAGTTGTCATTAAAAAAATTCTGTTCGTCCAATAAAAAAGGTATTACAAGATACAAATTCTATCTGTTTTTTTCTTTCTCTCTCTCTCTCTCTCTCTCTCTCTCTCTCTCTCTCTATATCTATATCTATATCTATATCTATATATATATATATATATATATTTTTTTTTTTTTCTTTTTTTTTCTAAATGCACACCTATGTTTAGACTGTTCAGATTATCAAAGGCATTAATGAAAATGAAAAATATGTGACTAATACCAAAGGAATGGCAATCCAATTTTGGGTATCACTGAGTTAACTAGTGTAACAATGTTGGAACTCCGATCCTCCTGCACCATCCTTTAATCACCCCTCCTTGTTCACACCCATTTCTTCCTAAACCCTCCTATGACATATTACTGTGATTCCTCTTTTTGTTTTTGCACTAGTAACTCCAGACTCTCTAACATCATAGAGTAAGCAACTAGTCAGGTAAGGATGTGTCACTTTGTCCTTGTGAGATTAGAAGAAACAAGTATGTAACTAGCTGGAGGACAGAAGGGAGTGAGAAAGATGAATTAGCCTGTGACATACAAAGTTTTATTGGAATTTTAATTTTTATTATTTTTTTATAAATAGTGAGATTTTGAAAATTACACAACATAAGTACTGTAGTATTATGAAGCTCATGAAGAAAAATAAAGGGAAAGAAAAGGTAGTGGGAGAAATGATAGGAAAGAAAACGTGCAGGGTTAAAAATGCCAGTGTGTATGTGTCATGAAATAGCATGGTGAGGTTTGGAATTGCTCTAGCGGTAGTTAACTGAAAAGGTGAATTGAGGTAAAAATTGGAGTGTTGGTACAATGAGAGATTAGTGCAATGCAAAGATGGCAATTGTAAGAGGATGTACACATTTGAAGATGTACACATTAGAAGCTTGGATATTACAAAAAATTGCTGATTCAAGACTGGGATGAAGATAAAGTATGTGCGAAGGGGCTGGCTAAAAGATAAATGTACAAAGATTAAGAATTAGGCATGACAAGATAAGGAAACAGCCAAACATACTTCAGCTGCAATTATTTCCGTGATTGAGATGAGCCAGCAAGTTTTGTCTGACAAATCAATAAAAGTGGTGAATTGAAACCTAAACTGCGAACATTTGCAAGTGGTTTTCTATTTTTATTTATTTATTTATTTTTACAATTTTCTACTTTTTTAAAAGCCATGTCTAGATTTAAAGGCACCACACCTTATAAAGTTCCTTTTATTAGTCCGTGATTAGAGAATGCAGCCTATAGAGTTATTTATTAAAATGTCATATGTCAGACGTTTTAAAGTGAATTCAAATATATTTTTTTTCAAATCTTAATCCAAAATAGCTGTTAAACATTGCTGTCTTGTAGAATTATTGTTTGTCAGCTATTTTAGCCTGAATTTTTTTTATTCACTTAGAAAATTTGAGTAACTTGAGTGAATACCCTGTCTAAAAAAAATACCCCTCTGTTTTTTCAAGATTCTAGTCTAGGTTATAATCGACCGTTACAGCTCTTCTGATTTTTGCAGTTTTAGTCTACCACCTGTGCAAGTACTATATAACAAGTTAAGAAAATTTTGTCTGCACTATGCCATGTTTATTTAAATTATTTTTATAATATATTATTATTATAGTTGTCAACTATTTATTTTTGCAATCCCATAAATATGCAGGATAGTCAATCAGTATTTATGGGAATGTGTCAGATGTTGTTGTCCATTTTGTTTTTGCCTTTTTTCTAGTGGGTTGGGGAACGTGCATCTTTATTACCAAAACATTAACATTTATGTGCTTTATGCTTAACGATGTGAAGCTGTGCTCGTTCTAACAATGATGAATACAGCAATTGTAAAATTATTTCTTACTTGGACAGAATTCTATGTGTCCTTATGATGAGCGTGTTGACACTGAACGTGAAGACCGTTGATTATCAAATGTCTTTATGAAGAATCACCTCTAAAAAAGTGTCAGCCTGACAGCCCCCAGAGGTGACGCTTCAGACAAAGATAATTATTTCTATTCATCATGAAAGGACAATGTCTTACATTGTCAAAACAAGACCTTGTTTATGCAATAAAAACCATGTCATAAAATAAGGTTCAACGTGATTTTAAAAATTGGATTTGTTTTTTAAAAATAAATCTTTGATTTTAATCAGTTTTCTTATATGGTAAAGAATGTAGAATGCATTAAGTTTACTGCCAAAGATGGGGAATTACTGTTATTTATGCCCTTAAAATGTAGTTCCAGGTGCCAGGCAGGCATTAAATTTTTTTTTTTAATACTTATTTTATTTGCGCAGAGATAAACAACTAAGTGGTTCAATTAAGTGGTCTGGGTGCCAGGTCCATCTAGGATTAACCCTGCCTGCTGTGAACATAGCACTTTCAAAGAAACTGTTATGTTTACATATGGGTTAATCCAGCCTTTAGTGGCTGTCTCATTGTGAGGCGCTTCCTATGTGCCAGCGTCCATAGGAAAGCATTGAGAATGCTTTCCTATGGACTGACTGAATGCGTGTGCGGGTCTTGCCACACATGCGCATTCAGCCGATGACGTCCAAAGGAGGAGGAGAGTCCCCCGGTGCTGGAGAAAGGTAAGTGTTTAACCCCCTTCCTCCAACTACAGCCCGGCGGGAGGGGGGCCATGAGGGTGGGGGCACCCCCAGGGCACTATAGTGCCAGGAAAACGAGTTTGTTTTCCTGGCACTATAGTGGTCCTTTAAACATGCAGACTAGCACTGCCATATCAGCTGGTGCACACCAATTTTTAAACATATGATTACAGTAGTATGACATCAACATTGCACTTTTTGTGTATTATGGAAGGAAACCGGATTAACTTGTATGCCCACATGTCACAGCGATAAACTGTAAATACTGCTCGGTGTGATGGGAAGCATATCGGTGTGAGGCTTTCGGATGATAAGAACCACTGGGTCACATTATTAAAGGACCACTATAGGCACCCAGACCACATCAGCTTAATGAAGTGGTCTGGGTGCCAGGACCATCTTGCTGTAAACATAGCAGTTTCAGAGAAACTGCTATGTTTACATTAGGGTTAAGCATTGAGAAATGCTTTCCTATGGACTGACTGCGTGCGGCTCTTGCCGTGCATGCGCATTCAGCCGATGAGTCGGAAGAGGGAGGAGAGTTCCCCGGCGCTGGAGAAAGGTAAGTGTTTAACCCCTTCCTACCCCTAGAGCCCGGCGGGAGTGGGACCTTGAGGGTGGGCGGGACCTATTAACCCTATAGTGCCAGGAAAACGAGTTTGTTTTCCTGGCACTATAGTGGTCCTTTAAGTAAACACAAACAACTAACCAAGCTTAGACTAACCCCTGTGGAAGATTGAGACTTGCAAGGGCAAATTTAAAACAAAAGGGCACAATGCAAGGTGAAATAATAGTAGCTTATGAAGTTGTATGGAAGCATGTTGTGCCAGAGGATTATACTGGTTATGAATAATGAGAAAGTAAATGAGCTTCTAGCCATGCTTATAAATACACAAATAGGAGAGAAACTGATAATTAATCTAATTAACCAAGCTGATCAGGTCTATATAGGTAACGAGGGTTACTGTAAGCCTCATTGCTGCAACTGCTTATAGGCAAGATGCCATATGTGTGCTATAGAGCTACCCTTGAGAGTGAGCAATCTGCTAGCCGATACCCTGGTCTGGGATGCATAAGACAGGTAAACATATAGTCCGGGGGGTGATGACACCTTGGGTGTGATGTGAGGCCCTTCTCCTGCCCCAGGCCAGATTCAAGACCAACATAGTTGTGCCACTGGCTTGGGAGTCCAAAGAGACCAAGTCCAGCCCCAGAGAGGGGAAACAGAAGGCTTTGATGTTGCTGTATCGCTGGTGGCGGTAGGACCTCTGCCTATGTCGGTGATGTCGCGGGGTCTTGCCCCTTTTGGCTCTTGGCCTGAATGGGCTGATAATTGTAGCTGGTTTAGCTGGGGTAACTTGTTTGCCTGCATAATTCTCCCCCATCAGCCGGGCCCTTGCTCTCCCGAACCTCCATCTAACGAGGAGATGACGTGGCCGTCTGACGTGCCTCCAAGGCAGCCCAGAAATTATCTGTGAGCTCCTCCAGTTGCTGCCATGTTTGCTCCGTTAAACTGTGTGGCTTTCTCTCATGCTCACACGGGGTAAGTATAGTCGCCAACTAGTGCAGCTGTGGCTTGTACTGGGCTAGTGCAGGCAGAGAAAAGTTTGCCGCTATGAGTTGCCAGCTAGTGGAGACCAGGATAGCCCTGGAAACAGGACCCAAACCGCTGCTGCGTCTTCTTGCTATCGAACAGGGATGTCAGCCATCACTTCCACTCAGGTCTCGCTAGGCCATAATGTTACTTGGTCTGTTCTCCGGTCCTCCAGGGCACACTGTTGCGCCGGTAAGTATCTGTTAGCTTTTCTGCATCTCGAAGCTGATAAATCCATGGTGAGCTTATTTATAGTCTAATTAATGGAAATTCCGTAGGGAGCTCACCAGCCGCATGTCTACTGAATACGGCGGTCATGCAGTTTTTGGGAGGGACAGGGAGTGTGTGGCATATACCACCAGCAGGTACAAAACACAGTAATTGCTCCCTCATGGGATTCCTAGCATGCTCTGATTCACTGAGTGGCAGGACAGCATGGGACCAAATGCTCACTTACTAGACCACCAGCTACCAAGGCATTTAAACTAGCAAATGTTCATAGATATTATTTTGTATGTAAAGGTTGTAATTTGCGTGTCAAGCTTTTAGAAAGCCTTTAGATGGCTAACAAATTTTATAGTTGTATATCTATTGATGAGCCATAGGTGAAACGCACGTCATGGGTATTGACAGACACACCGTTGGAAGCTACCTAACTCCACATGTAACTACTGGCAATCTAACTTAAACTTTGCAACTATTTGAGTTGACAATAATCATCACGTTTTCAGAGTACATTCTGGCACACGGAAATTGACCACGAATGTTCTTTCCACTACCGTAATTCCTGTTGCAATTATTTTTAAGCGATAACCAAATACTTAAAGGGACTCTCCAACAATCCGTTTTCCTGGCACTGCAGGTCCCCTCTCCCTCCCACCACCCATCCTCGGTTGCTGAAGGGGTGAAAACCCCTTCAGTGACTTACCTGAGACCCCCTCCAATGTCCCTCGGCGGTGGTTTTGGGTCGCCGCCGCTCCTCCCCTTCCTCACGTCAGCCGGCAGGGGAGACTGATCCCTCCCGCCGGCTGAGGAGACCTAATGCGCATGTGCGTTAATGCCGCGCATGCGCATTAGAGCTCTCCATAGGAAAGCATTGAAAATGCTTTTCAATGCTTTCTTATGGGGAATTGAGTGACGCCTCAGAAAACCTGTGCTATGAAGCAGGAAGTGGCCTCTAGTCGCTGTTTAGTAGACAGCCACTAGGGGAGGACTTAACCCTGCAAGATAATTATTGCAGTTTATGAAAACTGCAATAATTACAGTTGCAGGGTTAAGGGTAGTGGGAGTTGGTACCCAGACCACTTCAATGGGCAGAAGTGGTCTGGGTGCCTGAAGTGTCCCTTTAAGTTGGGGGTTGGTGGGACCTAGCCGAGACTACCCAGAGACAGGCATTTGTTTAGGGGTGCCCTCGAGGGCACAGATTAGCAACTGTGAGCATTATCAACATATTTACTTTATTGATTTAAGTGTGAGACTTTAAACAATAATAGTTTTCTTGACACTGAAACTGTTCTCATTTACAATATTGGCTTTAGTGTTACTAATTCAGTAATTTAAAGAGTCATACTATAACAGACACAATTTATCAACCGACATTGTATCAAAATAATAGCTGGCACACTTGGAAACTGGATCCCTTCCAAATGCCTATTATATTTTGTTTCCCGTGGCTCTAGAGTGTTACTGAATGTTTTATAGTGTTGCTTCATTTAATCCTTTCAGTCACTGTCAGACTTAATCAATACCATAATATCAAATCCTGACTGATTGAGAGACAGCCTTACCAGCGAGGTACTGAGTTCATGGAATTGCTGTTCCATTTAAACTCTCTTTAGTTCTGCGTGATTTGATTCAAAACCATATCGTAAAATTAAGGCAGACTAAAAAGTATACTCACTCGCACTGTTTCGATACCAAGGCTCCACAGCAAAGCACAGAGAGTGTGATAAACTCACCTGCTCAGTATCCAAGCCTGATAGATGTTGTGACAGACACGGAGGGTTTTGCAACATCGATATAGTTAACTTTGGTTTTTCCAGATTTGATTATTACCATATAATCAAAGTTAGGCAGACTAAGAGATTAATTTACCCGCTCAGTAACTATGCTGACTCTGCTCTAAGACGAAGTCTAATATAATCGTAGTTCAGTAGTTTCCACTAATTTCCAGTAGGTGGAGTCTCTGACTAAGATGTAATCTATTTTTAATGTTAAATCGGTGGAATAATTCATGACAACTCACTGGTGTAGTAGGAATTTCTTTTATCAATTTATATAATAAAGGTTATGTTTTATACTAATTTAAATAATAAACCTTTTTTGGTTTATATTTCCACTCTTTTGGGACCATCTGGAATCTGTTCCCTTTCCCTCCCTACACTCCTGTGTTAAAAATCTTCCTTTTATATATATTTATTGCAGCATTTTTATTTGTGTTGGTAGGCATAAATAGTCTCACCCATGTAAAACATAAACTCCTTTTTCAGGATTGTTTTTTAGAATTCTAACATTCTTTGAAAGCTATAGGAACGCAATATGGCTTATATATGCAGATACTGTGTGTTCTGTGGTTTGTCCCCCCCACTTTCAAACACATTACCATGCACAGCCAGCAAACCTGACGTCATGATGGACAAGTAGAGTGGGCTGCTGCTTTAGTCATTTGGACAATTGGATTTTTGAAAACAGTCCAAACAATCCACAAACTTCATGTACGTACACACGCATAACACACAGACACAGCCAGCATTCATTACACACTACATACAGTCAGCAAACATCACACACCCATTGCACATAGCCAGCAAACCACATCCACCGGGATGCATACATAATTATTGGACTATATAATATTGCTATTAAATGTGATTTGTGTTGTCTGACACATTTGGAAGGAATTGTGAGTCCACAGTATTGGGTCAGAAGCAGGAAGTGTGACTTATATATGACATTTATAAATTGTAACAAATTCATAGACTCAATAATTATTTCTGTGGCAAGCACAAAGCAGAAAATAATAGCAGTTTTGTCATTTGTCTCAAACCCTATGGAAACGACATTTACAGCTCCTATAGGCAGTGGCGTACTAAGGGAGGGGGAGGCGGGGGCGGTCTGCCACTCACTAGGGGGGTGTCCAGGGCACACTTTCACAGGGGCTGCATTTCGTGAGAACAGAGGACCCTGCTGCTGGATGGGAAACTAGCATGGAGAGTTCTGGGCCCCTCTTTACTGCCCATCTATGCTGTGCCACCGGACCACCAGGAAATGTAGTGTGTGTCCCCTCCCTCGACACAGATAAGAATGGAGGGGGAGGACCCAGGTAAGAATAGAGGAGGACGGGACGGACAGGTGTCAGGAAAGAACAATACACACTGCTCACCTTCCCAGCACTTATTCCACACAACACCCACACTGCATCTGCATACACTACACACATACAATACACATAAGCTACATACACTATACCAGGGGTAGGCAACCTTTTAGCAGCACTGTGCCGAAATAAGATTGTGATGTCCCGTAGCGTGCCGGTCCTATTTGTTTTAAATTGAAGTGTGCATGTTGCTGTATTCTGCTTGTGTTATTTATACTGCAGTTGCTTTGTATGGTTGTATTTGTGCGTATATGAGCTATTATATTGTATATGTTCTTGAGTAGTTTGTGGTATTGTGTACCTATCAATGTCAGCTGTGTATGGGGGCTACTTGTGGAATTGTGTGTGTGTGTGTGTATGGATATATCAAAATGTGTGTTTCGTAGTGTGTATGTGTGGGGCTGTTTGGGGTATTGCATGTCAGAAACTGCATGTGGGGTTGTGTGCATGTATATCGATGGTCAGTGGTGTTGAGTTGCTGTGTGGGCTGCTATTATTTGTATAAGGGGAAGGTTATTCCGCAGCTCTGTGTATATCTAGCAGTGTGTGTGGCTTCCATATACATGTCAAGGGCAGGAGCTGCGATGGCTGCCGAGGGCTGCTCTACTATAGTGTGGATTCCCATTCACAAGTGCTGGGAGCAATTGATCTGAGAACCCTTCTTCTACATGCTGCAATGCATAAATTGAGGATTGTCCTTCACCACCTTTCGTATTGGCAGATATCTGAAGTTTCACTGGGACTCCTGATAGGCCAGAGCCTGTTTGGCTCTAGCAGCTTTGAGTGCCGTGCAAAAGCACCTCGAGTGCCGTGCATGGCACACGTGCCATAGGTTGCCTACCCCTGCACTATACACACAAGCTGCATTCACTATACATACACTATACACACACTGCATACACTATACACTACACACATACAATACACACAAGCTGCATATACTATACACATAAGCTGCATTCACTATACACAGTGCATACACTGCATACACTATACAATACATACATACAATACACACAAGCTGCATACACTATGCACACACAGCATCCACTATACAAGCGCACACTCTGCATCCGCTACGCAAACACACTGCATTCACTGTACAAACACACACTTATACATGTGTATCTGTTTGTGTGTCTGTTTTGGTGTGTCTGTGTATCTGTATGTATGTGTCTATCCGTATGTGTGCCTATTTGTCTGTATCTGTTTGACGGTGTTCCTATGTAACTGCATGTGTGTACCTGTATCTGTGTATCTGTATGTGTACCAGTGTGTTTGAGTATATGTGCATACATCTCAGCAGTTCGCCTACACTACACACAACTACAACCCTGCATCTAAATGTCAACACTACATAAAAAGACACCACCATATTCAAAAACCACACTACAGAAAAATTCGCACCTGCATTCAAATGACAATACGTGCAAACACACCAATAGATTCAATCACACATACTCCATACAAAAACATGCTTACATTAAAAATATACGAACACTGCTTAGTGCTAAATACATAAAAAAAAATTGCAGGTGTTTTTTACATTTTAAAGTTGGCGGTGGGGGGGAAGGGGAGAAGTGGTGCCAAATATAGGATCCGCCCCGGGTGCCAAATGCTCCAGGTACGGCCCTGCCTATAGGTACACCTCTCCTCCGCCTAGGGCACCTCCAGACCAGCTTTAAAACTGGAAGAAGATTGCAGCAGATATTAATCTGATCTCATGCAAAAGTGTGCTTACAAGGGGGAAGGTCTAATTCTGAGAAAGTCACCATATTTCCTTGCTGGAGCCCCTTGGACAGAAGATATTATTTCTGTAATGTCTACCATAACTGGTTGAAAATAAAAAGGAGAAATTAACAGAAAAATAATTAACCATTGTGTAATCATTTGTTTGTCATCTGTTTGTTGTATGGACTGTGACTTGCTTGTTCAAAATAAATATTCCTTTATTAAATTCTGCTTTTGTTCTGTAAAAAATGACGTAACCCGATTAAGGCACGTTAACAGTCATTTTGTATTGCACAGATAACGTGCTAAATCATATTTTGTGGGTTGTTATTCTAATTTGCTTGGGGGACCAAAGCTTTCCATTTATTCCACTGCGCTGCTCACCTTTCTGTCTCCTAGAACCTCGTTGAGGCATGGCTTCCTCGCTATGGTCCTCATGGAGGAGCATTAGGGACCAGATATGCACACGCTCGAAGCAGGGCCGGACTGGCCCACCGGGATACCGGGAAATTTCCCGGTGGGCCGCGGCATCTGGGGGCTGCGCTGCACATGTGTGTCACCGGGTGGCCGGTCCGGTGGCACACACTCTGAGGGGGCCGGTGGGCTGGCGGCTGCATTCCACTCTGGAGCCGCCGGGCCGGGTGGCAGCCTGACCGGTCCGGCGGCCCTCCTCCTGTCACTAATGGCTGAGGAGTGAGGGAGGAGCATGTCTCTGTACCATGCTCCCTCGTGGTTCCTGTTCTGGGGATTGTGGGAGCCGCGAGGGAGCATGGTACAGAGACATGCTCCTCCCTCACTCCTCAGCCATCAGTGACAGGAGGAGGGCCGCCGGACCGGTCAGGCTGCCACCCGGCCCGGCGGCTCCAGAGTGGAATGCAGCCGGCCCCCTGACTCTCTCAGGTAAATGGGAGGGGGAAGATGGGGAATAAAGAGACACAAGGGAGGGGGGATATAAAATAGAGGGGGAAAGAGACAAAGGGGAGAGAAATGTGGGGGAGAGACAGGGAAAGGGTGGGAGAAAGAGACGGGGAAAGGATAGAGACACACAAGGGGAGGGGGAGAAAGAGACAGGGGGAAAGGATAGAGACACACAAGGGGAGGGGGAGAAAGAGACAGGGGGAAAGGATAGAGACACACAAGGGAGGGGGAGAAAGAGACAGGGGGAAAGGATAGAGATACACAAGGGGAGGGGGAGAAAGAGACAGAGGGGGAAAGGAGAGAGACACACAAGGGGAGGGGGAGAAAGAGGCAGAGGGGGAAAGGAAAGAGATGCACAAGGGGAGGGGGAGAAAGAGGCAGAGGGGGAAAGGAGAGAGACACACAAGGGGCGGGGGAGAAAGAGGCAGAGGGGGAAAGGAGAGAGACGCATAAGGGGAGGGGGAGAAAGAGGCAGAGGGGGAAAGGAGAGAGACGCACAAAGGGAGGGGGAGAAAGAGGCAGAGGGGGAAAGGAGAGAGACGCGACAAGGGTTGTGGGAGAAAAGAGGCAGGGGAAAGGAGAGAGACGCACAAGGGTTCTGGGAGAGAGAGGCAGAGGGGGGAAGGCAGAGACGCCAAGGAGGGGGAGAAAGAGGCAGAGGGGAAGGAGAGAGACTAATAAGGAGGGGGGAGAAAGAGGCAGAGGGGGAAAGGAGAGAGACGCACAAGGGGAGGGGGAGAAAGAGGCAGAGGGGGAAATGAGAGAGACGCACAAGGGGAGGGGGAGAAAGAGGCAGAGGGGGAAAGGAGAGAGACGCACAAGGGGAGGGGGAGAAAGAGGCAGAGGGGGAAAGGAGAGAGACGCACAAGGCAACAGGGCAATTCCCCCCCCACGAGGCTCTCCCCTGCCAGCCAATCTCCCTCCCCGTTCCACAGGCACCGTGCGGCACACAGTGCCCCCCATACACACACTGCCCCCACACACACCATACATATTCACACACTGCCTCCCATACACACATTGCCCCACACACCCTACACATTCACACACTACACCCCCCTCACACACATACACTGACCCTTTCACACACACTGCACCCCTCACACATTGCACCACTGCTCCTATACCCTACTACAGCCCCATATCCCAGCAGACCCCATATAAGTTGTCAAACTGTTCTTAAACGGTTTGACTACTTACTCTGGGAGGGGGTCCCGGCACTCCTGGCACCATAACCACTACAGAGAGCAGTAGTGGTTATTGTGCATGGATTATTTCTTTAAATAATCTACAAGTGCCCCTCCCGGGATCAGGCTCTGGATCCACCACTGGTATATGACATGTATATTAATGTGTATTAGTTTTATTTATTTATATATATATATAATATATATATATATATATATATATATATGTGTGTATGCCTATTATATTTACACATATATTAATGTACATTTATATACGCATAATACACAGATAAATGTCATTAATATGTACCATTTGTAATGAGCAGATATTGTCTGTCTTGTTGCTAGATGCAGACTCCATCACAATAACATATTTAAAGTGAAGAGCGCACCCACAGAACTTCAAAATAAACAAGATAACTTCATTTTTTTACAGTTGTGCCCTACGTACATTCACCATTTCAGTCCCATTACCAAGCTTTCCTTAATATGTCAAGGTAGTTGGACTGAAACATTGATTACATGCAAAGGCACGTCTGCTTAAAATAAATCTGCACTTTTGTTTATTTTGAAGCCCATGAGTGCGCTTTTTACGTTGAAGTACTTTTTAATTTTAAGTTCTCTTTTCTAAGTCTGTATCTGCACACTATGCTGGCGCGACGCATTATGGGGCTGGTAAATATTTTTTTTCCAGGGCTGCTTTTAATTCCCAGTCCGGCCCTGGCTCGAAGATTTCCCCATAAGTAAGCATTGGGTCTTTAACGCCTAAGTTATGCACATCACAGACCCTAAATAAAACGAGCAGGAAATGCATACTCAAAAATACAAGGACTCCTTTATTCCAAATGTTAAATTCACAGGTAGAACAAGGGTGAATGTTCAATAAAAGTGTTGTAGAACTTATAAATAACAACATAATAATATCTTGTATCAGACATTTAATCATTGAGAAATTGCTTAAGGACAGAAAAAGCTGTCCAGTTGATGTTTTTTAATGAGATTCTTAAAGGAACACTATAGTCACCTAAATTATTTCAGCTAAATAAAGCAGTTTTAGTGTATAGATCATTCCCCTGCAATTTCACTGCTCAGTTCACTGTCATTTAGAAGTTAAATCACTTTGTTTCTGTTTTTGCAGCCCTAGCCACGCGTCCCCTGGATATGATTGAAAGAGCCTGCATGAAAAAAAAAACTGGTTTCACTTTCAAACAGATCTTATTTACCTTAAATAATTTTATCTCAATCTCTAAATTGAACTTTAATCACACACAAGAGGCTTTTGCAGGGTCTAGCAAGCTATTAACATAGCAGGGGATAAGAAAATCTTAATTAAACAGAACTTGCAATAAAGAAAGCCTAAATAGGGCTCTCTTTACAGGAAGTGTTTATGGAAGGCTGTGCAAGTCACATGCAGGGAGGTGTGACTAGGGTTCATAAACAAAGGGATTTAACCCTTAAATGGCAGAGGATTGAGCAGTGATACTGCAGGGGCATGTTCTATACACCAAAACTGCTTTATTAAGCTAAAGTTGTTCAGGTGACTATAGTGTCCCTTTAAATATCCAGGTGAATGGAACTATGAGAAAACGGTTACTCTGTTTTCTCTGAGAATTAAAGGGATCCTATAGTGCCAGGAAAACAAACCTGTTTTCTTGGCACTATAGGCGCCTGGAGTACCCCCTTCCCTCAGGGCCCTGCTTCTGCGGGGCTAAAGGGGTTAAAACCCCTTCAGCCACTTACCTGAACCCAGCGCTGAGTCAGACTCCACCCACGCTCCTTCCCCGCCGACGTAGGCCGGTGGGGTTGACCGAATGCGCGTGGTTTGTTTTCAATGCTTTCCTATGGGGAAAATCTGACGCTGGAGGTCTTGCGTCAGATAACGGACCAAAAGTCAGTTTGGATTCCGGAAGCTCTCTAGTGGCTGTCTGTTAGATGGCCATGGAGGGCAGCCTTAGAACTGCAATGTAAACATTGCAGTTCCAGAGAAACTGCAATGTTTTACATCGCAGCACTAATCGAAAAAGGGTCACAGCACCCAGACCACTTCAATTAGCTGAAGTGGTCTGGGTGCCTACAGTGTCCCTTTAACCATAGTTTAGCATGCAGTATTTTGTATATTTATCCTCTATACAGTTATAACATTGCTTTTTGCAACACTTGTACTATTAAGATTTTTTACATGTTCAGGGTTATTCACTAAAGTGAGAATTCAAAGTGATTTCAAAGAGAAATTTAGGACAAAGTAGCCGAACTGGAAGCATAGCTGAATTAGATAATTTTTCCAATTAAGCTGTTTTGGCCTTAATTATCAGGGTTATTCACTAAAGTGAGTATTTAAATTTAGAATTTATTTCAGTTGTGAGCAACACAACTACTGTTTTGCGGGTGTGCATTTTACATACAAATAAAATTTGTTGAAAACAAAATCTGGCTTAAATAATGTTAAAAAATGGTTAATTTAAAAATACTATATTTTGGGGCATGTCCCAACCTTCATGGTGATTGGACATGTGTGAGCAGAGCTCTTACAAATTGAGTCCTATCATCCCAATCCAGCAACATCCACAGCTCCACACCACTCTATTCCTGTCCTCTAACACAGTCACTAAGGAAGACCTTCCTGCATACCTTACTGGTCTATTCCATTCCCTGCTGCCAGATATGCTTAAGGAGGATTGGCACTTAGACAGGATGCACAGGATACCAAGACCTAAAGGTTTGCGAGACTGCACCTAGGGACACCATAGTCTGATTACACTGCTATCAGAACAAGGAGGCTATAATGGGGGCCTCTAGAAAGTCTTCCCTGAGCTATTTCATGCAGTTACACCATGGTATACTCTCAAAACCATCTTCCCGTTTTCTTGCTTTTCTGAGTCACTCTATTCCTGTTATGTCTGTCAATGGGTAAATAGTTTATCAACTTTCTGACACATTGTAAGATTATGGACAAAAAATGTGAATGCTTTCTTATTCTCTAACTGCACAGACTTCTGTTTTGTATAGTCTTATTGAACTGGAAATCCTTGATTGTTTGTACTTCTTATCTGAATTTTGTGCCATGCTTCATATTATTATTCATTATATTTTGTATTTCAATAAAAATTATACATAATAAATAAAAATATTCTTATTTGTAATTGTTTTTCCAACCCTGGAATGAGCCAACATTGGGGATATTGGGAGTTAAATTTATCCTGAAAAGTGTTTTTTATGGTGCCACCTGTGCATGTAATGTCATTTTTTTAAGCTGTGCGTGCGGTTATGTGAAAAACTGTACAATTAATCAAATATAGATTTGTCTATGATCCTGAGGAAAGAGTGGGGTCTCTTTTTTTTTTTTTTTACACATTACAATATTAAAACCACATATACTTTTCAAGACCAGGAGTGCACAATGTGGCCGATCAACGTTTCAACCCTGCAGGTCTTTTTCACATGATCTTGAAAAAGAACCGCGGTCTCGAAACTTCGATCGTCTACATTGATGTAATTTTGTTGTGTTTTTTTACACATTAAAACCACGTATACCCTTCAAGACCAGGAGTGCACCCTTTTTCTTCGTTATTTATATATTTTTGTGGGTTTAAGCACCTTGGCTTCATATTTTTAATTCATATGCTGGGAGTGTGCCAAGTCTATTCTGACATATATATAAAGCGCTACGGAATCTGATGGCGCTATATAAATAATAAAAGTAACTCCAAGTCAATCACACTTCTGTGAAATCAAACTGTCCACTTAGGAAGCAACACTGAGTGACAATCAATTTCACATGCTGTTGTGCAAATGGGATAGGCAACAGATGGAAATTATAGGCAATTAGCAAGAAACCCCCAATAAAGGAGTGGTTCTGCAGGTGGTGACCACAGACCACTTCTCATTTCCAATGCTTCCTGGCTGATGTTTTGGTCACTTTTGAATGCTGGCAATGCTTTCACTCTAGTGGTAGCATGAAACGGAGTCTACAAACCACACAAGTGGCTCAGGTAGTGCAGCTCATCCAGGATGGCACATCAATGTGAGCTGTGGCAAGAAGGTTTGCTGTGTCTGTCAGCGTAGTGTCCAGAGCATGGAGGTGCTACCAGGAGACGTGGAGGAGGCCGTAGGAGGGCAACAACCCAGCAGCAGAACTGCTACCTCCACCTTTGTGCAAGGAGGAACAGGAGGAGCACTGCCAGAGCCCTGCAAAATGACCTCCAGCAGGCCACAAATGTGCATGTGTCTGCTCAAATGGTCAGAAACAGACTCCATGAGGGTGGTATGAGGGCCCGACGTCCACAGGTGGGGGTTGTGCTTACAGCCCAACACCGTGCAGGACATTTGGCATTTGCCAGAGAACACCAAGATTGGCAAATTCGCCACTGGCACCCTGTGCTCTTCACAGATGAAAGCAGGTTCACACTGAGCACATGTGACAGACGTGACAGAGTCTGGAAACGCCGTGGAGAATGTTCCGCTGCCTGCAACATCCTCCAGCATGACTGGTTTGGCAGTGGGTCAGTAATGGTGTGGGGTGGCATTTCTTTGTGGGGCTGCAGAGATGAGATCCTCAGACCCCTTGTGAGACCATATGCTGGTGCGGTTGGCCCTGGGTTCCTCCTAATGCAAGACAATGCTAGACCTCATGTGGCTGGAGTGTGTCAGCAGTTACTGCAAGACAAAGGCATTGATGCTATGGACTGGCCCGCCCGTTCCCTTGACCTGAATCCAATTGAGCACATCTGGGACATCATGTCTCGCTCGATCCAGCAACCACAGACTGTCCAGGCAGTTGGCAGTTGCTTTAGTCCACGTCTGGGAGGAGATCCCTCAAGAGACCGTCCGCCACCTCATCAGGAGCATGCACAGGAGTTGTAGGGAGGTCATACAGACACATAGAGGCCACACACACTACGGAGCCTCATTTTGACTTGTTTTAAGAACATTACATCAAAGTTGGATCAGCCTGTAGTGTGTTTTTCCACTTTAATTTTGAGTGTGACTCCAAATCCAGACTTCTATGGGTTGAAAAATTTGATTTCCATTTTTTAATTTTTGTAAATTTTGTAGTCAGCACATTCAACTATGTAAAGAACAAAGTATTTCAGAAGAATAATTCATTCAGATCTAGGATGTGTTATTTTTGTGGTCCCTTTATTTTTTTGAGCATTGTATATATAATGTTTCAATGGAATATATGGTATAGCAACAACAGATGATACATCAGAAAAATGTATGACCCATCACCAACCTGACATCTGTCTAGCTCTTATAACAAGCATGTAGGAGGCATGGCAAAACTTTGAGCCGAATGGTAGCATACTAGCGGAGCTCTGCCTCCATGGGCACTAAAAATTGACTAAAACTAAAAGATACTGAAGAAACAAGCCACAATATGTCTCAGCATCGCTGCAAAACTAATGTGGAGTCTAAAGACAAAGCAGCCTTCTTTACCGCCCGCACTCCGCAAACCAAGCAAACGGACCTACAGGCAAAGATGGCACCGACTCCAACACAGATGGGGACCAAACTGGAGGATCAGCCCGGCAAGCCGAAGGCCCACTTACCAAGTACCTACTCCAGACAAGACTGGATGAAGTAGTGCACAAGATGCAAAACACCGTTACAACAGCCTTGGCTGAGCCTGAATGAGACATTACTGATCTGGGTACACGTACCTCACAAATGGAGGAGAAAATGGAGGACTTCGCTTCAGAGCACAACACTATGGCAGATAACTTCGAAAGGCTGGATGACCTCCTATGAATCCAAACTTATGGATATGGAGGACATTACTGCCACAATAAGGTACAGCTATTAAGAGCCAATCAGAACAGAAAGGAAATCCCTGAGAAATTCAAGGACTTACAACTGTTCATAGACTTGTCGGTGGAAACTTTGTGACGCAGGCGCTCCTACAGAGAAATCACAGAAACGCTGCACGAAGACAACACCCCCAACTGCTGGGGGATCCCTGCAAAGCTGTAAGCTGGGGATGATGCAATCCTGACCATGGTAAAAGCCATTGCATATAGTAGTGATACTGTTCGTAAAGTCACGTGTCCGTCGTGGGAGGTTTTCCTGGTATGGGCAAAGTGTAGCTGTGTGGCGCTAGCATCTCTGCCTGAATGTCACCGGGGTTTATATTCAATAAAGTAGTGAGATTAATACTTCTGAAAATATAGAGTAATATAAAATGGTGAAACCGTCAGAGCCTGGTGCCTTATGTTTGCGTAAACTATGTATGGCTATTTTTGTAGAATGTGTCAGCGCTTAAAAAACAAAATCTATCCTTAATAGTTATAAAAGGAAAAGTTAATGATATAAAACCAAATATTCTTGTGGGTGTAATATTAATACACCTGCACGATAGTGAATATGTTTTGATAAAATAGATTCAATGGGTACCTGATGTCATTGTCAGGAATAAGGTGGTGTTGATAATCCACAGCTTAATATTGCAGATTTGGTGTAGCAAAAATTACTATAACTGGGATATAATCAAACACAGTTTATTTGCAAATAGAAAAAGTCTTATTCGTGGAAATAAAAATATAACAAGACAAAGTAATACAAAAATATATCCAAAAGTAGTATAAAATCGTAGCCACTAATAAGTCCAGCACAGACAGTTGAGCAGTTGTTCCATTGAAGCAGCTATAGTAGTGGAAAGTTCTCTCTTTAAGCCGCCCAAGGAATAATACAACTGGAGGGACATAGGAATCTCAGACCGCTGGACAATACTGAAGATGCAGGATAAATAAGTGAAGAGATGGATCCTCAGCTCATCAACTTGTTTCACTCGTGCTTGGCGGGCTTTTTCAAGATAGTGAAGGATCCATGTGTCATAGCATATATACCCTATAGGATCGTGATGCCTGTTAAGACTTCTTAAGGGTACATACAATTTTCTGTGGCAGAACTTTTCATTAGAGTTCAGCAAACCCGGCACCTACTGTCCTCCCCACCCCTGAGCAGTGGGTGGGGGCCCTAAATAAGATTGGGGGGGACACCAACTGTCCTCCCCCTCCGGCCCCACCCCTGCGTGGTGGGTGGGGGCCCTAAATAAGATTAAGGGGGGGGACCTACTGTCCTCCACCCCTGCACGGTGGGTGGGGGCCCTAAATAAGATTGAGGGGGGGCCTACTGTCCTCGCCCCCACCCCTGCGTGGCAGATGGGGGCCCTACTTAACAATGAGGAGGGGGGACCTACTGTCCTCCTCTGGCCCCCAAACTGCAGTAAAGCATATTCTGTGAATGCAGATGATATAATCCCTTTAGGACGGCAGGCGTACTATGCGGTCCTTGAAGGGGTGGACCTAAATGCCAGAGTAAAATATTTTATAAATAAATATATATAATTTGTATATATCTACTTATAACAAAAAAAGTAGGTAGCCAGCACTAAAGGTCTTGTGAAGAAAAATTAATTTAATCAGTTCATCTCATAGAACTTTTAATCAGGACATAATATCAAAAGAAATAACAAAGCCACTATATATGAAGAAACAAACTTACCAAACCCCAATCACCTATGTGTGAGCATCTAACCTTCCTCCATGCATCTACATGCCCTGTAGAACCTCCCCCCATGACATCATAGCATGCCGTGCCTACGGAACTGTTACCCTGGTGATGTGAGTAAACATGAAACGTTAACCGATTGTGGAATCTTTGTATTATTAAATTCATTTTTCATCAGAAGACCTTGAGTGCCGGCTACCTACTTTTTGGTATATATCGTGCAGCCGAGCACCGGGCAGAAAGACTGGGAAGCTGGAGTGCAAAACCTACAAACTGTGTGTGTATGTATCTAATATATGTATGGCAAAAGGAACCTCACTCCAGGGACTTTGTTCAAACTTAAAGTAAAACTTCACTTTTATTTAATCCATTAAAAATGTTGATGTTTCAGCTCCCACACAGAGCTTTCATCAGGACAGACAATAAAATAAAAGTGTACAAATACCTGAATATATACCCCTCGACCATGTAGTAATTAAACGTGGGAGAAATCTAAGAGGTCTTCTAGTTAAAACCGATCCAGCAAACTGTTACACCAAAAACAAGCCACATAGAATATGGGTTGTTATCGTTGCCTAGGCTGTGTTACATACAGCCACATGATACCGTGAAATTTTTTTATGCACCCTGCTGCTTTGCTGCGTCAGGACCTGGACGGATTGCTATCATCGAAGGAAAAATGAATTCCCAAGTTTATCAAGACATTTTGCAGGAGAACTTAAGGCCATCTGTCTACCAGCTGAAGCTCAACAGAAGATGGGTGTTGCAACAGGACAATGATCCAAAGCATAGAAGTAAATCAACAACAGAATGGCTTAAACAGAAGAAAATACGCCTTCTGAAGTGGCCCAGTCAGAGTCCTGATCTCAACCCGATTGAAATGCTGTGGCATGACCTCAAGAAAGCGATTCACACCAGACATCCCGAGAATATTCCTGAACTGAAACAGTTTTGTAAAGAGGAATGGTCAAGAATTACTCCTGACCGTTGTGCACGTCTGATCTGCAACTACAAGAAACATTTGGTTGAAGTTATTGCTGCCAAAGGAGGTTCAACCAGTTATTAAATCCATGTGTTCACATACTTTTTCCACCTGCACTGTGAATGTTTACATGGAGTGTTCAATAAAAACATGTCAACATTTCATTCTTTGTGTGTTATTAGTTTAAGCAGACTGTGATTGTCTATTGTTGTGACTTAGATGATGATCAGATCACATTTTATGACCAATTTGTGCAGAAATCCATATCATTCCAAAGGGTTCACATACCTTTTCTTGCAACTGTATCTATCATTTTGTATGTCTTTTATTATTACCCATCTTGAGCCATGAGACATATTTATGGAGTATGAGTAGCGCTTGGAGATTAGCGAAAGTGAGTGCTGGGGAGATATTAAGTTACTATGCTCAGGGATATCGGAGTGGGCTGACAGCCTAAGCTCTCCTTTACTTAAAAGAATATAATCGCTATTTTTGAAAATGGATATCTGTGAGGCTAAAATTGTATTACATTTAAAGGGACTCTCCAGTGCCAGGAAAACAATTCATTTTCCTGGCACTGCAGGTACCCTCTCCCTCCCATCTCCCAATCCACGGTTGCTTAAGGGGTGAAAACCTCTTCAGTGACTTACCAGAGGCAGCGACATATCCCACGTCGCTGCTTCTTCTTCCACCGCCACTCCTCCTCTTCATTATGTCAGCCGGTGGGCGAGGCTGATCCCGCCGGCAAGGGAGACCTAATGCGCATGCGTGGCAATGCCGCACATGTGCATTAAAGCTCTCCATAGGAAAGAATTGAAAATGCTCTTCAGTGCTTTCGTATGGGGAATTGAGCGACGCTGGAGTTCCTCACACAGCGTGATGACGGCCAGCGACGCTCTTGCACAGGTTTTCTCTGCTATAATCCAGGAAGTGCCCTCTAGTGGCTGTCTACCCCCCACTGAATTCCATGCTACCACACTTCAAGCCTAACTACTCTTCCTGCCTTTACAAATGGACTGTACCAAATACCAGGGCATCACTAGTGGCCATTTCACAACTCCAACATTATGGTATGCTTATCCTTATGTTCGTTCCATACATCTGTACCCCTCATAGAGCCCTATTTCTCCACCCAGCAGCTCAGGACTACTGACATTGAGTATTCTGCCTTCTGCTACGTTACCTCTACACACGGCTCTCACTCCATTTAGCATATCCAATCCTCTTCGTTCTGTCACTATTTTAACTGTTAACTTGCTAGTTCTGGTATATCGTTTCATCTAGTATGCTATGGGATTCGATTATGTGGTGGTTGTCTATTTTTCAGGGTGTCCTTTCTCATACATACTTCAGGTCCTTCTAGTGGAACGATGTGCAGTGGGAACTCAGGCCTACATTCAGTGCATTAGGTATACAGCATTCGAGGTAACCTGTTCATTTTCAGTTACAATGTTATGTTTTGATATGCCTTTCTGTCACAATGCCTATTTGCTCCAAACTTGTGGCTGTTTATTGTCAACTCGATACATCGTGATTGTACCCTCGCCTTGACATATACTCAACATGTTGATCAATTATTCCAGCAACCTACTTTTATGGCCTCTTACATATCGAAACACACTAGGAGCATACCAGTATGTCATGTCTCACCAGGTATACTTCATACTGACCACTGCATGTATAGTCACCTGGTTCACTTATTATACAGTTCAATTTCCTTTGGTTAGTTGGTATCAGATATCAAGAGTGTTATTTGTTTTGGGCTCATTGCATTTACTTTACCTACCTTACCAGCAATCTTGCCGTTGCATTTTCACAGTGTTGTCATAGTTCTGGATTATGAAATCCCTAGTGGGATTTAGGTTTTGGACCTCTGTACACATTTTCTTTTGCCTATACCTTTTTATTCACTTATGCTTACCATCAACTTGGCCAGGGTATGTCTAATCATACCACCGTTTTTTTGTTTTTTTTCCTTTCGCTTTTACGTTTTTCAAGTCACCATGCAATCGACTCGCTATATGATACTACCTCCCTTCTTACAACAACCACTCGCTCTACACAACTTATGTTTAGCTTGCAAAAACAATATCAAAACACAAAAAATAAAATAATTTGTGTTTACACAAAATAATATATAGAACTTAACTTAATGACAGTTTCCCTCGGCAACCTTCCCACACGGATGCCCAATCAAACAGGAATGTACAAACAAATAGGGTGATACAGCTGTTGTGACCTAAAAAACAATTAACAACACATAGTGTAATAAAGTATTAGGCATGTATAAAAACACTACTGGAAGCACTCCCAGAATGTAAAAGTTCAAAGCGCCTTAAAGATGCCACCCCTAATCCTTTATGCGGGTTCAATCGAAATCCACCTCACTTCTTGGGAACACAGGAACCAGAAGGAAGCAGGAATCAAAATATAAAAAGCATAGAACTTCCTCAGGGTCCTCTTCAGTTATAAAACAAATTACTTGTGCAGTACAAATATGCAGTATGAAAAACCCACTTAAATCCCACCCTCCCACTGACCCAATATATAGGGCTCCTCTCCTCCGTCATTGGTGGTATGGTGGGTGTGTTCCTGATTAGTTCCGTAATTGGAATTACCATCATGTTCCTCAATTGCTTGATGCCGCTCGTACCGCTCAGCTGTTCGATCTCCCCATTCCCGGATGTGATGTTTGCGTTACACGGAACACTTCCGTGTGTTCCAAAGACGTCACTTCCCCTGTATGTATAATGAATAGTTGCTCATGTGTCGTGATGAAATTTCCTCACTTAGTCTCATAACGGTATGTTAAGAGTCCTCATTAATAGAGAAATCAAATGATGTCAGTGGGGAAAGGAACACTACAAGGAGAGAGATTTGTTAGAACCTATCATTGGTATGAATCATATACATGTTGGTGGAAATAATAAAAAATAATAAAACTGTACAACAGCTTAATCCTTATTCTTAAAAAAATCTGAATTTATCTGAGTGCTTTGGAAATTTTGAAATACATATTCACAAAGTGTGTCAAAAACACCATAGATTGTTTATATTAAATGTATTAAATAATAATCCCACATATCTAAAATAAACAATATAACCATTACTAATAAAACATATTTTAAATGAAACAAATCAAATCTATATCCTTATTTAACCCCTTTGGCTCCAGTGTCTGTAGCCTATGTATCCAATAAGTTTCCCTTTGGGATAGCTTTTTTTACTATATCTCCTCCTCTCCAACGGTCTGGCTGTTAGGGTTTCCTAAGGGGCCATAGTTAGTTTTCGGCTTCTTGTGCCATTATTTAGCAGTCTTCCAAGGCCAACACCCATCCTCAACTACGGAGGTATTCGCCCCTCAGGCCAAACCATAGTTACTGCCTCGCGTGTCTGCCTTTTTGGCAAAAGCAGTTAGGGCCTCACCTGTCACTGCCAACTTATTTTGAATCTCTTTAAACCTCACCGAGAAGCCAACACCCCACCACAATGCTCGGTGGCAAACGTACCCAATGGGCCAAATCATAGGTAGAGCCTCTCATCACCACTTGGCAGCTAGTAAGGTTCCCAAGTCACCACTTTAGCTTAATTGTTTCGCCACTTGGCATAACATAGGTCAGCCAGTGTCTTGGTGTTATACAGTATCTCCCACTAACAATATTTTTCTTTCAGGTATGGTTATAAATGCTGATATATTGTAAAATTTACCTGCCAGGTGTATGTCTAATTGTGCCACATTTTATTGTTTCGCATTTACGTTTTTCAAGTCACCACATAAGTGACTCACTTTACGATACTACCTCCCTTCTTACTACATCCACTCGCTCTACAGAACTTATCTTTAGCTTGGCCTGGCTGTGAGGGTACCCTAAGTGGCCATAGGTAGTTTTTGGCTTCTTGTGCTATTAGTTAGCTGTCCCGCAAGGCCAAATCCCATCCTCAACTACGGAGTTATTCGCCCCTTGGGCCAAATCATAGTTATTGCCTCACATTTTTGCTCTTTTGGCAAAAGCAGTTAGGGTCTCATCTGTCACGGCCAACTTATTTTGAATCTCTTTAATCCTCACAGAGAGGCCAACACCCCGCCGCAACGCTCAGTGGCAAACGTACCCAACGTGCCAAATCATCGCCACTTGGTAACTAGTTAGGTCCCAAAGTCACCAATTTAGCTTAATTGTTTCGCCGCTTGGCATAACATGGGTCAGACAGTATCTTGGTTATAAATGCTGATAAAAATGTAAAGTATTGATTGCGTAATGTTGACGCGTATTAAAGTGTTAAACTATTAACTTTTTACCCTCTTTTTACAGGCCTACCTGAAGAGACACAAAGAAAAAAATGTATATATAAAAAACAGATGTTAAATACATAATAGTAAATAAAATTAGCGAAATTTATTTAAACAGTTGGTTTAAAAAAAAAAAAATATCACATTTATAATATGTTATATGTCCTTTATATAAATATTATCTGTATCAAAAAGGGAACCAATTTTTCAGTGTGTTTAGTTTGAGAGTGTGTGTTCACCATGAAAGCTTTGGTCTACTGACTTATCTGACCAACTGCTGCTCATCCTAACTCGCCTGCTGCGGCAGTTTCACACAGAGCAATCACAGCAGCAGGTACAAGCTACTGTTGTTAATGGTAACAGCTTGTGACTGGTATTTTGTTTGTTGGTTTCCATGGTGATTCTTCCTTATTTTCTCTTTGGCCCAGAATAGCACCTATTTTGTCTCTATAAATATTCTATTTTTATTAAATAACGTCTTAAAATTGTGGCATCAGTTTGGCTCTAGTTGAACTGGCTTGTAAATCTTTGTTCTACTATCTTTTACTAATATATGTCTTTTTAAAAAAAAAAAAACTAATTTCTATATTTTCTTTATTTCTGACAGAATAAAAATGAGAAAGCATTTAATGAAGGTGGAAGGCCTAATTCTTCTGTCCGTGGGAGTTCTGGGCATTTTCTTCATCTTGCTAGGATATGAAAATGGGCCACAGTTGGAAAAGAAACATCTGAAAATCATTGACTTTCCCACCTACTCCATTCCTAACCTCCCTCATCTGTCCTCGATACAGGGAATTTCTAAGTGCCAGGTAAACACTTCAGTGGAGAGTATGATTGGTTTTTCCAGTTTACCTGAACATATTAAAGACTTTTTGAGATATAGGCACTGTAAGGCCTTCCCCCAGATTCTTAACTCCCCTATGAAATGTGGAGGTCCAGCAGAATCACACAAGGTCTTCCTACTACTGGCTGTGAAATCTTCCCCTGGGAACTATGAGAGAAGAGCCATCCTTCGTCAAACATGGGGGATAGAGCAGACCTATTCTGGTGCCCATGTGAAAATAATATTTCTTTCTGGCACTGCAAGTAATAATAAGGCGGACAAGAGAATGAAAAAGTTGTTAGAAATCGAAAGTCAGACATACAGGGATATTTTGCAATGGGACTTCAAGGATACCTTCTTCAATCTGACCTTAAAGCAGTTTTTGTTTCACCATTGGCTAGAGGAGAACTGTCCAGGAGCTCAATTTATTTTCAATGGGGATGATGATGTATTTGTTAATACTTTCAATGCAATCACCTATTTACGTGGATTCGGACAGAATGGACCAGACAGTCACCTCTTTGTTGGGCAGCTGATAGCCAACGTTGGTCCCATACGGGAGTCTAATAGCAAATATTATGTCCCTGAGCAAGTTACCACCTCTAATTCTTATCCAATGTACTGTGGAGGTGGAGGGATTCTGATGTCCAGATTTACAGCTCGTGCCATATATAACCAGTCTATCCACATAGAACTTTTTCCTATTGATGATGTGTATCTGGGTATATGCTTAAAAAGGGCTGGTTTGGTACCAGCCTCTCACATGGGTATGAGAACTGTAGGTGTGCGCGTGCCATCAGACAAATTAGATGCATTTGACCCTTGCTATTATAGGGAACTTTTAATGGTACATCGATTTGTACCATATGAAATGCTGATTATGTGGAAAGCTATACAAGACCCTCATCTCAACTGTGGCCAGAGACGTGGAATATATATGGTTAAGTGAAAAATTTCTGGGAAAAGATAGTTCAAACTCCTCTTGTAAATTTATAAGCGTTCCCAAAACAGTATAAACTTATAACTTTTGAAACATTCCCAAAACGGTTTCTTTGTAAAATGTAATCAAAATATAGCTGCATTGTTTTTCTACATTATAAATTAAATGGTTTTTTTTTATTTTATTTTTTTTATTAACATTGTTTTCAGTACTAATAGCATTTAACCAAAATGTTTTCTTATGGCTGGTATTTCGATTTACAATTACAAATTGTCACATAACTATGAAAGGGACAGACCTTAACCCAAGGAAAACTATTCCTACCAACCGCAGTACCAGAACTCATAATACAGACAGGTATGAATGTGAGTGGCGCAGGTCCATCCAAAAAGTAACTCCTTAACCTAGCTTGCGTGCAAACCAGGTTGACAGCCGCTCTAGTCAGCCAGCTTTTCACTTGTTAAATTATTCTCAGGAAGTAACAGGTTTTAATGTTTTTTTGTTTTCTGGTTAAAAAAAATGGTTTTTGAAGGAACACTATAGTGTTTGGAATTCATATATGTATTCTTTACTCTATATTGCCTTACTTACCTTTTTTCATTTTTCACGCTGCGGCATCTCTATGGGGAGGGTTCAGCATCTCCATGCATAGCAGGGCTGAAATATGCAAGGGCCTCTAGTGGCCGCCTGAGTGAGCTGTTTTTACGCAACAATGCAAACACTGCCTTTACTCTGAAAAGGCAGAGTTTACACTGCAGGGACAGGCTCTAGACACCAGAACCACTACATTGAAAGGAATATATAGTGTTATGATTACAAATCTGTATTCTTAACATTGTAGTGCCCCTGTGCCACCCAATGGCCAATAAAGAGTTAAAGAACCATTATTTACTTACCCGATTCCAGTGCCGATCTCCCCCAGCTCTTGGTTGGTGCTCTGCCTTCTCCTAAATCATCCAAAAGGGATTTCACTGATGCTGGAAGTCTTAATGCAAAGAGGACGTTCAGCATCATTTAGGTGACCTAAAATCCAGTAAACTATCAGAAGCACCTCTAGTGGCTGTTTAACATTGCAGGACTAAGTGAGACCTGGACACTGCACCCAGACCACTTTAATGAGCTGAAGCGATCTGCCTATAGTGTCCCTTTAAACTGTAGTGGTTCTGGTGACTATAGTGTTTCTTTAGCATCCAAAGGTGCTAGTTGCTGGCCTCTCAATCAACATACATATTACCCTCTGGAAAAGGCAGTTTCCCTATTAATTCAGTGTTAAAAGCTGGTTTGTGGAGAAATATGAAATGACTTTTCCCTGAAAAGTTATTTTAGCCCCTTTTTGTGGTGGGTTACATGGGCATTTGTGCTGCCAAAAATTAAATTAAAAAAAGCAATAAATCATTAATGGAATTTAATGTATGTGCGCACAAACATATGTTGCAGCAGTTATAACAGTGTATTTTTTTTTAATCTGTTGTGTATACACTTAAAATTGTGTAGTAAAAATATCGAATCATAAGTGTCTCCACAAATTTTTCATGATTACTTTAAATTATTGTGTGTCTGTTTTTTATGTGGGTGAAACCTGGTCAGTTATTATACAATTATTATTTTTGAAGTGGCTGATTTGGGAGAAGATAATGGGATTAGTAACTTATTTTGTTTATTTATATATATATATTATTTTTACTTCCTAAAGTCAGTCTTCCCTGTTGTGCTTGAAATAATTTTATGAAAAAAAAAAAAAGCATTGTATTGCCCACTTTAGGAGGTGGGGAATCAGGGGAAATGCCTATAAATCTCTATAACTGATGTTTCACCATTTGCATCAGAGAACTAATAAAGAATCTTTGTATGTAAAGCTATATGTATTATTTATGGTCTAAATCCTTAATATATTTTATATTGCTCTTTAATATTGATTGCAAGTTTTCTGTTTTTGGAACGGGACGGGGGGACTCATGCGTGATAACATTTCAAATGACCAACAAGACTTCTTAAAGACATTTACTAATACACTCATAGTTTTTTGTTTAGAAAAACAGACAAACAAGAAAGCGAACGTATTCTATTAAAATAGTGTTTTGGTTTGAATGAAATTTACAATCCAAAAAAGATCACCTCAATGTTTAGGCAATAAACAGTTGAGTTTTTCAAGGAAAAGCTAAACTACATCTTATGATGAACACTCACAAAGATCACATTATAGTTCTATGTATGTAAATAAACAACATGTAATGGATTATACTAACAAAATGTAAAAAAACATGTATTAAACCTGCAAGAACAATGTTTTCTTTGCAGGGTTAACATGCCCCTAGTCATTGGCATCCCTGGATTTTTCAGCTTGTTCTGCTATTTTTCATGTGAGATTCAGAATACACTGCAATACCGGTGCAGTATATGGAGAGAGGCAGTGATAGGAAGCTACATCTTATCCCTGCTTCTCTCTCCTGACTGAATCTGAAGGGGAGCAGCACATGCAGCCAGCAACTCCCAGCCTGCAGAGGCAGCCTACAGATCAGGTAAGTGAGGGATGGGGGGGGAGCCGAAAGATCAGGCAAGTGAGGCATGAGGGTGCAGCATACAGGAAGGGACAGTAAGAGAAGGAACAGAAATGAGCAGGAAAGGACACCAAGGAGCACAAAAGGTAAAGTAGGAGAAGGAGCACAAAGGAACAGAAATGAGCAGGAAGGGGTAGCAAGAAGCTGTAAGAGGCAGCAAGGAGCATGAAGGGTCAGCAAGGAGCTGGAAGGTAAAGCAGCACAAAGGTAAAGTAGAAGGAGCAGGAAGGGAAGGAGCACAAAGGTAAAGTAGGAGAAGGAAGGGACATCAAGGAGAAGAAAGTGTCAGCAATGAGCTGGAAAGGGCAGAAGTAGCACAAACAAAGTAGGAAAAGGAGCAGAAATTAGCAGGAAGGGTCTGCAAGGAGAAGGAATGGTCTGCAAAGAGCAGAAAGGGACAGAAGGAGCACAATGGTAAAGTAGGAGAAGGAGCAGAAATGGTCTGCAAGACACACAAAGGGATCAAAAAGAGAAAAGAGCAAAAGGGCGCAAAATAAGCAAAGTTGCAGAAAGGTAAAGGAGCCAAGGAGAGAAGACAGTGTCAGAAGAAAAAGAAGACTGTGTCAAATGAAGGAGAAGAAAAGGAGATTGCAGCAGGAAGGACAAGTGAAATGAACCCTCCACTTTATTCTGGATAACACATCATAAGGCTTTGGTACCTAGGCCTGGCAGGGAAACTTTGGACCTTCTCATTTCCCCAGGTAAAAAAAAATATTAGTGTTAATGTGTTCACTTTTATTTACTGAGTGTCAGGAAGCACAGGGTGCTGCTAGCTGATTGGCTAGATCGGTCAGCTGGCACTTTAAGCCAATCAGTAGCTCACCATTCATAAAAAAGTAAAACATTGTTATGAACTGGGAACTAGCGATTGGCTTAGAGCATCAACTGACCACTCTAGCCAGTCTGCAGCACCAATGCCTGACATCAATCTGCACTTCCTGAAACTCTGTTTCAGAAGCCGAATACCACTGAGCGGCCTGGAGATGTGGAGCTGTAGGAAGCCTTTGAGGTTATACCATTTGAGAGCGGTTTAACCCCTTAAAGGAAAGAGAGAACCCAGGGGCTTTCTGGGATCATAGCATTTTCATTTAGATGAAGTTGTTATGGTGACCGGAATGTTCCTTTATTTTGCTTAAAGGAACACAATAGTGTCAGGACTACAAACATGTATTCCTGACACCATAGTTGTGGAAACGCTATTCACCCTGACTTTATGTGATAATGACTATGCCCCTTTCCTTTCATGACACTGTCAAAAAGGGATCAAGCATGGATGTCATTACAATTATGTTCCCCCCACCCCTGGAAAAATTTCTGCGGACGCCCATGCCCCTAGTGGCTGCCATACTGACTACTACTACAAGTGCTGTTGTGAAATAGCATATTAAAGCGCTGCTATTTCAATCGCATTGTCTCAGATAGACCATCTGTTGACCGGAGCGCAGAATTTTGGCCCACATGTGCATTATTCTCCCAATGCTTTCATTCGATCTCAATTATCTTAGGTAAAGAGGCAGAGCTTCACCGAGGAGACTTCATACATGAAGGACGTTCGCGAGTTCATTCTTGCTTGTAGGGTCTGTGCCTCCACGAAGTCATCCAAAGGTCGTCCTTTGGGCCTCCTTTTGCCATTGTCCATTCCCGATAAACCCTGGTCAAGTATTGCTATGGATTTTATAGTGGATCTACCTCCCTCCCGGAATCATAGGGTTATATTGACTATAATCGACAGATTCTCTAAGATGACTCATCTCATCCCACTAATCAAATTGCCCTCCTCTTCTGAACTGGCCTCTTTATTTATAAAAGAGGTAGTACGTTTACATGGCATACCTCAAGATATTACTTCTGACAGGGGTCCACCGTTCATTTCACGGTTCTGGAGGGCATTTTGTGACCAATTAGGTATTATCCTTAACCTTTCTTCTTCTTACCATCCCCAATCTAATGGGGTTACGGAAAGGATGAATCAATGCCTGGAACAATACATCCGCTGTTTCACTTCTGAGCACCAAGACGATTGGGTGGAACTGCTTCCATGGGCTGAATTCGCCCATAATAATCTGATGCACGAATCCACTCAACATAGTCCCTTTTTTATTAATTATGGGTTTAATCCTACAACTTTGCCTAGTTCTTTTTCATCTACAGAAGTGCCTAGTGTTGACAGCACTCTTCACAATATGAAAGAAACTTGGTTAGGGGTTAAACATATCTTAACTCAAAAGACTCAGATTCAAAAGAAGAATGCGGATAGACGACGCAGGGCTGCTCCTACGTTCGTAGCAGGTGACAGGGTTTGGTTAAGTACCCGCAACATAAAGTTAAAGGTACCCTCGATTAAATTCGCTCCCCGTTTTATAGGCCCGTTTCGAATACTCAAACGCATCAATCCGGTCTGTTATAGTTTGAGATTGCCAAATACCATGAAGATTCCTAACGCTTTTCATGTTTCCCTTCTCAAACCTTTCATTTGTAATCGTTACACTCAGAATATCTCCACTCCTCCTGCCACACCCGTGGAGGATCATGTTGAATACGAAGTTAAATCTATATTAGATTCCTGGATTTCTCGGGGTAAATTGCAATGTCTCCTTGATTGGAAAGGGTACGGTCCCGAAGAACGGTCATGGGTCGATGCATCTGATGTTCACGCCCCTCGTCTGATTCGTCTGTTTGAGAGGTGGCGCTCTTGTGGGTTTGGTTCCACCCGCCCTGTGGGCGGTTCTCGAGGGGGGGGTACTGTAAGGAGCGCTTACCTTTCCCCGCCGGTCCCGCGCTGCACCGGGTCCTCCTCCGATACTTCCGGGGGACTGCTCAGCTCTTCTGACGCCGGCCGCTCGGAACACGCCTACATTTATGATGCGGCGCATGCGCGCCAACGTCAGAAAGAAAATGCCGCCAAAATTCAAACGTGGCCACGCTCCCGGACTTTTTGGGGGCGTGGCTACAAAATTAAAGCCAAAGAACCCACACTATAAAAGGGCTATCATGACACTTGTCAGATGGCCTAGTGTGGTTCTTGTTTAAAGTCCCCTGGTGCTATCTTATCTGTTTGTCCTTCTTGGTAATTGACCCTTGGCTATCTCTCTGACTATTCTGTGTTCTGGTTTCCCGTTACTTGGCTTGGATAATCGTGTGCCTGTCTTCCGTATTCCCTTGACCTCTGGCTATTCCTTTGACTATTCTCTGACGCTAGTCCGGCCATTCTAAGGTCCGGTAACAGTCTTTCTGTGGGTTTCACGCTGTGTGAAGGGGTCACTGTTGTGACATTGGTCACTGTCGTGACAGTTACAGAGTCAAATATAGCATGTTACATTTTTCATTTTCTATTCTGGTAGCCCAGAAATGAGAATTACCCCCATAATGGCATACCATTTGCAATATTTTACAGAATAAATACAAGAAGCTGTAGTTGTTCTGGTGACTATAGTGTCCCTTTGATCTTGAAGTGAATGTGTGAAGACCCATACCAGATGCCACTCTACTTAGTTATGTATAAAAAAAAAATAGAAAAGTGCACAGCTGGAGATTTATAACACATTGCATGGTCTGATAACTCTCTATTTGAGATTACATGCAAGGTTACACATGTCACCAACAACATAAATACATAATCAAAATACTTCTGATATATCTTAAATATATCAGTTTATATATTCACTAAACTTGGGCTTGATGATGGAATTTCCAACCTTGGGCCAAATTAGTCATATTGGTGGAGGAAAAAAAATCAAACACTAATTTCCCTGCTTGATCTTAAGTTTACAATTTCCTGTTTAATTCAGTGAAATTCTGTCAATTTAATATTAAGCCTGTTGTTGAGAAAAAACAGGATCCTAGTCAGCGACAGGCATCCTTGATACAGAGGCAATTGTACAAGAACTGACCAAAGCAATATTTGGGATTTGAGCTACATGTCTGTTCAACCATAATTAACCTCTTCCATATTAAGTGCACCCAAACTTATTATATATTTTGTTCAGGAGAAATAGGACTTCCGTTTCACATCAGTTCTGCATGGCATTTTACATTGAATCTCAAAATACTGTTAGCTTTTACTGGAATTAAATACACATATTTGTATGCAGTGATCTCTCATATGTACAACAGCACCCCCCATGTACAGGCTTTATGGGGTTTTAGAAAGTTGCATGGCCAAATAAAGCCTTGCAAATTAAATATTCTGGACTTTCTTCCTGGGTTGTCAGGCAGGTCCCTTAATATATAATTAATCAAAAATAATGGAAAAAAATCACATAACTATGCACAGCTTGGAAAAAGGTACAGAGCACGCAAATCGCGGAGCTACATAGAAAGGCCGCCCAACTCGAGACGGATCACAAGGCCTCACTCTTGGAGACCACATACTGAGAATTACTGGAGACCCATAGGGAACTACAACAATTACTATCACAGAAACTGGCACACACACTCCGAAAGTCCAACTGACATTTCTACAAATACTCCAAGTGCAGCCGCACGTTGGTGAGGATGCTACAACAAAAACGAAGGAGTTGCCAAATCACCAACATCAAAACACATGGAGGCTCACTCAGATCCCTGACAAGATTGTAGGAGAATTCAAGGAGTTCTACTCTTAGCTCTACAACTTACCAGCCGAAGCAACGGCTTCCGTGCAGCGACAGAGACAAAGACTGACGCAGGAATACCTAGATCAAAAAGTGACCCGGACCATCACACAGGGACACAGGGAGGAGCTGATAGAGGAACTCTCGGCGGCCCTGAAAACCACACACCTACACAAAGCCCCCGGACCGGACGGCCTCTCCGCATGTTACATGAAAAACTTCGGCGATATCCTGTTGCCGGAGCTGCTGAGCAGCCTGAACTTACTACTGGACGACGGTCGATTCCGTGGAGACACTCTACTGGCCACCATCGCGGTAATACCTAAAGAAGGAAAAGATCCCACGTCGTGCTCTAGCTACCGACCTATCTCCCTACTTAACGCCGACCTCAAACTATTTACTAAGATTCTGGCACAACGCATCGGCCGACTGGTCCCTACCCTGATCAAACAGGATTCATCCATGGGAGAGAAGCGAAAGATAAGGGTGCTTAACATCATGCATCTCTTTCAAACCACCCAGATGGGAGGTCTTCTCCTCTCAACAGACGCCAAAAAGGCGTTTGACTGGGTGTACTGGCAATACCTACAAGCCACCTTACAGTCAATGGGATTCGGACCCCAGATCCTCAAATTGATCTCGGCACTATACACGGCCCCGAAGGCGCAACTACGCATAAACGGAGCCTTTTCCCCTGCATTCGACATCCAGAATGTTTGCCTTCTGTTTGCCATTTCTGGAGGCAGTCAGACGGGACGGGGGCATTGAGGGGATAACACACGGCGGAAGGGAACACAAGGTGGCTGCATATGCCGACGACCTGCTCTTCTTCATACGCAACCCAGCGGTCACACTGCCCAATCTCCTAGCTGCTTTCACCAAATACGGGACCATCTCCAATTTAAAACTCAATACTGACAAATCAGAGGCACTGCCTCTATCTCTCCCACAGGAGATGGTGGATAGGCTAACAGCGAACTTCCCCTTCAAATGGTGCTCAAACAGCATCAAGTACCTAGGAATCTGGCTGACAAAAGAACCCTCACGGCTCTATCAGGAAAATTTCCTCTCCATGTTTCAAACGTTACGCAAAGACCTCCTGAGGTGGGGACGCATGTATGTCACATGGTTCAGACGAATTAATGCAATGAAGATGAACCTGCTACCACACCTATTGTACCTGTTCCAAACCATCCCGATCACGATTCCACCGGCTTACTTTCGCACCTTGAGCTCCACACTATCTAGGTTCATCTGGTCGACCGCCCCCCCTGAGAATTAAACAAACACAACTAGCTCTTCCGAGACACAGAGGGGGAACAGGGCTACCATCCCTATAAGCATATTACCAAGCCACTCACCTCCTGCGGATCATAGACTGGCACATCCCCACAACAGATAAGCAATGGGTACTCATGGAAAGAACGCAAGCTGGCGGCCGATCCCACTGGTAATGTGGACTCAGAACCCGACATGGGACGGAGACCTAAGGACCCACCCTTACATCGGGGCGACGCTGGGGATTTGGACGAGGATCAGGTACAAACTGGGGCTCACAAGAAACCCGTCCCCCCTGACCCCGGTCATTCACAACCCAGAAATCTCAGGGGGCCTTACGTTGCAAGACATCAAGGGCCTCGGCGGGAGTGAGGATCAAAACCTCCGCGCATGGCTCACAACAATACACTACGACCGATAGAGGACATGCTGTCCCAGCTTAGGGCGACGGGCATCCTCAGATATCGATTCCATCAGGTGCTACGCTCCTATACAGCCCTACCGGGGAAGCAACTCCTACAAAGGGACCCCACACAGTACGAAACGCAACACCCGGCTGTGGGCGCCCTGGATCGTACACATGCCCGGGCGGACACCACCGGGACCTGGACGGATGGCCGAATGAGGAACTACGGGGCCCTGGTCGGCGGCGGCGCGAGATCCTCCCCTCCCATACTCTTCACTCGTCTCATCCCCCCCCAGCTCGACGACTACCTACCGAATGATGAAACAAGTGGACACTACCTCGGACAGATAACCACGCAAATGGACAGTTACCTGCCCACAGACAGCCACACCCAGCCACCCAGACCACAGCTTCACCATGCCCTTAGACACTGGCCCACATAACCCTTCTCAGACACCCACGGAAGCACAGAACACCTGGCCCCGTGACGCCAAACAACCAGACCCACACACACAAGCTCCACGAACACGAGACGTGCATACCCATGTTTATCCCAACTGAGAGGGGCGCACGGTGATTAAGGGGAAGGGAGACAACGGATGTGGACGAGAGGCCCGCAAGGACCCACACGACAAGAAGAGGGGGACATACGTAACTCACAAGACATGACTCCACCACAGCCCTTCGTACACTGACAGAGACACCAGGAATGCAGGTCCCGTAAAACCCTCACAAACTTGTAATACACACCCACCTGCTAACTGAAGATACAGTCCCCCGCCCTGCGAAGATTTGACTCAAGCTGGGAGGCTGAGGGGAATGTCATGCCCCAGCTACAAATAGGGAAGAGGGCCCCACCTCACACAGGGGTAATAAGCACCTGTCACTGGCAACAACGCTTTACTATCACTACCCTAACAAAGAAGAACAAACACAAAGGGAAGGTCGTGGCATAGAGGCAGGCCTAGCCTCCCATGCTCACATTATTCGGGTCGACTCAGAGGTACACCTTAGAGAGGGCCCAGACTACCAGGGACACTCCTGCTGGAACCGTGGGATGCAAAGGGCACTTCTACTACGACTGGACCATAAATCACTATAAGTATACTATTCTTGTTCAAACGATAAAATGTTAAAATAAAGAATGTCAAAAAAAATATCTGCGTATCCTGATTTGTATCCCCGGGTTTCAGGCTGGCTTTGCAGGCTGTGTTGGGATTGACGTGGTGAAGGTAGGATGTTAATCGGAGACTGGTTGTGTGTCAGGATTACAGAATGATCCAGCATGTAGAATTGTGTAACACAGAGGACTGATAGGTAACGTATACCAGACCTTAGAATGGCCGGACTAATGTACCAAAGAATAGTCAGGAATAGCCGAGGTCAAGGGAAACAGAAAGAGACACAACAATAAGGAAAAGCCATGAGTCAGGGATGCCAGAGAACATGGAAGTCAAAAACAATGCCAAAGTGCTCTCGGACAACCACAAGGGAAATCACGACAGGGCACTGAGCAGGATGAGAACTGGGCCTAAATACCCCTCCTCTAGATCTGATAGGCTGTAACCGGCCTTTGACCCCAAAGGCAGTTACCAGGTTCCCATTTGCATAATTGTTGCTCAGCATTAACCCTTCTGTGGATTTGGTTGCTGCTCGGCACAACTTTTCCTGTGTGGACAGTAATTGCCATTAACCATATTTTTATTAGCGGATGAATACGTGACATTACCCCCCACCTGAAGAACGCCCACCGGGCGGGCAGGACCAGGCTTGAGAAGAAATTTGGTGTGAAAATAGCAAATCTTGCGGCCAGCATGTATATCAGATGCCGGAACCCAAGAACGATCGGCTGGTCCATAACCTTTCCAATCCACCAAGTACTGTAAAGTGCCCCGAGAAAACCTAGAATCAATTATGGAGGAGACCTCATACTCTTCCTGTCCATAAACAACTAAGAGAGGAGGAGGGACACTTGAGACAGTATATTTATTGCAAACAAGAGGTTTGAGCAAGGACACATGAAAGGTATTAGGAATTTTCAAGGAGGCCAGAAGGGCCAGAGAGTACGCAACAGGATTGATCCTACGAAGGACGCGAAAAGGTCCAAGGAACCTAGGTGCAAATTTCATGCTAGGGACTTTGAGCCTGATGTTACGAGAAGATAACCAAACCCTCTCACCCCCTTAGTAAACAGGGTTGGCACCTTGACATGTATCAGCATAATGCTTGAAACGGTCAGCAGCAGTACCCAGAGCAGATTGAACTTTAACCCAGGTATCATGGATGGAAGCCAGACGGTCATCCAAAGCTGGAATAGCCATATCAGAAAAAACAGCCGGTAGGGCAGTAGGATGCCGGCCATTATTAACAAAAGATGGACTATGCCCAGAGGAGTCATGGTCAGCATTGTTCCTAGCAAACTCGGCCCATGGTAATAATTCGGACCAATTGTCTTGAGTGCTATTAACGAAACAACGCAAGTATAACTCCAAAGACTGTTTAGCCCTCTCAGCTGTACCATTAGTCTGGGGGTGGTAAGAGGATGAAAAAGACAATTCAATCCCCAATTGCTTATTGAAAGCCCTCCAAAACCGGGATACAAATTGAGAACCTCTATCAGATACAATATTGTGAGGAATGCCATGCAGATGGACAATCTCACATATAAAGATCAGGACCAGGTCTTAAGATGATGGTAATTTCTTAAGAGGGATGAAGTGAGCCATTTTAGAAAAACGGTCAACAACCATGAGAATAGTAGTATAACCATTAGAACTAGGAAGTTCTACAATGAAATCCATAGACAAGTGGGACCATGGGACCTCAGGAACGGAGTTTATGAGGTACTTTGGAAACTACATAAACAGAACAAGCCTGCGCATACTACTTAACATCCTTCCTGAGGGAATCCCACCAGAATGACCTCATGATAGCAGAAGTGGATTTAGTAATACCTGGGTGACCAGGAGACACATTGTCGTGAAACACTTTCATGATATTAACCCTTTCCCCCAATGAAACTAAAAATTTGTCCTGAGGTTTACCGCAGGGTGCCTGAGACTGAGCCTCCATGATGGAGCCAAACAACGGAGAGGACAATGAAAGGCTAGGACTTTACATAGGACACGAGGCCATGCGTTTAGACTGGAAGAAAAAAGATTTTGTCTAAGTCAAAGGAAAGGTTTTTTTACTGTAAGAACAATCAAGATGTGGAATTCTCTGCTTGAAAAAGTGGTTTTATCAGAGTCCATACAGATGTTCAAACAGCTACTAGATGCATACTTGCAAAAACAGAATATTCAAGGATATAGTCTTTCAATGTAGGGTAATAACTGCTTGATCCAAGGATAAATCTGACTGCCATTCTGGGTTCAATAAGGAATTTTTTTTCCTAGCTTGTTGCAAAATTGTGCTTCAAACTTTTTTTGCCTTCTTTTGGATCAACAGCAAAAAACAAATGTGAGGAAGGCTGAACTTGATAGGACGCAAGTCTCTTTTCAGCTATGTAACTATGAGAGTGGAAGCAATTATACATTCCGGGGGAATGATATGGGACTTTTCTTGCTCTTGTATAGACTCAGTATCAAATTGTCTGGATAAGGTGTCAGCCTTGACATTTTTAGAACTAGGTCTATAAGTAATAAGAAAAGGAAGAGAGACCACCTAGCTTGTTTAGAAGACAATCGTTGGGCATCTCCTATGTAAGCCAGGTTGTGATCAGTAATTATCAAAGGGGGGGTCCTTGGAACCCTCTTAAAGATGTCACCACTCCTTGAGAGCTAGACTAATGGCTCTCTATTGCCAATATCATAATTGTGCTCGGCAGGAAAAAACTTTCTAGAGAAGTAACCACAAGGATGCAATGGAGTATCCTGGCTCTCCCTCTGGGAGAGAACTGCCCCTACCCCTGTCTCTGATGCATCAACTTCCATTATGAAAGGTTTACTGGTGTCAGCGTGTATCAATATGTCGGCGGAGGCAAACCGCTGTTTGAGAGTTTCAAAGGCTTCTATAGCCTCCTTAGACCATATCGCACTGCTAACCCTCTTGCGTGTCATATTGGTGATGACATGCAAGAAACTGAAGAAAATCCCTTTATAAACCTTCTGTAATAATTGGCAAAACCAATGAACCTTTGAATGGCTTTCAACCCAGTGGGTAAAGGCCATTGTAGAACCGATTCCAGCTTTTCAGGATCCAGCTGAAACCCCAAAGCAGAGACATTATATCCCAAAAACTGTACTTCAGATTGGTCAAAGATGCATTTTTCTAATTTATAATAAAGTTGATTCTTTAGCAAGGTCTCCAGAACTTGTCTGAATGTCAGGAGAATAAATAAGGATATCATCCAGATAGACCAAGACAAACAAGTAAATGTAATCCCTGAGTACATGATTTATGAAATCTTGGAAAACCGCTGGAGCATTGCACAACCCGAATGGCATCACTATATTCATAGTGTCCACTTCTGGTATTAAATGCAGTCTTCCACTCGTGGTTTTCCTTGATTCTCACTAAATTGTAAGCACTTCTAAGATCAAGCTTAGTAAATACTTTAGCACCTTGGAGTCTATTAAATAATTCAGCAATAAGAGGAATGGGGTAGGTGTTCTTAATGGTGATTTTGTTCAATGCCCTGTAATCGATACATGGGCGCAACTCACCATCCTTTTTAGATACAAAAAAGAATCCTGCCCCAGCAGCGAGGATGATTTTCGTATGTGGCCTTTATTCAATGAATCCTTAATATATTCCTCCTTTACTCTACTTTCCTGAGGTGACAGAGCATAGACTGCTCCCTTAGGTGGCATAGCGCCGGGTAGTAAATTAATGGAACAGTCATAAGGTCTGTGAGGAGGTAGAGTATTCGACTGAGTTTTGCTGAATACTTCTTTAATGTCTTGGTACTGTATAGGGATTTCGGGGTTTTGAGGTGTACTAGTGGGTAATCCAATAGTGCCCACTCTTTTGGCAACATTCAATATACACCTTTCATAACAATCCTTACCCCATTCTAATATTTCCCCATTAGCCCAGTCAATATGAGGGTTACGATCGGACAGGAAGGGGATGCAATAACCTGAAATGTAATCTCTTCCTTATGTAAGGCACCAATGGACAAATTAATGGGTAAGGTTTCGTGTGTAATCAATGGTTGGGAGAGCTAGGGGTGATAGTCTCTCCTTGATAGGTATAACAAATTGAACGTCAATAAAGTTTCAGGTGGCACCTGAATCAATCAAGGCTTTGCATGAAAAGTTCTTCTTTTCAAAGGCAATAGAAAGATCAAGGAGAAACCTATTTTTATCCATTCCAGAGGACATTTCCATTACACCTAAGACCTGTCCTCTTAAGGTGCTTAGGTGCGGTAGTTTTCCGGACGTATGGGACAATTGTTTCTCATATGTCCTTTTCTACCGCAGTATAGACCTAGGCATTCTTTTCTGCTTCCGACAGTCTAGTGACCCCGAACTGCATGGGTTCGGGTTCAGGTTCGGACTCTACAGGAAATTCAGGGACAAAAGGTTTGCAGAAGTGGGGTGCTAAAGGCATATTCATGTGTCTGGTCTTGTTTCTAGTAGCTTCTCTGGTTCTCAATCTATTATCAATTTGCATGACAAAAGTGATAAATTCATTAAGCTTTTTGGGTAAGTCTTTGGTGGCAATCTCATCTAGCATAGTTTCAGATAGTCCCATTTTAAATGCAGAGATTAACCCACTGTTAGTCCAGTCTACCTCAGAGGCTAGGGTACGAAATTCTATGGCATACTCCGAGATAGTCCAGTTCCCTTGTCTGATATGCATTAGGGCAGTAGAGTCGTCTTCCTCCCTGCCTAATGGTTCAAATGTAAGTTTAAATTCTATAATAAACTCCTGGCAATTGTGTGCCACAATCCTATTACTCTCCCATAATGTACATAAAACATAGGAAAAGACAGGACATATAAAACATATTTAAAAAGACCTACACCTGGAATGCTTAGGAGGATGATAATTACTTATGCATACACAGCTGGTCATGTAAGATTTAGGGTTGAAAGCAATCAGAAATGCTAGAGGAGAACTAGAATCTCACCGTAATATTAGCATCAGATATAACCTTCCTTGTTTAAACTGAACATAACTGATTGATGTTCCTAATGCATGTAGACCGTACAAAAAATGTCTGAGTGGTGTTTCAGAATTTGAGGGAATGCCAAAAGCAGCAGACAAGAGAACTGCAGGTCTAGCTAGTTTTTTAAGATTATACTCCAACAATTACATGATTACCTGCATGCGAGCTGTCCCTTGGGGCATGTCTATTAACCAGTGAATTACCGGACGATGTTAGCCTAAGTACCTGAATACCCCGAGGGCGGATCAACATTTAAAATGTAGGGTGATTAACTGTAATGAATATGTAATGCATATGCTCTGAATGGCACGGTGGATGATGCTGATGATGCTGAATGGCACGGTGGACCATAAGGGGTACCTGTAGCTGAAATAACCGCAGAGCCAGATACCAGCGTTCTGGCGGAAATGCTGGCAGATCAATCACGTTAGGGTAGGGAAGGTACACATCTATATATTTATATATTTCCTAGCCATATCCATGGCAGCATAACAATGGGTAGCTTCTCCCTATCCCTAATTAGACAGGAACCTAATAAAAACAAAAGGTATGAGTACCTCCTCCTTTGTTCCTGTCCTTTCCCTAGGAAAGATATGGTAATTCTAAGATTAGAGAATTTTAATTTTTGGCTTACCTTAAGGTTTTTACCTTCTGCCTTTCTTCCTTGGGAAGCTTCAGGATACGGCCCTCTGCAAAGGTCCTGAAGATCCCCGTTTAGTGACCAGGGGTTTACTTGCTGTGACAATAGGCATTTACTTACTTGGGAAATACTTGCTGTGACAATAGGTTGGTTTCCAGCAAAAATTCTGAGAAATGAAGACTTATCATTGACTTATCCGCACCACACTCCTCTGCCATCCCCAGCCTAAACTCATTGATTCCATCTGAGGAATCTTCCCTACAATACTCCACTATTGACGACGCTACTGCAGCTATCAGATCTGCAGGGTTGGGGGCTTGGCTCAGCAAGACGGATATTGTGAATGCTTTTAAATTATTACCTATACACCCCTCTCTGTGGCACCTGCATGGCGTTAAGTGGCAAGACTCCTACTACTTTTTTACAAAGCTCACTTTCGGTGCCAAAAGTAGTCCCAGGATTTTTGACACGTTTGCAGAAGTTTTGTGTTGGCTTCTCCTCAATACCTGCAGGTGCCCAAATGTGATACACTACTTAGATGATTTTCTTTTCATCGAATCCAATTCCACCCCCCCACGTAGCCTAGACAAAGCAACCAAACTATTCACATCCCTTGGTGTTCCCGTGTCACCCACTAAAACCGAAGGTCCAGATACATTGATTAACTTTCTGGGTATCCTGCTGGATTCATCAACTATGATGGCCAGCCTCCCTAGAGGTAAGGTAGTTCACATCCTACACGATATTAGCCACTACATGCACAGGGGGTCCTGCAATCGTAAAGAACTACAATCACTTCTGGGTTCACTAAATTTCGCCATGCGCATAATCCCCCAGGGCAGGGCTTTCATTTCTAGGCTCCTCACCCTGTTCCCCACTTTTACCAACGACCATGTCCGCATATCCTGCGACCGCATATCCTGCGACCGCTGACCTCCAGATGTGGCACAAATTCCTCTCGGAATGGAATGGGAGGAGCATGTTCCTCCCGCAGTTTGATTCACAGTCACTGGTCATTTGGACAGATGCAGCGTCATCAGCAGGATATGCGGCCATCTTTATCACAGAATGGCTCTGGGGGACCTGGCCGGCAGAATCACAGGGCATTGAGGGTTTCCACACTAACTCAGCCCTAATTAAAATATACCCTATAGTTGTTGCAGCCGTCATTTGGTTTAGGTTGTGGAAAGGTCAGTCCGTACGCTGCTTCTCCGACAACCTGGCAATATGCCACATTATCAACAAGGGTCGCTCTTCCTCCTTGACGATTATGAGTTTCCTTAGGAAACTGACATGGCTGGCAGCTACCCATCAGTTCCACATTGTACGCTCTCACGTTCCTGGCATCTACAACACGGCAGCTGACCAACTCTCTCGCTTTCAATTTCAGGCTTTCAAACTGTCCCTACCCTCGGCAGCTCGTGTAGCAACCCCAGCGCCAACTTTCCAAGAACTTGTCATGGAGTAGACGAATTACTTCAGCACAGTAATGCTCTTACCAAGTTAGCCTTATCCACCAACACCCAACACGCATATCACAGAGCTTTTCACTTGTACAAACAATTCATGTCTGACCATCACCTAGTCGACTGGTTCGAGGTTTCTTCACTGATAGCTTTTGCATCTTTTTGCCACCTTAAATTTAAGTTTTCACATAATACCATTAAGCTATACCTCACGGGCATACAACACCATATGTATTGCTCCTTCCCTAACCACAAAGGGTTCTTAACTTCTTACCCCATCCGAACACTACTGAAAGGCATAACCAAAGCAGACGGCCCTGCAACTCTCAAGAGACTTGCCATTGACATTAAACTGTTCAAATCCGTGTCCGACCTTCTCGACCAGGCTCCATTTGAGATTGGTGTCTCCCCTTGGTAGGGTAAGCTGCCGCTGGGGAGATAGGGTGCTGTGCTCCTCTCCCTGAAACACAGGCTGCCGCTGGAGAGGGAGACCGCCTGTCTCCACTCCCATAACATTGTCCTGCTGCTGGAGAGAGAGACCAACTGTCTCTGCTCCCTGTAGGACACACTGCTGCTGGGGGGGAAGGACGACACCTTCGGCCCCCTGGAATTCGCACTGCCGCTGGGAAGGAAGGACGACACCTTCGGCTCCCTGTAACTTGCACTGCCGCTGGGGAGGAAGGACGACACCTTCGGCTCCCTGTAACTTGCACTGCCCTGGTGGTACCTCCAAGGTATACTGGGACTGACTGGAGCTGAGTAGGCACTGGTAATCCTGTTCCAGTTCCCATTCCTGGATGGCCAATACAAACAGGTCTGGCTCTAGGTCTTCATCCATAGGGAGATCTAGAATGGTTTCTCTGGATTCAAATATGTCCCATAGCCGTGACTCTGCAGCATCCCCGAACCTTGGTCCGGTACAGGCGAACCATAATACGCCAGGGCCATTGTAATCCTTGCCCTCTGGTCTGTCGCACTTAGCCATCGCGGGAACACGCTGAACTGCATACCAATGTAGTGCCTGGTATGCGTCTTCGAGCCCCAGTTCTTTCCATGCCAGAGAATTAAGCTGCATTACCAACTCCCACCTGGGCTGTTCTCCCATCATAGGCATCCATAGGGCCACTCGGGCCTGTAGTCGCTGCTCCTCGCTGGGGAGACACTCACCTCGCCAACGCTGGTCACCCCCCAGGGCTTCGTCCCACATCTCTTGCTAGATTGCCTACTTACAACCAGATGAGGATGATGATGGGCTCTAGCTGCAGTCTGGCTCCACTGGTCTGGTGTAGAACAGGCTCTCTGGAGGCTGTTTGTAACTGTGGTCACAAAAATCAATGTTCTGAGAGAACGGGAAGCAGCTCCATTTTTTGGGGGCCCTTTACACAGCTCAAGGTCAGGCCCTGGGGAGATAGCGTAGCTAAGCGGACAAGGGCACATGTAGGAGTGTGAGGATAGATGCATGGGATTGGATGGGAAAGAGTGTGTGGGTGGGATTATGTTCTGTGTAAGTTAGTGTGGGGGAGGTATTACCTCAGTGCCACTTGGGATTCGGGCAAGCAAACAGCTTCCTGTCCTCCAGCTTCTGTTTGCCTGGGCCTGCAGATTTACGCAGCTTGAGGGATGGATATTGAGGCGATCCGGTCGTCCCTCAGGGCTGCTGCAGCGTGGATGGTGGCCGGCACCTAAGGGAGCAATTCACAAGCATTACTGGAGGTATGGCTGCCGGTGTGGGCACCCCCCGTGGCCTACCCTCCCCTGGGGCACCCCCTGCTGCCTCCCATGCTGCCTCCCATGCGGTCCCTGCCCCTGGGGGCCGCACCAGCACTGGCAGGCATTCCCACCCGCCTGCCAGGCTGCCCCTGGATCATACTCCCCGGGCCCGGTGAGGAGCAGGAGCCTGGGCCCAGGGCACCGCGGGGGCCGCGTGTCTGGGGCTGCAGGCATGCGGCCTACTACTGGGGGGGCCGGGATCTGAGGCCTACTGAGGCCGCGCGGTTGGCACGGCCTTCAGACACGAGGCATGCCACTGCCGCGCGGCCTGCTACCCCTATGGCCGCCCGGCCTGCTCCTTCCTGGGCCGCCCACTACCTCCGGGGATGCGGCCTCCTGGTGCGGCTGCCACGCGGCCTACTCCTCTCCCCCCCTCCACACCATCCGCCCCGGCCGCCAGTGTGCAGCTCCCCCGCGGCCAGCGGGGAGGTGAGTGGGCCCTCGCGGGCCGCTGGGGGGGTCCCCTTGCCCGTCGGGAGCCTCCTCTGCCAGTGAGGGAGGCTCCCAGGGCTCTGTCTCTCCTCCCTCCATCTTTCGCTGGCTTTTATTTTCTTCTGGGGGGCCCAGCTTTCCCTTGCCTGGGCCCCCTGGTCCCCCCCCTTTCTGGTTTCCTCTTCTCCCCCCCCCACTCTCTGGTGGGCCTGCACCCCCTCTCCCCCTCTCCTGCTCTATCCCCCTCCATATAGAAAAATCCTCCCTATCTGCATCCCTCACAAGGCAACTACTTCCCGCCCCCTCTCCTCACTCTCCCCCTCCCCACCCCCAGTCACTTACCTGGGCATCTCCCTTTTCTCATTGCTTCTTCTCAGCATGCTGCTGCAGTTCATGGATCCGTCCATCAGGTGGCGCCTGGATCACAGCTGATGTCTCCTGTGGATGCTGGAACTGCTGTTTCTTTGCCTCAGCCTTCTGTGAGCGCAGTGCCGGGCTTGGATCGCCAGGCTGCGTCCGGTGAGTACATTTCCCTTCTTTTAGCGCTTCGCGTGCGTACGTTCTTTCTTCCTTTCTTCCTAAAAAAAAAAAAAAAATTGATACAGACAGGGAAAAAATTACAGGACAGAAATACAAGGTAAATTACCTATTGGACTAAACAATAAAAAATAAAAAAAAGGAATCCTACGTCAAGTACAAGGGGGAGAATTCAATATATAAAAAAAATAAAATAAAAAAATTATATATATATGGGGAATCCACGTTAAAACAAAATTTAGGTTCCCCCTTTCCTTTTTCAGTATGTATTATATATTTAGGTACGCTTTCCCGCAGCTTCTGGCGCAGCTGATAGCGCCGGTGATGCCTCCCAGGTTCACGTGACTCTGGGCTGCTGAGCTCATGTGGCCCGCTTGGCTTGCGCGTAACGCTAGGGAGCAGATGGAGAATGGGGTTTTGTATCGAAGGATGTTCCCTCCTGCCACGGGGGTCCCTTGACTAAGGGGGACATTAGGGGCTCAGGGAGGGTCGTGGGGAGCATGCTGTGGTCAGATGCACCCCAGGGCGCATATCGGACAGGGCTCCCCGAGTCGGCGCTGCGTGGTTCAGCGGTCAGGACACTCTCGGGACGCGTATCGTCCCTGTGATAAGCTGGGTTGGTGGAGGTACGTTTTGCACTTTCATCAACGGTTGGCAGTGCGACCCTTCTTGGCCTGGGGCTGGATGGGTTTTGCCGCTGGTTTTCTTTGGGGCTCACCTGGCCCCTCAGCACAGCGTGTTTTTCCGTCCTCTCTGCAATCGGTCGGGATGGGGACCCTCAGTTCATGTGGGAGCTCCATCGGGCGATGTGGGTCCAGTTTACCAAGAACGCTTATAAGTTTACTTCCCAGTCGGTACACCTGGAATTCGCTGTGGTGCCCAAGGAGGAGGAGCAGGGTCAGTATCTCCAGATTACTTATTTGCTCAGTTGTCGTTTCCTTCCAGGGGCTAGGTTTGGGATGATGGCTCGGCGCAGCGGGCTGCGTGGGTGGGGCTGCGGGGCCTTGCTGACAAAGGCGGCTGTGGAATCAGTTTTACGGCTGCTGCCGGTACGCCCGTCGGGTTTATTGTTTCCAGGTTGTGTTCCCGATGGTCAGGATTGGGTGGTTCTGTGCCTTCATGTAGGTTGCTCCCAATGTCATTTATGTGTGGGGTCGTCGGTGCAGCATGTCCGCACTCTGCTGCTACAGTGTTTTTCCTGGGTTAGTTTTATGAGTTTCGGAGTTCCGTGGCCTAGGCCATATCCGTAGGTTGGGATACGGGCTGTAGTCTCCTGGATAGTGGGATCGATTCCTGCAACGGGTCGTCGGTTGCCCCTGACTGCGGTTTGGGACATCGGGCAGTATGCGTCGGTGGTTTTGAGGGGCGTCGCGGGTTTAGGCTGCACTACCTTTGGACTCTCCTGGGTTTGCTGGGCTTTGCTTGTTGGGATTGCCCTTTGGAACTGTATGGGGTTCCTTCTGGGCCTCCCTTAACGGTGGTTTGTGCAATCTGCCCCCCCCCCGCCCAAAGTCTTTCCGCTGACTTCCAGCTGTTTGCTACTGCAGCAGGTTTTGGGGGGTTTTGGGCCAATTTGGGCTCTCAATGGTGTGCTGACTCTTGCCCATTACACTGGCAAGGATCGGTTTTCTGGCAGACTTTGGGGTTCTTGGAGCTTCCCCTTTCTGGTGGCATGGTAGGCATGGGGTGCCCGGCTCTAGAACAGGTAGGTGGGTTTTCCTTTGGGACCATCGTGGAGCGGTGCGGGCTGTCTTGTCATGTAACAGTACACTTTACCCCAGTGTTACTCTGGTTGCAGCGCCTGGCTTGGCGCTGTTTGAATCTAGGGCGGCTGATCTTAAGTTTTTGTGTCCGGGTATTCCCGATGTGGTGGCTGACGCTCTGTCTTGGTCATTATTGGGCATACTTCGGTCAGAGGTGTCACGGGGTCGATGTTAGGGCAGTGGAGGTGGTCGCCTGGTCCAACGGTCTGATGAAGCTGGTCCGTGGGTTGCCCTATGAGGTGGCGTGGGGCCCACTCCAGTATGGCGGGAGTGATCGGGACGGATGGGGACGTTTCCTTGTAGGTTCCGGGAGTGGACTGCTCATCTACATGTTTGGTTCCATCTGTTGAGGGCGCTAGGGGTGATTTCTGCGATTGGCAGGGCTCGGCTTCCTGTTCATGTTACAGTTGTCGGCAAGTGGTGGAGTGTTTTGGTGGACAGACTTATTTCAGGTTTCGCCGCTCGACTGCTGTTGTCGTTGGGACGGGTAAGTCAGTTGCGGTGTGGCTGATGCGTCGATGGAATCTGTGCGATTCTTGGATGTTTAGGGGTCGACGTGCCCTGGCTTTTCCGCTTTCTCCTAAGGTAGATGGAATGCACGGGTAATGGTTGGGCTCCTAACACGATGTAACGGGTTCCCAGGATGGCCTGACATATTCCGTTCTGATCGGAGGCGGTGCAGGTTTCCGTCATTTGCCTGAAAGTTGGTGGGGAGTTCGAGGGGCATTTATTCTGGTTTGGGATGGCTACGGTCGCCGCCAGGCTTGGCGTGCCTGCGCCAATGGTTCAGGGGCTCGAATTTTGGGAGTCAGGGTGGTGGTTCCTTCAGGTTCACCCTGCTGGTCTCCGAATGGATTTCTCACCGCGGTTACGGCCCCACCCCCCGGAAAGGGAGGTTCAGTGGTCTGGCACCAGTTACATGGTGGGGGTGTGGTCCTCCTCGTACGGGGTCGGCTGTCCCGCCTCTTGGACGTACCAGGGTTTTTTTGTCATCTCTGGGTGGATTGATATGGGTTCGGTGTTGTATGGGGTGCTCTTCAATCTGAGGGTGCTCTTGAATCTGGACATGTTACACATTCTGTTTCTTACCAGAGGTTCTCAGGGGCCGGGCTGAGGCTATCACCTGTTCCTGTTGGCAGTGCGCTCAGCAATGTGAGTGCCCTGGAGCGCTGCCGTCGGGAATCGGACGAGGTGGGTTTCTTGTTTTGGCTTGGGGGATTCCAGTTCACCTTGGGGTGTGGCCGGATGTGGCCTAGTTATCTCGAGGGGATGGGTGCGCTTGCTGGAGGTCGGATGAGGCCTATGATGGTGCACTGAGGACGACTCCGGCTGGAGATGAAACGCAATTGCTGCTAGATCAAAGGATTGTATCTGGTATTTTTTCTTATTTCCTCTGGAGTGTTTTATTTAGGCTTTGTGCCTAGTATATTTTACTATTTATACACTGCATATTGTCCCTGTTTTAATTGTTTATTTGTGCAATAAATTTTGGATTCTGCACCTTGTATCCTGTGCTGCTCTCCTCAAGGATATCGTTTAGCCTTTTTAGGCACCCTCCTGCACATTATATAGAGCCTGGGACGGTTTTCAATCCTGTGAGTTTTACTCTACATAAGGAGTCTAACATTATATATATATATTTTGCGCTATGTTGTGTTATTGGTGTTTTTTAGATTGATCACGAATGGTCATTTAATTTCCTGGTGCAGTATTTATTCTATGTTAATCTGGCACTGCTAGCAGTGGTGGAACAGGCCATGGCTGGTTGTGGTGGGGTCCCCCGCTGATTTTAGGTGTAAAACAGCGTGGTTGTGGTGGGGGTATGTCCTTGCCAATTGAGTTTGAGGGGTTACGTTTAAGTATATGGAATGAGATGAACAAGTTTTTAAGGTCTCAACCTCCCCTGCTTCAAAAGGTTAACATTAGGTTACCTGAGGTGTCGTGCCCATCGAGCGTGGATAAGGTCGGCTGATGGCGGGCATTGGAAAGATATGATTTTATGACGAGGGGGGAGGTGAGAGGAAGTGGTGATTAGGAACCACTGTATGTTTATTGGCAAGGACGGTTGGGTCACTGTATAACACTATGTGTGGAGTTATATATGTATATATGTTAATTTATGCTTATTTATGTCTAACGTTTTGGTTACAGAAAAAGAAGAGATTTAATAAATAAAGTTATGGATGTGTTATGCAGTAATTTAGTGTGTGATAATAAATGCTGTGGCCTGTTCATCCATACTAAGTGGTCTGTCATTATTGGGGGGTTGAATGGGGTTAGTTTTGTTATAGGCTGCATCGCAATTCCCCACTACGTACATACATGGGTCCCAGAGTCCACCTTCATGTTCCACCAATGAGTTTGTTTACAGGGGATGGAGTGTGTAGAGGATGTCCTGATATGTGTGTAAGGAATGCATTGTGTGAATCTGTGTTTGTATGTGTAAGGACTGCATGGTGTGTTTCTGTGTATGTACGGGATGCAGTGTGTGCGTGTGTGTACGGGGTGCATTTAGTGTGTGTAAGGAATGCATTGTGTGTTTCTGTGTGTGTAAGGTTTGCATGATTGTGCGATTGTGTGTGTGTGATGGATGTCAATCTCTTTCTCCCCCTCCCTTGTCATTCTCTTTCCCTCCCTCCCTCCCTCCCTTGTCACTCTTTGTCCCCCTTCCTCCCTCCCTTGTCACTGTTTGTCCCCCTCCCTCCCTCCCTTGTCACTCTTTGTCCCCCTCCCCCCACTCTCTGTCCCCCTCCCTCCCCACTCTTTATCCCCCTCCCTCCC
>OW240916.1:73957125-73970728 GCA_933207985.1 Pelobates cultripes | reverse complement strand
GGGACACAGTTGCTTTATGACAATCCTCACGTTGACCTTCTTAATATGGTAAAACTAGGTGAGCGACTAAACCCTGAGGAGAGGGGCCAAATCAGACAGTTGCTAGAAGGGAAAAGACCGACATTCTCCAAAGAACCCGGGTTCACAACCTTAGCTACTCACCGAGTAGAAACCCCAGGCCAAGCCCCGCTCAGGCAACCCCCTTACCGCATCCCTGAGGCTGTCAGGGAAGGGATGAGAAAAGAGATCCAAGACATGCTCAAGTTGGGTGTTATTGAGCCCTCAGACAGCCCTTGGGCTTCCACAGTAGTTCTAGTACCTAAAAAGGATAGGACCATGTAGTTTTGTTTGGATTACAGATGACTTAATGACCGGACAGCGACTGACGCCTACCAAGGTAGATGAGCTCCTAGATCCTATAGCGAGGGGTCATTATTTGACCACCATCGATCTCTGCAAAGGTTATTGGCAGATTCCCCTGGCCAAGGAGGCTATCCCCAAGTCAGCCTTTGCCACCCCGTTTGGCCTATACCAATTTAAGGTTATGCCATTCGGGATGAAAAATGCCCCAGCCATTTTCCAACGCTTGGTGGATAGACTCCTTGATGGCTTCCAGGATTTCACTTGTGCATACCTGGATGATATAGCGATCTACAGCGAGTCCTGGGAAGAACACTTGGTACATGTAGGGGCCATACTGGATCAGATTCGGGCCACTGGCCTGACCCTGAAACCGGATAGATGCCATCTGGGCATGGCCGAAGTCCAGTACCTGGGACACTGGGCAGGGTGTGGGAAACAGCGACCAGAACCTGAAAATATTGAGGTAGTCGCCAACTGGCCCACACCCCACACTAAGACCCAAGTACTGGCCTTCCTGGGGACAGCAGGGTATTACAGACCGTTCATACCCGACTACAGTGCCATCGCCAAGCCCTTGACGGACCTGACTAAAATGAACCTATCCAGACAAGTTCTGTGGTCTCCCACCTGTAAAACAGCATTCCAAGACCTAAAATATGCATTGATTCATGCTCCTGTATTGGCTGCCCCAGTCAATGTTTTGTCGTCCATACAGACGCTTCCATGTACGGAGTGTGGGCAGTTTTGAGCCAGGTTGGAGAGGACAGAGGAGAGCACCCTGTCGCGTACCTTAGCCGACTAGCAATTACTACTCAGAGAAGTGAGTTACGCGGAAGTGGAGAAGGAGTGCCTGGCCTTGGTGTGGGCCCTGAAAAAACGGACTCCCTATTTGTATGGCCAGGAATTTATTCTCATCACAGACCACAACCCGTTGGTGTGGCTAAACCAGGTTGCAGGTGATAACGGCCGGCTATTGCGGTGGAGCTTGGCGCTCCAACCTTATAACTTCTCCATCCAATACCGGCCCGGCAAGCAGAATGGCAATGCCGATGGATTGTCTCGGCAAACAGAACTCAGTCTGTAGCAGCGGTCTGGACATCCCAAAGTTGACCTGAAAAAGGTCAAGTCGGGTCTGCCGGAGTGTTCCACATAGGGGGAGCCATGTAACAGATGCCCTGTTCGCTGGACTTATATTTTGTTGCCATCCTGAATTGTAATGCCATTCGCCTAAAACGAACTAAGACGTGTACCGAACGTTCGTCACCCTTGCTTGGGGACTTGCATAAAAGGCCAGTGTGGTTGCCATTAAAATTCAGTTCTGCTTAACCCTCAACATGTAGCATTGTCTCGTGCTTGTAGGGAACCTGCTTTACAACTAATCACTAGCTCTTGTAAGAGCTCTACTATCTATTTGGATACTTGGTCGGCTGAGATGACATCTGGAGAACAATGCAGCACTGCTCCTTCCACCCCTTGATACTCAGGGTGGCCATTACAACGCTCTTGACTAGTGATGCACCGAACGGTTCGCTGGCGAATAGTTCCTGGCGAACATAGCATGTTCGCATTCGTCACGGCGGGCGAACATATGTGTGGTTCGATCCGCCCCCTATTCGTCATCACTGAGTAAACTTTGACCCTGTACCTCACAGTCAGCAGACACATTCCAGCCAATTAGCAGCACACTCTCCCTAGCAGACCCTCCCACCTACTGGACAGCATCCATTTTAGATTAATTCTCAAGCTGCATGCTTAGTGAGAGGAGGGAAAGTGTAGCTGCTATTGATTTGATAGGGAAATGTATAGCTAGGTTAGTGTATACAGTGTCCACTACAGTCTTGAAGGACTCATCTGATCTCTGCTGTAAGGACAGCACCCCCAAAAAGCCCTTTTTAGGGCTATGTGACGAAGTGCCCTTCGCCACTTGGTCCTGGAGAGGCCTACTTGCCAGCCTCCTCCCCTGTGACTATGACTTTTTCATGTATCTGGCTTTAAAGCCCCTAGTCTACCTTCAGACAGACTATTTATGTAGGCTGCTTTATTTATCTTATGTTTTAGTCACCCTGTACCCATTATAGGTGCAGGGTGTGTGTAATGTAATTGTTTATAGTGTGTGTGTGTGTACTGTGTAATGTATTGTCTGCTCTCTTGTATTGCTGAGGTTTGCTACCAACTAGGTGGGTTTGGCTATGGAGCTTGTCTAGTGCCCTCTGTTGGTAGCAAGAGCAATATGCACTACCTGAATTGCAAGACTGGTTCATTTGCATATTCGGGTAGATTTGCATATTGCTAATTCTGCAGGCAGGTGAGATATTTACTGTTAAATATTGTCTCCCCCACCCTTTTAAAAATGTGCCATTGTGTTGTGATAAGTCACTGTTTGTTGCCTGCTATGGTTTGACTGTTTTTGATTTTATTGAGGTTTCACAACAATGTTATTGTGGTGACCCTATGGGCTGGTCCCAAGGGAAATAAAGGTTTAGACAGTTCTTCTTGATCCCTCTAAATGTAGCCTTGTCTCGGTATTGGAGGGAGCTGTTATAATCACACTGGGGATTGCTATGCTCTGCATGCTCCCCTGAGCTTGAATCACTTAGCTCTTTTAAGAGCTTGTTCCTGACACGCTCTCCTTGGAGGAGGGGTCTTCACCACACAGTCCTGGAGGACAGAAGCTGATCCAGGGTGGAAGGAAGACGGCGAGACTCCAGTCAAGATACGGCGGTTGCGGAGTCTGCGGTGGTTGTGGTGTCTGCTGCAGCGCTTGGAGTCCTCAGGAGGCGCTAGGAGCATCCATCAACGGAGGGTACTCAGTCGGAGTACAAGGAGCTCCGTTACATTGGTGGCATCGGTGGGATTGCGTCCTAGTGCGGGGAGAAGCAGCTCGGAGACACTGGTATCGTAGGAGAGGTTATTGAGGGCAACGCTAGCCACTGTGCAGCGTCCCTAACTACAGCAGCATGGAGCAGGGATGGATAGAGCCCTGCGAAGAGCACCTCAACATGATACGTCGCTACGAGGACGACGCTTACATTGAGGAGGTAAAGAGGCGGTTGGTCTGCTATGGCCCAGACCTTTCGAATGAGGTGGTCCACCAAGTAATGCGCCAGTTGAGTGCTGAGAACAGTGCGGCAATGGCCTTTGAGCGAAAACTGTGGAGGTTGAGGATATGGACACCTAGTCTCCAGCGACAGTGTAAGTTCCAGGGAGCCGAATATGTCGTCCTTCCTCCCCAGCGGCAGTGCAAGTTACAGGGAGCCGAAGGTGTCATCCTTCCTCCCCAGGGGCAGTGCAAGTTACAGGGAGCCAAAGGTGTCGTCCTTCCTCCCCAGCGGCAGTGCAAGTTACAGGGAGCCGAAGGTGTCGTCCTTCCTCCCCAGCGGCCGTGCGAATTCCAGGGGGCCGAAGGTGTCGTCCTTCCCCCCCAGCAGCAGTGTGTCCTACAGGGAGCAGAAACAGTTGGTCTCTCTCTCTCCAGCAGCAGGACAATGTTATGGGAGTGGAGACAGGCGGTCTCCCTCTCCAGCGGCAGCCTGTGTTTCAGGGAGAGGGGCACAGCACCCTATCTCCCCAGCGGCAGCTTACCCTACCAAGGGGAGACACCAATCTCCCAGATGGCGCAGAGGGGACCGTGGTCTCTGTGCCCGACCTACAGGGATGCTGGACAGCCTGTCCAGATCCCCAGCTACCCTCACAGGGACAACAGGAGGAGGGGGTAAGTACGAATTCCCCTCCCCAGCTAACTCCTAACGTGGCCCCAGGGTTAACAGGGGAGATGTTAACCCCCACTGACCCCCACGTTCCCCTGGCTACTGAGCCGGACTATGTCCCAAGCCCCCCAGCGGAAGAGCTGGCAGCTGGGCAGAGTGCAGTCGGCCTCTGCCCTCCCTTTGTCCCTTGTCCAGAGCCTGATGTCCTACAGGCTATACCAGCAGAAGAGCTGGCATCAGGGCAGACCGCCGCTGGCCTCTGCCCTACCGATCCCCTTGTCACAGGACTGGCCTGCCCCCCCCTCCTCCCAGCAGAAGCGCTGGCATCAGGGCAGAGCGCCGCTGGCCTCTGCCCCTCAAGTCCCCACAGCGTGTTGCCCCATCACCCCAGAGGAATACCCAGGTGCAGTCACTGTTTGCTGTGGGTGGGCTGCTCTAATAGCTGTTTGTTGTGGGTGGGCTACTCTGGCACTTGCTTATGGTCGGTGGGTGACTCGACTAACTTAGGCACTGACCGACAGAAAGTCAGGTGCCTGGTTAGTCTTCCCCCCGAAGGGGAGATATGTGACGAAGTGCCCTTCGCCACTTGGTCCTGGAGAGGCCTACTTGCCAGCCTCCTTCCCTGTGACTATGACTCTTTCATCTATCTGGCTTTAAAGCCCCTAGTCTACCTTCAGACAGACTATTTATGTGGGCTGCTTTATTTATCCTATGTTTTAGTCACCCTGTACCCATTATAGGTGCAGGGTGTGTGTAATGTAATTGTTTATAGTGTGTGTGTACTGTGTAATGTATTGCCTGCTCTCTTGTACTGCTGGGGTTTGCTACCAACTAGGTGGGTTTGGCTATGGAGCTTGTCTAGTGCCCTCTGTTGGTAGCAACAGCAATATGCACTACCTGAATTGCAAGACTGGTTCATTTGCATATTCGGGTAGATTTGCATATTGCTAATTCTGCAGGCTGGTGAGATATTTACTGTTAAATATTGTCTCCCCCCACCCCTTTAAAAATGTGCCATTGTGTTGTGATAAGTCACTGTGTGTTTCTTGATATGGTTTGACTGTTTGTGATGTTATTGAGGTTTCACAACAATGTTATTGTGGTGACCCTATTGGCTGGTCCCAAGGGAATAAAGGTTTTGACAGATCTTCTTGACCCTCAATACGTAGCCTTGTCTCGTTATTGGAGGGAACTGCTATATCACACTGGGGATTGCTATGCTCTGCATACTCCCCTGAGCTTTTGATCACTTAGCTCTTTTAAGAGCTGATCCTGTTACGCTCTCCTGGAGGAGAGGTCTTCCCCACACGGTCCTGGAGGACAGAAGCTGATCCAGGGTGGAAGGAAGACGGCGAGACTCCAGTTAAGCTACGGCGGTTGTGGAGTCTGCGGTGGTTGTGGTGTCTGCTGCAGTGTTTGGAGTCCTCAGGAAGCGCTAGGAGCATCCATCAACGGAGGGTACTCAGTCGGAGTACAAGGAGCTCCGTTACAGGCTATAACATCAGTCTGCTTTTTTTTTTTTCTGTGTAATGTAATTGCAGTTGCCTGCCTGCCTGCCTGCCTGCCAGCTTCTGTGTCAGGCTCGCAGTGGATACTGTGCCCACTTGCCCAGTGCCACCACTCACTCACTGGTGTCACAATTATAGATTGAATAGCAGTTAGTTGTCTCCAATCGTCTGTGCGTCAGGCCTACAACGTGTACTCTGCCAATCTTTGCCATTTCAAAGTGCCACTCTTATCTGGTGTCACAATAGCTTGCATTTAAAAACCAAAAAACTTTTTTCACTGTTATAGATTGAATAGCAGTTAGTTGTCTCAAAGCGGGTGTGTCAGGCTCACAGTGGATACTGTGCCCAGTGCCACCACTCACTCACTGGTGTCACAATAGCTTGCATTTAAAAACCAAAAACTTTTTTCACTGTTATAGATTGAATAGCAGTTAGTTGTCTCAAAGCGGGTGTGTCAGCCCTACAGCGTGTACTCTGCCAGTTCACAGTGCCACTCATATCTGGTGTCCTGAAGCAGGCCAGGATCGGCTTGGGGATGTCCGGAGGAGTACTCACAGATCACTGTTCAAGGTCTGTTTGTCTCGATAACCCATCAGCATTGCCATTTTGCTTCCCAGGGGGATAGTGACTTGTAAAGTCAAAAGGCTGTAGCACCAAACTCCAGCGCAACAGCCTGGCATTGTCTCCTGACACCCTGTTCAGCCACACCAACGGGTTGTGATCTGTGAGTAAGGTAAACGGTTGTCCATACAAGTAAGGTTGCAGCTTTTTGAGGGCCCACACCACCGCCAGGCACTCCTTTTCAATAGCAGTGTATCTACTTCCCTGGGCAAAAGTTTCCGGCTTAGATAAGCCCCGGGTTGCTCGACCCCATCTGCTCCGACTTGGCTCAGTACTGCTCCCAATCCAAACATAGAAGCGTCTGTATGGACGAGAAAGCGTTTAGTTGGATCAGGAGCAGAAAGTACAGGTGATTTAATGAGCGCCGTCTTGAGCTGTTGGAAGGCCTGTTCACACTCTGGGGCCCATACTACTATCTTGGGGAGGTTTTTACGCGTTCCTAGATTGCATTTACTGGGCTTTAGGGTCAGTCCGGCCTCCCTAATCCGGTCTAGTACGGCTCCTAGGTGGGTCAGGTGTTCGGGCCAGGAGCAGCTAAAAATGGCTATATCATCCAAGTACGCGCAGGCATACTCCTGAAACCCATCCAGTAGCCGATCTACCATCCTCTGAAAGTTAGCCGGGGCATTCTTCATCACCTTAAACTGATACAGGCCAAACAAGGTGACAAATGCCGACTTGTGGATGGCGTCCTCGGCTAATGGAATTTGCCAGTACCCCTTGCACAGATCTATTGTGGTGAGGTACTGGCCTCTGGCCATTTTGTCTAGGAGCTCGTCTATCCGGGGCATAGGGTAGGCGTCTGAGGTTGTTTTATCGTTTAGCCTCCGGTAGTCTACACAGAAACGGGTCGTGCCGTCCCGTTTCGGTACTAGTACTACCGGGGAGGCCCAGGGGCTGTCAGAGTGTCCTATCACCCCAAATTGCATCATTTCCTCAATTTCTTTCCGCATATTTTCTTTAACTGTTTCGGGCATGCGATAGGCGGTTTGGCGAAGGGGGGTCTGGTCTAGGGTTTCAACTTTGTGAGTGGTTAACGGACTGTACCCAGGTAGGTTGGAAAACGTGGCCCCCTTGTCCTGGATTAGTCTTTGGACCTGGGTTCGCTCCTGGGGGTCTAACCGTTCTCCTAACTGTACTTCTCCCAGGTCTCCGCACTGGCCCTCTTGGTCTAGGAGATCTGGGAGTGGCAAATTATCATAATCTTCAGTGGCAGGTGCACAGATCGCGGTTACCTCTTCCGTGCGCTCGTGGTATGGCTTGAGTATGTTCACATGGAGCATGCGCTTGCCTCCCGTGCCTGTGACCGCACCGATCACAAAGGTGGTATCACAAACCTGCTCTACCACCTTGTATGGGCCCTGCCAGGAAGCCTGCAGCTTGTCCTTGTGGACAGTGTCAATCCATATCTGCCAAGTGACCCTATGTAGGGGGAACAGTCTCTATTCTGCTCTGTGTCAGTGTGTATCATGATCTCTGAGGACAGGTGTCAATCCATATCTGCCAAGTGACCCTATGTAGGGGGAACAGTCTCTATTCTGCTCTGTGTCAGTGTGTATCAGGGGCTCTGAGGACAGGTGTCAATCCATATCTGCCAAGTGACCCTATGTAGGGGGAACAGTCCTTATTCTGCTCTGTGTCAGTGTGTATCAGGGATCATTAGGATAGGTGTCAATCCATATCTGCCAAGTGACCCTATGTAGGGGGAACAGTCCCTATTCTGCTCTGTGTCAGTGTGTATCAGGGATCATTAGGATAGGTGTCAATCCATATCTGCCAAGTGACCCTATGTAGGGGGAACAGTCTCTATTCTGCTCTGTGTCAGTGTGTATCATGCTCACTGAGGACAGGTGTCAATCCATATCTGCCAAGTGACCCTATGTAGGGGGAACAGTCCCTATTCTGCTCTGTGTCAGTGTGTATCAGGGATCCTTAGGACAGGTGTCAATCCATATCTGCCAAGTGACCCTATGTAGGGGGACCAGTCTCTATTCTGCTCTGTGTCCGTGTGCATCAGGGGCTCTGAGGACAGGTGTCAATCCATATGTCAAGGTGTCAATATGTCATATGTCAGGTATCAATCCATATCCATTGTGATTTAGGAATGTTAGGTGATTTCTGCCCTTTATGGATTAAAACCAGACTCTGCATCAACTGTGTAATTTTCCATGGGAGTTTTGCCATGGATCCCCCTCCGGCATGCCACAGTCCTGGTGTTAGTCCCCTTGAAACAACTTTTCCATCACTATTGTGGCCAGAAAGAGTCCCTGTGTGTTTTAAAATTCGCCTGCCCATTGAAGTCTATGGCGGTTCGCCCGTTCACGAACATTTGCGGAAGTTTGCGTTCACCGTTCGCGAACCGAAAATTTCGGGTTCGCGACATCACTACTCTTGACCACAATAATGATGGTTTAATTTTTTTAAATATAAAATTCCAGGCTCTGATGGTTGTTTTTGTCGATGGGAACATTTTCAAGTATTTTGGTCTAGGTGTAGGTACCCATAACATTTCTTTAATAGAAAATGGTGTAATTTTTGCAGCTTCCAACTCAAGCCATAATGGCAAATCTGAATTAAGATTAAATTTGAATGCAGCTGCTACGTTGGTGGTGTGGAATTATTTAATCAAATCTGACAAACCCATAACTATACCAACTCCAGGCGTTTGAAGTGTGCAAAATGTAATACTGATAGGTTTTCTATTCAAAATATACGATAAGAAGGGCAAATGAATTTTCCTAAAAAAATTACATGGGAGTATTAAAGGGAACGGCTCTAATATAATATAATATTTTGGGGAGAATGTTCATCTTAATGGAATTTAATCTACCGATCCAGGAAATTTTGAGACCACACCACCCTTCCAATTCTTTCCTAAATGCCATCCAGAATTTACCCATGCAGGATTCATGCAGGATTAACATCAGAAGCGATATCGAGAACATTGGATTTCTTAAAGACAGCATAATGTCACCTGCAAAGAGACCAATCTTGTGTTCTCTGTCCCCGACCACAATTCATTCAATCTCTACACAATTGCGTATCATTTTCCATCGCCAATACAAAAAGAAGTGGTGAAAGTGGACACCTCTGTCTAGTTCTGTTAGTGAAATACTTTCCGAAACAAAGCCTGTAGCAGAGACCTTGGCCGTTGGAGAACTATATAAAGCAAACACCGCTCTGATAAAAGATTCCGGTAAACTAAATTGCGACAATACCTCTCTTAAAAAGTCCCAATGTATTCTGTCAAATGCCTTCTCTGCTTCCAAGGAAAGGAGCAAAGAAGGCATTCTTTCTGATTTAATTTGATGAATCAAATGAATATATCTTCTTGTGCTATCCAGGGACTGACAGTTCATGACAAAGCCTACTTGGTCTTTATGAATTAATAAAGGGAGAATTTTAGATTTACTGAGTGCCAATATTTTTGAATAGCTGATTAAAGATATAGGGTGAAAATGTTGGCAAATATTTTAGGTTTTACCTAGTTTGTGCAATGTCACCATTTGTGCACACAAGGCCTCTCCAGGCATCTCCCCAGCAGACCAATATATTTTCCTCCATATATGGTAGACATGTGCAATTAGTTTCGTTCTGAATGTCAATTCGGACATTTGGATACTTTCGAATGTCCGAATAGTTGAATTGCCGAATTGATGAAGTTCCAAAATTGCCGAAGTTCCGAAGCACAGTATTGCTGAAGTACTAATATACCTACCCAGTGGAAGAATGAAGAATGTTACACTGTATACAAGTTTAAATACAAAGTATACAAACATAGCCAGGATTCAGCTGTAAGCATTTGCAACACTTAGCCAGTCAATGGATGGGAATGAGTAAGTAGATAACTCCCTAATTCCCGCAGTATTAGGGCGTTATCTACTAAAAGGCTGAAAGACCTAAATTGGTTTTTCAGACAAATTAAAATTTACTTACTATTAGTAAATTCTGCCCCTACTCGCTGTACTGCGAGTAGGGGCATGTCTACTAAACAGTGAGCAGCCTGTGGTTGCTCACTGTAAAAAAAAGGCTTCTAACCTGAAGGTATTGCCCCCCCAGCACCCACCCCTGAGCAGCGGATGGGGGCCCTAAATTAGAATAATTTTGTTATTAATTTTGTAGTCCACATATCTCAAGGATGAGATGATGAGCGCTATAAGTTTAGAGCTAACTTTGAAAAGGCTCTGCAAATTGTTACATAGTTACATAGTTACATAGTTACATAGCTGAAAAGAGACTTGCGTCCATCAAGTTCAGCCTTCCTCACATTTGTTTTTTGCTGTTGATCCAAAAGAAGGCAAAAAAACCCAGTTTGAAGCACAATTTTGCAACAAGCTGGGAAAAAAATTCCTTCTTGACCCCAGAATGGCAGTCAGATTTATCCTTGGATCAAGCAGTTATTACCCTACATTGAAGATTATATCCTTGAATATTCTGTTCTTGCAAGTATGCATCTAGTAGCCGTTTGAACATCTGTATGGACTCTGATAAAGCCACTTCCTCAGGCAGAGAATTCCACATCCTGATTGTTCTTACAGTAAAAAAACCTTTCCTTTGCCTTAGACGAAATCTTCTTTCTTCCAGTCTAAACTCATGGCCTCGTGTCCTATGTAAAGTTCGGTTTGTGAATAGATTTCCACACAATGGTTTGTATTGGCCACGAATATATTTGTATAATGTTATCATATCCCCTCTCAGGCGACGTTTTTCTAAACTAAATAGGTTTAAATTTGTTAACCTTTCTTCATAGCCGATATGTTCCATCCCTTTTATTAATTTTGTAGCCCGCCTCTGCACTTTTTCTAGTGCCATAGTGTGAGTTTGAAGAAATATTTCTCTCACTTTATTATTTTGTATACAGGTTACACTATGTGTGTTTTATCTATTTGTATATAGGTTATAAAGAACAACCTGTTGTGTGGTTACATGAGATATATTTTGTGTGTAAGGTAAAATCCATTCTTTTCTGTGTGCACAAATCACCCTCTTTTTTTCCTATTCTATACCCATAAGCCTATTTGGGGACAAGTTGCTGATCACACTGACCCCACTCTCGAGCCTCTGAGATGCAATGAGCCCACGGAGACGAGTTGCGGCCTGCAAGTGACCAGGTGGGGGGAAAGGCAGCTGATTTCCCCGCTCTCCTGATTGCTGAAATGAACAGCTTCAGTCCATCCCCCCCCCCCTTTGGACCAGCGGGGGTTATCCCGGTGCCCCCCCACCCATGGACTGCTCCAGACAAACCTTGTAGTCAGAAAGGGAAACTTACCTGCACACGACAGGAACCCTCAAAATGGCGGACACTCTGTCACGTGTGGCGGTCCGGTGCCTGGGACCCAGACCTCGTCCGGGCGGCGGTGCGTGAACCGGAACCCCTGAGTGCCCGCTGTTCAGAGTGTGGAGTGTGGAAGTGGATTAGCAGGTTCTGGTGCAGGGTAACCGCACGCCCCCTGGTGTTGAGCACCAGCGTTTGTGCAGCCACATACCAGAACCCTGATTCAGCTTATGCGGATCCCAGGAACTAGGAGCAGGTAATTAAGCAGACCTCCCAGGAGCTGAATAGGGAGGCTCTGCAGCAGGGATGATCCAGTACTGAAGAAAGGCAAGACTAGGAGAGCAAGGCACCATACAAGAAAACAAGACCAAACTAGGAGAACAAGGAAATACTAGAGATAGGCACCATGCATGAAAACAAGACAAAACTAGGAGAACCCAGAACCGGAGCAGGACAGAAAGCATAACCTAGAACATGTACACAAGACATAAGGAAAACAAGAACATAACATGGGCATGACTGAACTTGACTGTACATGGACTGGGATTACAAGACAAAGTAAAACAAGACAAGAGATACAAGGTAAAACCAGAGGAAACATAGCTAAGCACTAATTATGAAAAGTATGGGGATTTAGTCACATTATATGATCATACATTGCACAAGCCAGCCAACAACGCCAATGTACCCCATATCTGGCAGGTCCTACACTGCCTAATGTATGCTAAAACAGCCACACTATACCACAATAGCACTTAACTGCAAGAAAGGGCAGAGACATGAATCACTGCTGCAGGTCCAAGCTGAAACAAAAGGAAAGTGGAAAACAAACGGGTGTGGCAACAAAAAAAACAAACATGAAAATCATAGAGGCCTATTTAGGGGAGAGTGAACATAGACAATAAGGCAAATGGATAAAAAAAAAGGTGGGGGAGTGGGATGAAAAGAGGTGAGGAGAATAAAAGAAAAGAGAAAAAAAGAAAAGAGAAAAAATAGGACATTAATAATATAATTAAGTATGACAAAATAAGTAATACAATTAATAAGATTTTATGAATTAACACAAAAACACTCAATGTTTATAGAATTATAAGATATTGTGTTGTCAGCGTTTAGTGAATAATCCCCTTAGATATAATCAGGGGTAAATGTCTTAACAAATGTATCTATAATAATTAGAAACAGCAATATAACTGATAGTAACAATCAGATTGTAACAAAAAATCTAAATTGTATCTCAGTCCAATATAAAATATATAGCAAGGTCTAAAGTGACAGGAGGTCCACAGTGTTGTTTGGGAACACAATCTTTGACTTTGAATCCCTTAAAAAAGACAGAAAATATGACGAGATGGGCGGGCGGTACGTGACGTAGGCGCGGCAGGACCGCGCGCGCTCTCTCGGACCAGGAAGTGAGGCAGAGAAGCAGCGAGGTATCGAGGCGGTGAGGACGCCGAGTTCAATGGCATTAAAAAAAAAAAAAGCCGGTGAGACTCTGCTAGGCGGCTGAACAGCTGAAGGTCTCCTTCCCTGCTCCCCTGCTCCCCTGCTCCCTGCTGCTGCTTCAATGAGGCAGTAAATATACTGAGCTCGACGGCATTAAAAGGAGATTGGGCAATGAGCTGATAAGACTCAGACTCAGTCTGTAGTCTGCAGGTATTGTGCTTTGTAAAATAGAAGATTGGCTTTTGGCATTGATGTGAGAGACATGAGAGCGGTCCTAGTTAGTGATGTACCGAACGGTTCGCCGGCGAACGGTTCCTGGCGAACATAGCATGTTCGCGTTCGCCACGGCGGGCGAACATATGCGCGGTTCGACCCGCCCCCTATTCGTCATCATTGAGTAAACTTTGACCCTGTACCTCAGTCAGCAGACACATTCCAGCCAATTAGCAGCACACCCTCCCTAGCAGACCCTCCCACCTACTGGAAGGCATCCATTTTAGATTCATTCTCAAGCTGCATGCTTAGTAAGAGGAGGGAAAGTGTAGATGCTGTTCATAAGATAGGAAAAAGCATAGCTAGGTTAGGGTTAGGGTATGCTTTTTTTTAATTTATTTTTTCTATGTAATGTAATTGCACTTAGTTGTCTGCCACTGCTGCCAGCTTCTGTGTCAGGCTCACAGTGC
>OW240916.1:73912213-73957025 GCA_933207985.1 Pelobates cultripes | reverse complement strand
CTGTTTCAGGATGGCTAATAATAATTCTGTGCAAAATTGGCATCTGATGCAATGTGAAACTAATGGTGCCACAGACACCACCACCACCACGTGCTGCCTGTATCCTCACCTCAGAATCCCCTCCCTCCCCCAACAAGAAGGGTAGCAATGTCAGAATGGAGGGAGATAGGGCTAAGGGAGAACTTGGCCTCAGAAATGGAGAAGTGTAAAAAAAATGTTTTTTAAAAATAAGTTTAAGGAGGGGTGACCAGCAGGGCAAGGGTTACTTTAACCAAAAACTGTGTTTTATAAAAAAAAAAAAAAGAAACATGTTTTGTTGGTTACAGTAACCCTTTCATTGAGAAGCAAGTATTCTCTCATTAATTGGTTTGAATGACTTTTACTTGGAGAAATTGCAATAGGGAGAATAAGGTCTTAACCAATTCATCATTAAGAGGGACAACCTGTTTGACTGTTGTATAATATAGATAATTTGCCTTTACCTGTTTTGTTAGGAGTCACTGACAACGCGTTTCTGATGATTGGGTGTAAATCTTTCATGCAAACGAATCTGACACATTTTGAGTATCACACAGCTTTGTCATCCAGAACTGTGACACATTCAGTATTAATGATCCATGTCTAATATGTTACAACTTTTGTTAGATATTGACATGAATTTCTGGGGAAATGTTCAAATGGATTAACACTTCAAATACACCCAGAAGGTTAAAGGTCATAAAGATTCAATGGATGATATGACATTTATTTATTATACGTGACAGCGATATTATTCAGAGCAATTTAAAAAGCTTAAATTTGAATAAAGTTTTTTAACCCCTTCGTGACAGATGACATGCCAGGATCATTATAAAATAATGGCATTCCACATAACCTTTGTCATGAAAAAATTTGCTGACACTTTATAAATAATAATAAAATAATAATAATAATAATAATAATAATTACCCCTTCCCCCCTTCAAAGAAAGCATGAAGAATTGGAAGACTTTCCCCTCCCCAAAATTGAGGAGAGCCCAGGAGACCACCTCTACCTCACCCCAAATATGCTAAAATAGACCCTGAAAGTTCCTCTTGTTGTTAATGGCATTGTGAGCATAAGGTCTTTAGATTGATTTGATATAAAATTACCCCCCTGTTACTTCCCACATGTCACAACATGAATTGGGATATAATTCAATAAACGCATGCGTGTCCCGGGACCCCATTTAAACCATATTGAACTTGTGCTTGGCCCCCCATATTCCCATGTCTGTGTAGTAGGCTGTGGGTAAAGTTATCGTTAATAAATCTCCCATGGCATTGACATTCATTTTTTTTTATATAGATCTGTTCCAGGAGTAAATAAAAAGAAACTCACAAAAGAGGCAGAAAATGTGTAGTCACACAATGTCTTCCAGCCCATTGGCATATCAGTAATGGGAGAGAGTCTGGTTTATTGTCAGCTGTTGCAAAGATTCTCATAGTTTGTTACAACGATGTTTCACATTTTATGTTTCATACTAAATACAGAACAGGCAAAATGTATTCTCTAAAAAAAAACAGATTGTGGAAAATTACTCTAAAAGGTAACATGATACGAATGATTTGAGAAACACTCCATTTATAAGGAGTTATTTTATTCGTTGTGTCAGCTATCACATTAACTTGACTTAAAAAATAAATAAATAAATATGTTTTTGTGTTTCTACTCTTGAAGTTGCCTAAATCCAGAGTCAGATGGCTGTTAGATTGTTTGATTTTTTTACTGGCCCCAGGTCCGTTTAGACATATGACATGCAGTATGTATGTATTTTACAGAATAACAGCGAGGTGTTGTCAGGCTCCTTCTAGACAATTGCAACCTACAGGTTTGTTTGTGAAATTCATATTTAAGGCCAGAGTATCCAAGCTGACAGCATATATAACAGAGAGAATCTTTCCAGTTTGGCTATTTTGACTTTCTAGCACTCTAGTACCCTCTGTCCCACCCCCTCCCTCGCACTCCCCCTGCAGCCGATAAAGGGTTAAAAACCCTTTTGTCATTTACCTGATTCGAGCCCCGATATCCCTCAGTGCTGGGTCAAGCTTCCGCCTCCACTCTTCCTCCACAAACATCAGCCGGCAAGGGGGACCTAATGCACATGTGCGTCAATTACCACAGTCGCATTAGGACTTCCCCATAGGAAAACATTGAATCAGTACTTTCCTTTGGGGTTTTAGCTGTCGCTGGATGTCTGCAAATGACCCTGAAATGCCTCTAGTGGCTGTCTAGTAGACATCCACTAGAGGTGGAGTTAACCCTGCAATGTAATTATTGTAGTTCATAAATAACTGCAATAATTGCAAATGCAGGGTTAAGGGGACTGGGACAATGCACCCAGGCAACTCAATGAGCTGAAGTAGTCTGGGTGCCTATAGTGTCCCTTTAAATTTGAAATTCACTTTAGTAAAGTTTTGACAATGCTAATCCCACACATTTTATTGTGGAAGCAAAACCATTCACGTATATATTTTCACGAAACAGAATATATAACAAAATCTATATACATTCCCCACCATACTGAGATTGAATTTGGACATATATGACATAATATGTCCCCAGATCACTGTTTCAAAGCATTCCGGAAGAGGAGTGGATCATCCAAATGTTTGAGGGTGCCATCAATAAAAATTTCCTAAACTGTCTGTAACATGCTTATGGAAGACTACCTGTCATGAAGATAAGCAGGAACCCTCAAATAGGTCAGCAACAAGGAGGTTGTGAATGGAAAGTGCAAATATTGTTTGTAAGTATTGTTAATGCAGGAGGAACATTTGTGTGTTCTAGGTGTATGTGTGTATTGTTTAACCTGTGGGTTCAGTCCTCGCCCCATGTCTGACAGTGACAGTTGTTGTTAGAAGAGTCTGATACTCCTGTCCTGAGATGGGACTCCAGAAGATTGTGCAGGCAGACATGTCTAGAGCCCTTTCTAATGGAACATTGAAACCTCCTCCAGTGATAACAGTATCAGCTGCCAAAGAGATAAGAATTTCCATTAACTTGGCAAGGAAATCACCATTAGTAGATTTGGGAGCATTTATGTTCCTCTCTAAGTAATGGGTGTCAGATATGGAAATATCTAAAACTATTGATTTCCCATCGGTTTCTAGTATCTGGAAAAGCAACTGGGTTTTTCATGAGAATGGTTGGTTTATTATGGGGAAGAAATGCATTGAATGATCCATTTCACTTTAATCTTTGAAGTTGCCTGTAACGGAGCTCCCTGTACCCTCCGTTGATGGATGCTCCTAGCGCTTCCTGAGGACTCCAAACACTGCAGCTGACACCACAACCACCGCAGACTCCACAACCGCCGTAGCTTAACTGGAGTCTCGCCGTCTTCCTTCCACCCTGGATCAGCTTCTGTCCTCCAGGACCGTGTGGGGAAGACCTCTCCTCCAGGAGAGCGTAACAGGAACAGCTCTTAAAAGAGCTAAGTGATTCAAGCTCAGGGGAGCATGCAGAGCATAGCAATCCCCAGTGACGAGACAAGGCTACGTTTAGAGGGATCAAGAAGAACTGTCAAAACTTTATTCCCTTGGGACCAGCCAATAGGGTCACCACAATAACATTGTTGTTGTTGAAAACTTCAATAAAATCACAAACAGTCAAACCATATCAAGAAACACACAGTGACTTATCACAACACAATGGCATATTTTTAAAGGGGTGGGGGAGACAATATTTAACAGTAAATATCTCACCTGCCTGCAGAATTAGCAATATGCAAATCTACCCAAATATGCAAATGGCCCAGTCTTGCAATTCAGGTAGTGCATATTGCTGTTGCTACCAACAGAGGGCACTAGACAAGCTCCATAGCCAAACCCACCTAGTTGGTAGCAAACCTCAGCAATACAAGAGAGCAGGCAATACATTACACAGTACACACACTATAAACAATTACATTACACACACCCTGCACCTATAATGGGTACAGGGTGACTAAAACATAGGATAAATAAAGCAGCCCACATAAATAGTCTGTCTGAAGGTAGACATGAAAGAGTCATAGTCACAGGGGAGGAGGCTGGCAAGTAGGCCTCTCCAGGACCAAGTGGCGAAGGGCACTTCGTCACATATCTCCCCTTCGGGGGGAAGACTAACCAGGCACCTGACTTTCTGTCGGTCGGTGCCTAAGTTAGTCGAGTCACCCACCGACCATAAGCAAGTGCCAGAGTAGCCCACCCACAACAAACAGTTATTAGAGCAGCCCACCCACAGCAAACAGTGACTGCACCTGGGTATTCCTCTGGGGTGATGGGGCAACACGCTGTGGGGACTTGAGGGGCAGAGGCCAGCGGCGCTCTGCCCTGATGCCAGTACTTCTGCTGGGAGGAGGGGGGTGCAGGCCAGTCCTGTGAGAAGGGGATCGGTAGGGCAGAGGCCAGCGGCGGTCTGCCCTGATGCCAGCTCTTCTGCTGGTATAGCCTGTAGGACATCAGGCTCTGGACAAGGGACAAAGGGAGGGCAGAGGCCGACTGCACTCTGCCCAGCCGCCAGCTCTTCCGCTGGGGGGCTTGGGACATAGTCCGGCTCAGTAGCCAGGGGAACGTGGGGGTCAGTGGGGTTAACATCTCCCCTGTTAACCCTGGGGCCAAGTTAGGAGTTAGCTGGGGAGGGGAATTCGTACTTACCCCCTCCTCCTGTTGTCCCTGTGAGGGTAGTTGGGGATCTGGACAGGCTGTCCAGCATCCCTGTAGGTCGGGCACAGAGACCACGGTCCCCTCTGCGCCATCTGGGAGATTGGGGTCTCCCCTTGGTAGGGTAAGCTGCCGCTGGGGAGATAGGGTGCTGTGCTCCTCTCCCTGAAACACAGGCTGCCGCTGGAGAGGGAGACCGCCTGTCTCCACTCCCATAACATTGTCCCGCTGCTGGAGAGAGACCAACTGTCTCTGCTCCCTGTAGGACACACTGCTGCTGGGGAGGAAGGACGACACCTTCGGCTCCCTGGAATTCGCACTGCCGCTGGGGAGGAAGGACGACACCTTCGGCTCCCTGGAATTCGCACTGCCGCTGGGGAGGAAGGACGACACCTTCGGCTCCCTGTAACTTGCACTGCCGCTGGGGAGTTAGGACGACACCTTCGGCTCCCTGTAACTTGCACTGCCGCTGGAGACTAGGTGTCCATATCCTCAACCTCCACAGTTGTCGCTCAAAGGCCATTGCCGCACTGTTCTCAGCACTCAACTGGCGCATTACTTGGTGGACCACCTCGTTCGAAAGGTCTGGGCCATAGCAGACCAACCGCCTCTTTACCTCCTCAATGTAAGCGTCGTCCTCGTAGCGACGTATCATGTTGAGGTGCTCTTCGCAGGGCTCTATCCATCCCTGCTCCATGCTGCTGTAGTTAGGGACGCTGTACAGTGGCTAGCGTTGCCCTCAATAACCTCTCATACGATACCAGTGTCTCCGAGCTGCTTCTCCTCGCACTAGGACGCCATCCCACCGCTGCCACCAATGTAACGGAGCTCCTTGTACTCCGACCGAGTACCCTCCTTGATGGATGCTCCTAGCGCTTCCTGAGGACTCCAAACACTGCAGCCGACACCACAACCACCGCAGACTCCACAACCGCCGTAGCTTAACTGGAGTCTCGCCGTCTTCCTTCCACCCTGGATCAGCTTCTGTCCTCCAGGACCGTGTGGGGAAGACCTCTCCTCCAGGAGAGCGTAACAGGAACAACTTAAAAGAGCTAAGTGATTCAAGCTCAGGGGAGCATGCAGAGCATAGCATCCCCAATGACGAGACAAGGCTACGTTTAGAGGGATCAAGAAGAACTGTCAAAACCTTTATTCCCTTGGGACCAGCCAATAGGGTCACCACAATAACATTGTTGTGAAACCTCAATAAAATCACAAACAGTCAAACCATATCAAGAAACACACAGTGACTTATCACAACACAATGGCACATTTTTAAAGGGGTGGGGGAGACAATATTTAACAGTAAATATCTCACCTGCCTGCAGAATTAGCAATATGCAAATCTACCCGAATATGCAAATGAACCAGTCTTGCAATTCAGGTAGTGCATATTGCTGTTGCTACCAACAGAGGGCACTAGACAAGCTCCATAGCCAAACCCACCTAGTTGGTAGCAAACCTCAGCAATACAAGAGAGCAGGCAATACATTACACAGTACACACACACACACTATAAACAATTACATTACACACACCCTGCACCTATAATGGGTACAGGGTGACTAAAACATAGGATAAATAAAGCAGCCCACATAAATAGTCTGTCTGAAGGTAGACTAGGGGCTTTAAAGCCAGATACATGAAAGAGTCATAGTCACAGGGGAGGAGGCTGGCAAGTAGGCCTCTCCAGGACCAAGTGGCGAAGGGCACTTCGTCACATAGCCCTAAAAAGGGCTTTTTGGGGGTGCTGTCCTTACAGCAGAGATCAGATGAGTCCTTCAGGACTGTAGTGGACACTGTATACACTAACCTAGCTATACATTTCCCTATCAAATCAATAGCAGCTACACTTTCCCTCCTCTCACTAAGCATGCAGCTTGAGAATTAATCTAAAATGGATGCTGTCCAGTAGGTGGGAGGGTCTGCTAGGGAGAGTGTGCTGCTAATTGGCTGGAATGTGTCTGCTGACTGTGAGGTACAGGGTCAAAGTTTACTCAGTGATGACGAATAGGGGGCGGATCGAACCACACATATGTTCGCCCGCCGTGACGAATGCGAACATGCTATGTTCGCCAGGAACTATTCGCCAGCGAACCGTTCGGTGCATCACTAGTCAAGAGCGTTGTAATGGCCACCCTGAGTATCAAGGGGTGGAAGGAGCAGTGCTGCATTGTTCTCCAGATGTCATCTCAGCCGACCAAGTATCCAAATAGATAGTAGAGCTCTTACAAGAGCTAGTGATTAGTTGTAAAGCAGGTTCCCTACAAGCACGAGACAATGCTACATGTTGAGGGTTAAGCAGAACTGAATTTTAATGGCAACCACACTGGCCTTTTATGCAAGTCCCCAAGCAAGGGTGACGAACGTTCGGTACACGTCTTAGTTCGTTTTAGGCGAATGGCATTACAATTCAGGATGGCAACAAAATATAAGTCCAGCGAACAGGGCATCTGTTACATGGCTCCCCCTATGTGGAACACTCCGGCAGACCCGACTTGACCTTTTTCAGGTCAACTTTGGGATGTCCAGACCGCTGCTACAGACTGAGTTCTGTTTGCCGAGACAATCCATCGGCATTGCCATTCTGCTTGCCGGGCCGGTATTGGATGGAGAAGTTATAAGGTTGGAGCGCCAAGCTCCACCGCAATAGCCGGCCGTTATCACCTGCAACCTGGTTTAGCCACACCAACGGGTTGTGGTCTGTGATGAGAATAAATTCCTGGCCATACAAATAGGGAGTCCGTTTTTTCAGGGCCCACACCAAGGCCAGGCACTCCTTCTCCACTTCCGCGTAACTCACTTCTCTGAGTAGTAATTGCTAGTCGGCTAAGGTACGCGACAGGGTGCTCTCCTCTGTCCTCTCCAACCTGGCTCAAAACTGCCCACACTCCGTACATGGAAGCGTCTGTATGGACGACAAAACATTGACTGGGGCAGCCAATACAGGAGCATGAATCAATGCATATTTTAGGTCTTGGAATGCTGTTTTACAGGTGGGAGACCACAGAACTTGTCTGGATAGGTTCATTTTAGTCAGGTCCGTCAAGGGCTTGGCGATGGCACTGTAGTCGGGTATGAACGGTCTGTAATACCCTGCTGTCCCCAGGAAGGCCAGTACTTGGGTCTTAGTGTGGGGTGTGGGCCAGTTGGCGACTACCTCAATATTTTCAGGTTCTGGTCGCTGTTTCCCACACCCTGCCCAGTGTCCCAGGTACTGGACTTCGGCCATGCCCAGATGGCATCTATCCGGTTTCAGGGTCAGGCCAGTGGCCCGAATCTGATCCAGTATGGCCCCTACATGTACCAAGTGTTCTTCCCAGGACTCGCTGTAGATCGCTATATCATCCAGGTATGCACAAGTGAAATCCTGGAAGCCATCAAGGAGTCTATCCACCAAGCGTTGGAAAATGGCTGGGGCATTTTTCATCCCGAATGGCATAACCTTAAATTGGTATAGGCCAAACGGGGTGGCAAAGGCTGACTTGGGGATAGCCTCCTTGGCCAGGGGAATCTGCCAATAACCTTTGCAGAGATCGATGGTGGTCAAATAATGACCCCTCGCTATAGGATCTAGGAGCTCATCTACCTTGGTAGGCGTCAGTCGCTGTCCGGTCATTAAGTCATCTGTAATCCAAACAAAACTACATGGTCCTATCCTTTTTAGGTACTAGAACTACTGTGGAAGCCCAAGGGCTGTCTGAGGGCTCAATAACACCCAACTTGAGCATGTCTTGGATCTCTTTTCTCATCCCTTCCCTGACAGCCTCAGGGATGCGGTAAGGGGGTTGCCTGAGCGGGGCTTGGCCTGGGGTTTCTACTCGGTGAGTAGCTAAGGTTGTGAACCCGGGTTCTTTGGAGAATGTCGGTCTTTTCCCTTCTAGCAACTGTCTGATTTGGCCCCTCTCCTCAGGGTTTAGTCGCTCACCTAGTTTTACCATATTAAGAAGGTCAACGTGAGGATTGTCATAAAGCAACTGTGTCCCCCTGCCTTTCCTGATATTCCTTCATCATGTTTATGTGAAAGGTCTTCCTTACTCTCTTTTCGACACTACTGGCAATTACATATGTGGTGTCGCAAATCTGCGCTACCATTTTGTAAGGTCCCTGCCATGATGCCTGGAGCTTATTCAGGTTTTAGCATCATGACTTTTTGTCCCACCTGGAACGACCACTGCCGGGGCCCCCGATCGTACCATACTTTCTGTCACCCCTGGGCCGCCTGAAGGTTGTCCCGTACCATCCGGGCTAACTGCTCCATGCCGTCCCGAAGTTCCAGTACATATGAGACGATGGGGACCCTCTCGTGTTCCATTTTCCAGTTCCATACTCCCCAGTGCTCGCGTATGAGATCGAGGGGTTCTCGCACCCTCCTCCCATAAAGCAGTTCAAAGGGAGAAAACCCAGTTGATTCCTGGGGCACCTCTTGATACGCAAACAAGAGGTGCGGCAGGAATCGCTCCCAGTCTCTGTACTCATCTGTGAAGGTCCTCAGCAATTGCTTTAGGGTACCGTTGAAATGTTCACAGAGACCGTTGGTCTGTGGGTGATATGGTGAGCTGAGTAGGAGTTTGATCCCGCAGACCTACCATAACTGCTGGGTAAGGTCTGCGGTAAATTGTGTTCCCTGGTCAGACAGGATCTCTTTCAGGAACCCTACCCTTGCGAAGATCTTGACCAAGGCACTGGCAACAGTGTCTACCTGGATTATTCGACCGGGCAACGGCTTCCGGGTAGCGGAGTACAACATGGTGAGAATGTATTTCTTACCGGATGGACTGGGGGTTGGTAGGGGTCCAACCAAGTCGACGGCTATCTGGCTGAAGGACTCGTCAATAATAGGCATGGATAGCAGCCGAGCTTTGGGATGATCCCCCCCCTTTTCCCTACTGATTGACAGACATCGTAAGTCCTACAGTATTGTCACACATCCTTGGAGACCCCCGGCCAGAAGAAGGTCTAGGTTACTCAATAGGTCATGCAATTTCCCCCCAGGTGTCCTGCCAAAGGGACGTCATGCCCCATCCAGAGAAGCTCCAACCAATATTTCTTAGGGACCACCAGATGTCGCATCTGGGATGGGGCTCCCCCGGTCTTATTGCTTTCCGTCAACCTGTACAGTCTATCTTGTTCCCAGACAAATCTTTTGTTCTCGTCTCCCCTGTCTCTGCATTCTCCCTATACTTCTGTAGGGATGGGTCCTCTCTGGTCTCCCTCCCAAACTCCTCAGGAGTGTCCCAAGCTAAAGGGTTTTTGTCTACTGTCGGGGTAGGGGTCGGTTGGGTTCTTACCTGGGTCTACCAGCCTGGTGAACGGGTTCCTGCTGTTTGAGCTTGAGAATGGGTTGTCACTGTAACGGGTGTAGTGGGTAGATATGCTGAAGTTAAGGGTCCTATTTCATTTCCCAATAGGACTTCGGCAGGCATTTTGTCCATAATCCCTACGGTTGCCATGCTGGATATAGCTTCCCAATCAAGGTGAACACGGGCAGTAGGGAGGCAAAACACAGCTCCCCCGGCTACCCGTACAGTGCTTAAAACAATCCTCTGGCTTGACCAAGTGTCTCTGGACCAGGGTGATGGTAGCGCCCGTGTCTCGTAGTCCTTGGGCTACTTGTCCATTTACTTGGACCTCTTGTCGATGCTGTTGTCGGTTGTCTGGGGACTCAGCTTGTATGGGGTCCGCCAGATATTCCTCGGCACCGATTTCAGTTCCCACACAATGAACTGCTAGGGTACGGGGTAGTGTAGGATCGGCTATGGGTGTGGGACATCTCCAGGTTTGGGCGGAGGGCCCTAACGGACAACTAGCACTCATGTGGCCCCATCCATGGAACCGATGACACTGGATCTTTGTTTGATCCCGTGGGTATTTAGGTGGCCCTTGGTAGTGAGAGGGGCCAGGTGGAACAGGAGCACTGAATTTGGGGTGATAACCGGGAGCAAGGGCCCAGGACTTAGTGGGCCTGGGATTCAATGCGATGTAAGCAGCATGCCCATTCCATGTGTGAATCCCCCACTCTCTTTTTGGATTCCCCACTCTCTTTTTGTGCCCGGGATTCTGTGCGGGGAGGGGGCTCTCAGGGTGGTTTGACCCTCCTGGTATCAGCATATTCATCTGCCAATCGAGCAGCGTCATTCAAAGTGAGGGGTCGCTGATCTCTTACCCACTCTTGTAGTTCAGGTTGTAGTCCAAGCAAAAAATGTTCTAGTAAAAACAGTTGTGCTGGCTTTACACCCTGTAATCCAATGGGAAGTAATGCGATGTAAGCGTCATGCCCATTCCATGTGTGAATCCCCTCTTTATTGATTCCCGAAAACGGCGGCGGTATGCCTCCGAGGTGACAGCATAATGGGTGAGGAGGGTTTCTTTAACCAAGTGGTACTGGTTGACATCCTCGTTGGGAATGGCTCGGAAAGCTTCAGATGCTTTCCCACATAATGTGCCTGATAAAATGGTGACCAATTGTTCATAGGGTACCTGATGCAAGGCACACTGTCTCTCGAAGTCTGCCAGGTAACCGTAAATTTCTCCGTCTGTCTCTACGAATGCCTTGAAAGCTGCAAATGGGACCATTCTACAGTCCGCTGCCGGGGTATGGGTAGCTGCCTCTGGTATGGCAGGTTGCTGGGCTCTTACCAGTTGCAGTTGGTGTACCCTCCTTTCACGAACTTCAGCCTCCACAGTGCGGAACATTTGGTCGATCCATTCTTACGACGGGTTCGGCCCATACATCGCCAAACGTGCCTGAACAATGTGTAGAGTTTCATCTTCCTCTAGGTTCGAGACATTTAGTTTGGCCATTTCTGTCGTACGGTCTGGTTCGTCTAACTCCAGCAGATCAGCGATTAAGTCTCTCCATGGTTGGTTACTTGCAATGCGTCCCCAGCTCTCCAGCAAGTCTTTCAAAGTTGGTCGTTTCAGCTTCTCATACTGACTCTCCATCCGGTCAGCACTTTCTCTGGGGATAAAAGGACCATCTCACCGCTGCCACCAATGTAACGGCCACCCTGAGTATCAAGGGGTGTACACCGTTAGGGATGTCCTTTTCCCTTGGAAGGAGCAGTGCTGCAGTGTTTTCCAGATGTCATCTTAGCTGACCAATTATCCGTATAGATAGTAAAGCTCTTACAAGAGCTAGTGATTAGTTGTGAAGCAGGTTCCCTACAAGCACGAGACAAGGCTACGTGTTGAGGGTTAAGCAGAACTGAATTTTAATGGCAGCCACACTGGCCTTTTATGCAAGTCCCCAAGCAAGGGTGACGAACATTCGGTATACGTCTTAGTTTGTTTTAGGCAAATGGCATTACAAATACATTTCAGGATGGCAACAAAATATAAGTCCAGCGAACAGGGCATCTGTTACATGGCTCCCTTGTTGGGGACAGGGACACAAATGTACACACCAATCACAATAGCATTGTAATCTGAGACACTCCCACAGATGGCATACAATCCCTCCCCTTTGCCTTGGAGATAATTGAGCTAATTACTATATCATCTCAATTATCTCCAAACAAAAAAAGGATTTTTAAAAATAAATTTCTGAAAACACCCCAAAATCACATAAGAACCCCATAAAACGTACATCTCCTGATAACCCCGATCTGGGGGAACAACATATTCAAAAATCACCCAGATCGGTTCAGGGATTCAAAAGTTATATGGAAGTCCCATTTCTGCCCGGCCATGAATTCAGTTGGTGTGCAGTTCAAAATGTCGAACAATATCTTTCATAATTGTTTGTGCGTAAAGTAGTCATGTGCCTCTTTGTTCGTGCGTTGTTTTTACCAAATGCCGCCTCCTTCGTATGAATTAGGACGAATCTCAGCGGTGTTCGGGCCATTGAGTGTTTCCAAAAATAGTTCCAGAGACTCGACGACCAAACCCCGCATTCAACAAAACAAGATGGCCACTGCCACATATTCATGCATAGGAATCGACGGCCACCCAGTTTGGAATAGTGTCAAATAGGTCAATTGACAGCACACAACTGTCTTGGGGGAAAAACGTTCTGTCAGTATATTTATATCGGCAGACATTTTGTGCTAAGACAAAAATTAAAAGTGTATATTGCCAGAGTCACTCAGAACAGAGCTGACTGCATTTTGTATTTACTGGCTAACAGACACACCGAATTTCTGTTCTTTCAAGCCTGAGCTAAGGAATGCTTTATGTAAACAAGGCAATGAATCTAACAAAGAAGGGGGATGTAATACTCTTAATGTTAATGGAATAGAAATAATTTTAAACACAGACACAAGTTACAGATAATACTTAGTAATTAATTTTACTTTCTAAATCTTACAAAGTACCATTGTAAGCAAGAGGTAAAGGAAAGTTTAGACATGTCAAAAAGTAGATTTAAAGGTATATGCCTGACACGAAGTCTGGGTAAGAGAACTGGCAGCAAATTTGTGTTATAGTGGCCATTATAGATAAGCCAAAATGACATTGAAATCATCATCAAATGAAGTTAACTCATTCCAGGACAAGAAATTTTGGTGATGTAACTGCGCCATCTACTGACCATAAACTAGATGATAGTCTGTAAACTAAACACACCTACAGATCCCTATTGGCCTTATCAACTAATGACGTGCAGAGAGTTGGCCCTTTAAAAAGTAAGAACAAAGGGAAGAGAGAGGGATTAAGATATACACCCATTCAGACCTTCAACTCTCTAGGACTGACACTCAAATCTGACATTCAAAGACTTATACTCATTGAACACATTCAAACTCTCTTGGACACAACTCAAGAAACACTTCCTGGACACTTAAAATTTTACTATTACTTTCAAACCAACACCACTTTCTCTATTACATGCACACCTCTATACATCCAATCATACTTGCATTCGATTCCTGGGACTATCTACTCATCTGATAAGAACATCTACAACATAATTGGTAATTATGCTCATTTTATTTAATTAATTTAAAATAATTAAAAATTTACTAATCGCAGGAATATATTCCTGGATAAAAATTAACAATATATTAACGGTAATATTTACCAACAGATGTTAGCATGCCACATTTATCCAGTTGTATTGAATTGCTCTGAAATAAGATAAAGAATCTTATTTAGGGAAGTTAAAATTCGGCTAATGTAAAATCTGGTAGATTATTTTTATTTGATGGTTCCAGGAATGGTTAATGATCTGGTATGAACATTGCTTTAATTGAAAAATTACAACAGAATAGGACATTATATGCCTAGGAGGATTGCAGCCAGCATTGAAAGGGTTACTCAGTTGATCTATTAGCCCAGGTTTTATTGCTTCTCGCTGTGCTGTGAGTTCTGTGTTCTGTGTGAAGTACCATATCATAAATCTCTTAACAGCTGATTGCTTGTAGTTGCTGTATTGTGTTAAACCATTGCCATTTTGTATACCTATGTTATACTAAATATTCACTGATTATTATCACGCATGTTACATATTATTATTTTATTATTATTGTCACAATAAATTATATTTTTATAAGAAATTGTACTTTACTGTGTGGAGTAAAATCCTCTGATGACTTGCTCTAGGATCTAAGAGAATTAAATAGTGGGTAATTCTCAATATACATTTTAATATAATAAAAATTATTAAATAAATTTTTGATAATTTTTATGAAAATATTATTTTTTTATATTCACCCCATAAATATCCCCACAATTTGGAGGCACACTGCTGAGATCATTAGCTGAAATTATATTTCACACAGTAATTTGGAGGCACTGCTATTTGTGTAATTCATGCAATATTAATCTTGATATAGAAAAGAGTTTTGTATTGAGATTAAATCAGTGTATAGAAATATGGCCAGTGATCCATCTGTATCAAACAATGTTGAAATAATTGAAGACCTAAGAAAAAAATGATCTAGTCCATATTTATAAATGTACAGCAATGAACAGCATTTTTTGCATTTTTTGCTGTTTATGTTCAACTACAATTTGCATTTTACTAATTTATTGCACCGACACATATTATATACCGTTTTTTAAAGGACAGAAAGGGCTTTAATTTGATGTAACACACACACACACACACACACACACACATATATATATATATATATATATATATATATATATATATATATATATATAATATGCTTATTTATTATAAAAAAAAAAAAGAAAAATGCAAATGTGTTTTTTTTACAGTTTTTGCAATAATAATGTGTGCACAATTAGTGCAAGTTAAGGAAAGTAATTAAAAATAAATTCATTTAGTTGTTCTGATTTACAGAATATATAATGTGTCTGGGATTTTAAGTTTTTTTTGGTAGTTACAGGTCACAAAGCACAAGGAGTAAAATAAACTTTTAATGTGGAGCAATTTTAGAATTTGGTATGTTTGTCTTGTAAGCTTAATAGCCATAAAAGAAAACAAAATTGACACACAAAAGTGTATATTTATATAAAGTAGACATCACAGGCTATTTACCTAAGGTGGTTTTGACCCTTTCTACGTAGCCATTTCACCGCCAACCTCTGCTAAATATTGGAGTAAAATTGTGGGGTTTTTTTGGTTTTTGGCACACAAATTTTGTAAAGTTGGTGTGTGCTATTCCTGTACAACGTTTTATTTTGTGTTCAGTTACATCTGCTGAGTAAAATGACACCCCCATTGTATGTCTTTGGCACTATTTCGTGAAGTTACAGTGCCATATAGGATACCTGTCGTTTTCAGTATTCACAGTAGAATTTTGAGAGACGGATTTAATGAGCCTATGCTTCCATTTGGGGTATTATAGTAGTTTGACTGTTCAAAAAAAAATCCACAAAAGCCTACCATTTGTAAAAGTAGACACTCCATGGTATCTCATAAGGTGCATATTGTGCCTTAACTTGTCCCCATTTTTTCACCAATATATGCTAAAGTATGTGATAAAAAAATTATTTTGTGCGTTTTTTACATATGGATTGCATTTTTGCTGGGCATTTTGTATATTTCACATGTGCCACTAAGTTCAAACCCCCCAAATTATGCTTGGCTAAGTCTTCTGAGTAAAAAGACACCCCAATGAATATCTTTGGCACTATTTCGTGAAGCTACCGTGCCATATAGGAGACCTGTCCTTTTCAGTATTCACAGTAGAATTTTGAGAGACGGATTTAATGAGCCTATGCTTCCATTAGGGGTATTATAGTAGTTTGACTGTTCAAAAAAAACAAAACACAAAGGCCTACCATTTGTAACAGTAGACACTCCAGGGTATCTCATAAGGTGCATATTGTGCCTTAACATGCCCCCATTTTTCACCAATATATGCCAAAGTATGTGGTAAAAAATAATTTTGTGCTTTTTTTTTTACATACGGATTGCATTTTTGCTGGGCATTTTGTATATTTCATATGTGCCACTAAGTTCAAACCCCCCAAATTATGCTCATCTAAGTCTTCTGAGTAAAAAGACACCCCCCAATGAATGTCTTTGGCCATATTTCGTGACGCTACAGTGCCATATAGGAGACCAAGCCATATCAGTTTTTACCGAACTTTGAATTTTGACGCTGGGCCTATGTGCAATTTCCAAGCATCTTTGCAGGTTTTAAATTCAAACTACCCCACAAAGGCCTACCATTTCTTAAAGTAGACACCCCAGGGTATTTCAAAAGGTATATTTTGAACCTTAGCGTGGGATAATTTTTCGGCTAGCTTGTACCAGGTGTAGTGGTAATAAGCGTTTTTCCTGCCTTTTTGACACACAAAGTGAGTTTGCATAGTATATTTTGCAAACCTTATGTGTGCGACGACTGTATGCCTGCTGTTGATGTTAGGATGTTAGGAGTCACAGTGTGGAATGGATTAGCAGGGTCTGGTGCAGGGTAACCGCACGCCCCCTGGTGTTGAGCACCAGCGTTTGTGTGGCCACATACCAGGACCCTGATGCAGCTTCAGAAAAAAAAAGAGTACTGGATACCAGAAGCCATCACCAGATTGATCCGCATCTTGGAAAAGGATGTGACATTCACTGTAGCGGCTGTGCGTGCTTTTGGCGTTGTCACCCTGCTGCTGCTCGCCTGTCTGCGCTGCAGTGTAACTTCGGCCTTCCCGCTCACCGATTCATGAGACTGTGCGAGCAGCAGCAGGCGATAGCGGAGTTTCAGCTGCAGCACTCACAGGTCAGTGACTCTGCACCAGACTTCGCTCCAATTGATCAGAGTTAAAGGATTTGAAGTGGACTTTGTAATGGATCGACGGGCACCCCGACTGGGTACCACCGTTGAAGGATGCTCCTAGCGCTTCCTGAGGGTTTCCAGCACTCCAGCACACACCATAACCACTGTAGACTCCTTCAGAGAGCAAAACAGGAACAAGCTCTTACAAGAGCTTAGCAGTGAATATAGCAAGAGAGTATGCAGAGCATAGCAATCCCTTGTAGCAGATTCCCCTAATAAGAGACAGCACTCCAAATTGAGGGTGAAGTAGAACTGAACTTTTAATGAAACACTCTGCTTTTATGCACATTCTTACACAGAAATGACCGCCCACAGGGTTTTGTAGAACAACCAATCAATACGTATAATACTCAGACACTCCCAGCAATTACACACAAAATCCTCCCCTCTGCCTGTGATAATTACGTTAGCCCAATGTGTTCAGTAATTATATCAGGCAGGAAAATACACAATTTTACACAATATTCATAAGTATACATCACATTCACATTACTTACATTTTCATAATCAGCATACTCCAAATACAAACATATGTCAAAATCATACCAATTGGTCCAGTAGTTCGAAAGTTAGTTGGAAATCCCTTTTTGACCGACTGCAAGCATGGCTTGGGTGTGGTAAGCCAATTATCTCCAGCATACAGAAAATATCTCCATTTACAACAGTAAAAACACATAAAAATACACAATTCCCATTATATTGAACAGAACCCGCACATTCGACCTATCCTCAGATAGCTTGGATCTGACCGCCCACTATATCCAAACAGCGCTCAGATCCCATGAACACAGTCAAATCGCCATGGGATTAAACCATAGCAAGGGCTGATGAGAAACAAAGGAGTGGCAAAACAGCAAGTTCAAACTGGTCTGGCAGTGTCCCTGGGACAACACCCTGCTGAAGAACAATAGACATGAAATGGGGGAGGGGCACACCTACCTATGAATTCAAAGGGGCAGAAAAAGTGTTTCAAAATGCAATAAGCCCAAATAAGTTTCTTAAAGGGCAATACATCCCAGGGGCCATAGTCACATGGCAGGATGCTGGCAATCAGTCTTCTCCAATGCCCAATGGCGAGGCTGGTTCCGCCACAGACTCATTACAATTACAGGGCCTCTAAAGAGTCCTGTATTGTTATTTGCTGTCACTACCTTCCCGCGTCAGGAGTGAGTCATTTGCGCGCCTGTTGCCTTCCTTGCATATGGTAGCCATTTCTCAGGGTCCCTGTACGGAATGGAACCCTGATTCCCCATTACCCGTGGTCACCATGGTAGGTGCAGGCATCTAAAGTTTATATGGATGACATCCGCATGCAAAGTCGCCGCCACGGAGATGTGCGATTGGTCCGAGGTTCTCTAGAGTCAACAAAGTGCCTGCGCAACTATAATGTCAACAGCTACTCTGCGGAACAGAGTTGTCTTTTTTTATATGTCTCAATATTTGGGGGGCTACCCCAATAAAAAAAAAAATATATATATATATATATATATATATATATATATATATAAACAGCGTTGGCTACCTCATCCTCCTCCACCGCTGCTGCTTCCACCTACACCGCCATGGTCACCGCCTCCTCAACCTATGGGTCACTTAGTATAAACTATGTACCCAATAGCAGAGGCTTGTGAAGGCCTGTTCTCCATGCATCAGGACTGCAAGAAACGCACTGCAGGCCACAAATGTTTCTTTTTTTGTATGTCCCAATATTTTGTGGGCTTCCCCAATTAAAATAATAATAATTAAAAAAAAAATATATATATATATATATATATATATATATACAGTGTTTGCTTCCTCCTCCTCCACCGCTGCTTCCACCTACACCACCACGGTCACCGGCCTCCTCAATCTATGGGTCACTTAGTATAAACTATGTACACATTAGCAGAGGCTTGTGAAGGCCTTTTCTCCATGCATCAGGAGTTGAGCTCAGTTTGAACAATGAAAGAGAATACCCTGCATTCCAACCATCTCTCAAATGGATAATTATGGTGATCCTCCTGCCAGCCATGCTTTAAATTTTGATTTATGTTCTTCCAAAGCTAAAATCAAAGATTTCATCTGGTGCTATTTTATGGATCAGCTGTATTTTTTATTTTTATGTTATTTTAAGTGATTTCCCTATCCACATTTGTTTGCAGGGCACTTGTCCTACTCTTATCCCCATTTTACTTGCTTTTGCAGCTCTCTAGCTCTTTCCAGGAGTTTTTTAGAGGCATTTTAGTGCCCAAAAGTTTGGGTCCCCATTGACTTCAATGGGGTTCGGGGTGAAGTTCGAGCCCGAACCTGGACTTTTTTTCAAAGTTCTGCCGAATATCCAGGTGTCCGCTCAACTCTAATTATGATTGTAAGTTACCTTTAGAATGGCTAGTCAGTCAGTGCATGAAATTGTATACTATACACCATGCACATGACTAAAATGAGCAAAAGGTTAATAAACCTGGTGATAAAATGGTGTCAGAGACTAAAATTCAGTTAGGTCAACAGAAAAAGAGGACCTATTCTAAGGTTTTTTTGAAAATGCTAAAAGCAATCCTATTAATTCCTCTTATAATAACTCTGAAAAGTCCAATACCAATGGGAATAAACGTTCCTGGTTTAACAAAAACCAAGGCAATTCCCAACGGAGAAGCAATTATTATTATTATTATTATGATGATATTTATATAGCGCCATCAAATTCTGCAGCGCTTTACAATGGGTGGACGAACAGACATGTAGTTGTAACCAGACAAGTTGGACGCACAGGAACAGAGGAGTTGAGGGCCCTGCTCAATGAGCTTATATGCTAGAGGGAGTGGGGTAAAATGACACAAAAAGGTAATGATAGTATTAGACTAGTGACAGTTGCATAAGAGGAATCAGTCAGGAGCTATTAACAGTTTAATTGATGCGCTTTTATGAAGAAGTGGGTTTTTAATGATTTTTTTGAATGAGTGGAGATTGGGTGAGCATCTATTGTGGAGGGAAGCGAGTTCCACAGGAACGGTGCAGCCCTGGAGAAATCCTGAAGGCGAGCATCAGAGGTGGGAGTATGGACAGAAGATAGACGTAAGTCTTCAGCAGATCGTAAGGGCCTAGACGGGACATACTTGTGTATAAGGGAGGATAGATAGGTGGGAGCAGCATTATGTAGAGATTTGAAAGCAAGAACCAGAATTTTAAATTGAGCTCTATATTTTATAGGAAGCCAATGTAGGGACTGACAGGTGGGTGAGGCATGGGAGGAGGGGGCAGACAGGAAGATGAGCCTCGCTGCCGCATTCATTATGGACTGTAATGGCGCAAGTTGGGAGTACGAAAGACCACTGAGAAGCGGATTACAGTAGTCAAGGTGAGAAAGGACAGTGGAATGGACCAACACCTTAGTCGCATCTGGCGTTAAGTAGGGGCGGATGCACGCAATGTTTTTGAGATGGAAATGACAGGATTTGGCAATAGATTGAACATGAGGCTTGGAGAGGTCTGAGTCAAAGAGAACACCTAGGCAGCAAGCCTGCGTGGTGGAGCTGATGGTAGCACCGTTGACTTGGAGGGAGACAGACACAGGAGTAACAACACTTGAGGGAGGAAAGACCAGAATTTCAGTTTTGGTCAAGTTTAGTTTAAGGAAGTGGGCAGCCATTCAGTTTGAAATAGCAGAGAGGCACTCAGAAACACTAATCAAGAGGGACAGGGAGAGATCAGGAGAGGACAGGTAGATTTGCGTGTCATCTGCATAGAAATGATATTGGAAGCCAAAGGAGCTAATGAGTTTACCAAAGGAGGCCGTATAACTGGAGAACAGTAGGGGACCAAGGACTGAACTTTGGGGGGACACCAACAGAGAGGAGTTGGGGAGAAGAAGTAGAGCCAGAGAAAGAAACACTGAAAAAGCGCTGGGAGAGGTAGGAGGAGCACCAGGAGAGAGCAATATCTTGTAGACCGATATTGCGGAGGATGAGAAGAAGCTGTTGATGATCAACAGTGTCAAAAGCCGCAGACAGGTCAAGGAAAAGTAGTGACCACAAGATTTTGCAGCGGGTAGATTATTGGATACTTTGGTCAGTGCCGTTTCCACAGAGTGCTTAGCGCGGAAACCAGACTGAAGTGGGTCTAACAGAGAGTTGGACTCGAGGAAGTCTGTCAATCTGGCAGACACAATGTAAAGAGACCAATCTCGCCACATTGCATTGTAGAAGCCTGGTTGCTCGCCTGTTGCCTTTGGATTATGGTCCCATGTTAAAAGCCTTCTTTTTTCCCCCTGCAGAAAAGGCTTATTCGTGCCTTTCTGCCCAGTGTTTGGTAGATTCAATCTACCGAACTAACGCATGAATGACTGGACCACCTGGGAGCTGGAGTGTGTCGGCAATTAACCTCCCTGAAGCTGCGGTTAACCGCAGCTTAATTGACGAATGCTGGGTGGCCGCCATTCGTATAACGAACACGAGGTTGCGGCCATTTTAAACACGCGAACGCACAGCGGTGTTCGATGCCCAACTCATGGAACTGAAAACGGATACATTTTGGCGCGAACACCGCTGAAGCCGCTGACCTCCCTTCTTGTTCGGTAGAAGTGCACGAACGGCCCTATATTCGGTAGTTTGTACCTGAATACATCATACCCCAGATAGGAATCCTGTGGAGCTCATTCGTATGAAAACTGACTTCGTGAACACTTTGGCTCCACGGCGATTGGACTGTGTGCATAGGATCTGAGCGCTATTCGGTACTTTGGTGCACTCAGATCCTAGCTATCTGGGGACATGTTGAATGCCTGTGAAATGTTATAAAATGTACCAGTTATGTATTTTTATGTCTTTTGTTATTTTCATGGCGTTTAGGCTCTGTCCTGGGAGATAATTGAATTACTTCATAATTATCTCCCTGAGCAGAGGGTTCTGGGTAAGAAAAGGGGAATGGCTGTGTGTACCCTGTGATTGGTTGCTGCAATGTCTTTGTCACAGTCTTTCATCTGGTCACCTAGGGGAGTCTCCACTAGGTGGGAGACCTGCATAAATACTGGGCAGGTAGCCCTCATTAAACAGACCACTGCTTGACCCTCAACCCGGAGCCTTGTCTCGTCTTTGGGGGGATTTACTGAATGCTGATAGAGACTGATTGCTAGGAGTGTAAGCCGCTTGGGTGCTTTTCCTATTCGTCTGCTAGCAGTTATTTGTGAGGTTCCAGTTCGGGAGTTTGGAGTGCTATTTTGTATCCAGTTTGGGAGTTTGGAGCATTCCCTTATATGCGGTTCGGGAGTTTGGTGTTCTGCAGTAGCTGTGCCTGTGTCTCTGGAAGGGAAGATCTACTAAACGGCGGTTTAACCCTTTTATGCCTGGGGTGCCGTTACACACAATTCTTTCAGGATCTTGGATGCAAAAGGCATTAGCGAGATAGGACAATCGTTGGATGGGGAGTTAGGGTCAAGATTGGGCTTCTTGAGAATTGGGGTTACAGTTGCATGTTTGAAGGGCGATGGAAATATACCAGAGGGGAGAGAGAGATTGAGAATTTTAGTGAGAGGTGGAGAAAGAGAAGAAGACAGAGTACGGATGAGATGCGAGGGAATTGGATCTAGGGAGCAGGTGGTGGGGCGGGAGGACTGGAGCCGAGCAGAAACCTCTTCTAATGTAGCGGGTGTGAATGAACATAGAACAGCAGAGGGGAGAAAGGAAGAAGGGAGAATCTTTGCAAGAGTTAAGAATAAAATTGGCAAATAAGGAACGTTCAAATAAAAATATGGTGAATAAAGACTTAATTGAAGAAATAGCTAACTTAAGGGAAATTATCAAAGATAGAATTTCTGACATGATCAATAAAAATATATTATTTCTTAAGCAAAGATGGTACCATAATAACAATAAAATAAAGATCTTTCTAATAAAATCAAGAATAACCGTAAATATAAATCTATAAAAAAAATCGTCTTAGGGGATAAACATTTAACGTCACCAAATGACATTGCAAATGCATTTGCGGAATTCTATAGATCCCTATATAATCAGGAGGAGGTATGGAAGAGTATAGAAGAAATTGATAAATTCTTGAGAAATCTTAAACTACCAAAAATTAATCAAAGGAAGTTGGAAATGTTGAATGCCCCATTTTTATTATCAGAAGTAACCAAAGCAATAGATAACCTAAAACTGAATAAGGCACCGGGCCCCGATGGTTTTTCAGCAATATTCTATAAAACGTTTTCTAGATTTATTTCCCCTATCCTTTTAGAGATGTTGAAGGTATCCGTGGATACCCCTTCCCAAATTAGATGTTATTGGCTTCAATTATTCCTATACCCAAAGTAGGGAAAGATCTAACACTTATTGCTAACTATAGACCTATATCTCTTATTAATTTAGATATGAAAATATTTTCTCAAATATTGTCTAATCGATTTAAAGAGGTAATTGGAGAACTGATTGATGTTGATCAGTCTGGATTTGTGAGAGGGAGAGGTACTACCACACGTAGGATATTTACCTTAAAACATAGAATAAATGAGCATAAATGGGTATCTGTTATTATGGCCCTCGATGCGAAGAAGGCCTTTGACAGATTCAATTGGAGATTCCTTGACTCTGTCATGGGCCAGTTTGTCCTAGAAGGAAAGTTCAGATATAAAACTATGCTGTTATATAGGAGCTCTACAGCTAAAATAGTTAATTCCTTTGTTGAGTTTGACTTCTTTGAGGTTAAAAATAGACAGGTCGCAATATGATGAACGCACCCAAGCGGCACCCCGCAACGACGACACTCCATCAGCGAGGACACACATACCGAGAGGTCTGAAATCTCCCCCCAAGCTGGGAATAGGATGAGGGTGCACAGATGCTGCGGGGCAAGGTGAACTCACCGACCTAAGAATCACCCGCACTTACATTGCTGGACTCCTGTTCTAAACCACACCAACGAGAATTAGACGGTTAAGTTTGTTTTCATGTCATTACTTTATTTTAGTACCAAGAATAACCGTATAATCAATAAGTTTAGTCTGTTTGCATCTAATCAATATACGCCAGTATGGTAATACCCTATGCAGTGCAAAAATATGGCTATCCTGAACCTCTCCTCTAGTAACCATGTCAGAATGTCTTATTATAGGTTAAGATGACTCCATTAAAATGTATTCCTTGCCTCTAACTACCCTCTGGTCCAGTGGACCTAGAATCCAGCTTACTCAACCACAACTGATTGTTACCCAGATCTTAGCGTCACCAGCTTATTAATCTGTTGTACACACACAACACTAGTTTAACCTCACAGGCTACACTCATATAGTTAGCCGGAATAGCATAATTTTATTAACTAAAGTGTTGTCACACCACTGACTATCATCTTGTTTTATCTCTGATAACCCTCAAACAAAATGTGCACCGATTTTCTATGTCACAACTGTTATACTTTGTCTATTTCAAAACATGTTACTGCTCTTGCGGCATGACATGAATGCTTGTTAAATTAACTCATGCACGAAAAAAAAAAAAATTTAAAAAAAAAATGGTACTAGACAGGGTTGCCCTTTGGCTCCCCTATTATATATCCTTATAATTGAACATTTGGCCACTTTGATCAGACAGAATACTAATGTAAAGGGGGTCAAGTCTCTCAACGGGGAAATCAAGGTTTCCCTCTTTGCAGATGTCCTCCTTATCTTGATGGATCTGATGGTTTCAATTCCATCGGTATTGGATGCTATATCTATCTATAGCAGTTTTTCTAACTACAAGGTTAATATGAAAAAAAACACAAATCTTAGCCTCTTTTCTATCTGAGGCTCAGAAAGATCTTCTGACTGCACGCTTCCACTTTTTATGGGCAAAGGACACCATTGGCTACTTGGGGATTAAAATATCCTTTGATATTGATAGGATGATACAAACGAACTATGAAGATTAAATTTGATCAAGGCATTCCTGATACCTAAACTTGTATACTATCTTAGGGCGATTCCTTATAGAGTGGGGAAAGGTAACCATTTTCAAAATCTGATTTCTAAATATATTTGGGCAAATAAATCACCTAGGATAGCGTTTGATACTCTCCGAAGGAATTATCAGAAGGGAGGAATAGCATTTCCAGATGTCGATAAAATCCATGAAGCATGTACTCACCTTTTACAGTGGCTAGACAGGGACCAGGGAAATCAATCATGGCTTACTCTAGAACAGGAGGATAGCCCCAGATATAAATTGTCTGTTCTTTTTTGGATGGGTATTTTGAAACTAGGTGAATTGGATACCAAGCATTTTTCCAATAGAATATTGATAGATATGATTAATACCTCAAAAATCTTAAATAAAAAATTGAAATTGGAAGACAAATTACTATATGTAACACTTATTAGTGGTCCTACAACACGCAATGGATAATATAAATGTTAAACCCTGGACACACCTAGGCATATTGAAGATATCTGATTTATGGGATGGATCTAAACCCATCCCATTTATACAAATGCAAGTAAAATATAATCTTCCCCCCAGAGACCTTTTTCAATATCTAAGGATTAAAAATGTTCTATTACCTAGGACTATACTCAAGGACCATAATGTTAATCCTCTTATTGTACTATATAAAAAGAAGGGAGGGATTTCTAGATTTATTAAATTGCTAGAATTAATGAAACAAGACTCTCATGCTACCTCCTTTACTAAATAGGAACGAGATATTGGGGAATCTTTTCCACTTCTAGAATGGACTAAAGCTACACTCCTAGTTAAGCGTTGTATACATAGTGTGTCTCTCTACGAAACACATCTAAAGAAAATATATAGATGGTATATGGTACCGGCTAGACTCTATAAAATATCTGTATATTCTAGGAATTGTTGGAGATGTGGAAATGAGGAGGGCACTATTTACCATATATGGTGGGAATGTCAGGGATTTAACATAAAAATCCAAATGCTTGGTCTTAACTCTATTTTCAAGGAGATAAAAGAAATTAGCCCTTAACTTTTCCTTTTTAATATTGGTTTTCCTTCGCAAGATAAATATCAAAAATATCTTCTGACCCATATTTTTTTTTGCCATTAAAATATGTATAGCTAGGGCTTGGAAATCTTCTATCCCATTACCATGGCATAATATTATAGAGCAAATAGACTATCAGCACATGATGGAATCAAACCCCTTCTTTGGCACTAGGAATTTGGTCAAACTATGGTTACCCTGGACAAATAGACATTATATAAGACAACAAAGATTGTGATCCTTTTTGAAGCCCCATGTCGAGCCTCATTTAATTTATTCTTATTATAATTTTTTTATTATTATTGGTAAATTGATTATGTTTATCAATGTAACAGCTATACTATGGAAATCTTTGGTATGAGCTTTTTAATAATGGTTGGTTACTAAACAAATATAGTATGTGTGACGAGACCAATCTCGCCACATTGCATTGGAGAAGCCTATTTGCCAGCCTCCTTCCACATGACTATGGCCCCTGGGAGATGGTAAAAATTTATGCACTTTTATTGGGTGTGTATGGCCCTTTAAGACAGCCAGTGGGCATATTGTGACTTATGGACTCTTTATGGGACTGGTGCTGGCCCTTTAAACACCTTTTTGGGACATCAGGAAGATTGGGACACTGCCCCTTTAAGACACTGTCCCTTTAAGACAGTATCCCCAGACTTGTTTGGGACACTGCCCCTTTAAGACAGTGTCCCCTGTGTCCCCAGACCTGGTTCAAACCCTTTGTGCCTGGCTATTTCCCACTTGGTTCAGTAAATGGGGCTTGCTGAACCAAGTACCACACAGGCAGACCACCCAGAAGTGGAAGTGTGCAGGCAATTTACCTCCCAGAAGCTGCGGATAACCGCAGCTTAATTGACAATGCTGGGTGGCCTTTGTTCGTTTGCCGAACACGTGGCGGCGGCCATCTTTGTTGATGCGAACGAGGTCAGCGGTATGTGTAGCCAAGTTCATGGAACTAAAATCGGCTACACATTTCCATGAACACCGCTGAGCCCTACCTTCTCCCACAATGATTTTACAGCCGCAGAGACTAAGTCCCAATCGGCTATGGTTTTTCCTATTCGGCTGCTTACAGCATTCATATGGTTTCCTGTTCGGCGGATTGGTGTTCTGCAGTAGCTGTGCCTGCATCTCTGGAAGGGGATGATCGCCTAAACGGTTTTAACCCCTCGTGTGCAAAACGGTCCGTTACAGTATGATTGTAAGATATACCGTATATACATATCTGATGGTTTTCACTGAATATTGTATTCTATATAGAAACTTTCGTTAATTAATGCTATATAATACCTATATTGTTATATATTACAATATATATGTCCTTGTTTAACCCCTTAAGGACCAAACTTCTGGAATAAAAGGGAATCAAGACATGTCACACATGTGATGTGTCCTTAAGGGGTTAAAGCAGTTATATTGATGTATTTTTTTTTTTTCTTTTTTTTTTTTTTCTTCAAGTCAAATGCTACAAATTGAATAAATAAAAGTCGATGTTCTAACGTTACCAATTTTATGTTATATTATAACAATACCTCAGAAACGTAAATCCATACTGTTTATAGCTGTAACGGATCACCTGGCACCCCGACTGGGTACCTCCGTTGAAAGATGCTCCTAGCGCTTCCAGAGGACTCCAAGCACTCCACCAGACACCATAAGCACCGCAGGCTGCAGCTATCTCCCTTCAGAACGAAGCAGGAACAAGCTCTTACAAGAGCTCAGTGATTATAGCAAGGGAATATGCCTAGCATAGCAATCCCTTGTAGCAGATTCCCCCAATAAGAGACAGGACTCAAGTTGAGGGTAAAAATAGAACTCTCTGGCTGCTAGCTTGCAGCCCTTTTTATTAGGTGCTCCCATGAAGGGGAGGGACACACACAGTAACGTACATTAACCAATCACACAATAGTTACATCCCACACATAGCCCTCCCCTCTACCTGTAAACTAATTATCTGTACACACAGGGAAATACAATTATCATAGGTAGGGAAAATACAGTTTTTACACAACATTCATAACTCCCAAAATATACATCACATTCGCATAAAAATACATATTCACAATCAATCCATTCAGGGGAACAACATATTAAAAAATGGCATGAATCAGACCAGGGGTTCAAAAGTTAGTAAAAGTATATTTTGTTCCCCCTGGCTCAAACAGTAAAAGTAAAACATCCCCACAATGCATCCTGGCTTCCTCCCTTCTGCCCTGGAGATAATTGGAGAAGGAATCTAATTATCTCCAAAGACAGAGCCAAACTCCATTACCCACATGGCAGACAAAAAGACAGTAAAAGACATAAAATTACATACTGACACATTTAGTACATAAAACACACATTTCTACATATCCCCAGATAGCTTGGATCTGACTGCACATTATTAGATGAATGGCACTCAGATCACACGAATAAGCCTTTCTGCAGGGAAAATAAACAGTTTAACCTGCAGGGCCATAGTCCAAAGGCAAGAGGCGGGCAAGCAGCCCCCTCCAAGGACACGTGGCGAGGTCGGTTTCGCCACACTTCTCCCCTTTGCCCCCCAGACTAACAGGGTATCTGACCTCCTGCCGGTCAGTGCCCTGGTTAGTCCAGCAACCCACCCACGAAGCACAAACAGCAGTACAGCCCACCCACAATAAATGTTTACTCCACCTGGATAAAGTAGCAACTTGTCCATGTCCAGGTGCCTCACCACGGCTGTGTGGGGAGCTGGTAGACTGCCTTGGTGGGTTGCTGAGTGGGCAGAGACCAGCGGTACTCTGCCCTGGTGCCAGTGCTACCACCGAAGTAGCCTGATTGGAGCCTGGTTGTGGGAGGGGGAGACCGACCGTCTCCCCTCTGGGTACACAGCTCTGGGGCTGGGGAACAGGACCGACCGTCTCTACCCCTTGGGCTGTAAGCGCAGAGACTACGGTCCCATCTGCACAGTTGCGGGGCTCAACATCTCCCCTTGGTGGGTTAGGCTGCCGCTGGAGAGAGGGTGTAACAAGCTCCTCTCTCTGGACTGTCAACTGCCGCTGGGGAGAGGGGTTAACAGGCTCCTCTCCCTGACACTCTCTCTGCTGGTGGAGAGGCGGACCAGCTGTCTCCCCTTTCATTATTTTGTCCTGCTGCTGGGGTGTGAGACTGACGGTCTCTGCTCCCTGCAGGACACACTGCCGCTGGGGAGGAAGGACGACACCTTCAGCTCCCTGGGGTACACACTGCCGCTGGGGAGGAAGGATGACACCTTCGGCTCCCTGGGTTACACACTGCCGCTGGGGAGGAAGGACGGCACCTTCCGCTGGGGCAGCCTGTAGAAAGTCAGGCTCAGGGGAAGGAAACAAGGGAGGACAGAGGCCAGCGGCGCTCTGCCCAGTTGCCAGCTCTTCTGCTGGGGGGTCAGGGAACAAAGGAGTTGGCTGGGGAGGAGAAATATCACTTACCTCCCCCTGGTACTCCGGCTGCTGCTGGGGGGGGAGGTCGATGCTCTCCACTTTCTGTAACTCCAGCTCTAGTTGGGGATCTGGGCCGGTTGCCCAGCATCCCTGTAGGGCCGGTGGAGAGATCTCGGTCCCATCTCCACCTGCCTGCAGGGGGTCCTCCCAGGACCAGTCTATGAGGTCCTCTACCTCGGGTACCTCTGGTTGCTGTTGGGGAGGGAGACCGGTTGTCTCTTCCTCCAATAACACATTCTGCCGCTGGGGAGTGAGACCGACTGTCTCCCCTCCCTGTAAAACATACTGCCGCTGGGGATCTGGGCCGGGTGCCCAGCATCCCTGTAGGGCCGGTAGAGAGACCTCGGTCCCATCTCCACCGGCCACCTCGGTTTCTTCCTCGTCCCACTCTACCTGTGGCTGGAGTTTCTCCCAACGTGCCCACTGGCCTTCCCTCAACGCCCTGTGTTGTAGGTTCCGGGTCACCATGTCCCACACGAACCGCACGTATTTCTCCTCTGGATTGGGTCCGTAAAACTTCAGGTGCAACCCTACCATCGTGCCAAACTCTAGTACGGAGTAGCTATACGCCATGCTTGCTGTAGCCACTGCTGGTTCCATTATGTTGCTGAAGATAAGGACGCTGCACAACTCCACACGTTACCGGTGTCTCCGAGCTGCTTCTCCTCGCACTAGGATGCCATCCCGCCGCTTGCCACCAATGTAACGGATCACCTGGCACCCCGACTGGGTACCTCCGTTGAAAGATGCTCCTAGCGCTTCCAGAGGACTCCAAGCACTCCACCAGACACCATAAGCACCGCAGGCTGCAGCTATCTCCCTTCAGAACGAAGCAGGAACAAGCTCTTACAAGAGCTCAGTGATTATAGCAAGGGAATATGCCTAGCATAGCAATCCCTTGTAGCAGATTCCCCCAATAAGAGACAGGACTCAAGTTGAGGGTAAAAATAGAACTCTCTGGCTGCTAGCTTGCAGCCCTTTTTATTAGGTGCTCCCATGAAGGGGAGGGACACACACAGTAACGTACATTAACCAATCACACAATAGTTACATCCCACACATAGCCCTCCCCTCTACCTGTAAACTAATTATCTGTACACACAGGGAAATACAATTATCATAGGTAGGGAAAATACAGTTTTTACACAACATTCATAACTCCCAAAATATACATCACATTCGCATAAAAATACATATTCACAATCAATCCATTCAGGGGAACAACATATTAAAAAATGGCATGAATCAGACCAGGGGTTCAAAAGTTAGTAAAAGTATCTTTTGTTCCCCCTGGCTCAAACAGTAAAAGTAAAACATCCCCACAATGCATCCTGGCTTCCTCCCTTCTGCCCTGGAGATAATTGGAGAAGGAATCTAATTATCTCCAAAGACAGAGCCAAACTCCATTACCCACATGGCAGACAAAAAGACAGTAAAAGACATAAAATTACATACTGACACATTTAGTACATAAAACACACATTTCTACATATCCCCAGATAGCTTGGATCTGACTGCACATTATTAGATGAATGGCACTCAGATCACACGAATAAGCCTTTCTGCAGGGAAAATAAACAGTTTAACCTGCAGGGCCATAGTCCAAAGGCAAGAGGCGGGCAAGCAGCCCCCTCCAAGGACACGTGGCGAAGTCGGTTTCGCCACAATAGCCTAAACAAAAAATGTGCTTGTTCTAACATGTACCTCTATGTCTAACTGTTTTAATGCGCTGGAGGATTGCCTTTGGGGTACCTCACATGCAAATGTTATAAACTTACGCACAACAAAAATAAAGAATTGGGAAAAAAAAAAAAAGAACAGCAGAGGGAGTGAAGTTAGGGGAAGTATTGCAAGGGGAAGAAGAAAGCTGAGAGATCTCTTCTCTGATTGTAGAGATCTTGTTAGTAAAGTGAGTTGCAAAGTCTGAGGCGGTCAAGTTAGTAGGTGGAGGAGGAACAGCACGGCGAAGAAGAGTTAAAAGTGGGAAATAGTCGTTTGGGTTCACGGGAGAGTGTGGTTATGAGGGTATTGCAGTAGTTAACTTTTGCAGAGGAAAGAGCCAAGCTGTATGAGCTCAGCATAAATTTATAGAGGAGAAAGTCAGATGCACAGTGAGACTTTCTCCAACAGTGTTCAGCAGTTCTTGAGCATTTTTGGAGGTATGGAGTGAGCTTTGTGTGCCAGGGTTGTTTTTGGGGGCGCCTGCGGCGTTTAAATGTACAAGGTGCCATGATGTCTAGTTGAGAGGAGAGGGTTGAATTGTAGAAGGAGGTTGCAGAACTAGGACAGGTGAGGTTTGAGAAAGGTAAAATGAGAGTTTGGCGATTAGTGGAGAAATGCTTTAGGTCAAGACATTGGAGGTTTCTGTGAGAGTGATGTTCAGACGGTGGTATCAATTGGGTCTTAGGTATGCCAATGTCAAAAGTCAGCAGATGGTGGTCGGATAGAGGAAAAGGAATATTGGAGAGATTAGAGGCAGTACAGAGGTTGGTGAAGGCAAGATCAAGAGTGTTTCCTGCTGTATGGGTTGCTAAATTGGACCATTGCGTAAGGCCAAAGGAGGAAGTTACAGAGAGCAGAAGAGAGGCATCAGTGCAATTGGGGTTGTTGATTAGGATATTGAAATCCCCAAGTATAAGGGAAGGAGTGCCAGATGAGAGGAAGTGGGGAAGCCAGGAAGAAAAGTGCTCAATGAATAGTCTAGGATAGATGATAGCAATTCTTAAAGGAGTGGGTTTAAATAGGCAGACAGTGTGAACTTCAAAAGAAGAAAAGGATAGGGCAGGGGGAGTTATGATTAGTTGAAAGGTACATTGAGGGGAGAGAAGTCTGGGAGTGTGAGAGAAATGTAGCCCACCAAAACATAAAAAGGCAGGAGTAGCGCTATCAGAGGGGGACAGCCAGGTCTCTGTAAGTGCAAGCAGTGTGAGTGAGTGAGTTTGAGATGAAAAAGTTGTGTACGGTTGCTGATTTTAAATTACTGCAGATGGAGCGGGCATTCCAGAGTGCACAATGAATTTTGGTAAGTGAGGGTAAAGGGCAGGGTATTGTGAGGAGGTATGTGGGGTTTCTGGTTGTCTTAGTGTGTGTAGAGAAGGTAAAGGGGCCCTGGATTGGGAGAGACATCAGCAGCTGCTAGACGTAGGAGGAGAGAAAGTGAAAGGAGGTGTGAACAGGTTTTGTATGCATGGGGTCTGGGATGAGATTCCTCCTAGGAAATTTCCCTGAAGGAATCCTCAGGGAAATAGGAGATATGGAAACAGAAATAACCAATCTGCTTCCAATAACTCCCAACAGTCTCAGCCATCCCAGCCTAATTCTAATGGGCCAGGACAAAACGACAATGGTGTAAATAATTGGCGTCGGCAGGTTGGTCAATTGACTGACCAGATGGGCAAATTATGGAGGAAATGACAAAGATTAACCAAGTCTGTGCCAGAAATCCTTTTTTAGGGACCGCTCCAATTGCAGAGCCACCTGTTCAATTGCAGCAGCAACAACAGGTGCCGCAGCAATAACAGCCACTGTGACTAAACAGGCTAGGTTATCAGTAGATGTAATGCCTAACCCTGTTTCCTTTCCAGATCCTCACAGTCAGACAAACAACAGTTGTGTTAGGAAACCTATTGCCTACCCAGTCACTTCACTTCCAGGTAAAGGAGGTGCAACGTTTCCCTGTAGCCCCAGCAGCCACTAGTTTCCAGGATCCAGAAAGGGTTAACTGACGAGATGCCGACCACTAGTTCCCGCTTGATAGTTCAAGATATTCCTAAGAAGGATGGGCCTGTGGGTAAGACTGAGCATTCCTCAGTACAGGTAGAAACTACTGCTATGGAAAAACAAGTGATATATTGACACATTCTAAATTCTTATGTGAATTAGAAGAACATGAAGGAAGGTACTACATGTCTGTAGAAATACAGGATTTGCTACCACAACCTTTCAGGTAATGGACTTAGCAACGGATAAGCCGAAGCTAAGACATTTCCCCAATGATCTGTTGAGTGTAAGAGGAAATGCCCTTCATGTTATTGGCACAGCCTGGTTAAAGTTTAAAATCGGTAACAAAACCTTTAGACACCCATTAAAAGTGATAGATCTCACCTATAACCAAATGATTCTGGGTATAGACATACTCAGAAGACTTAACACAATTATTGACTGTGTGAATGGAATTGTATGGTCACAAGCGAAGGTTCTTATAACCTATGAGAAATCACATGTTCAATCTGAACACAACTGCCATGTGATAGAAGAAAGACCTTACTCCATTGAGGTACATTTTAGGAATAGTCAGTCACCTGACATGACTATCCTGCAGGTGAATGACGCAATTGCACCTGTAGATGAACATTCCGTAACAGTTGCTACAGAGAGTATCCAGAATGTCTCTCTGGAATGTGATGTTCTAACCATTTCTCTCCACAGGGACTATGGTGAATCTGTTGACCTGGCAGGTCATGCGCAATTCCTTGCCAGAATTGAAAGAGTTAATAACTTATTCTTTCCTATTCAAATAAACTACTTAGGAAGAAGCAGGAATGCAAAGCTGGATGTAAAAAGTGAGAACAGCTATATTAGCAGAAGTATGTTAAAGCAGATCGCTAATCCTAAAATGATCACGTACGCTTCCCCACGACAAATGGATTCAGAACCTGGATGGCGAATCAGATAACCACAATGTGAGAGCAAAATGTTTACTATCCATTTCCATCGGAAATAAGACGGCTAAACATTTTGCTGCTAGTAATAGGCAAACCTCGCTATCAAGTTTACATTGGCAATGATGTCATACATCACTTTGCCATACACCTTGACCCAATCAACTACAACTTGTGGAAAAGGTTAAAAGGTAATCCTTGTGGATACCAATACGAGGAAAACGCCCTGAAATCAGGACAAGTACTACCATATGCAGTATGTATCCAAGTACCTGCTGACATAACAATTCCACAAGGGAGAAGTAACTTTCTTTTACTCCTACAGGTCAAGAAGGGCCAGAGATTGGAAAACTCTGATGCCCAAATCTGTTTATCCAATAGGATACAACAATTAGGGATGGTGGTAACACATACACCAACGGTAAGAATCCCACCTATGTAATAGTCAACAATGTTACACCCAATAGTGTTACTATACCAAAAGGAACATTATTAGGTCTAGCATTGGATGCGGAGTACTATACATTTGGTTTCCAAAACCAAATTATAGGCCTCATCCCTGAAGAATAATTGTCGATCAAATATTCCATTCCTCCCCAGAAGGATTATTCACTATCCTATCTGTATATCCCTTTAATGTCGAAGAAGGCTCATGTAAAATCGAAGAAGCATCAATCACCTTCGATCATCCGCTCAATGAGCAGGAATCACAAGAATATCACGACCAAAGAGAAAAAGTAAGTCAACACCGAACTGACCTAACATCTAGGCTTGAAGAAGCCTATGAGATAGGCCAGCCTGAAATCTTTCCAGGATTTCAGAAAAGGCTAGAAGAGCAAATATCTTTAGCTGACGGTTGCTCCAATGATGCTGAGCGACAACAGCTAAGGGAAATCCTTATGGAATTCCAAGGTATTTTTGCCAAAGATTCCTATGACTGTGGGTTAACTAACCTCCATGTAGCCAGAATACAAACTAATCCAAATTTACCACCTGTATTTATCAAACAATATAGACTTCCATTGGTTTCATACGATGGTCTACAAGACATCATTCAGAATTTAAAGGAAAGGGGAAGTGTACGTCCGATGCACAGTTCATATAATAATCCGATCCTGGGAATTCTGAAACCTATTAGACAATGGCGTTTATGCGCTGACTTACGACAGCTAAATAAACGTGTCTATATGTCTGGTTGGTCAGTGCCATACATAGACCAATGTTTGGTACAAATGCAGGGATCCAAAATTTCCACTGCCATTGACTGTGCGCAGGGATATTGGACTGTACCAGTCCATAATGAAGACATATACAAATTGGCTTTCACATTTGGAAAGCAGCAGTATACCTGGACACGTATGCCGTTCGGTTAAATAAACTCTGGTCATGAATTCGCTGTGTTCATGCATAAAGCTATGCCTGATGCACTCGAGAGGAACGTTATCATAGGTCAACGATGTCTTGCTGAAAAGCACTTCCTAAAATCCACAGAAGAAGGAGGTTGAAGCTGTACTAAAGGCCAAAACACCCACTAACATCAGGGTATTAAGATCATTCCTTGGTATGACTAACTACTCCCGTAAGTTTATAGATAACTATGCAGAAATAACGAAACCACTCTTACACCTGCTTAAAAAGGAAACTACCTGAAACTGGGGGGAGCCTCAGGACCAAGTGGTAAGTGCACTGAGGAGAAAGCTCACTCAGGCACCCTGTTTAGCATACCCAGGGTAAACCTTTCTATCTGGAGACAAAATATGTCGATTTAAGCATAAGTGCTGTTCTGTATCAGAAGCAGGACAGTCTAAACAAAGTTATTGCATATGCTAGCAAGACTTTGTCACCTGTTGAAGTTAAATTCAACACGTGTGAGAAGACGTTATTGTCGACTGTTTGGGCACTACAACATTTTCGTAGCTATATCCAATGTGAGAAAATAATTGTAGAAACTGCTCACCAAACTCTACAGTATCTGCAGAGTGAAAGAATCAGGCGGTAATCTCTCTAACAGTCGGATTACTGCATGGACTCTATCCTTACAGGGATGGCCGTTAGAAGTCCGTTATAAACATAATAAGAGAAGCCCAGTTGCCCAAGGTTTAGCAGAATTACATGACTGTACTGCTCCATCTCTGGATGATGACACTGGAGATGACTTCCTAGAAGAGCAATTGCTATACCCTTATAAAGTTTATGACGAGGAATACGGTCGACCACTACCGTGGGTATACATTGATGGTTGTTCATATCACCACTCCGTTGGTAATGAACGAAAGTTAGTTGCAGGTATCGGAATCGCCTGGACAGGTGATTATCTCAATGTATCTATAGGATACAATATTGGTCCCAAAAGCAGTCAGATAGCCGAACTCTGTGCAGTAAGACCATTCAAATGGCAATAGAATATAGTATCAAAGAATTTATCATAACTGATTCCAACTATGTTCGCAACAGTTTCGTTGAATATCTGCCTAGCTGGAAACGTAACCAAATGCTGAAAAGCAATAACAAACCTGTTAAACATGGGAAATTGTTTTGTAAAATCGATGAACTGGTTAAGGAAAATGGTTTCACCATATATTGGAAGAAGACCAAAGGCCATTCTAAAATACAAGGTGTTGACAAGGAAGGTAACGACTTGGCCGATTTACTGGCAAAACAAGCAGCCATCAATGGTGAAACCCTAAACATTGTTCAATTCATGTTGAATCCATAACTAGACAACAAGCTAGAGATAAAGCCGACTTAAATGTCGTGCAATTGAGTCAAGAAGCTCCTAGTGAGGACCTGATTACCAGTCAAAAGAACGATCCCGTTCTAGGCATATTCTATAGACATATAGAAGACCCTACTGCCAATCCAGATGAGGATTGCAAAAATAATTAAGATTTACGAATCTTGATAAGATATAAAGTCTAATTTAATATCATGGATGGGTTGCCAGAATTTGGCATATAACAATGGGTAGTCCCAAATGTATACCGAGGGTTAATGCTCCAACACCCACATGATGCACCTACATCTGGGCATCGTGGTGATAAGATCACATATGAGATATTGCGTGATTATACATATTGGCCACACATCTTAAGACATGTAAAGACATACTGTCAGGGATGCTTGATTTGTCCGCAATATTAACCCCATGGTCCAACCCATTGTGCACCACTTCAGAAGAGGGGGGTGTTATTACCCTGGTCTGATATTCAAATGGACTTTACAGGTCCTGTAACAAGGTCTTGAAGAGATAACAAATACATGTTAACCGTTACATGTATGTACACAAAGTGGATCGAATGTTTGCCTTGCAAAGAGAACACGAGTACCGTGTGTGCCACTTTGTTGATTAACCATGTCTTTTCCATGTTCGGTCTGCCTCAAAGAATTGAGTCAGACAGAGGTAGTCATTTTACCAGCAAAGTAATGGCGAAGATGTGGAAAATCCTAGCTGTTAACAGAAAGCTACATATTGCATACCACGCTGCGTCTAGTGGGGGGGTTGAGCGATATAACCAGTCTATCGTTAATATTCTGAATAAGTATGTTAAGGAGTCTTGTAAAGACTGGGACATTAAATTGCCCTTAGTTTTAATGGCGATTTAGAGCTACACCTAGCACTGCTACCAAATTGTCACCTTTTGAATTGATGACAGGAAGAAAGATGGTTTTACCACAACATTTACTATATCGTACTTCAGATCATAACTGGATCAATGCTGCCACTACACATCAGTACATCGAAGATTTGCGCAAGCACTTACAGCATGTGTTTGCTTTTGCCCAAAAGAATGTAGAAAAAGCAGGGACAAGGGTTAAGACCTATTCCGATTTAAAAACCACGAAAACGGTATATGAGATAACAGATCAAGTCTATCTGTATAACTTTGCGCGAAATCAAGTTAAGGAAAAAAAATTTTACCTTCTTGGAAAGGGCCATATGTCATAATTGACAAAATTTCCCCAGTAGCGTACAAGATCAAAATTCCTAAGGATGGTGATTTTATTGAAAAGTGGGTTCACATTAACTGTTGCATGCTTGTTATCCTAAATCTCAATTAAGGATTATAGGAGTAGATTCGGATGCAGAAGAGTGAAAGACTAACCTGGATGAATGCTTGATTCACGTGGTATCGTATGATGTGAAATGTTGTGATGTGCCATGATCTCATGTACGTTCATGTCAGTAATCATTTCCTTGCCATCCAATAACTACATTTTCTAAGCAGGTTACTAGCTTGTTTAGCTGCTATAGATGTATTGCTGAGCAGTCAGTAATAAATGTAGTGAGGGATGAAGTTATAAAATTATAATTAGACAGAATACATAACGTTGATGAATCGTGGATAATGTGTTGTCCTAGGCCAAGTGATGTCACACTGTTATAAGTTTGTATGCTTAACAACCCTTGAATCATTAGTAGATAAGTCCGAAACGAGTTCCTGATCCGTCAATCTTGAAAGATGTCCAAGAAGGATGTGGCGTGTTTCTGGATCGTACTGCTTCTGTGCCAAGAGCTACGGACCAATCCGATCGCAGAGATGGGACCATCCTCCAGCATCCTGATTCAAGAGACACCAGGGTTCATCTTGACAGGGAAGAGGATCCTGACCTAACGTGTGTTCGGCAGCTTGGACCCAAAGATTTCCATCGAGAAGGCGTACAACATTTCATTGATGCAGCTTCCTGAGTTACTTGGTACCAGATGCACCTCCAAAGAACACAGGACCATGTGCAAAACATCTTGGAGCAAGCCCGGAAACCATTTGTATCCAGTACTATTTTGATGAGCAACAGACCTAACAGGTTCCTCACCGCTATAATTGTTGCATTAGTTTGTGCCACTGTCGGTGCAATTGTCGCAACTGGAAGGTCTCTATTACTGTCCAAAAGCAGGATATGGAAATCTATGCACTAAAGCAGCACATTAACGATATTCATCAGGTGATAAACCAGCAAAGAACACTTCTCCAGGACATGTTAACTATTGTGAGAGACACAGTTGTTACAACACATTTGCATTCGGAGTTAATTACCAAGTCCACTGAGTTGCACCAAAGTCATGACTTATTTCAGCGTGAACTTCTATTTCTGCATGACCCAATATTGTTCCACACACTTGCTTTTCTTGCCGAAGTGCAAACTGGAATGATTGAATTGGCAGGGGGACGCATACCTCTGTATTTTGTATCCAAGGATATTGTTCATGTGATGCTTGCCAGTGTGGATGGAGAGACAATTGAGCCTATGCAATTAAATCTGGCCTTTGAGATGGGGTGCGCTATACCTCTCTTAATTGATCCAGAATGCATGGAGATTTGCTTTTTATTGGCCATACTGTATCTAACTCCCAAAAACCGACAGTAACAATGTCGGTACATGCTATCTTAGTAAAAGATAAATGGTTGGTAAGCACGTGTCTTAAAAACATAAGTGTTTTTCGCAGGGACCAGGTGACTAATAAAGTAATTGCCTTACCAGCACCTGTCTCACTGATCGAGGTACCCCATGACTCTCGTATCACCATCGGTGACGTTACACTATACCCAGTGTACATTGACGTCATTGAAAGTGCTATTGAGATGATGGTTCCCTTCCAGAATCTAGATATCCCGCTAGATTCTAATCTAAAGTTCTTGCTAGACCATAAGCCCAACCACACTATCCAAATGTCAATTAGAAAAGATAACATTTCTGTGGACACATTTAAATACTCTGAGCTAGATACTGACCTTATTGCTCGTGTTGACTGGTTCATCCATGTTAAAATTGTTATTGGATTTACTATAATGGTATTATGGTTTATTGTACTAAGTGTAAAGTTCAAAGCACTTACAGGTACAAAAATGTTCATTACACGCACAGGCCAATGCCAGAAGAAGTGATAGGAATGCACAATGTCTTGTAACTAGTGCTTATTCATAGACTAAATTAATCATTGCTATGTTAATCACTAAGGGGGGTTAGGTCAGTATATTTATATCGGCAGACATTTTGTGCTAAGATAGAAATTTAAAGTGTATATTGCGAGTCAGACTCAAAACAGAACTGACTCCATTTTGGATTTTCAGGCTAAGAAAGACACATAATTTCCTTCTATCTGTAACTCTACTCATTCAAGTCTGAGCTAAGGAATGCATTATGTAAACAAGGCAACGAGTCTCACAGCAGAAGGGGGATGGAATACTCTTCTTAATGTTAATGAAATAGAAATATTTTCAAACACAGACACAAGTACCAGATAACAATGACAGATAACATCAAGAAATTAATTTTACTTTCTAAATCTTAAAAAGTCCCATTGTAAGTAAAAGGTAAAATTAAGGTTAGGGGGTGTCAATTATAGAATTACAATTCAAATTGCCGCCACGAAGACTGGGGAAATCCTTTGAACTGGCAGCAAATGTTATAGTGGCCATTATAGATAAGCCAAATGACGTCAAAGTCATCATTTTTAGTTGACCCTTTCCATGACAAATGTTGGTGATGTAATTTCACCATCTACTGACCAAAACCTAGATAATACCAGATAGACACCTCCAGTTCCCTATTCGTCTGATCAACTACTGACGTGCAGACAGGGCCGGACTGGCCCACCGGGATACCGGTGGCCAGTCTGGTGGCACTCAGAGGGGGCCGGCCGGGTTCCTGGCTGGAGCCGCCGGGCCGGGTGGCAGCTTCCCCGGTCCAGCGGCCCGGTTCCTGTCGCTGGCTGCTGATGGCTGAGGGAGGAGGAGCCTGTCTCTGTACCATGCTCCCTCGCGGTTCTCACAATTCCCAGCATAGGACTTCAAAATAAACATTTTTTACAGTTGTGCCCTACATACATTCACCATTTCAGTCCCATTAACAAGCTTTCCTTAATATGTCAAGGTAGTTGGACTGAAACATTGATTATATGCAAAGGCACGTCTGCTTAAAATAAATCTGCACTTTTGTTTATTTTGAAGCCTATGAGTGCGCTTTTTACGTTGAAGTACTTTTTAATTTTAAGTTATCAGTTCTAACTCTGTACCTGCAGACTATGCTGGTGCGACGCATTATGGGGCTGGTAAATATTTTTTTCCAGGGCTGCTTTTAATTCCCAGTCCGGCCCTGCGTGCAGAGAGTATTGCCCTTTAAAAAGTAAGAACAAATGGAAGAGAGGAAGATTCAAAGACAGATATTCACCTCTCTGGGACGGACACTCAATTCGGACATTCAACTCTTTGGGACACTCATACTCTTTGAATCACTCAAAAACCCTTTTGAAACAATTGGACTAATCTTTACTATTACTTTCCAAATTTTTTTCCATATATAATTTTTTTATTGGTTTTAACGAGTATTCCGGTGCTGATACATAATCATGATACTGATGGTGATACAGACGATAATGATAACAGTAATAATAGTGATAATCATAATATTGTGCTGGCGCAGCAGCTCATTAACCAATTACAGCATACATTGTTACATTAGTTTCATCTTTTTTTGTTGACAACATTTTCAGCTTTATAGAATAGTCCTTCTGACATATGTGTATCACGTCTTAATGTCGCTCGTGTTGCGCTCGTTTCAGAGTTGTCGTCTGCGTGGGGGCTAGGTGGGAGCGATTATGGTTTAGAGCTTTGGTTTACTGTGCCCCTTGAGTTGTTGAGTCTGTGACTTTAGGTGTTTCTGTCATATCATGCAACCGGGGATAGGGGGGGGAAGTTGGGGGGGGATAACCCTTAACTTTAACTGTACCTATAACTTGACTGTACCTTTGGCCCACCCGGCCTAGAAGTTGAATGCATGCAGTGTGTGTGACTTGGGTCCTTTGTAGGGCCGTCTATTCGTCAGTCGCCATGAGTTGCACTCTCTATGTGATGCAATCTCTCCCGATTCCAGCTGTCTTAGTTTTGGTATCTAGGTTGGTGATTGTCTACCTGTACCTTCTCTTTTCGGGCGTCCAGCCATCCCCCCCAGTAGGTGTTGTGTTTCTCAGGTGTTCCCTGCATTTTGTGTGCCATCTGTTCGTATAAGCATATACTATCCACTCTGTGTGTTACTTCCTCCTGAGTTGGGGGCACGTTGTGTTTCCATTTTGATGCTATATATTTTGATGTATAATTATGGCGATTGTGCTTGATGGGTTTCCTGATGGGTTTCCTGTTGGGTTTGTCGTAGGTAGTATGTGAAGTAGGTAGTGTGCTGGGTTTAGTGGAATTGACAGGTTAGTAGTTTCCCGTATGATTTTTTGGATAGTGATCCAAAATGGTTTTATGGCTGGGCAGTCCCAGAAAATATGCAGTAGAGACCCTTGCTGGTGTTCGCATCTCCAGCACAGTGGGGAGGTGTTGGGGAATATCTTTGCCAATCTGAGAGGGACTAGATACCAACGCATTGCTATTTTACTGTATGCTTCCCACAGAGATAGGCTTTTTGATGCTCGTTTAGTGGCGTGGAAGGCTTCATACCATTGTTGTATAGTGATTGGTTCCCCTCAGGGGCGGACTGAGAGCCTTTGGGGCCCCCGGGCAAAATAAGATCCCAGGCCCTCTGAAGGCCAAATATATGTGCATTAAATAAATGTTAAATATAATTCATAATACGGCATTCCTTTGGATGTGTGTATTGTGAAGACCTGTGTATCAATGCATGTTTGTATTTGAGTCTGTATGAATGCACTTGTGCATGTCTGGATGACTAAATGTGCTTTTTTGTATATAGTGTCTGTGTGAATGCATATGTGACAGGTGACAGAGTGTGTGAGGGAGAAGGTGACAGGTGGAAGAGTGTGGGAGGTTGTGACAGGTGGCAGAGTGAGGGAGGGGTTGAGTGGTGGCAGAGTGAGGGGGAGACACAGTGAGTGGGGGTGACTGGTGACAGAGTGAGGGAGTGGGTGACTAGTGACAGAGGGAGGGAGATAGGGGTGACTAGTGACAGAGTGAGGGAATGGGTGACTAGTGGCAGAGTGAGGGAGGGAAGAGATGACTAGTGGCAAAGTGAGGGAGGGAAGGGGTGACTAGTGACAGAGTGAGGGGATGACTGGTGACAGAGTGAGGGGGGGTGACTGTCACTAGTCACCCCATCCCTCTCTCTGTCACTAGTCACTCCCTCCCTAACTCTGTCACTGTGAAGGAAGGAAGGGGTGACTGGTGACAGAGTGAGGGAAGGGATGACTAGTGGCAGAGTGAGGGAAGAAAGGGATGACTGGTGACAGAGTGAGAGAGGGGGTGACTAGTGACAGAGTGAAAAAGGGGGTGACTGTCACTAGTCACCCCATCCCTCACTCTGTCACTAGTCACCCCCTCTCTCACTCTGTCAGTAAGGACAGAGGGGGTGTTTAGTGACAGAGTTAGGAGGGAGTGACTAGTGACAGAGAGAGGGATGGGGTGACTAGTGACAGTCACCCCCTCCCTCACTCTGTCACTAGTCACCCCCTCTCTCACTCTGTCACTAGTCACCCCCTTCCCTCTCTCTGTCACTCCCTCACTCTGTCACTAGAGTGAGGGAAGGGGTGACTAGTGGCAGAGTGAGGGAAGGAAGGGGTGACTAGTGACAAAGTGAGGGAGGTGGTGACTGTCACTAGTCACCACCTCCCTCTGTCACTACTCCCTCCCTCCTTCTGTCACTAGTCGCCCCCTCCCTCACTCTGTCACCTGTCACCCCCTCACTCTGTCACTAGTCACCCCCTCACTCTAGTGACAGAGTGAGGGACGGGGTGACTAGTGACAGAGTGAGAGAGAGGGTGACTAGTGACAGAGTGAGGAAGGGGGTGACACAGTGACAGAGTGAGGGAGGGGGTGACTAGTGACAGAGTGAAGGAGGTGGTGACTGTCACTAGTCACACCCTTCCCTCCCTCACTCTGTCACTAGTCACCACCTCCCTCTGTCACTACTCCCTCCCTCCTTCTGTCACTAGTCACCCCCTCCCTCACTGTGTCACTAGTCACCCCCTCACTCTAGTGACAGAGTGAGGGACGGGGTGACTAGAGACAGAGTGAGAGAGAGGGTGACTAGTGACAGAGTGAGAGAGAGGGTGACTAGTGACAGAGTGAGGAAGGGGGTGACACAGTGACAGAGTGAGGGAGGGGGTGACTAGTGACAGAGTGAAGGAGGTGGTGACTGTCACTAGTCACCCCCTTCCCTCCCTCACTCTGTCACTAGTCACCCCTCCCTCTCTCTGTCACTAGTCACCCCTTCCTCACTTTGTCACTAGTCACCCCTTCCCTCCCTAACTCTGTCACTAGTCACCACTTACCTCCCTCACTCTGTCACTAGTCACCCCCTCCCTCATTGTCACTAGAGTGAGGGGGTGACTAGTGACAGAGTGAGGGAGGTGGTGACTGTCACTAGTCACCACCTCCCTCCCTCTGTCACTAGTCACCACCTCCCTCTGTCACTACTCAATCCCTCCTTCTGTCACTAGTCACCCCCTTTGTCCCTTACTCTGTCACTAGTCACCCCCTAACTCACTCTGTCACTAGTCATCCCCCTCTCTCACTCTGTCACCAGTCATCTGCTCACTCTGTCACCAGTCACCCCTTCCTTCCCTCACTCTGCCACTAGTCACCCCTTCCCTCACTCTGTCACCAGTCATCCCCTCACTCCAGTGACAGAGTGAGGGAGGGTGTGAGTAGTGACAGAGTGAGGGAGAGGGTGACTAGTGACAGAGTGAGGGGATGATTAGTGACAGAGTGAGGGAGGGAATGGGTGACCAGTGACAGAGTGAGGGGGGGTGACTAGTGACAGAGGGAGGGGGTGACTAGTGACAGAGGGAGGGAGATGGTGACTAGTGACAGAGGGAGGGAGATGGTGACTGTCACTAGTCACCCCATCCCTCCCTCTGTCACTAGTCACTCCCTCCCTAACTCTGTCACTAGTCATCCCCTCCCTCTGTCACTAGTCACCCTCTCCCTCTGTCACTG
>OW240916.1:73894323-73912113 GCA_933207985.1 Pelobates cultripes | reverse complement strand
TGACTGGTGACAGTGGGGGGGTGACTGGTGACAGTGAGGGGGGGGTGACTGGTGACAGTGAGGGGGGGTGACTGGTGACAGTGAGGGGGGGTGACTGGTGACAGTGAGGGGGGGTGACTGGTGACAGTGAGGGGGGGTGACTGGTGACAGTGAGGGGGGGGTGACAGTGAGGGAGGGGGTGACTAGTGACAGAGGGAGGGAGATGGTGACTGTCACTAGTCACCCCATCCCTCCCTCTGTCACTAGTCACTCCCTCCCTAACTCTGTCACTAGTCATCCCCTCCCTCACTCTGTCACCAGTCACCCCATACCTCCCTCTGTCACTGTGTCACCCCATCCCTCCCTCTGTCACTAGTCACTCCCTCCCTCACTAGTCACCCCCTCCCTCTGTCACTAGTCACACTCTCCCTCACTCTGTCACTAGAGTGAGTGGGTGACTAGTGACAGAGTGAGGGAGGGGATGACAAGTGACAGAGGGAGGGGGTGACTAGTGACAGAGCGAGGGAGGGGGTGACTAGTGACAGAGCGAGGGAGGGGGTGACTAGTGACAAAGTGAGGGAGGGAAGGGGTGACTAGCGACAAAGTGAGGGAGGGAAGGGGTGACAGAGTGAGTGAGGGAAGGGATGACTAGTGACACAGTGGGGGGTGACTAGTGACAGTGAGGGGGGTGACTAGTGACACAGTGAGGAGGTGACTGGTGACAGTGGGGGGTGACTAGTGACACAGTGAGGACGAGTGACTAGTGACAGTGGGGGGGTGACTAGTGACAGTGAGGGGGGTGACTAGTGACAGTGAGGGGGGGGTGACTGGTGACAAAGTGAGGGGGGGTGACTGGTGACAGTGAGGGGGGGTGACTGGTGACAGTGAGGGGGGGGTGACAGTGAGGACGGGGTGACTAGTGACAGTGGGGGCAAGTGGACTAGTGACAGGAGGGGGGGTGACTGGTGACAGTGAGGGGCAGACAGTGAGGGTGGGTGGACTAGTGACAGTGAGGTGGGGGGGTGACAGTGAGGGTGGGGTGGACTAGTGACAGGAAGTGTGACAGTGGGGGGTGACTAGTGACAGTGAGGAGGGGTGTCTGGTGACAGTGAGGGGGGTGATTGGTGACAGTGAGGGGGGTGTGACTAGTGACAGTGAGGGGGGGTGACAGTGAGGGTGGGTGACTAGTGACAGTGAGGGGGGGTGACAGTGAGGGTGGGTGACTAGTGACAGTGAGGGGGTGACTGGTGACAGTGGGGGGGTGACTAGTGACAGTGAGGGGGGTGACTAGTGACAGTGAGGGGGGGAGGGGGTGATTGGTGCCTACCTGTCTCTCTGCTTCCTCGGCTCTCTCCCAGGCTGCTACTCCTTCCCCATGCTGGGCTCTGTGTGAAAGGAGTAAACAGGAAGTGAGGTCACTTCCTGGCCCCGCCTCTCCCATCACACAGAGCCGCATGGGAGAGGAAGCCGGAGACCTGGCAGAGGAAGGTGAAGCTGCCAGGTCTCATTGGGGAGGGATGTCAGTATATATCGGGCTGAGGGTACTTCTAAGTGTGGTGTGGGTGCTGCCGGCTTAACGCGTGTTTGTAGTATATTCTTAACCCTTAGGTATTTAAAGATGTCTCTTGGGTTGAGGGAGAATTTGCTTTGCAGAGTGGGGAATGTTTTCAGTTCGTTTTGGGTGTATAAATCTCTTACTTTATGTATTCCTAGGTTTGACCATGTGAGGGAGAGGTCGGGTGAGCTGGTCTGCAGTACAGTTAGCGGTGCTTCCTTAAGTAGTGTCTGTGCATCTATTACCTCTGGACCCCAACGTTCCCAAGTGTGTAGTGTTGTTTGCGTGCACCATAGTCCCTCTTTACCTACTGACTTAGGCTCGTGGGACCAGAGAACATTTGGGATAGTGGCTGGGTGTATACAGGCATTTTCGAGGGTCAGCCATAGTGGAGTTTGGTCAGCGCCCGTGGTTCGGATTATACGCAGGCCTTGTGCAAGGAGGGATGCTCGGTAGTAGTTGCGGATGTCTGGCACTCCCAGGCCTCCTCTCGTGTATGAAAGGCTTAGTTTGGCAGCAGCCAGTCTGGGTGGTTTACGTTTCCATACGTGGGCGTTGATTATAGTTTGGAACCTTTTTAGCAGTTTGGCTGACAAAGGTATGGGAAGTGTGCGAAAGAGATAGAGCACATGTGGCAGGATCATCATTTTGATGGTGTTAATGCGCCCCAACCATGATACCTCCAATCCCTCCCACTTGTTCATTTGGGTCATTAGCTTATGAATCATAGGTGTGTGATTTTCCGTAGTTAGTGAGTGCACATTTTTTGTCAGTTTTATCCCCAAGTATTGAATCGATTTTGTCCGCCAGTCGAATTTATGTGTTTCCTCCAGTGCTTTAATTATGTTACTTGGTAAGCCTATGGGGAGGGCTTGGGTTTTGGCTGCATTATTTTTGTAGTATGATACCGACCCATACGAGTTCAATGTTCTAGTGAGAGCCGGGATAGATTGTATCGGTTTTGTCATAAACACTATTATGTCGTCCGCAAAAAGGGACAGTTTTTGCTCCCCTGTTGGGGTGTTAAGCCCTCGGATTGAGAGGTTGTTTTTTATGTTATAGATCAGGGGTTCCAAGCACAGGATAAAAATGAGTGGGGAGAGTGGACAACCCTGGCGTGTGCCATTGCGGATATTAAAGGCTTTTGAGAGGAATCCGGTGTTATATATTTTTGCCGAAGGGCAGCTATATAACGCCAGAATACTAGTTATGAAGGGTTGGGGGAATCCCATGATTTCGAGTGTCTTTGTCATGTATTCCCAGTTCAGGCGGTCGAACGCTTTTTCAGCGTCGAGAGCCAGGAGAATTCCCTGTTGGTTTGATTTATGTGCCCATTCTATTAAATTGATAAAGTGTCTTGTGTTGTCTCCTACCTGCCTTCCGGGGACAAACCCTGCTTGCTCTTTCGAGATTAGTTTGGGTAGGAATGGTTTTATTCTGTTAGCTAATAGTTTAGCGTAAAGTTTGATATCAGCATTTAGTAGAGAGATGGGTCGGAGATTGGCACATATAGTGGGGGGTTTGTTGGGTTTGGGAAGGGTCACGATATGGACTTCCAGCATTTCTGGCGGGACAACTCCTACTCTTTTAATATGGTTGAAAAGCTTGGTGAGGTGTGGGGTCAGAGTGTCTCCAAATATGTGGTAGTAGTGGTTTGTTAACCCATCCGGGCCTGGCGCTTTGCGTTTTGGTAAGGACTTTATTGTAGAGCGAATTTCCTCATCCGTGAATGGCTTTTCCAAAGAGGTTTTCTGTTCTTGGGTAAGGGTCAGGAGGGTGATGTCATTAAAGAAGGCTTGTATGTCTCTCTTTGTGGGTTGGTGAGTATTTCGGTCATTATCTAGTTGGTAGAGCATGGCGTAGTAGGAGGCTAATTCCTCCACCATGTCTTGTGGGTTGAAGAGTTTGTCGCCTGTTGCGGACGTAATGTATGGTAGTTTGGAGGCTTGATATCTCTTTTTAAGTCTCCTAGCTAGCAATTTCCCTGCTTTATTGCCCTCGACATAGTGGGATTGTTTGAGATAGCGCATGTGCCTTTCGGTGTTGTTCAGGTCTATTGCATGTAGTTGGAGCCGTATTTGTTCTAATTGTTTCTGACAATGTTTTTTGGGTTGTTGCTTGTGGGAGGCTTCTAAAGTTGTGAGTTTCGATATCAGGTCATTTTTCTGCAAGCATGTTCGTCGTTTGTTTCTAGCTCCCATTTGAATGAGTGCCCCTCTTATTACCACCTTGTGTGTTACCCACTGGGTTGTAATGTCTGTTGTGCAGTTTGCGTGATTCTCAAAGAAGTCGGTGATTTGTTTGTTTAAGGTTTTGGAGTTGTCTGGGTTGTCCACCAAAGCTTCGTTCATGCGCCATGTGCCCCTTCCACGAGCCGGGTACGGGACGCGAAGCATAACCGTAAGCGGCGCGTGGTCAGACCATGTTATTGGACCTATAGAGACGTCAACAAGGTGTATTAGGGTGCTCTTGTCAATGAGGCATAGGTCTATCCTAGAATATGTCATGTGGACCGGGGAATAGTACGTATAGTCCCTGTCTGCGGGGTGGAGGCATCTCCATGAGTCATAGAAGTCATGTAGCGTGATTAATTTGGTCATGTGATGTCCTAGTGAGATAGACGTGTTTTTGGGGCCTTTGTTCCCCGTTCGCTTTACCTCCGCAAATGGGTCAGTCGTGCAGTTAAAGTCACCACATAAGATTACATGGCCGCTCTTATATCTGTCTAGTTTTCTCATTGCTGAGGCGAGAAATTATTTTTGGCCCTCATTGGGTGCATATAGTGAGGCTATAGTGATTTCTATACCGTTTAAGGCTCCTACCAGTATAAGTAGCCTACCGTCCCTGTTGGTGTGCTGTTTGCTCATCGTGAATGCCCAATCATCATGGAAGAATAAAGAGACCCCTCTGGATTTAGTTGGGGAGAAGGCGTGAAAGGCCTGTGCATACTGTTTCACTGAGAATTTCGGAGGGTTGCGTTTACAAAAATGGGTTTCCTGCAGACAGGCAATTGCTGCCTTGGATGAGCGCAGTTCCTGCGCAGCTAACCTCCGTTTGTGGGGGCTATTAAGGCCTTTAACGTTAAGAGAGAGTAGTTGTAGTGTGTTAGCCATCAGGTTTGTGGTTCGGGGAATTGGGTGTAGTTAGTGCTAGGCATTCAACTGGGGGGGAACCACTGCGCCTTGTTTTAATGCTGCGTGTATCGGTTCGCTCCTCTAAGGATTGGCTCAGTGTACTCATGGTGTGGGAGTGTTTGCCTGGTTTCAGGTGGCTTAGCCGGGTATTGGACAGTGGTAGGTACATGAACATATGCATAAACATTAATAAAGACAAAAAAAACATAAACAAAGTATATACATGATGCCCCTTGGGGTGCGGGCATTGTACTTGGTTGGTCTGCGGGCCGCTCCTGGACCAGGCAGCGGATCAACCTGGGAGGCGTGAACTGAGGTGTGCTGCCGTGTCAACGGCCCTTTAAACAAATGTGAGAAGTAAGGCGTCTCGTTGTGTAGAAGGTTGTTAATCTGTTTTTTTGTGTCGCCCTGCCAGAGCCTATGTGTGAACTCCTATGGAGTTGGTATCTGAAATGGGCAATGTTAGTATGTCAATCGTGTCAATACATACATACATACATATTGGTTTCTCTTCAGTTGAGGGATGTCACACATAGTCCTGGTCTTTCTTGTGCTTCTTATGCTTAGTCCCGTTACACATTTTGTTGTGGTTGCTGTGGCTTAGGCGAGCCCGCCATGTGCCATTCCGTCGGCAATCGTTGGTGCACATAGGGTTTCTGTGAAGGAGGATCTTTGGTCCCAAATAGTCCCCATTTTCGTAGGAGTTGTAGGCCCTCATCAGGAGTGTCGATATTATGATGCGTGTTGTCCTTCCATAGTAGGAGTTTAGTTGGGTAGCCCCAGCGGTATTGTATGTTATGATTGCGTAGAGTCTTCGTGACTGTGATGAATTCCCGTCTTCTTTCCATGGTAAGCGCCGATAGATCTGCGTATACCTGGATGCCTTGGTATGGTGAGGGGAGCTGCTGTAGTTTGCGCGCCGTGGCCATCAGTGTTTCTTTTGACTTGAAATAGTGGAATCTGACCACCGTGTCTTTTGGTGTGTCATTTGCGAATCGCGGTGGCCGAGGGATGCGATGGGCCCTGTCCATAAGCCACCTGTCCTTCTCTATGGCCGGTGCCAGAGTGGTGCAGAGGCCTGTTGTATAGTCAGGGAGTGCGTCATGGGGTACACTGTCGGGGATGCCTCTGAATCTTACGTTATTGCGCCTGGAGCGGTCTTCCAGATCTGCCGTTTCTCTTTTCAGTATTAGGTGTTCTTCCCTGAGCGCCTGCAGTTGTTCTGCAAGATCATTTTGTGTGGCGCATATTTCTTCCGTCCGTACCTCCAGGCGGTCTGTGCGGTCCCCAATGTCGGCCAGTTCCCGCTTAAATTCTGCAGTCATTTGTTTCATGTCCGCATTTAAGGTGGTTCTCAGTTCTTGCAGCATAATAAACAGCCTTTTTTCGCTGGCTGGTGCCTCTGTATACGAGGAGGGCGTTGTGTCAGTATCTGAGAGCTGATCTGGTGTCGGATAGCAGCCCATGCTGTCGTCGCCATCTTGCAGGGGCTTGCTTTTGTCTTTTCTGGCGGGTTTTATTTGGTCCGTCATTTTTAATTGTTTGGACGGTGCCATGTTGCTGTATCCAGTGCCGGGTGAGTTTTTACCGGGTATTGACCTCCGGATTCGCCTAAACGCTGCGTTTGGGTCCGTTGTAGCCGGGAGCTCCTACTCCATGCGACCGCACGCGCCGGCTGTCGGACACGCCCCCCCATTACTTTCCAAATTAACAACTCTGAAAACTTTTTCTCCTACATACATCAATCATACTTGCATTCAATTCCTGGGACTATCTACTCATCTGATAAGAACATCTACAACATAACTGGTAATTATGCTGGTTTTATTTAATTAATTTAAATTAATTAAAAATTTACTAATAGCAGGAATATATGCCTGGATAAATCTCGGCCAAATGTCAATTATTATAAATCTTCGTTAACTAAAGAATATATGGTTATAAAAATTCCATTCTGCAGGTGAAATAAACAATAAATTCATGATAAATTTGTCATAAATTAGCATACCGATATTTTTATCCAGATATTTCAATTTGCTCTGAAATAAGATAGTGTATCTTATGTAGGGAAATTAAAATTCGGCTAATGTAAAATATAGATTATTCTTATTGGATGGTTCCAGGAATTATTAATGATCTTGTATGAATATTGGTTTAATTGAAAATTGCAACAGAATAGAATATTATATATCTAGGAGGATTCTAGCCAGCAGGGTTACGGTTAGCCAAAGTTTTATTGCTTCGCGCTGTGCTGTGAGTTCTGTTTTAAGTGTCCTGTCATAAATCTTGTAAATTCTTGACAACTGGTTAGCCGCTGTATTGTGTTTAAACCATTGCCATATTATATGCCTATCTTATACTAAATATTCAGATTGTCACGCATGTTACATATTTATTATTGTCACAATAAATTATATTTTTATAAAGAAATTGTGATTTACTGTGTGGGGTAAAATCCTCTAGTGAAACGTTCTCTAGGATCTAAGAGAATTAAATACAGTGGGAAATTCTCAGCTTATTTAAAAAAAAAATTAAAAAAAAGAGAACAGTGCCAAGATATCAATTTTGCTATAATAATTTAATTTTGATAATTATGAAAATATTTTAAATATTTATCACCCCATAAATATCCCCACAGGCTCATACTTTAACCTTTGTATTATCACATTATATATACACACACACACAACATAGTTTTATTTGTATATTTCTTACGTATGTATTATTTGTGTATATCTTTTATGTGCATATTTTTCATGTGCACATGTTTGTTTACTTAATATTTTGATTTGATATTATGCACTTTATATTCATATTCCACTTGGTATTTTTAATTATTCTGATTTCAAATTATGTAATTTATACCCAGTTTTTACAACATTCTTATTGTAGATATTTTATCTTTTATGCAGCAAGCAAAAGCATACAATAATTTGAACTACAACATAGGACCTTTTTAATATTGTAACATGTGTTATCTATTGATCTGCTCTATTTTTTCTTATTTTGTGCATACTTAAATTATATGAACGCTATCGGACCGATTTAATAATTCTGTTACGGTACCTCCAGTAGTAAATGCATAAACCGCCGTTTAGTGAATGCTCCCCGTTCGCAATAGTCTAGTAGCGTATGCAGTATAACCATGCGAACCGCCAGCTAGGGAACACTCCAAACTCCCGAACGGTACCTGTACAGCTCCTTCCCTTCACGAGCTCCAAATACATGAATCACCACTAACAGACGAACGGCAATAGTTTCCAAGCGGCAAATAATCCCAATAAGCAGTCTCTAGTAATAAAATCCCCCCCAATAACGAGACCAAGCTCCGCTTTGAGGGTAAAACACGAACTGAGTTTACTGTGGGCTACCTGCCCGTATTTATGCAGGTCTCCGACTTGGTGGACACTCCCCTAGGGGACCAAATGGGAGACTGAAATAACAGAAGGACATGGGGACATTCATCCCCACAATATTCCCAGCATGCATCACAGTTCCCTCCCCTCTGCTCTGGAGGTAATTGGGAAGTAATTCAATTATCTCCCAGAGTAGAGGCAAATCGCCATTTTAACTCACAGTTACAAAACATTAAAATACATAACTTTATAACTGCCGAACGTATTGCATTCGTATAACACATCCCCAGATAGCCTGGATCGGAGTGCATATTATTGGCAAATAGCGCTCGGATCCCATACGCACAGTTCAATCGCCATGGAGTCAAAGTCTATTACAGTTCTTCGGTATGCGATTGACTCCATGGGAAGGCTATCTGGGGTAAGTCCATTCGTGTTGTTAAATCTCCCGAACAGCCGGTATTCGTATGCTTTTGTTGATTGAGAAGGGGAGGTCGACGGCTTCAGCGGTGTTCGGTTGAAAAAGTGTCCGTTTTGAGTTCTATGAAATAATCGAACACCGCTGGGCTTTCGCATAGTCAAAATGGACGCCACCTCGTGGTCGACATACGAACGACGACCACTCGGTATTCGGTTTTAATTGAGAAGTGTCTGTGGTTAACCGCAACGTTCTAATTGGGATCAATAGGTTAACCAGCAGCACACTTCTCTTCTGGGTGGCCGTCCGTTCGGTAGTTCCGTTCGACAAAAAAAAATACATTCCCTTAAACAAGGCATACGAATGGGGAAATTCATGCAAACTGCAAAACAGACGAACACTGTACTTTTAGTCCATATGGATGGGTCTGTCACAAATTCCCTCTATAATTGTCCGTTTTGTCTGAAATGTGTAGAGGGGAACGATTCAGTCGCAATGGGACACTGTCAATAAAGTTGAAACAGTAATATGAACGCTGAAGTGCGTTCCAAGACTGGCACAACTGCATTACACGAGTTTCAGCCACAACGGAAATTAAAATCAAGATCGGGAGTCAGCAATTTCCAATTACCGACAGCATATAAAGAAACTACTGATCCTGAAAGGAGATGAGTAACTGAGTAAGCCTCTGTAGTAGGTTTAGCTCGTATTGCTATTCATGTGAACACTACTGTAAGATTTTTAATTGTATTTACATTAAATGTTTATGTTTTAACCCTCACACTGCCTGAGTGGATCGTTTGAAACAGTCAGAGGACAGATTAACAACTACCTCATTGGAAGGGAGTGGGATCCCCTACAATTATCCCGCAGGCGTTAATATTGAGCCATATTCATCTGGCTCTCTCCTTGTTAGTTACCTTATCACACAAGTGCTATTTAGCTACCTCTGTACTTTACGATGCTGCACTAGGTGCTTGTCAATACTTTTGCATTCCTGTACACCACTTTACATCCTTGACCCAAGAACCAACGATACTCCACCTACTGTGTATGTATATGTTTATATGTTCTTCCTTCACCATCAGAAGTCTGGCCATGGTTTTGGAAGGCCAGCACATCTCTTCCTCAGCCACCACTATTAATAGTAGTAGTCAACCTGATAATAGTGGAATTACCAGCATGTCCTTTTCGTCCAATTTTATAGCAGGATGCAATTGATTTGTAAGTAAAAGGTAAAATTAAGGTTAGGGGGGTGTCAATTCTAGAATTACGATTCAAGTTGCCGCCACGAAGACTGGGGAAATCCTTTGAACTGGCAGCAAATTTGAGTTATAGTGGCCATTATAGTTAAGCCAAATGACGTCAAAGTCAAAGATTTGTTTTCTATACTTTGCAACAAACTAGTGATGATGCTACCACTGTAGATCCTATCACAGAAACAAATAATTCAATAAAAAAAAAAAAAAAGGCACTGTTTGTCAGATATAGTCTATAAAGCATAGAATAGAAAAAAAAAAAAAAATCAGGGACACACTTTAAACTGTCATTTCAAAGTTTGCTTAGTTACATTTCAGTCACTCATTTACCCAGTATCATACGAGCCTATCCTCTCTTCAGTCAATATACCATTCACCTCGTCCATTAAGAGTTATTTAAAAATGCATCCACCTCCACAATTTTCAAATCTATTAACCTATTTGACAAAAGACAACATTTTTAGGTTTACATCATATTTTGTTTATTTGCTCATCTATTGCAAGCTACGTGAATTCACACTATGGATCCAATTTGAAAACAGCTTGGCGAGAGAGATTCTATGATCCATACGCGTCTGTTAAACTCTAGTCCTGTGACCAAACCCAAAAATTGTTTAACGGTAATGCTGTGCACGCTGCCCATTAATTACATTCTTGAATCTCTGGCAAGATTACAGCCTTTGAGGGGAGAATAATGGCAGCCATGGTTGATCTGATCAACTACGTTCTACTAGAAAATAATTAAACACCTAGTCTTCTGTGGCACTAAAATGGTTATGCACCCCTTGTTCCTTAGGATTTAAGAAGTTTAAACATACACTCCATGCTAAAAAGTGCCACTAGCCAAGTTCTTTCCAATATGGAGAGGGTGAGGTATAATAATCCTTCATATACCGTCAAAACAGAATTACAGAGATGAATAGCTTAAGTACACAAGGACAAGATGCAAACGTTGTAGTGTTTAAACATGACCCTTACTGTGGTCATATCAATGCTAAACTGGCATGAACCTAAGCCTGTTTAGTACCTTTTTCTACTGCATTTCTGTCAAGAAGAGGAGTGTTAAAATTATCAAAAAATAATATAAATCAAGTTTATTTAAATTATTTGGGGGGGAGGGGCAGGAGGTCCACATACTGTGGAGTGTGTATAGAGTAAGGGGCCCTCAGATTATTTCTATGAAAATTGCATTTGTACACTGTGCACTTTACAGATAAATTAGAATATTGATATCAGAGGATGGGACTATGGATTAAGTAACTACTGTACACAGTTTAGGTTATGAAAAAAAATGTGCATACAAATTTCCTCATATTAAAGTGTCACATTATCCATGCTGGTAATGTACTTTGTGAAAAACACATTTACTACTGTGATTCTCCTCCTTAAAAATAGTAGGCGTTAAACAGTTTACAAGAAAACAGTGGGGGAAATCTATAAAACGGTCACTCATAGAACAGCAAGCAGAGTTCTGAATGGTGAGCAATAACCATGGAAACAAAAGTCAAGTGGTTTCTGTTGATTCCATTGGTTTAATGGATAGTACCACTTTCCTGAGACAGATTTATAAACCTCCCCTATAGTTGCAAAAAAAAAAAAAAAAAAGCTCAGAAAGGGCATGTAACCTCCATAATGGTTAAATTTGAACACTTGGTGCATTACCCAGTTTTACACAGTAGTAGAACAAGTCTACCATCAACAATAACCCCAAAACGTAACATTTCTGTTCCAAACCACTGCAATAGACCATGTAATGTCAAGCAGTGCAGAATAGTGTGAGTTAATGGTGCAAAAACAAAATAAAAAAATTCACATTTTGCTAATTTACATTGAAATCAACTAATATTTAAATTCACAATGTCACGACTGAATAGTTCATTGAATGGGCTGCTATTCACACTTTATAGTAAATTTTAGCGTCTGACCAAAAAAGGTGTGTAAAAGGAAAAAAAAATTTATAAAAAATAAAAAAAAAAAATTAAAAAAAAATAAAAAACCACACACACAACACAAGTGGGAAAGGGCAATAGGTGGAGCATCACATGTAAACCTTGCGTGCAAGTATCTTTTATCAGAGCGCTGGAGGGCCAGCTGAGAAAATGGAAGATGGCAACAAGTCCATGTCATAAAGTGGAACAGGACATTCTCAAGTGAAGGTGCAAGTAGTAATAATAAAGATTTTTTTAATATATATTTGTCTTTTGCTTTGCTTAACAGCACCGAGTGCAGACAGATTAGCAATGTGCCTTCCCAAACACAATGTGACTGGTGGCAATTATCAAGCAGGTGGAAGGGAGATATGGCACAAGGAGTGTCTTCAAAGCCTAGCTGGCCCAATATGACTTCAGTATGCAAAATATTGCAAACCAAAACATGAAATGAAGAGGGTTAGTAGGAATGGAGATTAAAATTCCCATTTGCAGGCAGGGAAAGTCTCTCCCTGCATGGAAACACTGTTGGTACTGCCGCAAACTCTAATTCCCAATGATTGCTGAAGTACATGCGTCTCCTGATACCACTCATGGACTGCTGTGGATTCAAACGTTGGAATGAGGGTCACCTAGAAATCAAAACATAATTCAATATTATAAGGATGACTTGATATAATGGTTCACTTGCATGAAATTTTTTAATACATTGATCAAATTTTTTTTTTTTTTTTATTGTTTCCCATGCAATTAAAAAACAAGAAACTCCCTTGGTTCCTACTAGTTTTATGCCGTTCATAGGCAAGAAGAAAATGGTGGGCTCGAGTGAGCTTTCCTCAGCGGTCAGATTAGTATAAGGTTTCAATCAAAGAACAGGGATGTCTAAATGGTATATTCTCAGAAGTTGCAGAACTAAGACTACCAATATGCTTTGTCATTCTTTAGAATGGAAAAGTATCATGGAAGTTTTAGTACTATAACATTTGGGAATCTATCTTTTGAGCATCCTTCCATAGGAGTCGTGTTTAGTGACATGTTACATATTCGCCCATCAAAGCAAAGACCCAGCCAATGAATCTTAGCATCACAAGTTGGAGGGAAGAGAGACTACCCAATTAGTCCTTAACCTTTTGCGTAGGTTCTAAATCACCAATCTGTATATTTTTTTCCTTTTCATATAACAAGAAGATTTAAGTAAGACGGTCAACCTGGCCAGCAAGTGGTGCAGATATCTTAGAGAGGTCTATGTCAAATAATGTAACATGCAATAATACAGTGCACCTTATTTGTGGGATAGTAGTGTGATGCATTTCATATTCATTAACCCCTTCTAAACCTGATGTATACATTTTGAGTTCATCATTGTGGATTCTTTAGTGATTTGTAGACTTTGCTGAGGTAGAAATACTACACACTGCTAGTTAGTGCATTAATGAAGAGAGCATCTGTAGATTTAAAATTAACTATAGCACTCAAAATTTAGAGGACACTTTTACAAAAAAAACACACACACATTGGGAAATTTTTAAAATATATATATATATATATATATATATATATATATATATATATATATATATATATATATATATATATATATATATATATATATTTTGTGTGTGAATATTTACATTATTTTCTTTGAACACTTTCATATGATTAACTATAACTAGTTATTGGAAAAGTCTGATCACTCACATGTAACAGAGCCTACAATTATTTGCTGCGTTACATGTGACTTGCCAATAACTAGTTGTGTTTTTCAGTACCATCTGCACTACATTGTCGTATACCATTTCATAGATACTTAGTTTTTGTGGGTTAAGGATAGAGAGATATAGATACACAAAAATAGATAGCTTGGCACTCACCCTGTCTCTCATTAAATAAATATCTTGATGCCTTGGTGCAATCCCATAGAATATATGGAGAAATAAGAGATGCACTCTCAGGTCTTTACAATAAATCAGTTGGTATTATTAAATAAAAAGGTTACATCATCTGACCGACATTTCGACCCTACAGGGTCTTCCTCAAGAATTTTGAGGAAGACCCTGTAGGGTCGAAATGTCGGTCAGATGATGTAACCTTTTTATTTATTTAATAAATACCAACGGATTTATTGTAAAGACCTGAGAGTGATAGAATCTCTCTCTATTTTTTTTTTTTTCATTCTCCACTAAAAGTTATAGGTGTGGCATAAGTTTGTTTGAACTTTCCATCAGCGTTGAAGAAACACCAAAGTAATTTTATTTATAATTCTGGCACACAAATGCTTATAACATTTTCTCTGAACATCATGCAAGCAACGTTGTTAATTATATGCTTAAACATTTCCTTGGCTAGATTCTTATTTAGTGCTGTGATAAAAAGCACTGTCTGCCTACCGGAAAACAACCTTGTAAGCTTTGACAGATTCACCTCTAAACAGATTTCTTAGAGAAAATGTAAAGGAAAACAAATTAATAAGACAGACCTGCATGTCTTGTGGCCAGTGTTTTTTTCCAGCAAGTAGAGAGTCCAAAATCTGGCGAGTGACTTTTTCCTTTGCAGGGTCATCCCCACTGATTATGTAGCAAGAAGAGCGTACACACTTAAAAAATTCTTCCTCTATTGTAAATGCCCCATATCCACCAGGCAAGTAAGCAAGATCAACATAAACTGGTAGAGGTGGAGGTGAGGGAGAGCTGGACTGGGGTGGTTTCATAGGAGTGACTAAGAGATAAGAGACATAGATTAGGTAGGTTGGTATGTATGTAACACACACACACGTTGGAAGTAAAAAAGAAGTTATGTTAGGACACTTGCACGAACAGATTTTACACCCCACAGATATAAAGCATACAACATGCTTGATGTGACATTAAAGGTTGCCTACCTGAAGTTCTGCTTACTCCAGGGGCAGCTTTAGCGACATTTCCAATGCTGCGCCTGCCTATAACTTGTTTGGCATCCACTCCTGGGCGTGGGTTCGGGAGAGCCTTTCCTGTTCTATCTGAACCAACCCTGGTCTTAATTCCAGGTGTCTTTAAACTGTCATTCTTAGGGTTGGAGGCAGAGGGAGGACGGGGTGATGGCTTCTTCTCCCCATGGTTAGTATGCATGACTTCTGGGTCAACCATGCATGTGCTTGGCTGCGGTGGCATGGGTTGGGGATCACGCAGAGGGGCAGGAATGGGATCTAAAGGTCTGGAAGAATTGTCTACATCAGACTCAGACTCTGCATCAACAGCAATAGAAGGATATTCATCTGGGCCAGAGTCAGAAATGGTTGGCAGCGATTCACTGACTGAAGTAGGAGGTGTTTCTAATCCATTAGGCAAGTTTTTGTCTGTAGAGCACAGTGGTTTTGCTAGCTCCTGAGAGAGGTCACTATCGCTATCCCTGGGACTTAGCACAGCATCAGATTTAGGGTGCTCAAATTCACAGGGGGATACCAAGCATAGATCAACATCATGGGGAGATGCAGATCTCTCAGACGGTCTTTCATGCTCTAGATGTTGAGGGGAGCGCACTGGCAAAGATAAAGTTCCTTTGTTTGGAGTGTGCAATTCTGGAGATACATCTCTAGGTGACTCACTAACTGGAGGAAGGGTCTGCTCAAAGGAAGAGATGGACAGGGATTCATCAACCTCTGTTGAGTGTGGAGAGCCCACCTCAGCAGGCAGAGATGGGGTTGTTATTGTTGGAGAAACATCAGGGATGTCTTCACGGAATGGACTTAAAGATAAACAACTGGTGTGTCTTCCCTGTGATGAATTTGAATTTTCTTGAGATGATTTGGGTGGAGCTCGCCAAGAGGACGAGTTCATACTCCTTCCATCTGTAGAGGGAATAGATTGGCTACAATTCTGACCCAGCAGTGCTGGAGAGCAATGGTCTGAACTCGCTGGAGAAGCCATCTCTAGAGTCCTTTCATCTGAACTACCACAGAGATCAGCCAGTTCATCTCTCACTTTGTCTTGCACTTCTAAGGTGGTGGGTGTCAGATCAAAATTTACACTCTGTTCACTTCTAGGAGTATTAGCCAGTGGTGACACTGGAGCCAGTCCCTTAAGAGGACTGGTCTCCAAGTAACGAAATCCACTGGGACTTTCCGGCTCCTCTGGACACAAACCATTCTCTGCACAAGCAGCTAAATGCACATTTGTTAGTTTTGAAGGCTCATCGCAGGCACCCTTTTCACATTCTTCACTAGGCTCCCGTGTCCCCTCTGCAGTGTTGCCTGAATTTTGAATGGTACCATCAATCACAAGTTTCTCCACAGAGTGCTTAGTCAGCTCCCCGCTGACTGGCTTCGGTGTAGGCTTTCCTTTTCCAACTACTTTACCAGACGTATCCTTTTTTACAGAACTAACCTTAGAAAGAGATCTACGGGTGTCTGTAGGTGTTTTGATACTTTTCCTAACGTCTTTAGTGGCAGTTTTTACGTTTTTGCCTTCATCTCCCTTGAAGTCTTTCCGAGGATCATCTTTAAGATCTCTTCGTGGAGTCTCCACTCTACCATCAATAATGGGTCGCATATCCTTCTTGCCATCTTGTTTTGTTACTTCCTTTTTATCAGTTTGACCTTCATCTCTTTTTATTGGTGGCTTCTTTTCCTGTTCTTTCCTAACAAATACTTTATCTTTAGTGGCCTTCAACCTTGAATCTTGCTTAGGTTTATCAGCCGATTCTTTCATTTTGACCTTGGCCTCTTTCAGCTTTGCTCCCTCAGTTCCAGTATCTTTGGAAGGTACTGTTTTAATTTGTTCTTTCCCTTCAGATTTGGCCTCTTTCCTCTCAAATTTAATTGGTTTCTCTTTGCTTATAACCTTGTGTTCAATACTAAGCCGGCCAGACCCAGATCTTATGCTCTCCTTGCTGTCTGTCCGTCTGGGTATTGCTCCACTTCTATTACTACTTTCAATCAATTCCAGATCCTTACGAGTTGTGACTGGATCCTTCAAAAAATCCAAGTGTCTTAGTTTCTCTAAGCCTTCCAAAATTTTGTTTTGAGGAGTACAACCTGGGAACAATACCCTCACAATCTTCTCAGTGGGTGAAGCGGGATGCCAGACCAATAAGGCACAAACAGAGGTTAGGCAGGAAATTGGCAAGTTGGAGCCCTTGTGCTTGTCACTTTCAGTCCATTGCTTGGAAAGGGATTCAAACTCTTTGCTGCCTTTAACTGGGTTCAATATGTACATTTCTAGTCTTCCCACACCCATCTTTTGAAACAGGATAGTTGGTTCCACCCTTGGTACATTAAATCTGTACAATGGTTCTGGCTGAATATTCAGCTTCTCCAAACAATTCAGAGTAAGTATAGCCTCCTCTCTGACCCTAACCGTGTTCAGTTCTTTTTCTTGGGCTATCTGCACATCTACAGTGTTAAGAAATACTACACCTATCTCTGGAGACACTAAGTTCTTTAGCCACTCTTCACTTGGTGGTGGAGCTTGGGAAGGGTCCTCTTCCACCTCTGCAATCTTCCTTTGAAGTAAACTGTTTATCCCAGGTAAGCTGTCGATGCCCAGGTGAGTAAGAAGGATTGAATCTACTCTATCTAAATGTCGTACCAGCTTCCAGAATGGAGACCTAGCATCTGAACCTCCATTTACCAGCATATTAAACCCATTTACAGAGAAAAAAGCAGAGTCACCTCTGCCTCCAGGAAAGACATAGCAGCATGGTTTAAACAATTTTAAAAAGCCCACAGTTGAGGGTGGCTCAAGCAGCTCAAAGGGAGAAGGTGCCTCAAGTGATTCTGAAAGATACTCTGCTAATTCTTGCAATCCTTCTGTCTCTGCAAAGGCCTGGTCCATATTAAATCTTAACTCTATGAAATCTTGGAGGCTACATTTATCCAGTTGGGAAATATCCCAATCTAAGGGGCAGACAACAGTCAATATGACACGTGCAGAAGGGTCTGACAAACTCAGTGTTTCTCCAATCTGCAAAAAAAAAAAAAAAAAAAGTAAAATATAAATAAAAATGGTTTTCAATGTATTATTTTTTATATATTGTATATAGGTGGGACATGGAAAGTGGGCTCACCTCTTTGTCAGTAAAGATCTGGATAAAATCTTTAATGGAGAACCCCCCACCTCCTTGCAGAAGCACCTCCCCAGTTTCCTCTAAGAAAGGGCCAGTGAAAACCAGCAGCTTCTGTTGAGACT
>OW240916.1:73839323-73884323 GCA_933207985.1 Pelobates cultripes | reverse complement strand
GGCTATATTAATGCTCATTATTTTTTGTAGTTCTTAATATTATATGTATTTCATGCTCAGTTTTCGATGTATTATTTAGGATAGAAATATGTCTTTTGATACTTATTTAATGTTGTACTTTGATGTACCTATGAAGATTAATGCAAGTACAATATTTGCCCTATGTTCTTTCCTTCCATTTAGCCTATGACATGTACAGATTTTATATCACTTGATGTAGAGTCCGTTCACTATTTGGGCACATTTATTCAGGACTGCACTCAGGTCACTTGGCACGTTGGTATAGTATCTTTTTCTGTGCTGCATGAGGCTTAATGGTTGGGATTTTAGTTCCTCCTAATGTTATACTTTGGATTTGAAGTTTTTTGGGACTCTTTTCGGCTTTTTGCCGTTTGCACTCACTTTGTTTCGCTAGGTTGCTTAGCAACCCCTGTCATGTACGTCAGACGCATTGGTGCACGTGGGTTTCTCACTTCCGGGTTATTCAGTCCGGCGGCTGCCTCATCACTCTATTGGTAAGGTTAGTTTACATTTATGTATATATTGTTGTTTATGTATTGTGTCACTGTGATCTTGATAAAGACCCCAGGAGGGTCGAAACGTTGGTCGGTATCTCACAGCAGATGTATTTTTTATGATACATTAAAAGGAATTTTTTTTTCACTAATTTGAAGACCCAGTGTGCTCCCTGGACTACTATTGTTGGAGAGATAGATATAGATATAGATATAGATATAGATATAGATATAGATATAGATATAGATATAGATATAGATATAGATATAGATATAGATATAGATATACACATACATACATACATACATATACACACACACACACATATACATATACACATATATATATACATACACACACACACACACACACTACTTTGCTGCAGAGGGATTTAGATAGACTGGGGGACTGGGCACTCAAATGGCAGATGAAATTTAAGGTTGAAAAATGCAAAGTTATGCACTTCGGCGTAAAGAATACACAAGCAACGTATACCCTTAATGGAAGCGAATTAGGGATAACACACGAAAAGGACTTGGGAATTGTTATAGACAACAAACTATGCAACAATGTGCAATGCCAATCAGCAGTGGCCAAGGCCAGTAAGGTATTGTCATGCATGAAAAAGGGCATTCATTCTCGGGACAAGAATATAATTTTGCCTCTTTATAAATCACTGGTAAGACCCCATATTGAATATGCTGTGCAATTTTGGGCACCTGTTCTAAAGAAGGATATTATGGCACTAGAAAAAGTGCAGAGGCGGGCTACAAAATTAATAAAAGGAATGGAACATATCGGCTATGAAGAAAGGTTAACAAATTTAAGCCTATTTAGTTAAGAAAAACGTCGCCTGAGAGGGGATATGATAACATTATACAAATATATTCGGGGCCAATACAAACCATTGTGTGGAAATCTATTCACAAACCGGACTTTACATAGGACACGAGGCCATGCGTTTAGACTGGAAGAAAGAAGATTTCGTCTAAGGCAAAGGAAAGGGTTTTTTTACTGTAAGAACAATCAGGATGTGGAATACTCTGCCTGAAGAAGTGGTTTTATCAGAGTCCATACAGATGTTCAAACGGCTACTAGATGCATACTTGCAAGAACAGAATATTCAAGGATATAATCTTTCAATGTAGGGTAATAACTGCTTGATCCAAGGATAAATCTGACTGCCATTCTGGGGTCAAGAAGGAATTTTTTTCCTAGCTTGTTGCAAAATTGTGCTTCAAACTGGGTTTTTTTGCCTTCTTTTGGATCAACAGCAAAAAACAAATGTGAGGTAGGCTGAACTTGATGGACGCAAGTCTCTTTTCAGCTATGTAACACACATACATACATACACACCTCATTGGACGCCGACTTCTTATCCGGGTTAATTAAAACAAGAGTCTCTAAGGTGTCTCCAGTATGATGCAAGCTTCGTTGTCCTGTAACATAAAAAAGGTAATTCAGTATAAAATTCCACATTAAACATTGAGATAAGTTAATATTAATAATTCTTATTCTATTTCTATGAACAATGACCAAAAAAATAAAAAGCCCACTAAGCATTAATAAATTGTACACACACACACACACACACACAAACACACACTATGGTGCCCGATGTCTACAGACTCGCTGTGTCCTTTAAGTAGCTGAACAGCTCCCTGTAAAACAGATGAACTACAACTACTCTTGATTAAGGCTGTAAGTTAAGTTTACTAACCTTTTCTCTCTCGCAGCGGTGGTCTCCTTGGGTAAGCGCCACTTCTTTGGCAGAGAATTTGTATATTCACAGCAAAATGCCACATTGCACTAATCAGATCAGGTCTCTGAGACCACATGATATGTTGCAGAAGTGCCTCTGGAGGCTCTCCATATGAAGGCCACTAGATTCAGGTTAACCCTTAATTCAGGGCTCGACAAATCCCAGGCACCACCTCGACTAGGATTTTAGTCCTGGTGCCTGGGATTTGTTGGCCCATTCAGCCCCTGAGGTGATCGGCTGCCTGTGAGTGCAGACGGCTCATAAAAAAACATGGGTATGCTGTCAGTCAGCCCAGCTAAAGGTAGAGCATTTGCGGTCAGTCGGTCAGCCAGCTAAAGGAGAGCATGGGAGGGAGGCTCCTGGAAGATCGCTGCTAGCCTACCCAGCCATGAAAGATATTTGCCCTCCCATGTCTGAAGCGTGTCAGTGAATGACTTGATTAGTTCAATTTAAACAGAAGGGGCAGGTGGGGGGGGGGTATGTGGATGCCTAGAAATTTAATGTGGTCTCGCCTCCAGTCAAACGAAAATGTTTTGCTGAGGTGTTTCAAGTGATCTTTTCGCACTTGTATGCCCATTGTTTGGGATTTGGGGACATTCAATTTGTAGTAAGAGTTAAGGCCGGATTCGTTAATGATATCCATAAGGTTCGGCATTGAGACTTGGGGTTGAGTCAGTGTTAATTGTTCGCGAATAAATTTCGTTTGAATTCCCTGTCTCCAATAACTACTCCATTTATGGACTTATGTTCCCGGATAAGCTCTGCGAGCGGCTCTAGACCCATTACAGATAGCAATGGGGATAATGGGCAACCCTGACGTGACCCATTGGTTATGTTGAAGGGCTTCTGAAGTTAAGCCCGCCGTCACCACTTGTGCGAATGGTTTGCAGTACAAGGCCCGGACCGCCGAGTGGAAGGTGTCCGGCATCTCAAATTTGTGGAGAACTGCCTCCAGAAACTTCGAGCTCAGACGGTCAAAGGCATTCTCCACGTCTAGTGAGCGTGTCACACACTCTATATGGTGCCTGTGAATGCTGTGTATGATGTCAGAACCTTTATTGTGTTGTCCCCTCCCTGGCGCCCCTTCACAAACTCAACTTGGTCATTTTAAATTATGTGTGGAAGTATTTCCCCCATCTTGGTGGCGTAGATTTTTGCAAAAAGTTTTGTATCAGTGTTTAGTAACGATATGGGGCAAAAATTTTGGGGATGAGTGGGTGGTTTACCTGGCTTGGGTAGCGCGATTATATGCACCATCAGCACTTCTGGGGGTAGTTGTTGCCCTAAAAATGCTTTGTTGAAGGCATTTGTGAGGTGCAGGGTAAGGGCCTGTTGAAGGTGCTTATAGTAACAATTAGCAAAGCCGTCCGGTTCTGGAGCCTTCTCTGCTTCGTGATTAAGGCCGAGAGATACGCCTGTTGTGCGTGGGTGAGTTTGGAAAAGTGGACCTTGTCTAGGAAGGCGGCTATTTTGGATTCTTGTGGTTGGGGTACGCTTGCGTCATCCCGGAGGTTATAGAGTGACTTGTATTTTGCAAATGCGTTGCTAATGTCCTTGGGTGCTACTATCTTGTTCCCTGTGGGGGGACAACATATACGCTATTTTAGGGCAGCCTGTTGAGTTCTAAGTCTTTAGATTAACAATTTGCCTGCTTTATTACCTTGTGTGTAATTATGTGCTTTAAGTTTTAAGTGGAAGCCTACCTTGTCTAGGTACAGTTGATGTATGCATTTTGATCTCTCAGCTCTTCTTTTGGTGTGACTTGATTTTGCGTTATTACGCAATGCAAGTCTGTTTGATATTTTAACAGTTGTGATTGGGATTTCTTTAAGGATGCTCGTCGTAGTAATAGTCCCCGTATCACGGGTTTGTGGGCCTGCCATAGAGTATTTCAGATAACATTTGTGCGGTCATCTTTGAAATATTTCTGCCTCCAGGTCTCTAAACACAGTGCTTATGAGAGACAGCTGCTTTACTATTCGCCACAGGCTCCTGTGAGTAGGGTCGTATAAATCTTTAAGCATCAGTTCAACTGGGGCATAGTCGGACCAAGTGATCTGTCCTATCTCGCATTGGTTTGTTTGGTTCATGCTCAGGCCTGAGACAAGAAAACGATCAATACGAGAGGAGGTATTACATACCGAGAAGAAGAAGGTATACCCCATTTCCCCCACATGGGTGGCCCTCTACATGTTGTCCAAGTGTTATTCGTGGATGAGCTCTTCTTGCCTTTACCTTGTTTTTTTTTTTTTAAGTGGAGCAATGCGGGCTCTGGCTGGTGCTAGAGTCGTGTCTAGTGCGGGTCAAACACGAGTAAAGTCTCCACATATAATTGTGGTGCCGTGTTGGGTCGATTGCAGTTTTAATATGATTTTGTGGAGAAAATGTCGTTTGTTTGCGTTCGGGGCGTATATATTTGCTATAGTATTGTAATGGCTATAGTAATGGCGTACCTGCCATCTGGGTCTATGAGTTGGGAGTGTAGGAGAAAAGCCACGTTCTTGCTGATCAATATCAAGGTGCCCCTAGTTTTGTTGGGGGAGGTTGCGTGGAATTGGAACGGATAGTCTAGTTGCAGAATGGCTGGGTGAGTCTCTTTTTCCTAAAAGTGTTGTTTCACAGGGATGTGGAGTCCTCCAACGTTGTGTGAGGATAACCTCATGGTGGCTGGTGATCATGAAACTGTGCATCAATGTGTAGTAAACAGTGGTCGGGGGGGTCCCCCCTGTCCCAGTTCGGTCGAACCAAGGGGATGTCCCTATATTACCAGAGGGTGGTCTAGCACATTGTCTGGCTTGAAAGATGTATGCTGTGGTACCCTTCCTGATTGACCCATGGAAGATGCATGTCAGAGCGTAATCTGATAACAACAAACAAATAGAGTACCAACTAAAATTCTATAACAGAAAGTAAATGGGCATTAAAGGACCACTATAGGCAACCAGACCACTTCAGCTTAATGAAGTGATCTGGGTGCCTTGTCCAGCTAGGGTTAATTAATTAATAAATAAATAAATATAAATTATATATATATATATATATATATATATATATATATATATATATATATATATATATATATATATATATATATATATATATATATATACATATATACACACATATACATACACACACACTCTCTCTCTCTCAATTTCAGAGAAACTGCTATGTTTATAAATAGGTTAATCCAGCCTCTCAAGGCTGTCTCATTGACAGCCGCTAGAGGCGTTTGCGTGCTTCTCACCACGAAAAGTCACAGTGAGAAGACGCAAGCGTCCATAGAAAAGTATTAGGAATGCTTTCCTATGAGACTGGCTGAATGCGCGTGCAGCTCCTGCCGCGCATGTGCATTCAGCCGAAGAGGAGGCGGAGAGGAGGAGGAAAGCTCCCCGCCCGGCGCTGGAGAAAGAGGTAAGTTTAACCCCTTCCCCTCCCCAGAGCCCGGCGGGATGGGGTCCCTGAGGGTGGGGGCACCCTCAGTGCACTATAGTGCCAGGAAAACAAGTATGTTTTCCTGGCACTATAGTGGTCCTTTAATTAAAATCAACTGTGCCGGAATTCCGTCAAGGCACCAAGTAGTGGTGCAGTGGGGGTGGAAGCAAATGGCTTCCATCCTGGTAACAGATCGGCCTTGGCCAATACATATTTTATAGTGACCCAGTAAATGTGATTACTAGCTATGAACAAACACTGAGAATGTAAAATGAAGCAGGAAAAGCTAGCAGCAAGAAGAGAAATCGAAACAAGAAGAGGTAAGGAAAAAGAAGAAAGCACTAAAAGAAAAAAAAAAGCTAAAGTACCCAGAAATACAATAAGGTTGTTGCAGTGTTGTCTCATATCTCAACTCTGCCCTCCCACCCCCAATCACACTAAACCGGTCATCCCCTACTGCTGATCCCCAGATTACGGGGTACAGCACAAAATTCCTCCCAGACTACTTAACTCTTATCCTATCCTTGCATGGTTTCTGCAGCAAAGTGTGCCATCTGTTCCCATATGTAATTGTGGATCAAAATATTAAGAACAGTCGCTGCAGTGGGGATTTCTGCAGCTCTCCAGCACCTGATGAGAGCCTGTTTACCCGCCAGAAAAGCAAGCAATTTCTGCACCCTAGACCAAGTGTCTGGGAAAAGATGCAATAGGGCCATACTTGGGGACGGTAATGTATAGATGTTAAGTATATTTGATAGATCCTTTTCAGCTCTCCCAAAGGAAGGGAGGCTGGCTGAACTTTAACTAAAAGAATTTATAAAATTATAATTTCTGAGTGTGTGTCCCTCTGATCGCATAGGAAAGACAATTTTACGTCCCTTTTTTCCCCCATGCCATGCCAATCAATCTTGATCTCAGAAAAAGCCTAAGCTTTCCCTTAGGAAATTGCAGTTCTGCCTTAGGAAAGCACTGGGAGGCTATTGCGCAACCGCTAATCAGCAGCGCCCCATAGAGATAAGTCTCTATGGGGAAACATTCAGCGCCTCCATGCTAGGAATCACCTCTAGTGGCCTCCTGCATTACTGTCACTAGGCAGCAACGTGAACACTGCCTTTTCTTTTGACAAGCCTGCAGGGACAGGCTATAGACACCAGAACAAGTAGTGGTTCTAGTGACTCGTGTTCCTTTAAGAATTTTATTTTTGCAGCTAAAAATTAAGCTCCTAGATTCCAAGCAAATTTATCAAGTCCTGATATAAAAGTAGGACTTAAAGCAGGGCACCAGGGTGACTAGAAATTTTTCTCTGGCACCTGGGTTTGTTAGCCCTTTAGCTAAATAGAACAATTGAGCCAGCCAGGGGCACACTTAAGGAGGTCGCCCGTCGGGCGCACTGAAGGCTTAGGCAGCACGCGAGGGAATAGTGACCTTCCTGCAGCTCCTCTCTGCTTCCTTGCACTGTTTAGTGATGGGGGCTGGAATATTACGTAACTCCAGCCGGGCATCAATACAGATTACGCAGGGGAGCTGAGAGGAGCTGCAGGAAGATCACTGCTCCCTCGTGAGTGTGCATGTGTCCGTTTAGGTATCTGCCCCTCCGATCACATGAGAAAGGTGATTTTACTCACCTATTCCCCTATGGCGCACCAGTTTTGCTGCAGCTGGTCCTGCCTCCATGACTCAGATCATCAATCTTTATGATCTCAGCTAAGCCAATGCTTTCCCATAGGAAATGCAAACAGCCTTTGAAAAGTTAGTGTTTACATTGAAAAGTCTACAGGGACAGACTATAGACACCCTAACAACTGAATTAATCTGTTGTGGTTCTGGTGACTAGTGTCCCTTTAAGAATTGCATGTTTCTAATTGAAAATTAAACTTACCGTATATACTCGAGCATAAGACAAGTTTTTCAGCTCATTTTTTGTGCCGAAAAACCCCCACTCGTCTTATACTCGAGTCAACTTACATTGCCATAATACAGACCAGAACCGCCGGGCTCATTACAAGTCCGGCGGTCCTGTTGGGGGCTGGGAGCAAGCTGTTACTTACCTTTACAGCAGCTCCTGTCAGCTCCCTTCTCCTCCACTGTAAATCTCGCAAGAGCTACGGCCTTCAGAGCGTTGCCGCAGACCGCGAGATTTACAGAGGAGTTGAACGGCACGGAGGAGAATGGAGCTGACAGGAGCTACAGGAAAGGTAAGTAACAGCTTGCTGCCAGCCCCCTCCTACACAACCCATCCACTGGACCACCAGAGAATAATATAGCCCCATTCCATGGCCATGTATCAAGCAGGGAGGGGGCAGGGGGACAGATTAAAAAAAAAAAAAAAAAAAATTTAAAAGAGAAAGAAATTTAATATTAAAATAAAAATGCCCACCCCCCACCAGGGTTACACACACTGCAAATAAATATTCAATGAATATAATTTTTGGGGGATCTAAATTTTATTTAAAAATTTACCAATAGCTGCTGCATTTCCCACCCTAGTCTTATACTCGAGTCAATAAGTTTTCCAAATTTTGGGGGGGTAAAAATCAGGGGCCTTGACTTATATTCGATTATATACGGTAGTTAAAAAGGCTCCTATGTTTTTTAGCTGGCTCCTGGATTCCAAACAAATTTATTAAGCCCCGACTTAAAAAAAATAAAAAGGCTTTGAAAATGTGACCAGAAGGGACTGTGCCCTAACAACACTTCCCATACCAATTAATCTTAGAACAGCAGGCACATATAAATAATTGTAGCAGCACACAAAGATTAGAGATACAAATAAATAAAAACAACTCATACAACACAGCATTGCCTCAAGGAGATTCCAGAAAAAGTTGACAGGTCTCTAGTAAGAGTGTTCTATACCTAAAATATGACAGTTCCCTTGTGAATTTTTAGCATGCCCACAAGCTAAGAGGAAGGGCCATTGGCAGGCATCAAGCTTATCAGACTTCTCAGCTGAGAAGCAGCTGGAAATAGCAGAGACAAAAGAAGCTTTGAATTCAGAGAGCATCGGAATTAATCCCTGTGACCATAAGGACATATGTTAATAGAATGATTAACTACACAAAGTTAAAGGAGTTAACCATTAGATTTTGCATATCAGTAAAGGCACAATAGGATATATAACCTTTTCCTAATTCACGTGTAATTTACTCTTAAAATGAACTAGGAGGTGATGGATGCTTAGGCTACTAGCATTAGTCACTGGGATATCATGTTATTGGTCAGTCCTCACTCACTACATCAAGCATATTACATTTGTCAAGCCCAAGGAAACTACAGACAACACAATGCTGACAACCTGTCCAAGTGCAAAGTATCCTCCATAGATATCAGCAAGAAGAAGAAAAAAAAAAAAAGTGTTCTGCAGAAATGATTTTAGCACATGGTACATGACAAATAGTGGATCTCTAACTGAATATCAAGGAGAAAATGTATTTTTAAATAATTTATAATTTCAAGCGCCTTACCTTTAACTTCTGTGGAGAATGTGGCAGAATGACGGGACACAAACAATTTTAGCTGATCATCCAAGTTACAAAAGGAAGGATCTATATCCCATGAACAAAAGCCTACATGAAACAAAAATTAAATTATAATTATTTACTTTTATTACATACTCCAGGCTGGTGTCAAAGGAAACATTCATGGATTTTGATGGAAGTATAATACATTACATTGTGACAAATAAGAAGAGTTACAAAACAAAAATATTCTTCAGTTTTATCCATTTGCTGCAAATCAAGCACTGACTGTACAGTGACAAGTTATTTGTATTAAAAGTTACCAATTCACTGTACCTTAAGGGTTGAAAGGAACACTCCTTGTACCATAAACCATATTGTGTGCATTAGTGGTTAAGGCCAGGAGGGCATTAGCACCCAACCAGGGTATGTAGTCAAATCATACAGCTCATTGGCTGAAAAAGCGCATCACATTACAGGACTAGATGACCCCTGCAAAATTATCAAACCATTTGTATGGTTTGTTTACTTAATTTGGGAGGTGCCAGAAGAGTCCTGGCCCCATTACCACTACAATGTGCTTAAAGAGCTACTTAATCACTTTGTTTATGCAGCCCTAGACACACACCTCCCCTGGCTGTGTCTCTCAAAAAAGGTCAACTTTTTAAGTAGATTTTACAGTAGATCACACGCAGTGCAGTGCAGTTTGCTTGAAAAGTTCTTATCTCTTGCTGCTAACTGAATTTTAAAACACACACACACACACACACACACACACAAAGAATGTTGCTGGAAGCGCAAGAAGGCAAATAAAACAAGAGAAATTCTAGGTTAAACACACTGTGTAATAAGGGAAGTTTAAAAATTAGACATCTTTTTATGAAGGAAGGTTGTGTGAATCACTGCCAGTGGAAGTGTGGCTAGGGCTGCATAAATCCTAAATGGAAGATTTCTAGTGGACGATCAACAAACAAAACCTAAAATGGTTTAGATGTTTAGGGTGTCCCTTTAATCAAACTTCTGGAATAAAAGGGAATCATGACATGTCACACATGTCATGTGTCCTTAAGGGGTTAAGGATAATAATTTTTTTTTTTTTAGCAGATCCAAGTATTTTGCTTACCCAGTGATAGAATCTTGGTCCAGCAATACTTGTGTAGTGCAGAATTACTACGCATATGCACATTTGTGTACACTAACTTTTAAATTTATGTGAATAAGAGAAAAGGCAAGAAGCTGAGCAATGGTGTCACTTGTTGCACATCATTCCCATTATTATAATTAATTCTAAGGTGTCAACATTTTCAAGTATATGCATAAAGGTTTCTCAAAACCTACAGCTAAGTTCAACTCAGAAGTTTGATTTACAAGAACAAGCAACAGTGAGGACCCTGCCTTTTTAGAATTTTTTAACCCCTTAAGGACACATGACATGTGTGACATATCATGATTCCCTTTTATTCCAGAAGTTTGGTCCTTAAAGGGTTAAATGAACAACAACAACTGACAGGAGCAAGATTTGCAGAAATAATACTGCATTAAATATAGCATTTGACCAAAATTTTGAGGAGGAAGACTTCCCTTTACTATAACTTAAAATTCAGCTATATGGCATTAAATAAGCGCAATTGTTGGTGTGTGGGCACGCGTGCACACACACCAACAATTGCGCTTATTTAATGCCATATAGCTGAATTTTAAGTTATAGTAAAGGGAAGTCTTCCTCCTCAAAATTTTGGTCAAATGCTATATTTAATGCAGTATTATTTCTGCAAATCTTGCTCCTGTCAGTTGTTGTTGTTCATTTAACCCTTTAAGGACCAAACTTCTGGAATAAAAGGGAATCATGATATGTCACACATGTCATGTGTCCTTAAGGGGTTAAAAAAATTCTAAAAAAAGGCAATACATTGTTAAACAAAGATCTGCACACCAGTTAAAGAATTCACAAAATTGCAGTAATGTTAGTAGTAGTAGTAACATCACTGCAAATTCTCTCACACACAGTACTTTGCAGAGCTTGTGTGTTTTGGAATATAAATGTACAATATTATAGACCTTTGCAAGGCGTCTATTACGGGGGAGCTCTAGACTTTTTGTAAAGAGCAGGTAATGCAGCAATGATCTGTGTGTAGAGCCTGGACAGCCATACACAGTATATTATACACCGTATGTACACGGTATTGATGTAGCAATGCCTGTATGTACATCCTGAGTCCCATACATACAGTTACACACAAAGTGCATGCACTGTGAAACTCAGCCAGCCCCCCACACATCATCCCGGTCTCTTACCTCTTTTCAGCTCGCTAACGGCTCCATTGATAAGCCCGGGCCCTGGACGGATCTCCCCACACAGTACCAAAGCGGAGCACCGAGGATGCCCAGGACCCGCCCGAGTCGCCGCCATTTTCCCAGTGACATGGGCACGCAAAGTAGCACGGGAATGAAGTCAGCGTCGGCCATTCACAAGCGGACAGAGGCTGGACACGCCCACAGTGGCAGCCACGCCCATTAGGGGTTTAAAGGGTCCTGTGCCTGACAGGCGGTGTGAAGGAGTGTGGAAGGTGTCAATCAATGTACACGTGGGATCATCATCATCTCTTATCATGTGTCATCTTAATAACGGGCACGGGTTTCCTCCTCTTTGGATAGAGCGTGCAGAAACGACGGCTTCATGTAATTAAAACAAAACTGTAATACAAAGAAGGTGCTGAAAAAAATAATAATAATAAAACGTTATTTCAGCTTGTTATGATGTGTTGAGACAGATGCAATGCAGAAAACAGTTAACTGTACATTGACAAAGAACAGCTGCTATGGTTCATTTTAAATGTGTCACTGAGAGAACATTGAAACAAGCTTGAAGGGCAATGTTTTATGTGCTGGAGGAATGAAGAAAAACTAAACACCATAATGAACTGTAATTAAGTATTAAAATGTTTTGTGGAAAAGCTTAAAAGTTTTAAGAAAAGTTTTCTAAAGTGTTTCATTCAAATTTAAAGGACCACTACAGAAACCATAACAATTTAATTAGAATTAAGTTGTTATGGTGCAAGGAGGTCTCTCTAAATCCTTAAATTGCTCTACCCCTGAACTTCTGCTCCATGTCCAAGATACCAAGACCATTATCATTTTCTTTTCTCAGCAGAATTCAGTCCAAGCAGAAGTTCAGAGGCAGAGTGATCAGGCCATTCCTAGTTCTGTTAAAGTTGTTACGGTGCCCAGAGTGTCCCTTTAAGTAAGGTCATAATAGCCCCTGATCTGCCTCTTTGTCAGTCTCAGCCAATCCTATGGGGAAGCACTGTGATTGGATCAGGCTACCACATGTCAGCAGACTGCTTGTTTTTCTGAGTCTAACAGCATGCAGATTTACAGCTTCAGGATTGAATACAGTAAGATTTTTACTATATTTATGGAGGCATAAGGGGACCAGGGGGCTAGATGGTGGTGTTAACATTATAGGGTCATGAATACATGTTTGTGTTCCTGACCCTATAGCGATCCTTTAAACTTTGGTTCGCTGGTCTTAAAGGGATACTATAGTCACCAGAACAAATACATTAAAGGACCACTCTAGGCACCCAGACCACTTCAGCTTAATGAAGTGGTCTGGGTGCCAGGTCCCTCTAGGATTAACCCTTTTTTTTAATAAACATAGCAGTTTTGGAGAAACTGCTATGTTTATATTAGGGTTAATCCAGCCCCTAAAGCCTCTAGTGGCTGTCTCATTGACAGCTGCTAGAGGCGTTTGCGTGCTTCTCACTGTGAAAATCACAGTGAGAAGACGCCAACGTCCATAGGAAAGCATTATGAATGCTTTCCTATGAGATTGCTCCTGCCGTGCATGCGCATTCAGCCGAAGAGGCGGATCGGCGCTGGAAAAAAAGGTAAGATTTAACCCTTTCCAGCCCGGCGGTAGGGGGACCCTGACGGTAGGGGCACCCTCAGGGCACTATAGTGCCAGGAAAACGAGTATGTTTTCCTGGCACTATAGTGGTCCTTTAAAGTAGCTGTTCTGGTGACTATAGTATGCCCCTGCAATCATTTTAATGTAAACACTGCCTTTTCAGAGAAAAGGCAGTGTTTAGATTGCTGCATACACGGTCACTAGAGGTGCTTCCTGGGTCAGTGCTGGGCTTCAGCCTCTCCACGCTCTGCCTGGAGACACTGAACTTTCCTCATTGATTAAATGCATCTCTATGAGGAAATGCTGATTGGCCAGCACAGCCTCCTTGGCTGTGATCATCAGAATTGACAGATAACAATGAGTTCCTCTAGATCAGTGGTTCTGAAACCAGTCCTCATGGCAGACCAACAGTCCAGGATTTATGTATTTCCCTGTTTTATTCCAATGAGGAGATTACCAAAACCTGGACTGTTGGTGGGTCTTGAAGACTGGTTTGAGAACCACTGCTCTAAATGGATGTTAAAGCACCTGTTTCACTCATTACTGTGTATGTCCATAGTTCCTTTAATAGTTTACTTTACTACTCGATTAAAGTGGCTCTGTCAGATCTTGGGGTCCATGCGTATTGTGAACCCAGATGGTGATGGTGACTGCTTTACTTGCATTCTGGTGGCCATAGAGTGCAGGGGAAGTTAGTTTTACATACCTAAACCTGTCCATGGCAGGCATCTCAATCTACTACCACAATGTCATCTTCAGCCAATGTCAGAACTGGAGTCTTTCAAATGTGAAAGTACAACAACTCTTATGTCTATGGAGGATCCCATAAGACCGCAGTATCCTCCATATAAAGCCTTTTTTTTTACTAGTGACAGTTGAGGGCTTGACAAAAGGTAGCCTTGACTTTTGTCAAGCTTTGTCAAGTGTAGGAAAAATACATAAGACATTGTACCTATTTTACCTTTTGATATCTTTTGGTTGAGTTGGATTTTCTGAGAATTGGCTTTTATGAGCATTTCACAAAGATTTTATCTTTTTGAAATACTCATTTTTGTTTTGGCGAAGTAGGAGGCGTGGGGGGCAGAGCTGCTTTAACAGACATCTTTCAGTTTCTGAAATAGTATTTTCCAGCTTAGGTTTCATGTCTAGAAGGCTAGTAATAGAGCAGGAAATACAAGATTCTAAATAAACAGAATTCACAATAAAGTAAGTTTAAACATTAGATAACTCTTTACAGGAAGTGTTTAAGTCACATGCATTAAGGTGGGGCTAATGATGCCTAAACAAAGTGATTTAACACCTAAATGACAGAGAACTGAGCAGTGAGAATGCCATGATCTATAAACCACAACTTATTCATTAAGCTAAAGTTGTTTTGGTGCCTATAGTGTCCTTTTCCTTTTATAAGTGACGCACATGACATATTTTAAATCTTCTTTTGCATATGGTTGTGTAGGATATGCTAAGTCAGTATGTACTTGTTCTAGTGCTTCTGTGGTTCTGGCATTCAGCTCTTTGCTTCAACTCTGAACAAAATTTTCCTTGAGTGCAAAATTTACAGTTCACGTCAGACCAGATTTTTACCCCAAATATTTATTCCTTTCACAACGTGTATTTTCTCAATGTCATGGTAAGTACACTGACCTAGAATGTTGTGCCAACGTTGAATATCGCAAGATTTATGACAGCTATCTTCATTTCAGCAAAAGTATTTAGATAGAAAAGTCTATAGTATTTTTGGATTATAAATTTGGTGTTGTTCTTGCAAATAAATTAACTTCTGCGTTGCTTAATGTTAACTAATGCATCATTGCTTACTGCTGCCTCTACAGAGAAGATGACTTGAGGAAATTAAGGTACATTTTTTTAGGGTTGCTAACACTCAGTTGTGGTCGTATAAAATAAGCCAAGTTATAGTAATGATGGTGTAAAAGACCTGTAAAAGAGGGCAGAAAGTTTAACACCAAATACGTGTTGACATTACATAACCAATACTTAAATGCATATGTCAATTCCCTCTCGGGTTGAGGGATATATATGGCATATGCAGATTACTCTACTGTCCGAGCCATTAGATATTATGTACTGGGATATTACCAGAGGTAATAGGAGCAGCACGTATTCTTTTAAAATGACCTGAAAATGTTAAAGGTTGTATTCAATCAACTTTAAGGTGTTGTGAACTAGTTAAAGGTTGAGGTGGCAAAAAATTTGTGAACGTCGACATGGAACCGAATGAGTATGGTTTGATGATTTGATATGCGGAAGTGAGTTTATTGAAAATGTCCAGAGCCCAGCACATGAACAGCAAATCCTGAAATATAGGGGTTTGGTAGTTTGTTTGGCCACCATGAGGAGAGTTCGGAAGAATACAAGAAATTGTGATCCAGTCACTTCATCGGTTTTGTGACCGCCTGGTATAGGTATGTTGACAAAGTAGAGTGATGCTGCCAACCAGATCTCTTCCTAATCAACCTTATTGTAAGTGAAGGGGACTGATCGGTAATAATTCCCATGCTGTTGATTTACTAAAAGAGGGTAGGTTCCGTGTCAGTATGGGAAATGTGTCACAGACCCAGTTAACAATGAAATTTGCTGAAATCCAGTATTAGCTGTATTAGTCCAGCAATAAGAGGCAATAGTGGAGTAAATATGGTTTCCCTGTCCTGGTGGAATAGAAAGTTAAGCGACATGAGCTGGTCTGCTCAAGCATGTGTCAAATGTAACAGCGCTATTGTTAAAAAGTAAACCTGGGAGCTGGTTGAGTGGATGGAAAATGAATGAGCTCCCTTGTGCATGGTAAAGTTCAGCAGACCAAGGAGAGACTGGAGTTTCATATGGAAAACAGGCATCATTGCCCAGAAAGTATTTTCCCTTTCCCTGATACGCTGGTCTTAGTCTGCGTGGAGACTGAACTGCAATGAAATCAAATCTAATGTATTTTCAGAAAGTTAAATTGGCGTGGGAACCAAAGGCTGATCGAGACAGCTGAGTTCCAAAGGATGTTCCAGATACAAAAGAAGCATCTGCTTCAGGGTATGGAATTTGGTTCCATAATCGTTAGTCTCATGTACATAATGTATTACTAAGGGACAGTACTGACATACAAGAGGAGCCTACAGAGAGATTATGCAACTATATTGAATAGTTTGGGTATCTCTCTGCTCCAAACCTAAGGCGGGTGGCAAACTAAAATGCTTAGTTCGCTAAATATTGTGCAAATGCCACCGGGACCGATGCACTGGGAGCAATTCGAAGATTAAGGAATATGGCATTTTTCTAGTCAAGCTGCTTCTGCGGCCCTAAAGATTGTCCAAATACCATGGCCTAATGCTGGGAACTTTAAAGAATGCGGAGCCGATAATAAACTTGAGCAGATAATATATGGATTACCATTGATTAGGCTAATATGGTAGATGCTCCCACACATAAAGGGATTGTCAGAAGGGCCCCAGCATGAAACCAATATTTGTTTCTGCCACTAATTAAGTTAAATGAGTCTTAACTAGTGGATTGGAGGTTAGGGCAAACCCTAATACCTGATAGAAGTGAAATGATGCCTGTGCAGAAACCTACTGTGAAACCTGTAATTAGAAACTCAACTAGAGGAGAGAAAGTGTGAGTATTGAGTGAGACGCCTCTTAGTGACAAAAGACAAGTACGAATACGGAACAGTCAGATTGTAGCGTCTGTGTTCCCTAGCTTTGCACTACTGACAAGTCTCATAGCTATGTCCTACCCAAAGACAGGGGAACTTACTGTACAGACAATAACATTAGACCAGGGGTTACCAATTAATTTTTCCCCGCCCTCCACCCCCCCTAAAAAAAATTGTGCCGTTTTTGGAATGTGCTAGTGTGTGTCTGTGTGTCAAGGTGTGTGTATCTGTGTTTGTATGTGCCAGTGTGTGTATCTGTGTGTCAATGTGTGTGTAGCTGTGTTTATATGTGTCTGTGTATCAATGTGGCACATAGTAGCACACAGATACACACACCTTGACACACAGTGTGTATCGATGTGTGTTTATGTATCTGTGTGTCAAGTTGTGTATATATATGTGTCAAAGTGTGTATATATGTGTTTGTATGTGCCGGTGTGTGTCAAGGTGTGCAGAGCCGGACTGGGAAAAAAAATTAGGCCCGGGCATTTTTCAATTAGAGCGGCCCCCCCCAAGAAGGGGGCGGGGCCAGAGAGTGTGTGTTTTGTCATCACTAATGACAAGCACGATCCCTCTCAAAGTGAGCATGTTGGTTCAATGCGCAGAGCCCCGCCGAAGAGCTCTGGCATTAGAAAAAGGCCCTGAATTTGTTCTGCGCAGCGCAAGCAAATTTAATAACATGCTTGCGCTGTGTTTGCTTTTAAATTGTCTCTGGTGTCTCCACAAGTGGGATACCAGAGGACAAAAGGGCCAGGAAAGTGTATGGTGCATGTGTTTGGCGCCTGCTTGTGGGATTGCCTGTGTGTAGAGTGTGGTGTGGTATTGTGTAAATAGGTGTAATATGTGTTGCTAGGGGCTGTAGAGAGTGCGTGTATAGGGGCATCAGGGCCGGACTGGGAAAAAAATTAGGCCCGGGCATTTTTCAATCAGAGCGGCCCCCTAAGAAAGGGGCGGGGCCAGAGAGTGTGTGTTTTGTCATCACTAATGACAACACGCCCCCTCTCAGTGAGCATGTTGGTTCAATGCCCAGAGCCCTGCTGAAGAGCTCTGACATTAGAAAAAGACCCTGAATTTGTTCTGCGCAGCGCAAGCAAATTTAATAACATGCTTGTGCTGTGTTTGCTTTTAAATTGTCTCTGGTGTTTCCACAAGTGGGATACCAGAGGACAAAAGGGCCAGGAAAGTGCATGGTGCATATGTTTGGAGCCTGCTTGTGGGATTGCATGTGTGTAGAGAGTGGTGTGGTATTGTATAAATAGGTCAATTTAATTTGTGTTTGTGGTGTAATATGTGTGGCTAGGGGCTGTAGAGAGTGTGTGTATAGGGGGCATAGTTTTATAGGGGATGCAGCGAGTGTGTGCATACGGGCTGAAGTGTGTGTGTATAGGTGACGTAGTGTGTGTAGGGGTTGCAGAGAGGGTGTGTTTAGAGAATGTTGTATGTGTTTGCTGACAAGGAATGTAGTGTGTGTGTGTAGGAGATCTACTGTGTAAAGGACCCAGTGTGTGTGTGTAGAGGATTAAGAGTGCATATAGGGTAAGGGATCTAATGTGTATCTGGAGCGTGTGTAGTGGTGCAGGGTGAGGGGTGCTGTAGTGTGTGTGTGTGTGTGTGTGTGTGTGTGTGTGTGTGTGTGTGTGTATGTATGTATGTATGTATATATATATATATATATATTTTTACTTATTGTATGTGTGAGGGGCGCAGTGTGTGTATGTAAGAGGGGTGCTGTGTGTGAGGGTGTTTTTATCTGCTGTCACATTCTAGGTTTCTAATTTTCTTTGTCTGTTAACTCACTGAGGGTTATTTTATATATATATATATGTGTGTGCTATATATGTGTGGGAGTGTGCTGTGTGTGTCTGCGTTGTGTGTTTGGGGGGGCTTTTCTGTGTGTGTCTCGCTGTGGGCAGTGCCCGCGCTGTGCCTGCGCTGTGTGTGTCTGGGGGGGTGCTAAGTGTGTGTCTGGGTGCAGTGTGTCTGTGGGTGCTGTGTCTGGGTGCTGTGTGTCTGGGGGGTGCTGGGTGTGTGTCTGGGTGCAGTGTGTGTCTGGGGGTGCTGTGTCTGGGTGCAGTGTGTGTCTGGGGTGCTGTAAATCTGGGTGCAGTGTGTGTCTGGGGGTGCTGTGTCTGGGTGCAGTGTGTGTCTGGGGGTGCTGTGTCTGGGTGCTGCGTCTGGGGGTGCTGTGTCTGGGTGCAGTGTGTGTCTGGGGGTGCTGTGTCTGCTGTGTGTGTCTGGAGCTGCTGTGTGTGTCTGGGGGTGCTGTGTGTGTCTGGGGGTGCTGTGTGTGTCTGGGTGCTGTGTGTGTCTGGGGGTGCTGTGTGTGTCTGGGGGTGCTGTGTCTGGGTGCTGTGTCTGGGGGTGCTGTGTGTGTCTGGAGGCTGTGTCTGGGGGGTGCTGTGTCTGGGGGCTGTGTCTGGGTGCTGTGTTCTGTGGGTGCAGTGTGTGTCTGTGGTGCTGTGTCTGGGTGCTGTGTGTGTCTGGGTGCTGTGTGTCTGGGTGGCGCTGTGTGTGTCTGGGTGCGCTGTGTGTGTCTGGGTGCTGTGTGTGTCTGGGGGGTGCTGTGTCTGGGTGCTGTGTGTGTCTGGGGGGTGCTGTGTGTGTCTGGGTGCTGTGTGTGCCTGGGTGCTGTGTGTGTCTGGGGGGTGCTGTGTATGGGGGGTGCTGTGTGTGTGAATGTATTTTTTTATTTAAATTTAAATATTTTTTTTACTAATAAAAAAAAAAAAATTATATCCCCCCCCTCCCTTCTTACCTTTATCCTGGGAGGGGGGGGAGGGAGAAGATCAGTTCTCCCTGGGGGGTTGGGAGCCATGCTGCCTTCCCTGGTGGTCCAGTGGTGAGAGTGAACTTTAACCTGCGGGTTAGAGTTCACTCTCGCGAGAGGACCGGCGGAGCTGCTTGTTGGAGCTCCGCCGGGTCCTCCCTCCCTCCCTCACCAGCCGGCGCGGCCGCATCTCACTGTCTGTGGGCCGGTGAGGGAGATCTTTGATCTCCCCACCGGCCCACGGAGGCACTATGCAGATCCCCTGCCGGCCTCGGCCCCACGGCCATCGCGGCCCACCGGGCATTTGCCCGGTATGCCCGATGGCCAGTCCGGGCCTGAGGGGCATAGTGTTATAGGGGATGTAGCGAGTGTGTGCATACGGGCAGTAGTGTGTGTGTATAGGTGACGTAGTGTGTGTAGGGGTTGTAGAGAGGGTGTGTTTAGAGAATGTTGTATGTCTTTCCTTACAAGGAATATAGTGTGTGTGTGTGTGTGTAAGAGATCTAGTGTGTAAAGGACCCAGAGTGTGTATAGAAGATTGTGTGTGTGTGTGTATGTGTGTAGAGGATTAAGAGTGCATATAGGGAAAGGGATCTAGCGTGTATCTGGAGCGTAATGTGTGTAGTGGTGCAGTGTGAGGGGTGCTGTAGTGTGTGTGTGTGTATATATATATATATATATATTTAGACATATATATATATATTTAGACATATTGTATGTGTGAGGTGCGCAGTGTGTTTGTGTAAGAGGGGTGCTGTGTGTGAGGGTGTTTTTATCTGCCGTCACATTCTAGGTTTCTAGTTTTCTTTGTCTGTTAACTCACTGAGGGTTATTTTATAATATATATATATATATATATATATATATATATATATGTGTGTGTGTCTCTGGGTGTGCTGTGTGTGTCTGGGGGTGCTGTGTGTGTATCTTGGGGTGCTGTATGTGTTTGGGGGTGCTGTGTGTGTGTCTGGGGGTGCTGTGTGTATCTGGGGTGCTGTGTGTGTCTGGGGTGTGTGTCTGTGCTGTGTGTGTATCTGGGGTGCTGTGTGTGTCTGGGGGGTGCTGTGTGTGTCTGGGGTGCTGTGTGTATCTGGGGTGCTGTGTGTGTCTGGGGGTGCTGTGTGTATGTCTGGGGTGCTGTGTGTGTCTGGGGTGCTGTGTGTCTGGGGGTGCTATGTGTGTCTGGGGGTGTTGTGTGTGTGTCTGGGAGTGCTGTGTGTGTATCTTGGGGTGCTGTGTGTGTTTGGGGGTGCTGTGTGTATGTCTGGGGGTGCTGTGTGTGTCTGGGGTGCTGTGTGTGTCTGGGGGTGCTGTGTGTGTATCTGGGGTGCTGTGTGTGTGTTTGGGAGTGCTGTGTGTATGTCTGGGGGTGCTGTGTGTGTCTGGGGTGCTGTGTGTGTCTGGGGGTGCTGTGTGTGTATCTGGGGTGCTGTGTGTGTGTCTGCGGGGGGCTGTGTGTGTCTGGGGGTGCTGTTTGTGAGGGGGCTGTTATGGAATTTATTTTAAATATATATATATTTTTTTATGAATAATTTAAAAAAAGTTATGTTCCTCCCCCCTCCCTTCTTACCTTTAGCCTGGGAGGGGGAGGGAGCCGTTCTGCCTGGGAGGGGGAGCCTTGAGGGGGGGCTGTGCTGCCTTCCCTGGTGGTCCAGTGGTGAGAGTGAACTCTAACCTGCAGGTTAGAATTCACTCTCGCGAGATCTGAGCGTTGCCGCGGTAACTGCGGCAACGCTCAGAATCTCGCGAGAGGACCCGGCGGAGCTGCTGGTTAGAGCTCTGCCAGGTCCTCTCTCCTCCCTCCCTCCCCAGCCGGCGGCCGCATCTCCCTGTCTGTGGGCCGGTGAGGGAGATCTTTGATCTCCCCACCGGCCCATGGAGGCACACAGCAGGGCCGGCGCTCGGGTAGCGCTGGCCCTGCACGGGCTGGCAGGGGAGATCCTGGGATCTCCCCTGCCGGCCTCGGCCCCACGGCCATCGCGGCCCACCGGGCATTTGCCCGGTATGCCCGATGGCCAGTCCGGGCCTGAAGGTGTGTATATCTGTGTTTGTATGTGCCAGTGTGTGAATCTCTGTGTCAGTGTGTATCTGTGTGTGTGTTTGTGTATATATATATATATATATATCTGACACGCAGATACATATACACTGGCACATAGTGGAACTGACACACACATCTTGACTCACAAATACACACACTCTCAGATACACACAGTGACATATACACACACTTGCACCCACAGATACACACTGGCACATACACACATTGATACATGCACACACTGACATACACACACACACACACACACACATAGGCACATACAAACATACTAATATACACTGGCACATACACACACACACATTCTGACATACACACACAGATACACACACTCAGACACACATACTCTTTGAGAGACACACATACACACACACCCCCTTTCACTGACAAACACACATACTCTTTTACAGACACACTTACACTCTCACTGACTGGCCCACCGGGATACCGGGAAATTTCCAGGTGGGCTGTGGCACTTGGGGCCACACAGTGCAGCAGCCCTTCCTTTCCAGTACACACACTCACATTAGGGGTACTGGGGAGCACAGGTCTCCTCTTATCTCTTTAAGAGGCTTTCCTTATCCACTGTGAGCAGCAGGTGCTGGAAATTGAACTTTCAATGCTGCTCGCAAGTGAGACAATGAGCAGACAGCCGGCAGGAGGAGCCTGGAGTGGGTACAGGGAGGATGGAAGTCTCTGTCCCTGCCTGACAGCCTGCACACACAGGAAGCATGTGACCCGGTAATCAGGCAGAGCAGGGCAGCCCACGCGGGTCCTCTGACATTTTGCTTCCTGTGTGTAAAGTGCTTGAGGCAGGGAGCCCTGTGAGAGAGCTGAAGGGAAGCTGCTGGGAAGGAACAAGGTAGGCTCAGTGAGCAGAGGCACCCAAGCATTTCATTTTAATTGTACTGATTCTTACAGTGTTTATATTTGAAGGTTTAGTTGTGAGTGTGTTTGGTGTGTATTTTTGTAGTGTGTGTGTCAGTATGGATCAATGTGTATGTGTGTGTGTGTGTCAGTATGGATCAATGTGTGTGTGTCAGTATGGATCAATGTGTCAGTATGGATCATTGTGTGTGTGTGTGTGTGTGTGTCAGTATGGATCAATGTGTCAGCATGGATCAATGTGTCAGCATGGATCAATGTGTCAGTATGGATCAATGTGTGTGTGTCAGTATGGATCAATGTGTGTGTGTGTCAGTATGGATCAATGTGTGTGTCAGTATGGATCAATGTGTCAGTATGGATCAGTGTGTGTGTGTCAGTATGGATCAATGTGTCAGTATGGATCAATGTGTGTGTGTGTGTGTGTGTGTGTCAGTATGGATCAATGTGTGTGTGTGTCAGTATGGATCAATGTGTCAGTATGGACAATGTGTGTGTGTCAGTATGGATCAATGTGTCAGTATGGATCAATGTGTGTGTGTGTGTGTGTCAGTATGGATCAATGTGTCAGTATGGATCAATGTGTGTTTGTGTGTGTGTGTGTCAGTATGGATCAATGTGTCAGTAAGGATCAATGTGTGTGTGTCAGTATGGATCAGTGTGTGTGTGTGTGTGTGTCAGTATGGATCAGTGTGTGTGTCAGTATGGATCAATGTGTCAGTATGGATCAATGTGTGTGTGTGTGTGTGTGTCAGTATGGATCAATGTGTGTGTCAGTATGGATCAGTGTGTGTGTCAGTATGGATCAATGTGTGTGTGTCAGTATGGATCAATGTGCGTGTGTGTCAGTATGGATCAATGTGTCAGTGTGGATCAATGTGTGTGTGTATGTCAGGGAGTGTGTATACATTAGTGATTGTGTGCCAATGTTTGTATGGGATGCAGCATTAGTTTGTGTGCCAGTGTCTGTTGATGAGTACATGTCAGTATGTATGGGCATCAGTGACTACACGCCTGTGTGTGCCAGTGAGTATTTATTAATTAAAAATCCATGTGTCTCTCTATGTTTTTTTTTTTTTAATTTTAAAATAAATTGAATCTAAAAAAATGTATATATAGTTTTATATAGTTTTGCTTTATCTATGTGATTTGGTGATTTGTGGGAGTATTATGAATCTATATATTTGCACAAATATCAAAATATATATATATATATGTATATATATATATATATATATGTTCAGCCCCCACGGTGATTGGCTGCCTGAGAGCAGAGGCAGGCATTGGGATCACTGAGGACTGAGGCAGGCAGGCTGCTGGGGCGGCCAGCTCATTTATTGCAGAGGGAGGGAGATGGGTGGCCGGCCCATGGAGAGCTGTGGTAGAAAAGGTGGGCAGCTGCCGGAGGGGAGCAGCCGGGTAATGCAGAGCAGAAGGAGGCGGGCGGCTGACTTAGTGCCACGGCGAAGGAGCTGTAATCTCCCTGCTCTGCTCCCTTGCGCAGCTTGCAGTGATTCACGCAGCTGGGTTATGATGTCACTCTGGCCCCCGGCTCACTAAACAGTGCGTGAGAGGGAGCCGAGTAGGGAGATGACAGCAGTGCTACTGGACCCCAGGGAAAGCATATTCTCTCCAGCTCTCTAAAGGTAAATTTAAATAAAAGAGTAATTACTTGTGCGTGTGTGTGTCTGTCTGAGTGTGTGTGTTTGTGAGTATGTCTGTGAGTGTGTGTGTCTGTCAGTGTTGGTCTGAGTGTCTGTCTCTGTGTCTGTCTGTGAGTGAGTCTGAGTCGGTCAGTAAGTGTGTGTGCTCCCTCCAATCACATGGGAAAGTGTTGTTTTTTGTTGTTGGTTTTTTTACTCACCTTTTTTCCATGCTGTGGCTGGCCCCACCTCCATGGCTGAGATTATCAATCTTGACGATCTCAGCCAATCCAATGCTTCCTCATAGCAAAGCATTGGCAGACTATTGTGCATGCACGGCAAAATGCCACTGCGCCAATTTACCTTCTCATAGAGATGCATTGAATCAATGCATCTGTATAGAGAACATTAACGTAAGGGCTGCACAGTGTGAAGCACTGACCCAGGAAGCACCTCTAGAGGCCGTCTGAGTGACTGTCGCTAGAGGTGTCACCAGGCAGCAATGCAAACACTGTTTTTTGTCTGAAAAGTCAGTGTTAACATTTAAAATCATTCAGGGTCAGGATATAGACGTCAGAGCAACTACATTAAGCTGTAGTGGTCCTGGTGATTATAGTGTCTCTTTAAGAATTGTATTTTTGGCGTTGATTTCTCTGGCTCCTAACTTTTCTAGCTGGCTGCTAGATTCCAAACTAATTTGTAAAACTGTGTGTGTATATACACACACACACACACACACACACACACGTAATCTTATAAATTATTATGGTTATAATATATATCATACTGATGTTTGTGTGTATATGTGTGTGTGTGTGTGTGTGTGTGTGTGTGTGTATATATATATATATATATATATATACATATACACACACACACACACATACATATACACACAAACATCAGTATGATACACATATGTTAATAGACATATGCATACATAACACACATTTGGAGATTACACACGTATATAAATGTAACAAGGGTTTTACATATTTCAAAGGGTTACTCACTAAATTTCTCATTTTAGAAAGTGAAAATCTAAATTGCGTAATTTAGACCAAAATAGTGGATTTAAAAAATTCAAACTTCGCCATAGTGACAGCTTGAATATTACCTGTATAGCCTAATTTTTTAAAATTTATTCACAAAAAATATTAGTTTAGTCGATAACCCTGCCCTTCTCTCAGTCTTTCATTCCCTGGTATCAAACTATATCCAACGCAGAGTGCACTCATAGGATTGAGGACTAAACAAATTAAGATTAATTTAAATTAGACATGCAGCAGCTATCTGTCAATGACTATTCAAGTTTGGGATGAAGCGTTGGGTAAATAATTTTCAATCCTTTGTATTTTTCCACCTGTATATCTGTCACAGTTGGCACAATTAATGTTAGGGCTGGTGTAAAAAAATTCCAGGGCTGCTTTTTATTCCCAGTCCGGCCCTGTCCATTATACCTTAGCAGCGTTAATTCAGTTTTGTGGAGGTATATTGGGTGATCAATGATGAATGGAGGGGACCTTACGGGGTTATCCCAGTATGGTTAGTTGCGTGGTTCCCTGTAGGGAAACGAGACCCTTCGTCTCTGTTTGTTGGGGGGGTTTAGATAGGAATCCCATTTATAGGGTTGTAATGGGGGTGTGACGTCTGGATCTGGTATGCCTCCCATATCTCCAGCTATCCTATTCCCCACAGCCCTGTTTTACACTGACAAAAAAACCTGAGGTTACGCCTGGCAGGTGCCTTGGAGAGGGTGCTTCCCTGCAGATAGTCCCAGGCATAGCCAATGTCTTTGTATGGAGGCTTATGTGGAGAAATGTGTGAGTCCACTGCTGCCCGGAGGCATCTCTAGCAGGGTTCAGGAAGTCCAGTGTCGGGTGATGGAAGGGCCCAGCTTTGCGTCATGCGGTTAGGTGTTCGTACCACGCCGGAGGTCTGAGGTAGCTGTCTTTGGCAGCCCGTGGCCTGGAGTGCTTGACCAACTGGAGAAGCTCTCGGCGAAGAAACAAAGTCCTTAGAGATCATTGGAACTTGAGAGGTAGAGTCAATAGTAGCTTTAGGAGATGTGTTGCGCGCGACGGTTAGCGTCTCGCGCGTTTCCACTCATGAGGTAGGGCACTGATAGCCTGGGGTGCATTTGTGAGTTGTATATCCCATTTTCTCAGAAGTTGTATGCCATCGTCTGGACTGAGTACCGTAGTGGCTTGCCCATTGCGAGTGACTATCAGCTTGGTGGGAAATCCCCATCTATATTGGATTTGATGTTGTCTCAGGGCGGTTGTCACTGGGGTATAGAGTCGCCGTGTGGCTAGCGTTGCTGGAGATAAGTCAGCGAATATTTGGATATCTTTGTAAGCTTCAGCTAGAGATTTAGCTGTTCTACTAGCCTCCTTGATGTGGTGGTAGTGTGCGCGTAGTAGCACGTCTCTGGGAGCAGATGTTGGAGCTGCCCTCGCTTTGGCCACCCTGTGGATGCGATCAAGGAGGAGCATCTGGATAGGTAAGTCATGGCAAAGACTTTGAAACAGGCCTATAGCGAATGCCACGGATTCTGGTATTCCTCATAGCCTCAGGTTGTTACGGTGGGACTGGTCTTCAAGGTCTGCCAGTTTGGTATCATGGGAGGATAGGTGTGCCTCTAGCTGTTGTATTCTGGTTAACATTGTGTTGTGTGCGGCTGCATGGGTTTCCATTTTATTTTCTAGGTTTTCTGTCCTGTCTCCAGTGGCTTGGATTTCTTTTTCCAGGTCAGATATGGATGTGTGGAAATGGGCCATCAGCTTGTGAGATTGGGCATCCAGCATTTTTTGCAGGATAGTTTGTGTGACTCTCCCTCTTGTGTGGGGGGTAGGGGAGAGCTGGAATCCTCTGGGAATCTTCCCCAGAGTCATGGTCGCCATCTTGGAGGCCTACCTGACCGGCCGCTGGGTTCTGCTGGGTCTTTGTGGTGAAAAAAGATGAGCGGACGCCTTTCCCCTTTCCCTTGTGGTTTGTGGTGTGACATCACTCTCCTTTGGTTAGTACTGCTATTACATCCGCCGAGCACGGAGCCCCGGTCTCACGCGGCCATCTTGGTCGGCGTTTGGCTCCGCCCCCATTTTTTATCCTTTTTAAATGAAAATAACAAAGGGATTGAGCTAGATACAGAAGTCAGCACCACAAAAGTTCAATTCCTAGACCTGGAAGATAACGAGTTAAGCACTCAAACTTTTTTTAAAAAGGTTCATACAAACACCGTTATTGATTCCACAAGCTGCCACCATCCCTCATGGTTGAAATGTATTCCTAAAAGCAAACTCATAAGGCTAAAACGTAACTGTTCTAAAAATGAAGTATTCCGAGAACAAGGATATGGCCTTAAAGAAAGGTTTTTAGAAAAACAATACAATTACTGAATTAAAAAACTACGACAGAAATCAGCTATTGCAATATCACAATTCTAACTCAAATCAAGATATAGATCAACCTATTGTTTTAGATTTTAATAATAAGAGTTTCAAAATGAAAAAAATCATTAAAAAACATTGGGATATTTTTAAAAGAAGACCCTCTTTTAAAAACCATCTTACTGGATAAACCTAAAATAGTTTTTAGAAGTGCCTCCAACCTAAAAAGGTGTTTGACACATAATTATACAAAGAAAACTATTCCTAAATCATTTTCTTTTAATCAACAGAATGGTTTTTATAAATGTAAAACATGTTTAGCATACTGATAATAAAGACACGAAAATCTTTCATTTTAAGTCTACATACTCCCCCCAGAGATATATATAATATCAATAGCTTTATTACCTGTCATTCAAAAAATGTTATATATCTCTTAGAGTGCCCTTGCAAATTGCAGTATGTCGGGATGACCACCAGATGTTTAAAATCACGTATAGCAGAGCACTGTAGGAATGTATCAAAAGGTTTTTTAACTCATTCAGTGTCAAAACATTTTTTAATTCATAACAAAGATCCTACATTTTTAAAGTTTTATGCTATAGAAAAAATATCTCCCCCATGGAGAGGGGGAAACATTTCTAAAATTTTAGGGAGAACTGAAATTAGATGGGTTTTTAAACTTGATACCATGGCCCCTAAATGGCTTAATGTTGATTTTGTTTTGTTTAATTTTTTCTAAATAAAAAAAAAAAAAAAAGGGATTAGGATTGCCAGATTTTGGGCACTTATGCCCACTTAAAAACCCTAGTTTTTTGTTTTCTCCTTCCCTATTCTATCTAGACTCAGGTTTAAGTAAATTATTTGTAATTCTTTTTTATCCACGCCAGCGGCGGCCATCTTGGTACACTGTGGTGGCCATCTTGGAACCTCTTTGAAGGTGAACTCCTTTGTATTACAATTCTTCTTGTGGATACTTATTATTCCTAACACAGTTACACATACTATGTTGTTTTTAAACTCTCTTTTATCTTTATTTTTTTTATTTTTAATAATATTTATTGAAAAAAAATTTTTTTGTTGTTAATATAAACAACACATACATCATACAACAATAAAAAAAATAATAATTTATAAATAGATAAATGAATAAATTTACAAGTAACAGCATAACCTCAACGCAGTTGCGAAAAAAAATTACCAAACCAGAATATCACTTGTTGCGTTTAACAATATTTCCCAAAAATACTAACATTGGGTAAATGGACATAACAGTGCAAACATACAGGTCTAAATCGTTGGTCAGTTCAAAGCTTTCCAGTCAGATCATTATTTTTTAGTTGGTTTCCAGCCATTCATTGTAATATTCTTGTTTAATTAAAGAACATAGGGAAGATCTGTGCAAATCTCTTTCCATGCGCAATTGATATGATCATATGATGATATGGTCTATTAAATGCCTTCTATAGAATTTGATTTCCATCGTCTGGCTATTGTGATTTTGGTTGCTAAAAAACAGTGTAAAACAAGGTATTTTAGTGAAATTAAGGATATAGTCCAGTTTAATGTAATAGGGCAACCGCAGGTTCTTTTTTTACATTTATTTTAGAGAACTAAGTAAGAACTAAGTAAGTCGTAAGCCCACGACCATAAGGAATTTACCAGTTTACAATACCACCATATATGTAGAAAAGAACCGTCCAAACCTCCAAATCGCCAACAATGTGAATTCTGATCGGGATAGATTTTAGAAAGCCTAAATACCATTTATACATAATCATATATTGACATTCTATCAGATTCAAACAATGAACGTGTTTTCGTATATTCTTAAGGGTGTAACACCATTCATTTTCAGTTATATCTGTGTCTAAGTCTTTTTTCCACATCTCAATAATATATAGGGTTTTTTGATTAGAAAGAATTATTAGATTGGCTAGTTTCAAAGTTATTTTTTTTTACTCTAGTATAATAAAAAATTCATAGAATTAAAGAATCAAATTTAGATGTATTTCTTAATAGAGCTTTATTTCAGAAATTCTTGACTCTCAAATATGAGAAAAGTTCTTTATTTGATAAATGTAGTTTAATTTTAATATCAACAAAGGGTATCAATTGATCTTTTTGGCAGACATCTTTAATACTCCATTGATAGTTAGACCAATTGTTTTAAGAGATATCTTCCATGCAATCTTCTAAAACAGCCAGATAGCATATATTAATTACTTTGTGGGAGATTTTTTAATGTTTTTCAATATGTCTCTTTTATCTTTAATTACTTATTTGTTTTTATTTTATGTTTAAAAATAATTAATGCTCAGGTCACATAAAGAGACATCATCTTACCGTTTATTTTTTTATTTTTTATTTCATAGCTATTTAAGAGGGAAGGTCCCATACTCTGAAACACTTTGAAAAAGCCTTCTGTACAGGTGAAACGCGTTAATGTGTTACTTACTTTTCTTTTTATTTGTCTAATAAAATTAATCTGCATTGTACCCCTGGACCTTCATTGGACAGAGATAGAGAATGGTCAAAGGGAAAGCCGAGGTCAAGGAAGCCAGAAATACTCAGATACCGTTTTTAAACAAGCCAAGTGAGGGGAACCAGAATTTGGAATAACCAGGGAAAAGCCAAGATCAGGATACCAGGAAGTAATATTCACAAAGATAAACGCACTCTAGGAACCAGGAACAGGAAACCACGACAGGGCAACGTTCTGGGGTGAATTAGGGATTTAAATATCCCCATCTAGGCTCTGATTGGTCAGAGTGTGACCTCTGACCCCAGAACGTGCGCGTGCGTTGACATCGTGCGTTGTCACGCGCACGTTCTTATAATTTTGGCGGGTGGAGCCATGGATGGACGCGACCTCATGGTCGGCGCCATCTTGGATTTCCCCGAGCGGCGTGGAGGAATGGTTTCCGGCTCGCCGCTGAGCAGGTAAGCTCAGTGAGTTGTTGCGGTCATGCCGGTCGTGCACGGACTCACATGGCGGTGAGCCGGGGGCCGTGATAGTACCCCCCACTCGAAGACCGCTCACCGGACAGGAAGGAGCCGGCTTGCAAGGAAAACGGTTGTGAAATGACCGGACAAGACGGGGAGCATGAACCTGGTCCGCAAGAACCCAACTACGTTCCTCCGGACCATATCCCTTCCAGTCAACCAGATAAGACAGAACACCTCTAGAGAACTTGGAGTCTAAAATAGTTTGGACTTCGTACTCCTCTTGATTACCTACAACCAAGGGCGGAGGAGGAACAATAATTTTTGTGTATCGATTGCAAGTGAGGGGCTTAAGCAATGATAGATGGAAGGAATTAGCAATTCTCATATGAGCAGGGAGTGCCAATGAATAAGTCACAGGGTTTATACGACGGAGGACACGAAAGGGACCTATGAATCGAGGAGCTAGTTTCATGGAAGTAACCTTGAGTTTGATATGACGTGTGGACAACCAAACCCTGTCCCCCACTTGATAAACAGGATTGGCACCCCGTTTCTTATCAGCTTGAACTTTAGTACGTTTAGAGGCATTCTGTAATGCTGAATGAACAGAATCCCAAGTGTCTTGGATAGAAGTCAAACGGGTGTTTAATGCAGGAATATCAGTCCCTGAAAATGCAGAAGGTAAAATAGTGGGGTAATAACCTTGATTTACAAAAAATTGACTCTGACTCGAGGATTCGTGAGTCGCATTATTTCTGGCAAATTCAGCCATGGGTAAGAGTTCGAACCAATTGGACTGATTGGCATCGATAAAGCAATGCAAATAGGATTCTAAAGATTGATTGGCTCTTTTTGCAGTGCCATTAGTCTGAGGGTGGTACAAAGAGGAAAATGAAAGTTCTATGCCCAACTGTTTACAGAAGGCACGCCAGAACCTCGAGATAAATTGAGTTCCTCTGTCAGAAACGTTTTTTTGTACTCCGTGTAAGCGAAAGATTTCCTTTATGAAAATTTGGACTAGATCTTGAGCAGATGGCAATTTTTTAAGAGGTATAAAATGTGCCATCTTGGAAAATCTATCTACAACCATGAGGGTGGTGTTATGCCGATTAGAACTGGGAAGTTCCACAATGAGATCCATGGCTAAATGGGTCCATGGAGCATTGGGTATCGGAAGTGGCTGTAGCAACCCAGGGGGAGATCAATGAGATGTTTTAGAAACCGCACATATTTGACATGCCCCTACATAGTCTTTAACATCACCTCTGAGTGTAGGCCACCAAAATTTTCTGGAAATAGCAGAGAGTTTTATGTATTCTAGGATGTCCTGCTGTCAGATTATCATGAAACACTCCAAATACTTTCTTCCTTAATAAGGGTGAAACATACAGTTTGTCCTGGAGTTTCCCCACAGGTGCATGAGTTTGATCTGCTATTATGGCACCAAATAGTGGAGAAGATATTTCAGTAACTGTAGTAGCGATAAGACATTCTAGAGGTACGATCGGGAATACCTCTTGTTCAGGGGCTTCATCTGTCTCAAACTGTCTAGAGAGTGCATCTGTCTTGGTATTCTTTGTCCCGGGCCTGTATGTAATTATAAAATTAAACCTGGAGAGGAATAATGACCATCTAGCCTGTCGGGAGGACAATCTCTTAGCATCCCCAATATAAGCCAAATTCTTATGATCGGTAAAAATCAAAAGTGGCTCTTTGGAACCTTCCAAGAGATGCCTCCATTCCTTAAGGGCGAGAACAATGGCCAGTAATTCCCTATTCCCGATGTCATAATTTCTCTCTGCTGGAGTTAATTTTCGAGAGAAAAGGCCATAGGGATGTAACGGCGCATCAGGACTCTCTCTTTGAGACAGAATGGCTCCTACTCCTGTCTCTGACGCATCTACTTCTAAAATAAAATGTTTGGTCGGATCAGGGTGCGTCAGGACAGGTGCTGAAGCAAATAAAGAGTTTAATCTTTCAAATGCCTCCTTTGCTTCTTTGGACTATAAATTACAATTTTCTCCTTTCTTGGTTAGGTTGGTAATAGAAGCGATTACTGATGAGAAATTCTTAATGAACTTACGGTAATAATTTGCAAAACCTATAAAGCGTTGTGTAGCTTTAAGGCCTTTGGGTAACGGCCATTGCAAGACTGCTTCCAGTTTGTGTGGTCCATTTTGAAACCAGAAGGGGATATAACATAGCCAAGAAACTGTATCTCAGTCTGTTCAAACTGGCATTTTTCCAGCTTACAGTATAAGCCATTTTCTTTTTTTTCTTTTTCTTTTTTTTATAAATTCTTTATTTTGAGAAGATTTGTGTTTATAGGGTGGGGGTACAGAAGAGAAAACAGGGGATTAGAGTTCTTGAGATGTATTTCACAGCACATACATGTGTTCAGTAATGGTCATCAAACAAGTCAAGCGCATATATCAATTGTGTACCGTAAAAATCTATTTGCATTGTTTGAGGGTTAACCTTTTGCATTTTCCTGTTGATATTTGATCCTTTTGGTCTTGTTCTTGGGGTGGGGTACAGAGGTGAGAGGGGTTGGGGTTGGGTATTATACCTTTATCTTAGTGGTGTGTAGCCTGTAGTGTGACCCTAATGATCGCTTGTGTTAGAGCGTGCATGGCTAGGTTCAGTGGTAACGTCTAGTAGTATGGGTGTACCGGTATTGGATAGATGGATCAGGATGGATATCATGTGTCCTCTTCGTTTGTTTGTGATTTGCATATATCTCGTCTGTTAGTGCGTTCAGTTATTTGATAAGGGTGGCTTGTGTTGTTATGTTAGTTCATACTAACTTCTGTGCTCCTAACAGTCTTTCGTATTTGTTTTGATCCTGGGGTTAGAGTGGGTGGGGGGGGTTTTGGGTAATCTACCGTATGCGTTGGTTATCCTAAGATATTTGTTTGGTGTTGTCCTGTTGCTGAGTGCGGTTACTGTTTTGGTTTTGTGACTGTTGTGTGGTTTCTGTTTGCTCTCTGTGGGGGTTTTCCTCACTGTGGTCCGTGAGATGAGTGAAGGTTGTGTTTTGTCTTTTATTTGTCTGGGGAGGGAGGTGTGGGTTGGGGGGGGGGTAGATGAGTATCCGGTTCACAGTCCCCTTCTTGGGGTTGTCCTCTAGATTTCTGGTCTCTGTGTCGAGTCTGATAATCTTGATGTATGTTAGTTATGTTTCGGTTGGATGAGTTTGATCGGTTAGTGTTTTCCCCTGCGGACGGGGGTATATTTTGCTGGTGTTTGTCGGTCGTGGGTTGGATCTTGTTTGCTGAGTGAGGTTTGTTTGGTTTTCATGATGCTGATAGGGAGGTGCCAAGTGTCATGTATGGGGGGTGTGGGTCGGTTGGTTGGGTACTTGTTTGTACGGCCTCACTGGGTGTGTGTTAGGTGGTGTATTAGCCAAGGATCCCATTTTTTGCTGTGGTGGTGGGTTGTGTCGTGGATAAGGGCCGAAAGTTTGTCCATTTCCATGGCATCCTTTGTTTTGTGTATCACGGTCTCTAGGGTGGGAGTATTTTGGTTGCCCCATTGTTCCGCAATTGTGCGTCTAGTGGCTAGTGCAATTTTTGCGAGTAGTTTGTTCTGAGACCTGATCAGTGGGGCATGGGGTTTCGAGAGTAACCAGATCCATGGGTCCATGGGTATGTCTGTGTGGAAGATTTGAGACGTGAGTTCGGCCACGTCTGTCCAGAGGTGAGATATGTAGGGGCATTCCCACCATTGGTGAATGTAGGTACCTTGGGCTCCACAGCCCTTCCAACACGTATCTGTTTTACTCGTAGGTGTGTTAGGTACCATCTATGGAACATTTTGTATGCTTGCTCTTTATGGTTCACACAGATTGTGAGGGACGCTTTTGTGTGGTTTGATCGTTTTTAATATGTACGCTATTTCCTCCTTCGTGACGGGGGCCGCTAGTTGTGTCTTTTCTTCGTCGGGCAGTATAGGGAGGGGGATTTCTTTTCGGTACGACTCTATGTCTCGTTGGTTGGTTGTCTGTTGCTGATGGTGACGGGCTCCCGGCTTATGGTCGGAGAGTTTTGTGAATTATTTGGCAAAGATAGATGCTATTTTATCAGGAGTGTCATATGTCGTGCCTTTGGGTGAGTTTATTTTGTCTATCCGTTTTGTTTGGGTTCTATGACGAAGTTTGCTCGCAAAGAGGATGCCTTGTTGGATTTGTCATAATAGAGTTGCTTGGTCCATAGGAGCGCTTTTTGGGAGTCCTTGGACATGTATTGTTTGATGGCTTGTTGATGGGATTTGATCTGTTGGAGAATGTCGGGTCTGTTTTGTGTTGGTCTGTAAGGGTCCGTAGCTGGAGTAGGTGGTGTTTTAGTACCACCATTTTCTGTTTTTTTTTTGTCTGGTGGCCTGTTCTATTAGTTTCCCTCTGATTACCGTTTTGTGCGCCGCCCATAGCATGCCCATTGAGGGTACTGAGTCTTTGTTGTCAGTGAAATAGTTCCCTAGTTCGGTGCGTATGGTCTTTCTTATGTCCGGGTTATGGAGTAGGGTAGGGTTTAAGCGTCCAGGTCGTGAGGGGGATCTGCAGTTCGAGTGTTATGTCCGCATGGTCTGACCATGCTATGGTGCCTATAGAGGTGTTTGTTGTCAGGGGGAGTAGGGAGGGGGAGATTAAAAACTTGTCAATTCTAGAGTAGGAGGAATGTGGGTGTGAGTAGAAGGTGAAGTCCGGTATGTCGGTATGTTGCAATCTCCATATGTCCTGGAGACCTGTGTGGAGTGCAAAATCCGCTATTGATTTGTCTAGTTTAGTGGGGTATTTGGTAGATTTGGTTTTGGCGGTCGTAGCCCGTTTACGGTCTATAAGGGGGGACATGACTGCGTTGTAGTCTCCCCCTAGTATTATGTGGTGTGAGGTAAATAGTTTTAGGTGGGCCTTGAGGGTCGTCCAGAAAAGCGGGTACGGTTTGTTGGGCACGTAGATGGTTGAGATAGCATATCTGTGGTTCCCCAAGTTACCTGTTATTGTCAGGAACCTGCCTTGTGGGTCTGCTATTGTGTTTTTGAAGGTTATCGGGCAAGATTTGTGTAGTAGTATTGCCACCCCGTTGTATTTGCCAGTTTGGGAGTTTGCTAGGTGGCATGTCGTGTAGTTTTTGTTTTTAAGGGGGAAGGATCTGGCTTCTTCGTAGTGTGTTTCCTGGAGGAGGATTATGTCTGCCCTTGTGCGGTTCGCCCAGCGCATCAATTGATGCAGTTTAGCCAGGTTATTTAGGCCTTTACAGTTAGCCTGGTTATTTAGGCATTTATATATTAGATTGTCCTAGGCATGGTGTGTGGTGTGCGGTCTTCGGGGTAGTTAGTGGAAGGCCTGCAGGTTTGGTTCTTCCTTTTCGGGGGGGGGTTGGGTGGGGAATAGGAGGTAGGTCGTGGGATGGATGTTGGGGTGAGTGGTTATGGGGTCGGGGTGATGGGAGTGGGGCGAGGGGGGTTGTGGTGAGGGTGTTTCCTGGTCTTACAATTCCAGGTGTGTTGGAGGGGTAGTTGGTGCCTGTGTTATATGTATGTTTTGCCCCTTAGGGGTCGGTCTGTGTGTGTATATGTCCGGGAGAGAGGAGGAAGGTTTTCACGTTCCCTTTACCTCTCCCCATTAGCACTAAGTGTAGTGTATTACTCACGGTTTCTGTAAGGTGAGAGTCAGTTAAGTCGCCGTGAGTAGTCCCTTTGTAGTTGTCGTGTTTGGGTTGGATCTGTAGATGTTTGTTTCGGGTCGGAGGATCACGCTTGGTGTTGGTGGGATTAAGACGTTTCTGCTGTGGTGTCCAATGAGGTTGGAGCAATTTGAGGTTGGGGACTCGTGTACCGTTAGTTGTCACGGTAGCCTTCTTTACTAGTTATAACATTAAGAGACATTTATATTCAACATAATGAGATAGATAAAACATAAAGAACAATAGTAAACTTTAAACTTTAAAAAGCATTGTCAATTCACTTCACAGTTTCGCTAGTATTGTATATAGGCATATGAGTCTGCTGGTCCCTGTCCCTGAGATCTGATATATCTATAGAGTGTTGTAACCCGCTATCTGTCTCCGTGTGGTATTTCGTGTGTGTTTGTTGGCTGGTCTCGGTTACCCCCCTAGGGGGGTGGCCAGAATTGGTTCGGTGGTCGCTGTGAGATCGGGTCGTGGAGTTTCTGTGTGAGGGGGTAATATGTTTGTTGTATTTACATGTGTTGTCTTGGATTTTGTGGAACAGTGGTGTATGAGTTTGGGGTCGGTAATGTTGTCCCCTCGTTCTGACTCTGGTGTCCCTTACGTCCGTGTCACCTGTATTCCCCCTGTGTCCTGAGGGGAGCGAGTGTACAGAGGTGTGCCCCTATGTGTCTAGTTGGTGTCCCCTGTTGGTACGGTTGAGTGTGTGGTTGTCGTGTTTCCCCCTAAAGCTCATATACTATTATACTTGCAACAGTTCATGGTGGCCCTTGATTTTCTACTGTTGACAGCTTGCAGCGGTGGTGGTGTTTCGAGAGCCAGGGTGGGTAAGTTTGTGTGGTTGTTCCGTTGTAGAGGCCTGCACTCTGTTCTATTGTGGCAAAAGTGGCAGGCAGAGGTCCGCTGGAGTGTGGTAGCCACAAGGGTGGGTGTGGCTTGTGTTGTCCAATATCCTGGCCGGGGTGTTTGGCTTAAATGGTCGAGCAGATGTTTGCAGCTTCGTATGTTGGATCGTGGTGGGTTGTCAGAGGTTGCCGGCTGTTATGTTTAGTTGGGCCTGAGATTGGCAGGTCGTCGTTGTTGTCGTCTGTTTGCGCTGGGCAGTTGGGGAGTCCAGCCTGTGCGGGGTTAGTGGAGTGGAGGGAAGCGGTGGAGGCATGGGTCCAAATTGCCGTAGCAGGTTTCTCCCCTTTGATTATAAGGGCAAGGGGGGTGAGTGTGGCCCTTATGACGCCTAGGTGGTTGCAGAGTTTGTTTGCAATCTTGGTAGGGCGGTCTTGCTTTTGAGAGGGTATTTGGGGTCGGGCCGCAGTTTGTGAATGAGTGTGTGCGGCAACTGTGGGTGCCGGGTACCGGGTGGCGCGGCGGGGCTGCTGCAGAGATAGGTGTTTCTGGGGGGGGGGGTATTTTACCTTGCAACAGTAGTCACCGCCGCGGCCCTCGTGGACCCGTTTTAGTGTGTTGGGATGGTGGTCAGTTTGAGGAGGTGTCCAGGTCCGCCTCCTCCTGCTGCTCCGGAGTCAGTGTTTTCTTCTTCTTCAGTGGGTGTTGTGCTCGTGGTTTGTCTGTGTATCTGTGGTTAGACCAATTCCGGTTCCTTGGAGCCTGTTGCACCAACTGGATGCCCAGTGACTCAGCAAAGGGTTTCATTTCCACTGGAGAGAGGAGAGTGTGGGTTTGGTCGTCCTTTTTTAACATCAATTTGAAGGGGTGTCCCCATGTATATTTCATGCCCTGCTGTTGGAGGGCCAGGGTGAGGGGTTTTAAGTCCCTTCTCTTTTAAAGTGTTGATGGTGCGAGGTCCTGGAAAAAGGTGAGGCGGCATTCCTGGTATTTAGGTGGTTTGTATCTGGCTGCTTGGAGTAGTTTCTCCTTAGCTGGGAAGTGGTGTAATCTTGTGATTATGTCCCTTGGGGTAGTTGGGTTCAGGCTGGGGGGTCGTAGGGCTCGGTGGGCCCTGTCCATTTCCATATCCATTTCCATATGGCCTCGTGGAGCATTCCTCGCAGGATGCCTATAGTAAGAGGCGCGGTGGGGTCCGAGCTGTGGGCGTAATCCTCCGGTTCCAATTCCTCGTTATCATCCCGGCGTTGAGGATTGTTAGGCCGTTGTGAGTTGTATGGTGTGCGGAACATCGTTGCCACCGACGGGGTGAGTTCTTTCTTTTTTTTTTCTCCGCCCATGATATATGATGTTGGGGAAGGTAAGTTGTGCCGTTCTATTTTGTTTTCGGGGTTCGGGTACATAGGGGATTGCTGATGTTAGCGGATGGTAGTGCTTTGGGGAGAGGGAGCTCAGGAATCAAGCGTCCATCTTCCTTCGCGGCCAGCATAAACCATTTTTTAACAGGGTTTTTAGTATGATTCTCACATGTTCGTGATGAGTTTCTAGGTCTGGGGAATAGATGAGAATATTGTCTAGATACACTAGTACGAATATGTGAAGTTATTCTCTAAGGACATCGTTAATCAATTGCGCTCCTCAGATCGAGTTTTGTGAATACTCGGGCACCCCTTAACCTATCAAATAGCTCAGAAATAAGGGGAATGGGATAGGCGTTTTTAATCGTAATTTTATTTAGACCCCTATAATCAATACAAGGTTGTAGGTCTCCTTCTTTTTTAGAAACGAAGAAGAACCCAGCCCCAGCAGGTGAAGAGGATCTTCTTATGTGACTCTTTTTGAGAGCATCCTTAATGTATTCTTCTAAACAAAGGGTTTCTTGAGGAGAAAGTGCATAAACTCCTCCTTTAGGGGGCATAGTGCCAGGTAACAAATTAATGGCACAGTCGTAGGGCCTATGTGGAGGTAATACCTCCGACTGAACCTTGTTAAATACTTCTTTTAAGTCCAAATACTGCGGTGGGATTTCTGTGGTTAAGGTAGGTGCTATAGGTACATTGATGGTACCAATTCGTTTAGGCACTTGTTTTAAGCAATGACCTCTGCAACTCTTTCCCCAACTCACAATCTCTCCTTCAACCCAATCTAGACATGGATTGTGTTTCTGGAGCCAAGGAAAACCGAGTATTATTGGACATGTAGGGGAAGATATAATTTGAAAAACCATTTCTTCAGAATGTAAGAAACCTACTGAGACAGTGATTGGTATAGTTTTGTGTGTGTGTGATGAGATATTGAGTAAGAGGTCTCCCATCGATAGCCTCTACTGCTATGGGTCTGTCTTTCTGCCTTAAAGGCAGAAGGTGTTTGGCAGAAAATTCCTTATCAAGGAAATTCTCCGCTGCCCCAGAGTCAATCATGGCCTCACACTGAACAGTAGTTTTCTTACAAAACAGAGTGTTTGTTATAAGAAAGCGGTTCTTAGTCAATTTAGGGGACATATACATCACACCTAAGGTCGGTCCCCGAACGTGCCTTAGGTGTGCAAGTTTTCCGGCCAAACCGGACAAGAAAACCTTTGATGTCCTCTTTTGCCACAATATAGACACAACCCCTCGTTGCGTCTGTATTGTCTCTCCGCCTCAGTCAGTTTGGTAATGCCCAATTGCATGGGTTCGGCTTCTGCAGGTGGAGCATGACTAACAGTCACTGGGTTAGAGAAACAAGGGGCTATAGACAAGTTTGTATGTCTAGTACGCTGTTTGTTTTTCTCCCTCTCTCTGAGCCTGTTGTCAATGTCAGTCATGTATGCAATAAAATCATTAAGATTAACCGGAAGATCTCTGGCAGCAGTTTCATCTTGTATATTTTCAGCTAAACCTTCCAAAAAAGCAGCCACCAATTTGCGCATTCGAGGCATCCCAGAAGATGTAGCGCCTGATAACCTCCAAGCATACATCAGAGGTATGTTTAAAGATCAAGCGCCTGATATACCTTCTGATATGTTGCTTCTGGATCAGGTGCATCGCCTACCTAGGCTGAAGTTTTTGCCGGAGACCACCCCGAGAGATACACTATTAAGGGTGCATTACTATCATATTAAAGATCTGCTTCTCAAAACAGCTAAACGCAGAGCGACACCATTAGAAAACTATCCGCAGCTTAAAATTTTTGCGGACCTCTCTGTAACCACTCTGAATAGAAGGAAGGAATTTGCCCAAGTTATAACCACCCTGAGAGCCCATGGCCTTCGATTTCGATGGGGATTTCTTACTAAAGTTATTGTGACTAAGGACAACACCACTCAAGTGATCATGTCACCAGAAGATGGCCTCCGGAAACTACAATCCTGGGGATTCTTGGAGCAGACCGGAGCAGGGGCGTATTAGCCGCGAGGCAAACAAGGCATTTGCCTTGGGCGGCATTTTTCAGGGGGCGGCAAAAAACGCCGCCCCCCAAATGCCCAAGGCAAATGTCTTGTTAGCCTTGCGGCTAACAGACATTCTGGGCGCTGGGCGGCAGTGGCTGCAGCGCTGGGCGGGCGGGCGGACGGCGAGGGAGCTCTTCCCCTGAGCGCTCTGCTCAGCTCCCTCGCGCGCCGCCAGCAGAGTGAGGCTGGGAGCCGGGTTGATGACGTCATATTCCGGCTCCCAGCCTCACTCTGCTGGCGGCGCGCGAGGGAGCTGAGCAGAGCGCTCAGGGGAAGAGCTCCCTCGCCGGCCGGCCGGCCGCCCTGCAGCCACTGGACCCCAGGGAGAGGAAGAACCCCCCCAGCATTACCAAAGGTAAGGAGGCTGGGGGGGGTTAAATAAATAAAAAAAATAAAAAAACACACTAGTGAGTGTGTGTATGTCTGTTAGTGTGTGTGTTAGTGTGTGTGTGTTAGTGTGTGTGTGTATGTTAGTGTGTGTCTGTTAGTGTGTATGTTAATGTTAGTGTATGTATGTTAGTGTGTGTGTGTCTGTTAGTGTTAGTGTGTGTGTCTGTTAGTGTTAGTGTGTATGTTAATGTTAGTGTATGTATGTTAGTGTTAGTGTGTGTGTGTGTCTGTTAGTGTGGATGTCTGTTAGTGTGTGTGTCTGTTAGTGAGTGTGTGAGTGTGTGTCTGTTAGTGTTAGTGTGTATGTTAATGTTAGTGTATGTATGTTAGTGTTAGTGTGTGTGTGTCTGTTAGTGTGGATGTCTGTTAGTGTGTGTGTTTGCCTGTGAGTGTGTGTGTCTGTTAGTGAGTGTGTGAGTGTGTGTCTGTTAGTGAAATGGAAAAATCAATTAAAGTATTGATTATTTCTTTGTGTATCTGCCCCTGGCCAAATCAATGAAACAATGCGTGCACGCTCCCTGAAGTAATTCACACCAGACACAGGTTCCAGGTTGTTGAATAACTTGAGGAAAGTTTATTCAGAGGGGACGGCAGGTCCCTTTTAAAGCAAAATTACATCATAAGCATTGTCAGAGATAACATGAAATAATACATCAATAATTGGTTAAGTGTTAAGTGTCTTATTCAAAGCACGTCCTACAGGGTGTGCCTTCTTATGTCATTACTGTCGTCATGGAGTTCTCCCCCAGGATTCCAGCGCCATCTTGAAAATTAGAGTGTTTGGTCGATGGGTGGGGTACTCCTGAGTGACATCTAGTGGTCAGTTTAGTAATTTATTGAATAATATTAAGTATAACTAAATGAAGTAAATAGACATTTTACTAGCTAAAAATATGTCAATATTTCATGTCACCAGGTCCATGAGGGTCTCCCACGGTTTCCCGGCGCCATCTTGCTGCACGAGGTAGTTAGTCGGTGTTTAAAGGGGCAGGGGGAGGAAGGGGTTAGAAGCTTCTAGCAGCCATTTTGATTAAACATGTGTGCTTAACTCTATAGCATAGTGTGAGATGAGTAAATAGACATTTTCCTTTAACTAGGAAATATGTGTAGACCTTATTTCCACAACAGTCCCCCCTAAAATGGCTATTTACCATAACAACTGCTACTGTCCCTAATATATCCCTAATGATATGCTCCTAATCTATCTCAGCAGGCATCGAACACTTCACTCCGTGGGTAACCCGCAGCGGCTAGTCCACTACATCTCCACACGTGAGACTCGCCTGCCAAGACAGATGCTTTCCCTATACTATCCCTACAGGAAAGCAGTTGTCTGTTTGAACTGATGAGCTTGAAGGGGTGTATGTGGTGTGTCATCTTCGAGGTCTGTGACGTCCTGATGTAGGAAAGTAGGGGTCACGTCAACTATAGTCTTATCTACCGCTTTCTGTAAGTACTTCTGTTATGCAAGGGAGTACGCAACAGGTTAGAAATAAGGAAATGATGATCATTATAAGAACAGCTGTCCCTACCTGGAAGAGGGTCCTTTGCCAACCATTCATCCATCCAAACCATCTGTCCCAAGTGTCGATGACTCCTGAATTTTTCTTTAGCTCGTCTGCAAGACTATCTAGCTTCTCTATGGCCATAGTCACCTTACCATTGGGCCCAGTGTTGTCTGGAATGTATGTGCGACATGTCATGGTCTCAGGGAGGATTTTACATACACCCCCTTTCTCAGCTAAAATCATATCTAGGGCCATTCTGTTCTGAAATGTCATTTGGGTAGTGGCTTGTAATTACTCTGCCAGGCCCTGTAGGGCATCCCTAGTATAGTTGACAAAGCGCTGTTGATTATAGTAAATGTAGTTAATCCAATTGACATTTTTGTTAGAAATTATCATTGGAATTAGGGATTCAAATCCTGCAGCCACTTCATCTCTTGCTTTGTATTCTTTAGGCACCCCCCTTGGCACACCTATGGCATCAATATACACATGGGGGTCAAAGCTCCCTCTGATAGGAGCCCCTCGTTTGGTTCTAGAGTGTACATGTGTAAGGTTTAACGTGTTATGACTACCATCTGGAATAATGTGGATAGGCATTATGACTTTGGTTAGGGCGCACTCCCCCCACCATTGCTCAGCTAATTGGGACCTCAATTGTCTGTCACCACATAACCAATAGATATCTCCAATGGTCTTTGCATGATTTATTAGCAGTGACACAGGTGGGCTATGGTAGGTTGAGCAATATCCAGATGGGAATCCGCCCAGATACACACCAGTATTCTTAGGTATAGCATAACATGTGTAATTACCTGGATACACGGTGACTCCATCAGGTGGCTTGACATATCCATGAGTGATTGGGTGAACCCTTTTCCATGATTCACATGTTGAGGAGTTGGTGGTGGATTGTGCATAAAGACTCAGAACACATAATTCTACTTCAGGAGGTAGGCTTAGAGGTACTGTGCCCAGATGGGGCCTGGCTCCTCCACATACATAACAGTTAGTCTTATTATGTGAGTTGGCGTTATATCTCATCCATTCTAGCCACAAATTAGTGTCTGAAAACCCAGTCTCTACTGTCATAGTGTCTTCAAAGGTGGGATTGCCTATAGCTACCATGTCATGTAGAGTCTTAATATGTGGTTTTAACGTGTTAATAGTCATGTGAGTGGTTCCTACCCAGTCTGGTGAGGTGAGCCTTTTTGCTAGGTATGTCTTTGTATATGGCTGCATATTGTGTTTGTGGAAGAGGTGCAAACAACTATGTCACAGTAATCAAAGGTGTATGTAGCTACATCTGTGTTAGAAGAATTGTACCAGAAAAGTGTAAACATGATTATCTTTGGTTATGGCCACTTGTTGGGCCCAGGCAAAGTGTAGCAGCATAAGAAAACACAAGACACATAATAAATTCATATTTCAGCAAGATTAGCCTCTTCTGGAGCAGGCACTTTTTTGTAATGTGAGGCGTGTATCCAAGAACTCTTCCCGGCTAGTTTAACTGACGTTGCTGTAATCAGGAGCACTTGATATGGGCCATCAAATCTTGGTTTTAGGGTGTGTTTCCTGAGAAACTTCTTGACCATAACCCAATCACCAGGAAGCAGCTTGTGTGTACCTGTATTTGACTCAGGATCTGGAATAGAAGAAAACACTTGGGCATGTATTTTGGTCAAGGCATGTGAGAGGGCAGTCACATAGTCTACCATAGCATCTGACTGAATCTGAAGCTGTTGGGGAAAGTAACAACCTAACCTGGGTGCTGTACCAAACAAAATCTCATAAGGTGATAGGCTATATTTTCCCCTAGGATTGTACCTTACACTAAACAACGCTAATGGGAGACTCTCGGGCCAGGGCATGTTAGTTTCTTGTGACATTTGAAGCATTCTGGCTTTCAAAGTGCCATTCATGCGCTCTACCTTACCACTACCCTGTGGGTGATATGGTGTGTGGAATGCAAGGGTCACCCCCAGTGCTGGCCAGACTTCCCGTGTTAGTGAGGCAGTGAAGGAGGTCCCTTGGTCACTTTCAATTACTTCTGGAACTCCATAGCGGCAAACAATTTCTGTCAAGAGATACTTGGCTGTAGTCCTCGCGGTGAGATTAGTCACTGGGAAGGCCTCTGGCCAACCTGAAAACATGTCCACTATAACCAATGCATATTCATAACGTCCACTCTTTGGCATCTGAATGTGATCAATCTGGATCCTCTGGAAGGGGTATTGTGGTTTAGCTAGATGATTAGGTGCAGTCTTTATAATCTTTCCAGGATTGCATTTAGCACATATAGTACAAGATTTACAGTAATTCTGTGTTAAGGTAGTGATGCCTGGTGCTTCAAAATACTTATCAATCAATGAGTTCATCAGATGTTTTGACAGGTGGGCTGGCCCATGGGCCCATTGGACCACCGCTGGATACATATTTCTGGGTAGGCAAAACTTGAGATTGATAGTGTAAACATCATCACGGAGTACAGCTCCTTTGTTCTTCCAACTTTGTTTCTCCTGGGGAGTAGCAGCAGCTCGTTGTTCCTTTAGAAGCCTAAGATCTGTAGGCAGTGTCTGCATAGTGTAGATGGGTACTGCATCTGTGGCCACTCTTCTGTCCACTTCCCATCCTTGTCGTGCTGCTTCCTTAGCGGCCTGATCAGCTAAGTGGGGAAATATCAGGGTCACAGTCTATGATGAGTGGGTCCTCAT
>OW240916.1:73796435-73839223 GCA_933207985.1 Pelobates cultripes | reverse complement strand
CCCAATGTCAGATTTGCAAATAGATTACACTGTGATGCCTAAATCTGGGGGATATCGTTATTTGTTGGTAGCTGTGTGTACCTAGTCAGGTTGGGTAGAAGCTTGTCCAACTCGTACAGAAAAGGCAGAAGAAGTTGTACGATTTCTGTTGCGAGAAGTTATACCCAGATATGGACTTCCGTGTTCTATAGGATCAGATAATGGCCCAGCCTTTATTCATCAGTGTTTGCAACAACTAACTCATGTGCTTGGTATCAAGTGGAAACTTCATACAGCCTATAGACCTCAGAGTTCTGGAAAGGTGGAAAGGATGAACAGAACAATAAAAACCCAGTTGGCTAAAATGTGTCAGGAAACTCAGCTCAAGTGGAATGTCCTTTTGCCAATAGCTCTTTTGCGAATACGTAGTAAGCCTACCAGAAGGATGGGTTTGTCTCCCTTTGAAATTATGTATGGGCATCCACCTCAAATACTAAGTAATCTAAGGAGGGACTTAAATCAGTTGGGTGAAGGAATTACTCGGCAGCAGGTTGTAGAGTTGGGTAAAACTATGGAGGAGGTGCAGAAATGGGTGCAAGATAGGTTACCTGTGAACATATATCCACCTGTTCATTCCTATCAACCAGGAGATCAAGTGTGGATAAAAGAATGGAATATTGTTCCATTAGGTCCAAAGTGGAGGGTTCCTTATGTTCTCTTATCTACCCCAACAGCTGTAAAGGTGGCAGAGGTGACTCCGTGGATTCATCATTCTAGGGTTAAACCAGCATCAGACTCTTGGCAAGCTATCCCAGATCCTGAGAATCCTTGCAAGATCCGGTTGAAGCGTGCAACTCAGTCGGAGTGACGAGGAGATATTGGAACATCTAGAGTAACTATAGAGATCAGCAAAGTAGGTGTTTTGACGGCCATAATAAAGCCTGACCACCTGCCTACGTGTCATAGCCAGAGTGTCTCGAAGGGATCTCTGTGAAGGAAAGTGAGGATCAGAAGAACAACATCCTTGCAGCCCTCACAATCGGGAAGCTGAGAGGCCACGAAGAAAAATGAGGATTTTAGGAATAATGTGTTTTATTATGTGTCTTAGTATTTTTATGATTTTTCAGGAAGGTAGGAGTACAGACATACCGAATTGCGATAGTTGCATTAAGACTACTAAAACAGGTAACCAAATATCCCAAACTCTCATCTAGCACTCACAGTATGAATGTAAGGGATCTGTATCTAAATGTAGATATTTGGATATTGATTATAGTGTGTGCAAGCCAATATCAGGAGAGTCTAAATGTTTCGATCCCCAATTCCAACCCCGTACAATTTGGTTCGTAATTAGGAATAGTAATTCCCAGGGAACTTTGATAAATAGGACTGTGATAAATACCATACATTCTACGGGTGTTCTGCTATTTGATGCATGTAAGGCGATTTCTGGTAGTAGAAAACCTTGGAATGTATGTGGTAATCTTAAATGAGAACGAACTTATGGGTTTTTAACTTATGTCCCAGTAAAAGATCTACTGATCCTGATTGCCCAAATAGAGATTATAATTTTTGTCCCTATTGGTCTTGTGTAGGGTGGGCAACCTGGGGAAAAACAGTGGATCAAGATATGATTATCCAAAGGTTGCCTACCACAACATACTGTAAATCCATGGAATGTAATCCGGTCCATATGACCATCTCTAATCCCCAGCATTTTATTGACAAATTTGTAAATATTTATGGGTTCCAAATACATGGCACAGGAGTAGATTCAGGAATAATAATATATGTAGGTCTTGAAACTGAGACAGTGGCAACTCAAACTCATCAGGTTTCCCATTCCTTTTATGAGGAGATGAGTGTTGAGGATAAAATTCCCCATAATGTTAAGAACCTATTTATTGATTTGGCTGAGAGTATTGCGGGTAGTCTTAATGTAACTAATTGCTATGTGTGTGGAGGTACTAATATGGGAGACCAGTGGCCATGGGAGGCAAAGGAAATATGGTACCCTGGCTCTGAGACATATGAACAACAGATACCTTTTCAGTCTGATCATCAAGTAAGTACTAGAAGTAAATCGGAATGGCGGTTAAAAACCTCCATTATGGGTCATGTTTGTATAGCCAGGAAATGGACAATGTATAACACGTCTGTAGTTGAGCTAACTTGCTTGGGACAAAAAGCCTATAATGTTAATACTAAAAATATTACTTGGTGGTCAGCTTCAAATGTCTCGGAGCCTACTAATCCGTTTGCCAATTACACTCATTTAAAGGAGGTATGGTTTGACTTATCTGCTACATCTAGTTGGAAAGCCCCAGCAAATTTAGACTGGATCTGTGGTAGGAAAGCTTATTCGGAGTTACCACAAGATTGGGAAGGTGCATGTGTATTAGTTATGCTCAAGCCATTCTTCTTCTTGTTGCCGATTGAGACAGGAGAGACCTTGGGAGTTAAGGTTTACAATGTAAATCATAAAAGGAAGAGAGCATCCTTGAATATAGGTAGTTGGGAAGATGATGAGTGGCCCCCTCAACGTATTATTAATTATTATGGACCTGCTACTTGGGCAGAAGATGGCACTTATGGATATAGAACTCCGATATATATGCTCAACCGCATTTTTAGACTACAGGCAGTGGTTGAGATTATTACTAATGAGACAGCTCAAGCTCTTAATCTTCTAGCTAAGCAAAATACCAGGATGAGATCAGCCATCTATCAAAATAGATTAGCTTTAGATTATCTATTAGCAATGGAAGGAGGTGTATGCGGAAAGTTTAACCTTAGCAACTGTTGTTTGCATATAGATGATGAAGGTCAGGCAGTGGCTGAACTTACTAGTCACATGGTGAAACGTGCGCATGTACCGACTCAGGTCTGGAATGGGTATAATCCTAATAGTTGGTTTGGAAGCTGGTATGAGCAGCTTGGAGGAATTAAGGCGTTAGTAGGAGGAGTAGTGTTTATCATATTCTTATGTCTTTTTTTTGCCCTGTCTAATTCCATTAGTGGTAAGGTCCCTACGTAGTATTATAGAGAGTACTATAGAGAGAAAGACAGTGGCTCATGTAATGGCTGTCTATAGATATGATCCCCTAGCCCAAAGAGAATATATTCAGGATGAGGAATGTTGAAGGAGTTTTTAAGATGCTTACAAGGTCTACTCTGGTTCAATGGCTACTTGAGAGATGTAGGTAAAACTGTGATTGGTGATGCATCTGGAATAATTTGTATCAGAGGCATCAAAGGGGGGAATGTGGTGGAATTTCGGTGAATGTAAATTTAGTAGGCCAAGATTTCCATGTGGCATATGTGTATGTTGTGTCAGTTAGTTAGCTACACGTAGCTAGGATACTGTCATCAATGTACTGAGCATGTGCAGGAATGCAGGAACTGAAATTGCACTTATTTCCTTTGTCTTGGATGGGCCATGTGGTTTGACTAGATGTACAGGTCTATATTCTGCTCATTGATTGGTTAAAGGTATATGTGGGTGTAGCTATTAATGGGAGGAGTTATAGTGCTATATAAGGAATGTACACCATGTGTTGCTCTCTCAGATCTTTTGGAACAGGAGTTCATCTGAGATCCGATTGGTAATGTGAATAATGGCCTCTTACTTCCTGAATACCTGTGTCCATCTCCCTGTGTTTGGCTTCTGCATGCTTACACGGTTACACCATTACTTCTAGTAACAGTCCTGCTAGACTCGTGTCTGACATGCAGCTCTCTAAAGTATGGAATAACTACCAACTCCTTCCCATGCACAGTCTCTAAATAATGTGTACATATGTTATGATTTTGTACTTATTTTATGGTAAATGTGGATTTTACCAGTGACTATGGTGTAAAAGAGGCCATCATCAAAACTTATTGAGAAAAGCCTTGCAAACTTTGGGACATGGGCATAAGATCACTCTCTTAGCTAATTGTTCTAATTTTTTTTTTTGCTGCTGCTTAACTATCACTTATTGACTTATGTGTGATTTATAGCGATTCCAGAGCGTATTTCATGTTAACAGAACTGGAAACAATACTAATTTTGAAATTCAGGACAATGCTCAATTTAGTGAATAGTCCTGTGTGTTTGTCATCATGTAAATACTAACGTTTTGAATCTGGAGATGCTACAAGTGTCCACAAACAGTTTTTTAATGTTTTGTTTGAGACCATTGTCTGCAATAGAAAAAAAATAAGACACATTGATCTTCTTCATCTTATTTTAGTGTGTTTTATTTTTAAAACCGTCCCAAATGATTTATGTGGAGAATAAGGATGTGTTCCTTATGCTGGCACATCTGTCCTTTACTTTTATCCATCATATGGTTGGAAGGGGAGGTTTACATGGGGGGGGGGGGGATATGGATGGAAGGGGTTGACATGGGGTGAAAGATACCACAATACTGTTTCTGACCTCCAGTACTCCCTAAGCATACAAAATACTGCCCCTGACCCCCAATACTGTCCATAACCCCCATAATATTGTCTCAATATCCACACAATACTGCCCCTGACACATAATATTGTCCCTATCCCACCACAATACTGCCCCTGAGCCCAAATACTGTCCTTAGCCCCCACCATACTGCCCCGACCCCAACACTGCCCATATCCCCACACAATGTTCCCCTAACCTACATCAATACTGCAGTAACCCCCACACAATACTGCCCCTGCCCTCAAGACTGTTCCTATCCCCCCACCATAGCCCCAGTCCACCACAATACTGTTCCTATCCACCCCCCACCATAGCCCCAGTTTCCCACAATACTTTGTCTACCCCTCATTAAGCCCCAATCACCTACAATACTGTTCCCATCTCCTCACTAATGCCCCAATCCCCTGAAACACTGCCCCTATCCCACCACACTAAAGAATCAATCCACCACTATACTGCCCCTGTCCCAATCAAAATAAAACCCCAATCTCTCTGTCCCCCTTATTTTGTTACTGTTCTATATTTGTTTATTGCATGTGAATTTTGGAGATGTCTTTGTAAACTGGCACTTTACAATAAATGTTGCACTGTATTTTCTGAGAAATGTATATGCATACGAGTGGATAATTTTTTTTATGGGGGGTGGGGTGGGTCTTGGGTGAGTTTCCACACTTTTTTCCCCCAGGACTTGACCCCTGGATGTACAGAGCCTGAGAAACCATTGTATAAAGTCTGGGCTCGAGGCTCTGTACATCTCCAAAATCAGCTCCACTGCGTCGCTTGGTTTGGTGAATTCAAACTTTGTACCCAAACCAAGTAACAGCCAATCAGCTGAAAGGTGCAAAACCAATTCGTGCCAATCAGCGCTCAGGAAGGAGAGGGGTTTTGCCGCCCACTCAGGAGAGAGGGCACGAAACCCATGTGCACCAATCACCACTCGGGGAGGAAAGGGGTTTTGCCGCCCAATCAGGAGAAAGGGCGTTTGAATGGGCCCTGCAGCAACCAATCAGTGCTTACTCATGCCAACCCATCAGGAGAATGGTGCAAACCCAGTTTGAATGGGGGCTCCTTCTCCTGATTGGTCGGCACAAACTTCCAGGTGGCCAGTGGGGCCTCTGTGGCTGTGAAGCCGACTCACAGCTCCAGGGTCTTTGCTGGGGCTTGCGCGTGTCTCTGGTGGATACCTCCACTTAGGCAGCCCTGACACTGGGACCTGAAACCGTGTGGGCACACCAGTTCGGGATTTGAATGCTTCTCCTGGTTGATGTTCGGCTATGGGAACAGGCGGCCACCCAGTGGTTAATGATTTCCCTTGTGGTTTCAGAACGTTCTAATGAGCGTTCTAAATGGGAAATCAGGTTGGTCCCAATTAGGGAGACAAACGGGTTACATTCGTATGAGCTCTCCCAAACAGGAAAAACATACAAAATACATACAGATACAAGGGGAAAACACAGAATATAAAGGGAAAACACATGAATAAGCAGTGGGCATGGTACTTAGTGGCGCCGGTCCGCCACACATCTCCCCCTTGTCCACCTCTGGCAGTCGCAGCATGACTCACACAGGTCAGCTCGTTGCTGCCAGGTGAGGACACATAGTACATTAGTGCCATGCCCCCAACAGTACTTCTCTCTGGCCCGCCCCTACAGTCTTTATTCTGTGAGGAGCCCTTGAGGGGCTAACTTTGTATTTATATTTGTTACAGTGCGTTTTGTTTTTTTTCATTCACTTACAAATTGGGTATTTTTTTAATAGTAAATATAAATATTAAGATTTTTTTTACCTTTTGTAGGTCAGAGTTTGGGGAAGCCTGGTCTAAAGGATAGAAAATGGAAGAAGAAAGATGACATTAAGCCTTCCCCTGTCAGCTGCCAATAGGTAGGGGTTGGAAGAGTAAAATGAGGTTCCCCCAAGTTATTAAAGTAGCGGCACTGAGGGACTAGGTTGCATCCCATGTTCTAGCGATTGGCAACAAAGGCTGCCCAGTCGCTTATTTTTAGCCTGGCTGCTCACTGTTTATGTGCCCCCATCTTTGGCATGGCTGGAGGGAGTGTAAGGGAGGCTTTAAACCACTCTTGTAGTAATATGGAAGTCATATACTGACCCTTGCAGACTTATGTGCTTAGTTTAAACCTTTTCTAATATGCCAGCTGGCTAGCATGTGTTGGCCAGCTGCTACATAGTTAAAAGTAGTTTTTTTTTACTATTTGCTATCTGGTTATTAGCACTGCCAATGGATATATTGTTTGAATCTGGGCCCAGATTTTCGAAATCTCATTGAGAAAGGCAGTTGTGCCGAAACTTTGAGGCTGTAGTCTTCAGTCTATTTTTCTATCTAAAGACTGGACCATTCCACTCAAGTTGTGGTAATATTGTACCTACCTGTTTTATTATTTTATTGCTGTAACCCACTTTTTATTATATTGCCCCCCAAAAAATGTTCATTTGAAACTTGGGATGCATAGCTTACATTAAAGGAACACCCTATTGTGTTAAAACCACTATCTAGCCCCCTACCCTTCCACCCTCTTGCCCCCCCTCCCCCCGCCTCCCTAAAAATAATAAAATCTTACTTGTATTCAGCCTAGGGCTACACTTACTTGGGCTGCTTCTACCCCTTATCTGCCAGCTTGGCTGACATCATCAGAAGTGATTCTTAGAACCAATCACAATGCTTTCCCATAGGATTGGCTGAGACTGTCAAGGAAGCAGATCAGGCGCAGAGCCAGCACAAGCCAAACACAGCCCTGGCCAATCAGCCCTGGCCAATCAATGTACCTCTATGAGGAAATTTCAGTGTCTCAATGCAGAGAGTGGAGACACTGAATGGCAGTGCAGCACCGCCCCAGGAAGCACCTCTAGCAGCCATCTGAAAAGATGACAATGGAGTTATCACTAGGCTGTAATGTAAACACTGCATTTTTCTGAAAAAAGCCTGAAGGGAATGATTCAACTCATTGTTCTGGTGACTATAGTATCCCTTTAATTATGTACAACAATATCGTTTCCATTTGTTAGAGGATGACATAAAAAACATAGAATTTGACAGCAGATAAGAACCATTCGGCCCATCTAGTCTGCTCAATTTTTTAAATACTTTCATTAATCCCTGGCCCTATCTTATATCTAGGATAGCTTTATGTCTATTTCACGCATGCTCAAACTCCCTCACTGGGATAACCTCTACCACTTCAGCTGGAAGGCTATTCCACGAATCCACTACCAACTCAGTGAAGTAATACTTCCTGATATTATTTTTAAACCTTTTGCCCCTCTAATTTAAGACTATGTCATCTTGTTGTGGTAGTTTATCTTCTTTTAAATTTACTCTCCTCCATTAAATAAAAAAATAGCACCAGTTAAAAAAAAAGCTATTCAAAAATGGCACTTACTAGTGTCTGTATGTAATCCAGTGGCGTACCTACCATGGTCGCAGGGGTCACAGCTGCGACTAGGCCGGTCACTGCAGAGACCCGGCTGCAGCTGCGACCCCTGTGATGGTGGGCCACCACAACTTCATTGCAAGGGCGACTGCCTGTCTTTGTGTGTAGCGTTGGCCAAGTGGATCGCGGTCTGACAGAAAGTGCTCAGTGAGATATTAACTTCCTATCAGACCAGGTACCGCTCGGCCAGAAGGTACAGGGGGGGGGGAGAAGGAGCTGAGGGGGGTTGAAGGAATGAGACAAATGGAGGGGGGGGGAGAGAGGAATGAGACAAATGAAGGGGCTGGGGAGGTTGAAGGAATGAGACAAATGGAGGGGTTGGGGGGAAGATGGGTGAGATAGAGGGGCTGGGGGAAGGAGAGGGAATGAGACAAATGGAGGGGCTGGGGGATGAGAGGTAATGAGACAAATGGGGGATAAAAGAGGGAATGGGAAAATAGAGGGGCTAGTGGGAGCAAAGGGAATGAGACAAATGGAGGGGCTGGGTGGAGGAATGAGACAAATTGAAGGGCTAAGGGGGAGGGAATGAGACAAGTGGAGGGGCTAGGGGAGAGTGAATGAGACAAAAGGAGGGGCGATGGGAAAGGGAATGAGACACATGAATAGCTGGGGGGAGGGAATGAATCAAATGGAAGGACTGGGGGGAATGAGACACATGGGGGGATGGGTGGGGGGGAGGGGGAGAGGGAATGCGACCAATAGAGGGTCTGTGGGCTAGAGGGGGATGGAATGAGACACATGAAGGGGCTGGGGAGAATGAAACACATGGGGGGACTGGGGGAAATGAGACACATGGGGAAGGGAATGAGACACATGGAGGCGCTGGGGGGAGGCAATGAGACACACAAAGGGTTAATGAAACAGTGGATTCTAGTTACACCTCTGATCTAATAAATTATGCTGGATTAGAAAATGTTCTGAGCAATTTGAAAAACTACCATAGAAACAGCAATGAGAATGGTATTTCTTAGATAGGCTAAGCAATTTACACTCAGGAAATGGTTATATTATATGCTGGTGTATCTCCATACTTGTCACTACTTTTTACTGGCCAAAGTATCTGTCAATACTCTAAGAAAGCAGCCTCTACAAAAAAGCCAGTTACTAACAGCTATAATTATTATTATTATTATTTATATTCTCTATGGGAAGAACTTTTACTTTTATCGGCTGCCACTAAGCTTCCTAATTTACTGATTGATAATGCGGGTGTAATTTTGATGTTTGTAGAAAATGGACGACAGATTGTTAGTTCCCCTTTTATGAATACAGGGGTGGACTACTATATCTAATATCTTTACTACTTTGATGGCTTCACACCTGAAAATGTATTACACTGGGGCAGTACATTTATGTTGCTTTCCTATATCATAAGTCAGACTTGTTAATATCACAGATCTTGTTAATAGAAATAGAAGCTTAAACCCTTTACTTGCTTATGCTGGTTTTTGCTTGCACTAACAAATCATATATAGATTGCTCTTCAGCAATAGCAAAAATAAAATTATGTACATTTGTTTAGTTTTCATTTTTTTTATGCTTCAAAGAAATATCTAGGACAGGGGTGGGCAACATTTTTGCAGCACTATGCCGAAATAGACATAGCGTGCCAGTCCTTTTTAAAAGAAAATGAGGTGTGTATGTTGTAATATTCTGCTTGTGTTATTTATTCTGCAGTTACATAGTTACATAGCTGAAAAGAGACTTGCGTCCATCAAGTTCAGCCTTCCTCACAGTTCATCACAGTTGCTTTTGTATCGTTGTATTTGTGCGTATATGAGCTATTGTATTGTATATGTTCATGAGTAGTTTTTGGTATCGTGTATGATACTTATGAATGTGGGCTGTGTATGGGGGCTGCTTGTGGAATTGCGTGTGGATGGATATGTCACATTGTGTGTTTGGTAGTGTGTGTATGTGTGGTGCTGTTTGGGGTATTGCATGTGAGAGGCTGCATGTGAGGTTGTGTGCATGTATGTGGATTGTTAGTGGTGTTACGTTTGTGCGGATTGTACTTGTGTTTGTGTGTGGGCTGTTTCTATTATTTGTTTGAGGGGGAGGCTTATTCTGCAGCTCTGTGTATATTTAGCAGTGTGGAAGACTTCCGTGGAGTCCAGTGGAGACCGGGCTGGCCAGGTACAGGTCAAGGACAGGAGCTGCAACAGCAGCTGCGGGCTGCTCTACTCCGGTGTGGATTCCCATTCACAAGTGCTGTGAGTAAGTAAACTGAGATCACTTCCTCTACGTGCTGCAATGCATACATTTTGGATTGTCCTTCACCACCTTTTCATTTAGCAGATATATGAAGTTTCACTGGGACTCCTGATAGGCCAGAGCCTATTTGGCTCTAGCAGCCTTTAGTGCCATGCAAAGACACCTCAAGGGCTGTGCATGGCACACGTGCCATAGGTTGCCTACCCCTGATCTAGGACTTAGCTTTAGAGTTTCTATGGAATCCTTCATCTTGCAATATTTTAGACATGTTTTGATGTTGCATAGAAACAGAAATACTTTATTTTTATCATATATTTATATATAATTGGTGTAAAAAAGATTGTATGAAGATTGGTGTGAAAAAGATTTTATTAAGATTGGTGTGAATTCTATTGTAATTTTACCTATTGTTGATTCAAAACTAGCAGTACACTAAGCCAAATGCAATAATGCAAATGGTCACTTCAGAGAATGGAATATACAGGATTGAGTGGAAACACCCTGCCAAAATTAGCCATTTTTAACATGATTGGCTTGTTTAGAAATTAGAGCTGTCTGGCCCAATAAACTACATGACCTGCTAAAAGAGTTCAGTTTAGAAGCCAGATCTGGTCATACTTGCACAAATGAAGATTATAAATTGATGAGCATCTGTAACCAATAACAATGTTAATGATAAATATAATACATACACTATTTATATATTTTTAAAAAGGATCCAACAATATACTATACAGCCTTTTTTGCATTTATTTAAAAAGGCACAAGAGCAACACAGGACATCATGTCTACATTTCCTGTAATTACTCCCTCCCCCCTCCCACCCCCCATTCCCCCAAATGTCTTGGGACCAATGCACAGTACAGATACAGACATAGGTGTGTGAAATTAAACAGTATATAGGAATTCAATGGTGAGCAAAGAAACAATTTTATTTCAAGTCTGTTCTGTTTACCCTTTGTGAATTAGATGTGAATTGGCCCAATGGGTTTAGAAGATTCCTTCATTTTTAACAGAGTAAAGAAGGATTTGAGGGGAGATTGAATGATGGAAAATATGAGAGAAATCAGGGAATGATCCCTCAACTACTACATTCTTGCTCTTCTTCTCTGTCTCTTGTTTTCATTCTTTCACAAACATTTCAGGATGTAGAAATTGCAAGCGGTCCCTCTTGGACAATTGCAGAGTTTTCCAATCCTTGCCCCTTTACGCACTGCACATTGCTCGCCAGCATCACACTGGGGGAGAAAGAACGTATTAGAAATTACAAATACACACAGATAAGTATCAAACTCTTGTATCATTAACAGTTTCTAGGATAGGATTTCATATTTTTACTTTCACACTGTTAGAGAAACTTTACAAATGATTTATCTACAAAGGTTCACACAGACATTAATGGTCAATTCTGTAGATACATCATCACAGACTGTGATCATTTGAAAAGCTTATCCAAAAATATTAAATCAATGCCATAGTGACTGAGCTATCAGGAGCAGCTTCTGTTTAAAGAACTAACAGGCTGTGATACCCATTATTGCACTGTTTCTCAAGCCAGTCCTCATGGACGACTAAAGTATTTACAGATTACCCAGATCTGCTCCAATGAAAATGTGGATTAAACATGGACTGCTAGTGGCCCTCATGGACTCATTATATTGCTCCTTTATTAAATTAATCTAAGAATTTGTATGGGAAGAAAATATCTATATTCCCACAGTGTACTGCTTTATCATTTTTATGCTTATTTTTTTTTTATATTCATGTTTTCACATGAATATCACACATCTATGCCCTTTTACTTACATCATGTGAATATAAACATTGCATCTCTATTTACATACATGTTTTAAAATACAGAAAGGCAGCGGGAGATTAGAGAGGTCAATGCGTGGCTTAAGTCTTGGTGCAGAAAGGAGGGTTTTGGATTTTTAGAGCACTGGGCCGACTTTGCGATTGGGTACACTTTGCGATTGGAATGGATTGCACCTAAACGGGAGAGGGTCTGAAGTGCTGGGGGATAGGATGGCTAGACGGTTGGAGGAGATTTTAAACTAGTAGAAGGGGGGAGGATCAAAGCAATCTAGAAAATGGAGATAGGACAGAAAGGAGATGGGCTTTAGCACAGTATAAGGGGGGTGGAAACAGGGGGAGGGGCAAACTCAGAACAGAGAAGCTATGTAATGTTGATAATTCACAAAATATACAAAAGTGACGCATGATATTAAATGTATGCTTACTAATGCAAGGAGCCTAAATAACAAAATGGGGGAACTAGAGGCATTGGCATACACTAAACAATACGATATAATAGGCATAACTGAAACATGGTGGGATGAGACAAATGACTGGGCAGTTAACTTAAATAGGTACATGTTATTTAGGAAGGATAGGAAAAACAAGAAGGGTGGTGGCATATGTTTGTATGTCAGCCATGATTTAAAGCCAAATCTTAAGCAAATGGAATGCAGAAAATGTGGAAGCTTTATGGGTAAATATCTGCTTGGGGGAAAAGAAGGGAAACCAACTATTGGATGGGATATGTTATAAACTACCTAATGTTAATATTGACAAGGAACAACAGCTGTTTGAGAAAATTGAGAAAGCTGCAAATCTGGGTAACACTTTAATTATTGGAGATTTTAATTACCCGGACATAAATTTGGACAGAGGGACTAGTAACTCAGCAAAGGGAATTAGGTTTTTAAACTTGTTAAATGACACCTTCATGTCACAACTTGTACAAGCACCAACTACAATGGACGCTTGTCTGGACCTGGTTTTAACAAACAACGTTGATCTTTTGACCAACATTCAAGTAGGTGAGCACTTGGGAAATAGTGATCACAATATAGTGTCCTTTGAAATAAACTCAAAAAAACAAAAGCACGTGGGGAATACTAAAACATATAATTTTAAAAAGGCCAATTTCAATAAGTTAAGGGAAGCTTTACAATATATTGACTGGCATAAAATCTTTAGTGAAAAGAACACTGAAAAGTTATGCATTTCGGCGTAAAGAATACACAAGCAACGTATACCATTAATGGAAGCAAATTAGGTATAACAACACACGAAAAGGGCTTGGGAATTGTTATAGACAACAAACTATGCAACAATGTGCAATGTCAATCAGCAGTGGCCAAGGCCAGTAAGGTATTGTCATGCATGAAAAAGGGCATTCATTCTCGGGACAAGAATATAATTTTGCCTCTTTATAAATCACTGGTAAAACCACATATTGAATATGCTGTGCAATTTTGGGCACCTGTTCTAAAGAAGGATATTATGGCACTAGAAAAAGTGCAGAGGGGGCTACAAAATTAATAAAAGGAATGGAACATATCAGCTATGAAGAAAGGTTAACAAATTTAAACCCATTTAGTTTAATAAAACGTCGCCTGAGAGGGGATATACAAATATATTCGGGGCCAATACAAACCATTGTGTGAAAATCTATTCACAAACCGGACTTTACATAGGACAGGAGGCCATGCGTTTAGACTGGAAGAAAGAAGGTTTCGTCTAAGGCAAAGGAAAGGTTTTTTTACTGTAAGAACAATCAGGATGTGGAATTCTCTGCCTGAAGAAGTGGTTTTATCAGAGTCCATATAGATGTTCAAACAGCTACTAGATGCATACTTGCAAAAACAGAATATTCAAGGATATAATCTTTCAATGTAGGGTAATAACTGCTTGATCAAAGGATAAATCTGACTGCCATTCTGGGGTCAAGAAGGAAAAATTTTTTCTGGCTTGTTGCAAAATTGTGCTTCAAACTGGGTTTTTTGCCTTCTTTTGGATCAACAGCAAAAAACAAATGTGAGGTAGGCTGAACTTGATGGACGCAAGTCTCTTTTCAGCTATGTAACTATGTAACTATAGTTGGGAGCAAAAAGTGAGCCTGTTAACCAGAAAAGTTTTCCTATTTAAAAGCACAGGATTTATTCTTGATGTTAATTTATTCTCAGACTGGAAGTTTATTTAGCCCGTACATACTGGGTACATCTATACCATTTGTGCTAATAAGCTATTCCATTCATCTACAAGTACACTGTGAACAAAGCATTTCCTTTCTCCAGTGTCACATGCTTCCCAATATATGGTGGTGTTAAATTTGGAGGGTGACTCCAGAAAGAAGGCATGCCACTAATATAATGTGTAACACTGTTTATTAGATGCCAGGGTTGCTCAATGTGCAGAGTATTATGGGAATACTCTTACTTAGACAGAAATGCCATGCAATGGCTCTTGCAAGTAATTCTAATGATATGCTTGTTTTTGTCCAATTTTCTGCAGTGTCTTCAGATGCCTAATCTCAGAGGAAACAAATGAACTGTGGGACAGGGATGCCTAATCAAGTCTGTCCTGCCCCGATCTAGAATTCTTTGAGAGGCTGTACATCAGCTTATATCCTTTTGTTCTAGATATATTATGTATGGGTTTATATACACTGCAACAGGGGTTTCCAATTTTGTAATCTATATATTTACTCATGAGCACGTTTATGTAAGAGTACTATAGAACCATAAGCCGGGGGTAAGCAATCTTTTGTATCGAGGGTGGTGTAGTCCACAACATCTGCAGTGCCGAAGGTTGCCTACCCCTTCTATAAGCAATACTGTTACTTCTGAGGAGCACAATTTAATTTTTTTGCAATGGCAAACCTGGGAACTATATGTAGGTCATAAACCGTCTGTCAGTGAAACTCAGCGGGATATTATAAAGGTCTAGATCAGGGATAGGCAACCTTCGACACTCCAGATGTTAAGAGCATTATGGGGGATGTAGTCCATAACATCTGGAGTGCCGAAGGTTGCCTATGCCTGGTCTAGATCTAGGGAGAGCAACTTTCTGAATATGATCTGAAGAGGCAAATTGTAATGCAGGAATTCTATCTTTTTCACCTTCATATCATACAGGGGTGTTAACTAAATTGTCAAGGAAATATCACATTTTAGTTCAAAATAAGTTGATACATTGTCCACCACAGATTCCATCTCAACTGTTTGATATTAAATTTGATATTGCCTGTCTCTCACCATAGAATTCACATCTTAATGAATAGCCCAGTGAAGACTTGAAGGATATACACCCAGCATGCAAATGTAAATATGTACATACACACCCATACAAATATAATGACTGACAAAATAAGGTGTGTATCTATTTCCTCTGATGTCTGGCACGTTTGCAAATTGCTGCTGTTATAACAAAATGTGTGTATGGAAGCAGGGACTGGGGAACTCATAACCCATGCAAGGCTCGTGGTGATTAGAGTGACCCTTTAATCTGATTATTTGACACCCAATACTTGCTATGCTGAAAGCATTATTTAGTCATATATATATATATATATATATATATATATATATATATATATATATATATATATATATATATATATATATATATATATGAAATTCTTGGCACTCACCCTTAATTTAAAAAAAAAAAAAATGTACATTAGTGCCTGGGTGCAATCCTCAGCGTTTAAACATATAACAAAAATCAATATATAAGGAGCACTCACACGTCTTCGTCTGAATTCTGATTTATTCTAAAGTGCAAATTACATGTGCAATCGACGTTTCGACCCTCACAGGATCTTCTTCAAGATCCAGGGAAGTTATAAAGTTTTGGTAGTGTGTGAGACATCTGCAAATGTGGTGTACGCAATACAGTGTACAGTGTGTGACAAAGGCTGCTACATTGGAGAAACTGGCCGTAAGCTGCATCTCAGAATGAATCTACACAGACACCCAATCAAGAATCAAGGAAATGGATATTGAACCCCTGTTGGCCATCACTTCACCCAGACTGGTCACTCCATCCAAAACCTCAGATTTGAAGTTCTTAAAGGGAATTTCAAAGACTCTCATGAACAAAATACATTTGAGATGAAAATGATCACACATTTCAACACCAGAAATGAAGGACCTAATGTAGACTCTGGTTTTCTCACACACCACCAAAACTTTATATAAACACACATCTCAATGTCTTATATAGTTGTTTTTTTTCCAATAATCTCGCTTCACCTTTATTGGATCAATTTATATAGATACATATATGCAGCTATTTACTTGCATGCCCTGCTCTGCTGTTTTCTTGTGTTTTTTTTTTCTTTTCAACTAGCTATGGATTCTCCTCAGTTTCTTTACTTTTTCTGGCTATTCTCAGCCAACCTGCACTCTTCACTTTCAGGCACATCTTCTGCTATTTATGACACCCCACTCACCCCACTTCCCTCCCCTTCTCTTACATCACTTGTTTTAAGTGTTAATCTCTATCAGATTGATCTTGGGCTGCAGTCCCCTGAACATGCATATATTATAGGTTGTTGCTGGGGCCAATTTATACAACCTACACACTGCACAAATGCACAAGTGCACTCACTCATTCACTAAACAGCAAAGTGTGTGTGTGTGTGTGTGTGTAAAAATCACTGGATTAATACAGCTACAATCTCTCTCTCTCTCTCTCTTCATATATATGAAACCAAGAGAGTTGCACTAACCTGAACATGCATACATTATAGGGTGCTGCTGGGGCCAATATATACAACATACAAACATACACAATCCAGCGCACTCGCTTATTCACTAAACAATTATTTAAAATCTCACAGATTGTAATAGTTTTATTTAAAAACACCTCACCTAGGCAAAAAATTATGGGGGTTTAGTTACATTAAATGATCATATATTGCATAAGCCTGATCATATATATAGCACAGGCAGTAAAAAAAGGGACAAAACATTTTTTAGATACATAAATGAGAAAAGTAAAACAAGGATTAGTTAGATTAAAAACAAAAGAAGGTATGTATGTAGAAGAGGATAAAGGTCTAGCTGACTGCCTCAATTAATATTTTTGTTCAGTATTTATAAATCAAAATGAAGGAAAGGGCTCTGTTAGGAAAAAGGTCAAATGAGTCATTTGTTACACGTGAGTTTACAGAGGAAGAGGTTCTATTTCAACTGTCAAAAGTAAAGACAAATAAGTCAATGGGACCTGATGAAATACACCCAAAGTTATTAAAAGAGCTTAGTGGTGTACTAGCAAAACCATTAACAGATTTATTTAACCAATCATTGTTAACAGGAGTAGTCCCAGAAGATTGGAAGTTAGCTAATGTTGTGCCCATTCACAAGAACTATAGGCCAGTAAGCCTTACTTCAGTAGTGGGGAAAGTAATGGAAACCATGTTAAGGATAGAATTGTTGACACATGGATTTCAAGATCAGAGACAATATGGGTTTACTTCAGGGAGATCATACCAAACCAATCTCATTGATTTTTTTTGATTTGTAACTAAAATAATAGATCAGGGTGGTGCAGTAGACATTGCTTACCTAGATTTCAGTAAGGCTTTTGACACTGTTGTACATAGAAGGCTTATCAATAAATTGCAATCTTTAAGTTTGGATTCCAATACTGTTGAATGGGTAAGGCAGTGGCTGAGTGACAGGCAAGAGAGGGCTGTAGTCAATGGAGTATATTTGAAGCATGGGTTTGTCACCAGTGGGGTACCTCAGGGATCTGTATTTGGACCCATTCTCTTTAATATTTTTATTAGTGATACATTAGAGGGGCAAAGGTTTAAAAATAATATCCTGAAGTATTACTTTACTGAGAGGGTAGTGGATGCATGGTATAGCCTTCCAGCTGAAGTGGTAGAGGTTAACACAGTAAAGGAGTTTAAGCATGCATGGGATATGCATAAGGCTATCCTAACTATAAGATAAGGCCAGGGAATAATGAAAGCATTTTAAAAAATTGGGCAGACTAGATGTGCCGAATGGTTCTTATCTGCCGTCACATTCTATGTTTCTATGCCACAACACGGGGCAGGCATTAGGCTGCTAGAGTAGGACCTGCCAAGAATGGAGTACATTGACGTTGTGGCAGGTTTATGCAATATATGATCATATCAAGAAACTAAACCCCCAATATATTTTGCCTAGGTGATTTTTTTTTTTTTTTTTTAAATAACACTATTACAATAATTGAGATTTGAAATCATTGTTTAATGAATAAGCGAGTGCGAGTTGTGTATGTTGTATGTATGTGTATATATATATATAGTCTACAGATGTGGAGGAGGTTATCTCTTACCGATGGTACCCAGCCCAGTTTTTTGTCCAGAGGAAGGATCCGTTTGCTCTTCAGTTTCTCCAGGACTTCTTGTAAAGCATCTATCTGTGTAGAGATGTAGCAGAGATCGCTATAATGCACATTCTAAGATTCTTTAAGTTTACTCACAATAACATTCCTGTTTCTTTGATAGATCATTTAGATAGATCATTAGTGCATGCACATTCAAGGTTTTATTTCCTGCTTATCTGGTGTTTATATATACATATATTATAAAAGTTCAAAAATGTATCTACAGTAAGCTAAGTTTCTCATAAAAAAAATGAATAGTAGGAAGGATATCGGCATGGTGTGAGGTAGGTAAGTATTGGGGTAGACAAGGAAACAAGGGGGCATGAATGAGTAGAGGAAGCAGCATACAAACAATGGGCATGGAAGGGGAAAGCAATGTGCAAGGATGAGGAGAGGTGTCAAGTGAATGGATATGGGGTGCATGTACACCTCAGTATTCACACACACCCAATCTGCAAAGATATACCCTGTATTCACACACTGCTGCTCCTCACAAATGTACCTATACATTTATACACAGATAGTTCACACAAATACAACCCTTCATTCACATACAGACATTCCACAAATATACCCCTGCATTCACCCACATAAACTCTTCTTTGAGTTCTATGAGTTCACATATGTATCCCACCAATAAATTATAAACACACTTACACTTCACATATATATCCCTGCAGTCATAGACACACTAAATGTGAATGCCCTGTTGAATAAGGATAACCATCAATTAGGTTCATAGCTTTTGTGTAACCATAACTCAAGTTACTCCCAGTCATCATGAAATGTGCCAATCTAGGAATTGTAGTTCCTGAAAAAGTGGAGAGCATTTACCCTTTCTTTAAACAAATGCAGTACTCTGAACACTGAAAAACTCTGAATAGTTGTTGCCTCTTGTTTCTTTTACCTTCCTTGAGAGATTTTACAGAAATAAAAGAAAAAAATGCATAAAAGTATCATATTCCCTTTCATACCATTTTATTTCTGTATTAAGCTATTTCTTCACCTTAAGCCATCTTTCCTAAAATGTTGCTACTTTATTGCTCTGTGACCATTGGTTACATTCATAAAATATGGTAAATAAGTAATATTACTTGGAAGAAAACTGCAAATAGAATAATTTATGCCTTAAATAAAATTGTAAAAAAAAAAAAAAAATGCTAAAGATAATGCTATTATTAATACTAATAAATGTGAAAGCAGCTGACCTGCCTTAGAAAACTCTTGTTGTCGGAAACAAAAGGCACACATTTGCACGTTGTTTTAATAAATTGGAAGAAAAATAATTGAGAGCCAAAAACAAGAACCAACATGGAACAGGAAAATAAATGACAGAAAATGTGCAGTAAGGAATATTTTGGTGCAAATAAGAGAATAATTCAAAATCATTTTCACTATGCTTACCAATTCCTTTTCCTCTTGACTACTGTTGTCTGAGATCTCGGTGGATCTGACTACCACTGACTCCTCACTGTAAACAAGAATCAGGAGTAGAGATAGAGAGGCACAGATTAAGGGTAGACGTCTGTTCACCATGATGCTGAATTTGGGTTCTTTTCTACATTGCTCTGTCCGTTGTACTGAACCACCTTTTATAGCTTCTCAGATAAAACCACTGACTATTGTGTCTTAAGATACACTCATCTCACACACCCCTCCCTCGGAAGTATCAATGTTTCTAGTTTGTTGACATATTGCCTCTCCTACAGACAATCACATTTTCCTATTAACCCATTGACTTTTGTAGTAAACATGTGAAATATATCTTAATATTTATTTAATGTGGAACACCACAGCCAGACCCATGGGACCATCAATAGATTAGTCAGTGGGCGGTTTTTTATAGAAAGTATAATTAAAATTCATTGCCTATTGCAGTAGAAATTTTACCTCTTTAGGTTTTGAATAAATATATATATTTTTTTTGTACAATAATGTAGTTTAAGGAAATTTAGATGTACAATATGGTTGACTTGGGCATTTGTTTTCAGACCAGCCACGAGTGAACTACCAGTAATTGCAATTTGATTGAAAAGAGTGAAAAATGTAGTGAAAGTGGACAAAAATTTGGCCATGAACTTCGTTCATTTGTCATTAATTTAATGACAAGGAGGGAGCTACTGGCTTCCATCTGTAATAAGATCATCTTCCTTCCCCCAGTAGGTTAAATGCACACTTAGTTCAGGAGAAATATCTGCCTTTGAAATTAAAGCCTATGTAGGTCAATAAGAACCCCATATTAGCATAAGGGAAGTTAAAACCACCCTCATGCCACCATGCCACAGGTAGAGGCATGTCTACTAAATATAAAATCATGAAAGTCTAGTGAATAAGCAGCTATTTCTGTCCAGTCACTAATACAATAAAGAGAGGACCTTACTCAGGTTCCCTATACCCACACATTAGGGTTACCAATAAAAAATAATGTGGTAGGACACTAGGTGGGGCTATAAATAAGTAATAAAACTGGAGGTAAATAGTGTCCCCCGTGTGCTCCCACTCGTCGCCAGCAGATGTGGCTAATAAATAAAATTAATTGGGGAAACCTAGTGTACACCCCAGCCCCCACCCATAAGTGGCCGGTGGGGACTAATATTATAATAAGCAAAAGGGTCTCCAAGCCGTAACCCCCATCCTCCAGTAAAATTGTCTGCCTACTACCCTCACCCTAATAATAGTGAGGAGTGATAAACAAGGTTCCTTTTATGCAAAATATTTATCTATTATATCTATTTCTTCTTAAAGCTTTTTTTATTCAGCTTAAAAAAAACCCACAAATTAAAAACCATGAAAGTTCTATCACAACTATGAAAATTAAAAAAAAACTGGAAAAAACACAATACACAAGGGCTTACCCACACTATGCAATTTCATTTAGAGAACTCTGATTGGTCCACTCCATTGTATATTATATTATGAGGCCCTACCCACCACCTGCCAGTGGGCAACAGGTGGGGGCATGGAGTTGACACTATTCTCCTCACCCCTTCCCCCCACGTTAAAATTTATTTAGAGCCCTTACTTTGTTATAGGCACATGTATCAGGTTCCCCTTTATTGTATTTCTGACAGGACAGCAAAAGCCACTGTCTGCTTGATGTTTAGTAGACACCTGGGAGCCAGAAATCTTTCTGATTGGTAGGGGATCAAATAAGCAGTTGAACTCAGTAGGGGTGAGAATTGTAGTGCGGACACACTGCAAATACAACTGAGTCAAGCAAAAAAAAAAAGATGGTAGGGGGTAAGGAAACCTTCTATAATTATATCGGCAGAAGTCTCTACCTAACTCTTCAAAGAAAAAGTATAAAAGAGAGAACGAAAAAGACAAAAGTATTTACAGTCTGTAAATCCTCCTTCTAATTTGTATTAGGGGAAGAGAGGGAAAAAGAGAGAGAAAATCCAATAAGAAAATAATCCACTTTACTAGACAATTACATCCCCACCCTGAGCTAATAAAAAGTGAAAGGAGAGAAAAAGAAGAAAAGGAAATAAAGGAGTAAAAATAAGGGAATAGAACAGGACTGAACTTGGAATTGGTGAATATTTGATAAATATCCAAGACTATATACTGTATTGTATACTGACAGGCACAGGGTTAATTGGATATTAGTATAACTAACAATTGCTCATTAAAAGTACTGAAACAATTGGAACAAGGAGAAGAGGAAGGGGAAAACATAATAGACAACATAAAAGGAAGAAGGAAAATAAAGGTTTTTGTTTTAGGTTTGTTTTTTTTCTTTTTCCCCTCTTTTTGTGTGTGTGTTCTTTGATCTTGTGTTCATTTAAATTACAATGACATCTAAAAGAAATGAGACCAAGAATCCTGCAAAAAAATATAAAAATAATGATGCAAAAGAAGAAAAAAGAATACCAGCTTTTTTTCTCACCTCAGCCAGATAAGAAAGATAAATCAAGTAAGGCCCAAGAAAGACAGACCAACATTCAAACAGAATTATCCCAAGAAGAACTGGAAGTAGACTCCCTAGAAAAAAAACAGAAGAGAAAATTGAATCCCTACTATACCAAAATAAAGAAATGGAAGATCCATAAAGAGATGGAGAACTTAAAAATTAAACTAAGCGATTATGAAGACACATCGCATCACCTATGGTATGGTGTTCACATAAAAGTACTTATTCAGGGACACCTGTCAGGGTTCTCACCATGACATCCAGATGGCCAGACATGGTCACCCCATAAGTACCCAACAAGGGATTTGAACATGGGAACTTTGAAGTCCTGGGCCTGCAGTCTACCTTTGAGCCACAGCAGTTTTGTTTAGGTTCAAGCTATTCCAGTCCTGTTCTTACTGGCTTGTCTGCAGCACTGGGGGGTGGACTTTGACAATTAATGTGTTTCACCTGACCTGACCATATTGACCCTGGCTTCTGACATCGTTTTATCTGACCTCTGGCTTCCTTTGACTTTGGCTACTCTTCATTGATCCTGACCTCTGGCATCCTTTGACTTCGGCTATCCCTTGCCTATCCTGCTGTTTGTGTCCTTGCCTGTACTGCGACTTGAAACTTTATCCTGCACAACACCGGGGAAAGATCGGGGCATATGAAAAAAAAAAAAATTGCTCTCCAGGATTAGCAAAATTATATTTAAGGTTGGATAATTTATTTTATATATTCTTTATTTTTGTGTGCGGCAAGGTTCACTCGGCTCGCAGAGCCGCAATATACATAACAAACAATAGATGCATAATATGTGGGTTAACTTCCTGGCTCAATGTATGCAGGCACTTTTTGTTTTTAATAAGTCTTGGGGTTCTTTCTCAGGTTTCTCTCTATGTGAAGTATCACGGGTCTAGCGGGAATGCTGTATATTTGTCTGTTGAGATGGTAATCTTGGATGCCTTTCTTGGTGACTTTCCTGCCTTTTAGTTAAGGGTTATTAATGCTAGGGCCTCAAGAGTATACCTCGGGTGGCAGAGGTTGGATAATTTATCCTCACAAAATAAAATTACTCCTTCTAGAGAAAATACTAAAAGAATAATAGAAGTAGAAAAAGCAATCAACGATCCACTGATTAACAGAGCGAATTAGATATTGTACTTCATTATAAGACAATGGTATTATAAGGGCAATAGACCTCTTAACTAATCAAATTAAAAAAGAAAAATCAAACAAATGTATTTCAAAGATTCAGCTCAAAGATCAAATAGTTATGCTACCAGAAAAAATAGGACAGGTATTTGAGGAATATTACAAATCTCTGTATAATGTTCAAATAACATCTACCATAAAATATATTGAAGAGTTTTTAGGAAAATAAAATATACCACGAATTTCTCAAGAGCAATTGAGTTTATTAAATACCCCTATTAGGATTGAGGAGATTGACAAAAGCAATAGAAACACTTAAAAGAAATAAATCACCTGGCCCTGATAGATTTTCAAACACATTTTTTAAAATCTTAAAGGATAACATTAAAAGTCTTTAATTGTTTTTGTAGAAAAAAATTCCATCCCAATGGAGTTGTTGGAATCCTATATAGTTCCTATTTTAAAACATGAAAAAAGTACTGAAACTATAGGCCAATAGCGTTACAAAACGCTGATATCAAACTTTATTCTGCAATCTTGGCGACTGGTCTAAATACCAGACGTTTATATCCGGATCAAGTGGGGTTCGTACAGGGTTGATCTCCAACACATAATATCCGGCGTCTGATAGATATAATAGATGTGGCACAGGGACAAGGGACTCAATTTCTGGGCCTGTCAATGCTGAGAGAGAATTTAACAGGGTCAGATGGAGTTTCTTACAAACCTCATTAAAATCATTTGGACTAAATGGACTTATTTTAGATGCTATTATGACGTTGATGGAGGAGGAGAGGTCACCAGCGCCAAGGGAGCCCGGCGCTGGATTAAGGTAAGAAAATAAATGGGTAATTAACCATTTATTCGCCATGGAACGGGGCCCTAGTCACCATTTAGTTGACTAGGGCTCTGTAGCGTTGGGAATACATATTTACATGCAGATGATGTGATTTTAACTCTTCAAGATCCAATAAATTCTATAAACGCTTTAATGTTTATAATCCGACTATTATTATTAATTTATTATTTATATAGCGCCATCATATTCCGTAGTGCTGTACAATGGGTGGACTAACAGACATGTAATTTTAACCAGACAATTGGATGTACAGGAACAGAGAGGTGGAGGGCCCTGCTCAATGAGCTTACATTCTAGAGGGAGTGGGGTATAGTGACAAAAAGGGTAAAAGTAGGGATACAAAGTAGGTTGTTAGAAAAGTATTCATTGAGGGCTTAGTAGGTAATTTTTGACAGTTGCAGGAGAGGAGTCGTGGGGGATGGGGGATAAAAACCTACTAACAGTTTAATTGAAAGTGAGTTTTCAAAGATTTTTTGAATGAGTGGAGACTGGGTGAAAGTCTTATGGAGAAGGGAAGGGAGTTCCAAAGAAGAGGTGCAGCCCTGGAGAAATCTTGGAGGTGAGCATTAGAGGTGGGCGTATGGACAGAGGATATACGTAGGTCTTTGGCAGGGGGCCTCGATGGGACATACTTGTGTATTAGGGAGGATAGGTAGGTTGGAGCAACATTATGTAGGGACTTGCACCAGAATTTTAAATTGAGCCCTATATCTAACTGGAAGCCAATGCAGGGACTGACAGAGCGGGGAGGCGTGGATGGTGCGAGCGGACAGGAAAAAAAGCAGTGTCGCGGCATTCATTATAGATTGCAGTGGTGCAATCTGGGAACAAGTAAGACCACTGAGAAGGGTATTGCAGTAGTCAAGGCGAAAGAGAACAAGAGCATGGACCAGCACCTTAGCCGCATCCCGGGTTAGATAGGGGCGAATGCGTGCTATGTTTTTGAGATGGAAGTGACAGGATTTGGCGATTGATTGGACATGAGGGGTGAAGGAGAGGTTGGAGTCAAAAAGATCACCTACGCAGCGAGCCTTCAAGGTAGAGGTGATGGTAGCGCCGTTGACTTGGAGGGAGACAGACACGGGAGGAAAGACAAGAAGTTCTGTTTTGGACAGATTGAGTTTAAGGAAGTGAGCAGCCATCCAGTTGGAAATTGAAGAGAGGCAGTCAGAGACACGAGTCAAGATGGGTGGAGAGAGATCAGGAGAGGACAGGTAGATTTGCGTGTCATCCGCATAGAAATGATAATGGAAGCCAAAGGAGCTGATGAGTTTACCAAGGGAGGCAGTATAGATAGAGAACAGTAAGGGACCGAGGACCGAACCTTGGGGGACGCTGACAGAGAGTGGTTGGGGGGAAGAGGCAGAGTCAGAGAAAGAAACACCGAAAGAGTGCTGGGAGAGGTAGGAGGAGCACCAGGAGAGAGCAGTATCCCGTAGACCAAAATTACAGAAAATGCGAAGAAGCTGTTGATGATCAACAGTGTCAAAGGCAGCAGAAAGATCAAGGAGAATTAGGATAGAGTAATGGCCGCAATATTTAGCAGCAATTAAATCGTTGGATACTTTGGTCACAGCCGTTTCAACAAAATGACCAGCGCGGAATCCAGACTGAAGGGGGTCAAGCAGAGAGTTTTCTCAGTGATTTCAGGATATAAACTGAATCTTGAGAAATCAATTGCTCTTGAAAGATACATACCAGAGGAGGAAAAAAATAAATACCTTGATAGACAATATGGTTTTAAGTGGGCCACAAATTCCTTAAATTACCTTGCTATTCAATTGAGTACAGATATTTAAAAAATTATTGAACTAAATTTTTTGCCCTTGGAATGGAAAAACAATGCAATTTCTTGGGTAAACATATTGAAATCCTATACTCTGCCTAGATGGAGTTATCTTTTTAGATTAATACCCCTCGATATACCAATAAGCTGGTTAAAAATGATACAGGTAGGATTTAGGAAGTTTGTATGGCAACCGCCAAGAATAAATTTTAAAACTATGATGTTAAAACCAACACAAGGAGGGATGGGGAGGCCAAATATTGAACAAATATATATATATCTCTCATGCGATCCAAACCCAAATGGAAACCTCTATCAACAAAAATTGGAATAAAATTTTACAGTTTTTATCAAATGGCCATAACCCTAGCTCGCTGTTTTGGAAAACTGACTCGATAGATGAGAAGAAAGGGAAAAACAAAAAACAGGGAAAACTAGTATCATCAAAAGTTATTCTTGACCTAATTCAAAATTGGTCTAAGTTCAACTCAATATTAAAACTATACTCTTAGATAGTTGGAAAGAACTGGGTATGCATAGAGTAGACTATATTGTTGCCCATAATGATATCATGTCTTTTAATCAACTGCTACATAAATACAACCTACCAGACAGAGAAATCTTTAATTTCTTAAGAGTGAAAGGATATATAAATAAAAATTTATATAAAGGAGAAAATGATCAAACAGATAAATTAATGAATCTGCTTAAGAAAAAAGAATGATAGAAAACTACATAGAGGAGACTTTCTTCATATGTGGTGGACTTGTCCACCCTTACACCTTTTTTGGGAGATAATAAGAAAAAAAATATCTTATTGTGATGTAAATCTTACCTTTAGTCCAGAAATCTTCCTATTACATATGGAATTGGATAAATTGACAAAATACAAGTGAGATTTTATAATCCATATAATAATGGTGGCAAAATTATTACTAGACATTGGAACACACCAGATATTCTCCATTGGTCTGAAGAAGAAGTACAGTTACTCTACCAAATAAAAAGGAGAGAGGAAGGTGGACCAATCAGAGGCAAAATTAAACATTGGGACTGTATTAAGACAAGTTGAAGCCAGAGTAGAACAATACAGTATAAATTATGAAAATTAAGGTTACGGTAAACAGAGCAACAACTCCCCTATCGACAGCAACTGGTGGGGGAGGGAGGGGTTATTGACTGGATGTTTTATTTCTGTAAGCATTTATATAACACTACTTTACACTAATGTTTGTTGACAATTATATATGTATAACATTCAGTATGCAAATATCCCTGTCAAATATGTTTAGATCTTGTTAATCTAGAGAATGAAAAAGAATAAAAGATAAAAAAAAATTACAATAAAAAATTGAAGTACTTAGTAGACCAAGTGGATTGACCAACCTTATAGGATGAAGCAGGTCCCTTTTGCGATCAGTGTATCGTTTATACAGTTGTTGGCTGTTCATTAAGATCTTTTGCGTGCGTTCAAACCTCTTTGTGATTAGTTGCAGTCGTTCAATTAGTGAGTGGAGTCGCCATTATAGGAAAATTCGGCAGGTGCTAGAAGTTCCTTCCAGTCCAGTGTTGTATAACAGCAATGTAACAACCTCCTACCATGTTGCCCGGGAATCTCTACCTTTTGTTTTCCTGCCATCATCCACATTGCCCTGTACCTAAAAACAAAGACTGTGTCTGGCATTATAACTGTTTTGTGCAAAGGATTGGTACGTTTGATATGGCACTTCGGATACAGCCAAAGTGCCGAAGTAGTCGAAGTGGCCGCCATTAGACAATTGAACACGTGGTGGCGGCCACTTTAATTAAGTCGAACACGGACAGCGGTGTGTGCCATCAAATCCCTGGAACGGAAATCGGCCACACATTTGAACGAACACCACTGACCTGTACCTTCCCTAACCTTCGACACCACGGCTGGAGACTAAGTCCCGTTTGAAAATTCGAACATATCTTTTTAGTGTAAAATAGACCTCCACTTAACTAGCGAACACCTCTGAAACTTAACCCCGTTTTCACTTCGACAGAAGTCGAAGTGCGTTCAACTATTGTTAATTTTCAGGGCAGTAATAGACCGACCGCACAGCCTGAATCTGTGGAACTGTTTTGGGCATGCAAACAGGCGTGCGGTCGGTCCAAAGAGACTTTTTAATATTTCTGGAACCCCTGAACAGATTTGTACGAATTTTGAATATGTTTGTCCCCAAGTTGTGTTGTTCATAAAAATATAAGTTTTATTTCTATATGATGAAAAATAAGAAAGTTATAAAAATGCATAAAAAGTATAAGTTTTAGCTTGGAAATAATTGAGTAGATACAGTAAGAAACTCAATTATCTCCCAAGCAGAGGGGAGGGAATCTGTGGGTTGTAACCAGTGGCGTACATACCAGGGTCGCGACTGCGACCGGGCCTGGCCCACCAGGGGGCCCGGCCGCCCCTGCGACTCGGTATGTACCCACAGGGCCAGCCTCTTCTCCTGGGGGGCCCAGGAGGCGGACACCTCAGGGCCCCCCCGAGGCTGGCCCTGCTGTCACCGGGCAGACTGTCTGGGTGGCCAGCGCGTGAGGGAGCACTCTCCTTTGTGTGCTTCCTCTTCAGCTCCCTCGCGCACCGCATTGATACTGGAGCCGGAAGATGACGTCATCTTCTGGCTCCGGTATCAATGCGGTGTGCGAGGGAGCTGAAAAGGAAGCACACAAAGGAGGGTGCTCCCTCGCGCGCCGGCCACCCAGACAGTCCGCCCGCCCACGCAGCAGCACCACCACTGGACCCCAGGGAATCCCCGCAGCACTCCAAAAGGTAAGGAGGCTGGGGGGGACTAAATAAAAAAAAAATGTGTGTGTGTTTGTTAATGTGTGTGTGTTAATGTGTGTGTCTGTTAGAGTGTGTTAGTGTGTGTGTCTGTTAGTGTGTGTTTGTGTGTGTGTGTGTTTGTGTGTGTCAGTGAGTGTGTCTTACTGAGTGTGTTTGATGTCTGTTAATGAGTGTGTGTTTGGCAGTGAAAGTGTATGTATGTCTGTCGCTGAGTGTGTCTCTGTCAGTAAATGTGTGTGTCTGTTAGCTAGTGTGTATGCATCTGTTCATGAGAGTGTGTGTGTGTGTGTGTCTTCAGCATTTACCTTTCTCCAGCGTCGGACTCCCTTGGCGCTGGGGATCCCTCCGCCTCTCAGCTCCGAATGCACATCCACGGCAAGAGGCGCGCGTGCATTTAAACCGCCCATAGGAAAGCATTACTCAATGCTTTCCTATGGACGTTCAGTGTCTTCTCACTGTGATTTTCACAGTTAGAATCACGGAAGCTCCTCTAGCAGCTGTCAATGAGATAGCCACCAGAGGCTGGATTAACCCTCAGTGAAACATAGCCGTTTCTCTGAAACTGCTATGTTTTCAGCTGCAGGGTTAAAACTGGAGGGACCTGGCACCCAGACCACTTCATTGAGCTGATGTGATCTGGGTGTCTGTAGTGGTCCTTTAAGTGTGCGTGCATGCCACGGTCGCGGGGTCGCAGGCCTGCGACCAGGTGCCCGCCGCCAGTTGTCACGTCCCTGACCCGCTCCGAGTAAGCGCGCGGGGGGAACGGATTAGTTCCCCGCACCGGGGCACCATGGGTCATGTGTACGCCACTGGTTGTAACCATTGTTGGACTGGTTAATGTCTAATTGTTTGTGGGTGTCTCCCTTGCATGGGAGCACCACATAAAAGGAGAGTACCTGTCATTAAACCTCAGTTCTACTTTACCCTTCAAAACGTAGCTTTGTCTCGTTCTTGAAAGGGAATCTGTTCAGCTAATCACTAGCTCTTTTAAGAGCTCTACCTCTCCCTCTCTACTTGGATCCAGCTGATAGAAAGAAGGCTACTCCATTACTGCACAGCATCTTGCTGGGAAGAAGGACATCTCCAACGGCTGATACCCCCTCTCCACTGGGGTAGCCGTTACAAGCGATGATAGGTTTCCAAGGTCTGATTTGTTCTTTCACTTTGTCTGTTGGACTTAGGGTGAAAAGCAGTGGACAAATCAACAAAAAATGCTTGCCAGAATCTAGATGTCAACTGAGGTCCTCTGTCTGAGAGGATAGATTGAGGTACACCATAAAGTTTGTAGTCATATCATGAAATAAGGTTGCTGTTTTCTTGGCTTATGTTAGTTCTTTAACGGGCCATCTTAGTGAGACCATTCACTACTCCCTTAATACTATTTTAGCCTTGTGATTTTGGTAGGTGAAGTATGAAATCAACTGATATATGTGTCCAAGGGAATTGAGGAATGGTGTAGAAAGAAACCCAGGAGAAAAACAAGGTCCATCTAGCTTGTCATAGATTTAAATGTTTAGCAGTGCGAATGTATTCTAGAATCTTGTGGTCTGTATAAACTGTAATGAGGTAATTGGAGCCTTCCAAGAAATGCCTCCATTCATCAAAGGCTCTCTTGGTTGCCACTAATTTCCCCCTAAACTCTCTTCTGTCCCTCTCAAGCATCCTCATACTATAATTATGCCCTGTCTACTGCTCTAGTCATGGTTATGCCAATCAGAGCACACTCAAGGCATCAGCCACACCTTCAACCCTGGCACAGCAAGCTCACTTGCAATCTCTAATGATGTTCCTGTACTGAAGAATGTTGCAGGAGAAAGCCTTGCAGCGCACCTGACTGCCTAAATTACAAATTCATGCTACATTCCTATACAGTGAGGGGAAAAAAGTATTTGATCCCCTGCTGATTGTGGTGTATCACCAAATTAATATATATATTACACAAGGTTCGTCTACATTAAAAGGTATTTATTAAAAGGCAACAACACAATACTATAACTGTATCACAAACACACAGCCCAGACCCACGGAGCAACAACCCTTTTTAAATCTATCTATCTATCTATCTATCTATATAGTAATCCCGTTCCCCACACGTTTGATCTCACCCACGGTTAGGACTTCACATCTAGTAATGGCTCACTGCTGCAAGTTCAACATCACATCCACCAAGGAAGAAAAGGAAGCAACAGAAAGATTTCCTGCCTGGCCTTATGTTATATACCCTTAGTTGAGATGATGTGTTTTACATCACATCCTGTTCATGCATCACTTCCTTTAGCAATTGTGGGAGGGAAGTAAAGATTCTTAGCCCTCCTACCTAGACCTGTTTAAGGAGGTCCTGAAAGGAAGATAAATTACCATGCAAGGAAGACAAGTTACCACACTGATTTTGAAAATTTGCCCACTGACAAAGAAAATGATCAGTCTATAATTTTAATGGTAGGTGTATTTTAATAGTGAGAGACAGAACAACAAAAAAAATCTAGAAAAACGCATGTCAAAAAAGTTATAAATTGATTTGCATATTAATGAGTAAAATAAGTATTTGACCCCTTCAACTTAGTACTCGGTGGGAAAACCCTTGTTGGCAATTACAGAGGTCAGACATTTCTTGTAGTTGGTCACCAGATTTGCACACACTCCTCTTTGCAGATCCTATCCAAGTCAATAAGGTTTTCAGGCTGACGTTTGGCAACTCGAATTTTCAGCTCTCTCCACAGATTTTCTATGGGATTAAGGTCTGGAGACTGGCTAGGCCACTCCATGATCTTAATGTGCTTCTTATTGAGCTTCTCCTTTGTTGCATTGGCTGTGTGTTTTGGTTCATTGTTATGCTGGAATACCCATGCACAACCCATTTTCAATGCCCTGGCTGAGGGATGGAGGTTCTCACCCAAGATTTGACGTTACATGGCCCCGTTCATCGTCCCTATGATGCGGTGCAGTTGTCCTGTCCTCTTAGCAGAAAAACACCCCCAAAGCACAATGTGTCCATCTCCATGTTTGACATTGGGGGTGGTATTCTTTGGGTTATATGCAGCACTCCTCCTCCAAACACATTGAGTTAATGTCAAAGAGCAAAATTTTGGTCTCATCTGACCACAACACTTTCCACCAGTTTCTCCTCTCCATCTGAACATCATTCAGATGTTCAGTGGCAAACTTCAGACGGGCCTGTACGTGTGCTTCCTTAAGCAGGGGGACCTTGCGGGCATTGCAGGATTTCAATCCTTCATGGCGTAGTGTGTTACCAATTGTTTTTTTGGCGACCAGCTGTCTTGAGATCATTAACAAGATCCTCCCGTGTAGTTCTGGGCTGATTCCTCACCATTCTCATGAACATTGAAACTCCACGAGGTGAGATCTTGCATGGAACACCAGACCAAGGCAGACAGTTATTTTGTGTTTCTTCCATTTGCGAATAATCGCACCAACTGTTGTCACCTTCTCACCAAGCTGCTTGGCAATGGTCTTGTAGCCCATTCCAGCCTTGTGTAGGTCTACAATCTTGTTCCTGACATCATTGAACAGCTCTTTGACCTTGGCCATGGTGGAGAGTTTGGAATCTGATTGCTTCTGTAGACAGGTGTCTTTTATACAGGTAACAAGCTGAGATTAGGAGCACTCCCTTTAACCCCTTAAGGACCAAACTTCTGGAATAAAAGGGAATCATGACATGTCACATATTTCATGTGTCCTTAAGGGGTTTAGAGAGTGCTCCTAATCTCAGCTTCCCACCTGTATAAAAGACACCTGGGAGCCAGAAATCTTGCTGATTGATAAATACTTATTTCACTCATTGACATGCAAATCAATTTATAACTTTTTTGACATGTGTTTTTCAGAATTTTTGTTGTTGTTGTTATTCTGTCTCTCACTGTTAAAATTCACCTACCATTAGAATTATAGAGTGATCATTTCTTTGTCAGTGGACAAACGTTCAAAATCAGTAGGGGATCAAATACTTTTTTCCCTCACTGTATTTCTGCCCTCTCCATTTCCAAGCAAGAGTATTTTACCTCACTCATATCCACATACTATTGTGATACCATAAACCAGCATCAGTCATGGGCGCTCAAGGCTCATTAATGCATGTAGGGGGGAGCAAAGTCTAGCCCATCTGGTCCGATCACATAGAAGAGCTACTTTAGTTCAATTTGCTGAAAATCGTAATGCGGGTCATGATAGAAACGTTTCAGAGCGCACAGTACATCACAGTTTGCTGTTTTGGGTGCTGCATAGCCACAGACCAGTCAGAGTGCCCATGATTACCCCTGTGTCTTCACTGGGGAAGTGAGCATCAGAACTGGACCATGAAGCAAAAAAAGAAGGTTGCCTAGTCTGATGTTTTCATTTAGGTCATATAGATGACTGGGCACATGTGAGATGAGTAGCTGGGGAAGAGATGGCAGCAGCAGCCAAGGGAAGCAGTGTTATGCTCTGGACAATGTTCTGCTGGGAAACCTTGTGTCCTGGCATTCATGGGCATGGTACCTTGACACAATCTACCTAGAGATTTTTGCAGACCACATACACCCTTCATGGCAATGGTGTTCCCTGATGGCAGTGGTCTCTTTCAGCAGGATTATGCACCCTGCCACACAGCAAAAATTGTTTAGGAAAGGTTTAAGAAACATGACAAAGAGCTCAAGTTGTTGCCTTGACCTACAAATTCACAGATCCCAATCCAATTGAGCATCTGAAGGATGTGCTGAACAACAAATCTCATCCATGGAGGCCCCACCTCATTGCTTGCAGGACTTAAAGGATCTGCTGCTAATGTCTTTGTGCCAGATACCACAGGACACATTCAAAGGTCTTGTGAATTCCATGCCTCGATGTATATGAGCTAATTTGGTAGCACAAGTGGGACCTAAATATTATTAGGCAGTTGGTTTTAATGTTGTGGCAAGTGTATGTACAAAGGGAACATTTAAGCCCTTTTGAGGCTGCTTCAACTTCAAACTACTAATACACATTAAACTATCAGAAACCAAAATTAAAGGGACACTATAGTCACCAGAACAACTACAACTTATTAAATTTGTTCTGGTGAGTAGTATCATTACCGTCAGGCTTTTTGCTGTAAACACTGTCTTTTCAGAGAAAATGCAGTGTTTACATTGCAGCCTTGTGATAACTTCACTGGCCACTCCTCAGATAGCTGTTAGAGATCCTTCCTGGGTCATGGCTGCCTAAAATGCATCCAAACATTCAGTGTCTCCTCTGATGCAGACATTGAACTTTCCTCATAGAGATTCATTGATTCAATTCATCTCTATGAGGAGATGCTGATTGGCCAGGACTATGTTTGAATCATGCTGGCTCTGCCCCTTATCTGCCTCTTTGTCAGTCTCAGCCAATCCTATGGAGATCAAGGCACCACTTCTGATGATGTCAGCAGACTGCTTGTTTTTTTCTGAGTCAAACAGCATGCAGAGGTACAGCTTCAGGCTTGAATACAGTAAGATTTCTATATTTAGGGAGGCATGAGGGGCCCAGGGGGGCTAAATGGTGGTTTTAACACTATAGGGTCAGGAATACATGTTTATGTTCCTGGCCCTATAATGATCCTTTAAAGTCAACATTAAACATCATAACCAAAAAAATTAATTATATTAATGACAAAAGTAGGAGCTATAAAAATATAAAATAAATAATTTAGTATTTTAACTGTATATATGGAGATGAGCTAGATAATACAAAATAAAAACAAGGGGAGCATGGCTTGGCTGCTCATGGAGCAAGACATGTAAGAGCTGTGCTCTGCAACGCTGACCCTTTCAGCCCAAAATATGAAGCAATAGACTGAAGCTATGCAGACCCCTGCTCTCACCAGGCTCATTCCCTGAGGGTGTTAACAGGACCAAATAATGATTTTATCAATTTATGATTTTAGATATTAAGTGATCTGACCTCCCTCAATGCAAGAGTTGAAATCATGGAAAACAAGACCCAGCTGTCTGCCCAGCAACACAGAACAGCAGAGATAGCGGCCACAAGACAGAGCAACATGCTTCTTGAAGAAGACAAGAGTAAGATCTTGATAGTCAAAGGCCAGTAGAACAACTTGAGGGTTCGAGGCCTAACCAAAACAGATGGAGAACCTGTAACGGTGGAGGCTGTACTCATGCGGCGGAGGGGGTGAGGTGCAGTCACAGATCCAATGTGGTCCGGTCCTCAGCCCTCCCACCCAGAGCATAGTTTGAAGCACTATTTAAACAGATCTTAAGACTTATGTCCAGGCTCCATATCACTGGACATAAAGCACTAAGGCCCCCCAAGCAGACGGCCAGCCATAGTATGTCTTTTTTTTATGGTGGTGGGGTTCTCTCCTTTCTCTTTGCACCTAGGGACTAATATTGTCTGGTGATTAATCTTCCTGAACTCCACTCCAAACTTTTGCAAACACTTTGGGACCAAAAAGTTTCCATGCCTTTCTTACAAGAAACGCAGGTATAGGAGATTCCCCACTGGGTTTCTTGCTAATAACTGATATGCCAAAAAAGCAAGAGTCACTATATTGTTTTCACAAATGACCCCATTCAACTGCACAGCAATGTTGGAAGGCGCATTGGGTAATCTTCTCTTTATAAAAGACACTATAGCAGACTGTCCTTACACTTTTGCTTGGTTATACACACCTAACAAAGGGCAACATGTCTTTATGTCCCGAACACTCTAACCCTTAGAGAAGTTCCAGGAAGGCTTACTGATAAAAGCAGGAGTCGCCTAACTGACACTGGACATCCTCACTCTCTGCATGAGGACATCCAGCATCAGTTAAATCCCCACAGGAAAGCATTGCATCAATGCTTTCCTCTGGGGAGGGCCTAATGCCTCCTACACACCTTCGTGGTTGGCAAGCTTGTCTGTAGTGGGTTCAAGGATATCCCCCATTTCCCCCCCACTGGTCCACAAGTGCAAGGCTTTTAAAAAGCGGGAAATTGTCTGAATTCTCCACCAGGACTGGCCAGTAGGTCCCAGCTGAACGGGGTCCAAAGACTTGTAGAGCGTGGTTAGAGATTAGAGTGTCCTCGGGTCGTAGGAACAAGTTTGGGGCAAAAATAATCTCCAAAACTCAAAATATACATTGAAATTAGCAATTTTGCTGAGGAGTTTGTCCAGCCTGCAACCTACTCCGTTAACCTCCAGTCAGTAGAATGTTAAGGGGCCCAGTCATGCTCTGGGTGGGAGGGCTGAAGACCGGACCACATTGGATCTGTGACTGTACCTCACCCCCTCCGCCGCATGAGTACAGCCTCCCCCATGCATAGCTGCACTGGAAGGAAGTGATGTCCATTCAATTCCTACCAGTCTTTAAAATAAGCCGGACCCGAGGGAAACCACCAACCTGGTAAAAGTTAGGCAAAGAGAAGAGTTGCTATAAGTACTTTAATTTTAATATCTTAGTTTGTGTGTGCTTCTGTCAGTGTTCTTGTGTATTTGTGTCTGTCATTGTGTGTGTCTTTGCCTATGCATGGCTGTCAATATCTATAGTGCATCTGTCTGGCAGTGTATTGGTAAATGTGTATCTGTCTGCCATTAATTATTCCTCTGTCTGGCAGTATGTATTATTGGTACCTATGTTTGTGAGTCTGACACTGATTATCTCTGTGTGTGTTTGTGTGCATCTGTTTTGCAGTGTGTATTGGTATCTGTGTGTGTGTCTGGCATTGGGTATTCCTCTGTGTATCTATCTGGCTGGCACTGTGTATTGGCATCTGTGTATGTGTGTCTGGCATCCATGTGTCGAATGTATATGTGTGTGTGACTTTGCATTTTGGGGTATGTGTGCGAGTATTGGTGGGGGCCTAGTCACTGGGTCTGTAAGGGTTATCAAGTCAGCCATAATTCTAAGTACTATTTGCCAGTATAATAAGTATAATCTTTTTAACCATTTTACAATGTGTATTATTATTGAGAAAGTACATTTAAACACATTCAATGTACTTTTGGCATAATGGAGACTGAAAGCTAAGAGAGGGTGGAGTCAGCTGTAAGACAGAGAGCCAATAGAAAGCAGGTATTAAATGTTTCACTATGGTCTTCCCACTATAGTGACTTTCAATTTTATCCTGGTCATCACACAGTCATCTCTGCTCCAGCTAGGAGTCCTAAACTAAGGTAAGATAATAGCAGTACCCCTTTGCTGGTTTTGCTTTGATGATAGCCCAATCCCTAACCTTGTGCAGGCTGTGATGATCAAGTGAAGCACAGAGGAGCACATGGTTCAAAGCCTCATAAAGAGGGCTATGCTGCATTGTCTGTGCTGCAGGGAGGTATAGGCTATCCTCTTCTGTTGAATTACACAACATGAACCCTGAGAGCAGAGTGATGATGGAGCAAATGAGATGATGAAAGCACTGTAAGCTACATTTTCAGCTATGAAATTCCTCTGGTCTGTATCTAGGGAATCAGAACAACCAAGTGAAGCCAGTTAGGCTGTTTGTGAATAGTTGAATCAGCCATGTTATATGGCGAATCAGTTAACTTCAACAGACAGAATTGTAGATGGATGGAAGTGCAAATTTATTTGAAATGACAGAATTTGCCTTTTGTGAATAAGTGAGTTGCTAAAAACAGGTGTCAAACAAACAACATTTGGCTCTTATTTAGCGAAGAACCCCTATATTACCTTCACTTCTGATTGAGGCCAGATGTCATACATGTAAGTATATCACCTTACAAACTTGCATCCATTTGTAAATAGTTGTGATATCGGTTGAGTGCTGAATTCTCCTCCGGAAAGATTAAAGTCTGAGTTGACCAAACCAGAAATTGAACCTGTAACTCTAAGAGAAAGTGTGTGTGTACGTGCCTGTGCGCGTGTGCGCACGCACCACGTACATTATTTTAAACCATGGTTACTGGGTTTAAAGGAACATTTTGGGCATCAAAACAACTTTAGCTTAATAAATCAATTTATGCAGCTCTAGCCACACATCCCCTTGCAGTGCCTGACATAGCTGCATGAAAAAAAATATATATATTTGATTTTTAATCAGATGTTAACTCGCTCTAGAAGTTTTTATCTCCTGCTCTGTAAGTTGAACTTTAATTACACACAGGAGGCTCCTGCAGGCTGTAGCTGATTATTTAAAAAAAAAAAAGCAGGAGGTATGAAATTCTAAATTAAACAAAATGTGCAATATGGGAAGTGTAAAAATTAGATGTCTTTTTACAGGAAGTGTTTAAGAAGGCTGTGCAAATCATATGCATGGAGGCGTGACTACGGCTGTATAAACAAAGTTATTTAACTCCTAAATGGCAGACAATTGAGCAGTGACACTGCAGAAGCATGAGGTGTACACCAAAACTGCTTAATTAAGCTAAAGCTGTTTTGGTGCCTATAGGTTCCTTTAAGTTATACTGCAGTTATGATTCAAAATTATTTTGCCAACTATAACAGCTAGTCAAGCCACTGTAGCACCCAACAAGGCAGTACATCTCTGTTGCATCTCAGTGCACTGATTTCACATTAATACAAAATGGATTAAGTGAAGGGGGAGATATTTGCAGGTCAAAGGAAACAAAGTCATAATGTCACTATTCGTGCGTCAGTGTGTGCTAATCCCCTGTTTCCCATCATGAAAGACTGTTCTCTTCCTTCAATGCCATAACGCAGGTCTTGACTTCAATTCATTTTTTTTTTATTCCAGGAATCAGTTGGTTTTAGATTAAAAGACACTGTTCAGTGCATTTAACTATTTTGTTACAAGTACAGTAGTGATGGCTTTTCCATTTTGATCACCATGCAGTTGGTCCACTGATTTTTTTTTTGTTTCTTCAATATTTAACATTTTTAGAAGCACAAACCTCTAAGAACACTAAATTAAAATTAAATTAAAAATAAAGAAAGAAATAAAGAAAACCAAAATTTAAAAAAGTGTCTTAAAAAAACTATAAACAGAAAAAAAGATTCTCTTCATTATTTCACTGTCAATGAGAAGCTCTCAGAAAATGTTTTTTTTTTTAATCTCATCAGGGAAGAGATTGAAATGGAAAGTCAACATAAAAGCTTTAGATGTTTCAAACACAAACAAATGGATAAACAAGCTTATTTTTATTATCAGAATACATCACATAATTTTTATCTTGGAATTGAAGTATCAGCGAGCATATACATGAAACTAGGAGAAAAGAGGGGAGGTCTGTCCAAGGTGCAATGAGGGACCTGCAGAGTTTGCACACGTCCTGCCTTCTCCATGGGAGAGATAATCCTTTAAGCCTGAGGAGAGAAGAATGGGCTTGAAGACATATTGTCACTACACTCTTGGACGGTCTGTAGATGCCATTCTCCGGCAGTGGAGAGATTACACACCTGATTGTGCTGTTCTACTTTCTTCTGGGCCCTTTTCTCAGATTTGGTCTCAGTGCCTCAGCTCTACCCTGTTTCAAGCCCTGAGAAATATAACACATAGATGAGTGGGATTGAGCAACGTAAAAAAGCCACAATCTAACAAGGGAGATGGAGATGGGTTCGCATTCAGTCAACTGTAGGGAAAGAAAGAGAAAAAAAAGAGGAATAGGAATAGGATTATAGGAAGAAGAGAACCAGAAATGGGTTCAGGTAGTTAAAGGACCACTATAGTGCCAGAAAAACAAACTCGTTTTCCTGGCACTATAGTGCCCTGAGGGTGTCCTCACCCTCTGGGTCCCACTCCCGCCGGACTGAAGGGGAAGGAAGGGGGTTAAAATCTTATCTTTCTCCAGCGCCGCGCTCCCTCGGCGCTGGGGACTTTCCTCCTCCTTCGGTCGTCATCGGCTGAATGCGCATGTGCGGCAAGAGCCGTGGGCGCATTCAGCCAGTCCATAGGAAAGTATTCTCAATGCTTTCCTATGGAGGCTGGCGTCTTCTCACTGTGTAAATCACAGTGAGAAGCGCGGAAGCGACTCTAGCGGCTGTCAGTGAGACAGCCACTAGAGGCTGGATTAACCCTAATATAAACATAGCAGTTTCTCTGAAACTGCTATGTTTACAGCAGGCAGGGTTAATCCTAAATGGACCTGAGCTAAAGTTGAGCTAAAATGGTCTGGGTGCCTATAGTGGTCCTTTAACTAAAGACCAAATTATTTATTTATTATAGTTTTCATACTATAGCGTTTAGTTCACATTTTTAATAATATGATGACTATACTGCTACAACCAAAATTGTAAGAGAGCATTATGTAAAAAGAGTGTAATACGAAATTAATAACAGATATATAGAGGCAAGGGTTACCATGGTACCTAAAGAAAAATGCAATTAAAGCTTAAGAAGTGCAACTGTCCCCCACACACTGCGGTTACAGACCAAGCAAAATACAGTAAAAAAGAGGGAAGCCCAACTATAGTAGTGCACAAAGTGCTACTTACAATGTATTTGAAAAACAAGCAAGAATTCAGACGTTTCGGGCAGAGCACTTTCCTAGAACAAGATACATTGAGAAAGGGCTCTGCCCGAAATGTCTGTATTCATCCTTGTTCTTCAAATACATTTGAGGTAACACTTTGTGCTCTACTATAGTTGTGTTTCCCTCATTTTATTCTGTATTTTGCTAAGAAATAAATAAAGGAGAATAGAAAAAACTTTTATAAACAAATTAGTTTAGAAGAGTTAAGTGCAAAGTCAAGAATCACTGCAAATGTCTTCAATAATAAATAACATAAAAGAACATGGTGCAGTTATACAAAACACACTTCATGCAAATGGTCTGTGTGCTAACAATAAGTTTATTGTATTGGTCAATGTGTTGCAGTTTGTGTTCTGTGTGTATGATGACTTAATAGACCAGCGTTTTCCAATTGGTGGTCCGCGGAACACCAATTGGGGTTCCGCCAAAAGTTTACAAAATAAAATGGGTGCGGGCAGCAAGGGAGCAGTGAACTCCCTGCTCAGCTTCCTCGCGCGCACAGCAGTGATACAGATACACACACAGTGAACACAGATACACACACCTTGATACACAGATACGTACATACATGCACACACACAGATACAGACTGTGTGTCAAGGTGTGTGTATCTGTGTGCCACTATGCCAGTGTGTGTGTGTGTGTGTATCTGTGTGTCAGATATACACACACACACACATAGATACACACACTGGCACATACAAGCACAGATATATACACCTTGACACACACTGGCACATAAAAAAAAATGGCGGGGTGGGGGTTCCACGTTGTTAATACACTATGTCAAAGGGTTCCACAGTATAAAATAATTGGGATTTTTTTCTGTTAATTAAGGAGAGATTGTATTTCTTAGGTACTAAAGGTACTATGGTATTAAGTAAGGACTGCTACAGCTTCCACTCAGAGTACATATTTTAAATAGTATTTGTATCAATCACAACTGTATTTAATTCTCCTTGTATGTACATTGTACAGTGATAATAAAGCTGAATCTGAATCTGAATAAATTTAACCGCATTCAGGAATCTTAGAACTAGTGGTTTCTTATTTTGTAAACCTGAAGTTGGATTGGGTGTATGTTTAAATAATAAATGTAACTTCTCTGCAAATTGCACCTTTGAATAAAACATTAACATCCACTATAACTTGTGTTAACCTTTTATTCCAAGTGATGCTTTATTTCCTTTTAAATTTATGTAAACCCCTTAAGGATGGAGACAAATGTTCAAGTCCTGTACCAAAGCAAAACCTAGAATTTGAGCTACAGTTGTACTCAAAAGTTTGCATATCTTTGGAGAATTGGTACTATATGTACCATTTTTAAACAAAACGTGAGTGAGTGAGCAAGCAAACCACATTTATTTTATTTCTTATGGAATTCATATTCAACTGAAGGTTATAACAGAATGGCAGAATCAGAAAACAAAACATGGCAACAGAGAAAAAAATGAGATGACCCCTGTTCAAAAGTCTGCATACCCTTGGTTCTTAATACTGTACATTGCCCCCTTTAGCATCAATGACAGCGGGCAGCCTTTTGGAATAGTTGTCTACAAGGCCCCTAATTCTTGCAGGTGGTATATATAGCTGCCCATTCTTCTTGGCAAAATGCCTCCAGGTCATGCAAAGTCTTTGGTTGTCTTGCATGAGCCGCACATTTGAGATTTCCCCAGAGTGGCTCGATGATATTAAGGTTAGGAGACTCTGATGGCCACTCCAGAACCTTCACCTTTTTCTGCTGTAACCACTGGAGGGTCAACTTGGCCTTGTGCTCAGGGTTATTGTCATGTGGAAAGTCCAAGAGCGTCCCATGTGCAAGCCTGGGAGATAATTGCGTTAAAGACCGGTAAGCTAATTATCTCCCAGGAAAAGAGAGGCAAAAACATAAAAATACCCCAAAACATCATAAAAATATACAATAACCCCACAAATAATACATTACCAAAAAGCCCTCATCTGAGCGACCAAGTTCTCCAAATAGCGCTTAGATCCATATAGTGTGTAGGTGCAGGGCCGCCATGACAAAATTTGGGGCCCATGACAAAGCCCGCCCACGCCCTACCTAGTCCGCTCACAATGATGCAGGACTGAATGTGGTGTGTGTATAGTGGAAGTGAATTAGAATGTGTGTAATGGATGTAGTGTTTGTGTGTATTAGATACTGTTTGTGCAATGAATGCAGAGTGTGTGTTTGTGTAGCGGATGCAGTGTGTATAGTGAACGCAGAGTGTTTTTGAGTAGTGGATGTAGTGTGTGTACAGTGATGTAGTGTGTGTTTGTGTAGTGGATGTAGTGTTTGTATGTACTAGATGAAATGTGTTTAGTGGATGCAGTGTCTGTAGTGTGTAGTGTATTAGACGCAGTGTCTGTGTATAGTGAATGCAGAGTGTTTCAATTTGTGGTGGATGTAGTGTGTGTACTGTGAATACAGGATGTTTGTGTAGTGGATGCTGTGTGTACAGTTAATGCAGAGTGTGTGTCAGTTTAGTGAATCCAGAGTGTGTGCATAGTTTAGTGAATCCAGAGTGTGTGCATAGTTTAGTGAAGGCAGAGTGTATGTTAGTGTGTAGTGAATGCAGAGTGCGTCAGTGTAATGAATGTAGTGTGTGTGTTAGTG
>OW240916.1:73666704-73795871 GCA_933207985.1 Pelobates cultripes | reverse complement strand
CAGGGCATTTGGTGCTTTTGCAGGTCAACTTTCGTGTTAGATCCCACACTTGTGGTATTTTATATTAGGACGACTACTGGATGCCTCTCTCCTTTTATTTTTTATTTCATAGGGCTGTGGGAGTCTCTTCACATTTAGGTAGACGTTTCCCATTCTAGTCAGACTAGGGGCTGCCTTGAAGTAGCTATTAGGTAGCTTTTTAAGAACCAGCTATTTTTGTTGTAGCCAGACTAAGGGCTGCCTCGAAGCAGCTACTAGACAGCTTACTAAAAGATAGCTTTTCGGATTAAAAACTCTTACCAGTAACAACTTCTAGTGGCTATTAGCAGATTATCAGGTTTTGATTTGGCTATATTTCTCAACTAGTGATGTCGCGAACATAAAATTTTCGGTTCGCGAACGGCGAACACGAACTTCCGCAAATGTTTGCGAACTGCCATAGACTTCAATAGGCAGGCGAATTTTAAAACCCACAGGGACTCTTTCTGGCCACAATAGTGATGGAAAAGTTGTTTCAAGGGGACTAACACCTGGAATATGGCATGCCGGAGGGGGATCCATGGCAAAACTCCCATGGAAAATTACATAGTTGATGCAGAGTCTGGTTTTAATCCATAAAGGGCATAAATCACCTAACATTCCTAAATTGTTTGGAATAATGTGCTTTAAAACATCAGGTATGATGTTGTATCGATCAGGGTAGTGTAAGGGTTACGCCCGCTTCACAGTGACAGACCAAACTCCCCGTTTAACGCACCGCAAACAACCGCAAACAGTCCATTTGCACAACCGCAAACTCCCCATTTGCACAAGGTTGGATACCAAGCTAGCCATGTCCCGTTCCTTGTCCTCACTGATGTCATTGAAGGTCTCTTCCTCCACCCAGCCACGTACAACACCAAGGGTCCCCAAAAGGTGACAACAAGCCCCCTGGGACGCCTGCTGTGTTTGGTCTTCCACCTCCTCAAAGCCACCTTCCTCCTCTGACTCCTCTTCTTCAGACTCCTCTCTCTGCATTGCCTCTCTCTGCATTATTATAAGGTGTGTTAAGTAGTACTATTCCTATCAGTTTAATCCCTGTTATGTCCCCTATCAGGGGACGTGTATATGGCATCGATTTTAGGAACCGGGAGATGGAAAAAGATGTTTGGTCGGTCCTCCTACTTCAAATTTGGGGCACTGCGCGTGCAATCTAATGTGCCACCAGATAGGAGTGGTGTGTTAAGTAGTACTATTCTTATCAGTTTAATCCCAATATCACGACTACTAGTGTGGTCCAGCACGCAGAAACTATGTAAACATATACAGAGGCAAGAAAAGGAAAATAAAAGGACAGAGCGTAAACCGGACCTTAGAATGGCCGGAATAATACACTAGAGACAGAGAATGGTCAAAGGGAAAGCCGAGGTCAAGGAAGCCAGAAAATACACAATACCGTTTACACAAGCCAAGTCAGGGAAACCAGAATTCAGAATAACCAGGGAAAAGCCAAGATCAGGATACCAGGAAATCAGATTCACAATGATAAAGCACTCTCAGGAAACCAGGAACAGATAACCACGACAGGGCAAGGTACTGGGGTGAGCTAGGGATTTAAATATCACGCGGTGGGCCGGCAGCCGCGACACCCTGTTACGTCCCCCTCATCAGGCCTTTTTTAGTCGAATGTATCGCCCACTGTCAGTCCCTTCGGGATCCATCCCTCATTCATCTTAATAAAGGTGAGGTAATCTAGACTTTTTTGACCTAGGCGACTTCTCTTCTCAGTGAAAATACCTCCTGCTGCACTGAAGGTCCGTTCTGACAGGACACTTGAAGCGGGGCAGGCCAGAAGTTCTATCGCAAATTGGGATAGCTCAGGCCATCGGTCAAGCCTTCACACCCAGTAGTCAAGGGGTTCATCGCTACTCAGAGTGTCGATATCTGCAGTTAAGGCGACCTGTCGGTCGAGTCGTTCTCCGAGGGTGGACCCCAAAGGGCTGTGGCAATGCGAAGGACTTAAAAAGCTCTGCATGTCCTCCATCAACAACATGTCTGTAAAGCGTCCTGTCCTTGCTGGCGTGGTCGTAGGAGGAGGAGGATTACTTTGACCTCTTCCCCTGTTAGATTCCCGTTGTGCTGTGACATCACCCTTATACGCTGTGTAAAGCATACTTTTTAATTGATTTTGGAACTGCTGCATCCTTTCCGACTTGCCGTAATTTGGTAACATTTCAGGCACTTTCTGCTTATACCGGGGGTCTAGTAGCGTGGACACCCAGTACAGGTTGTTCTCCTTCAGCCTTTTTATACGAGGGTCCCTCAACAGGCACGACATCATGAAAGACCCCATTTGCACAAGGTTGGATGCCTCGTCCTCAGTGATCTCACTGAAGGTATGTTCTTCCCCCCAGCCACGTACAACACCACGGGTACCAGATAGGTGATAATGAGCACCCTGGGATGCTTGTTGTGGTTGGTCTTCCTCCTCCTCCTCAAAGCCATATTCCTCCTCTGACTCCTCTTCCTCACAATCCTCTTCCAGCGTTGCCGCAGGTCCAGCAAGCGATGCTGATAAGGCTGTTTCTGGTGGTGATGGTGACCACAACTCTTCCTCTTCACGCTCATCTATGGCCTGATCCAGCACTCTTCGCAGGGCACGCTCCAGGAAGAAAACAAATGGTATGATGTCGCTGATGGTGCCTTCGGTGCGACTGACTAGGTTTGTCACCTCCTCAAAAGGACGCATGATCCTACAGGCATTGCGCATGAGCGTCCAGTAACGTGGCAAAAAAATTCCCAGCTCCGCAGAGGCTGTCCTAGCACCCCGGTCAAACAAATACTGGTTAACGGCTTTTTCTTGTTGGAGCAGGCGGTCGAACATTAGGAGTGTTGAATTCCAACGTGTCGGGCTGTCGCAAATCAAGCGCCTCACTGGCATGTTTTTTCGCCACTGGATATCTGAAATGGCCACACACCTTCCTGGCCTGCTTCAGGACGTCCTTTAAGCCTGGGTACTTATGCACAAAGAATTGGATGATCAGATTACACACATGTGCCATGTGTCAACTTGCCCAAATGCAATGCCGCCAACAAATTTCTTCCGTTGTCACAAACCACTTTGCCGATCTCCAGTTGGTGCGGAGTCAGCCACTGATCCACCTGTGCGTTCAGGGCGGACAGGAGTGCTGGTCAAGGTCTGACTCTCTGCTTTCGGCAAGTCAACCCCAAGACGGCGTGAGATTGCCGTATCCGGGATGTGGAATAGTACCTGGGGAGCTTGGGGGGTGCTTGGCAGCCGTCAGCAGGTTTACCCAATGCGCAGTTGAAGGTGATATACCTGCCCTGACCATGCTTTGCAGACCAGGTATCAATGGTCAGATGGACCCTTGCCCCAACACTGTGTGCCAGACATGCCATTACTTCCTTTTGCACAATCGAGTACAGGTTGGGGATGGCCTTTTGTGCAAAGAAATTTCAGCCGGGTACCTTCCACTGCGGTGTCCCAATAGCTACAAATTTTTTGAACACCTCAGACTCCACCAGCTTGTATGGTAAAAGCTGGTGGGCTAAGAGTTCAGTCAAGCCAGCTGTCAGACGCCGGGCAAGGGGGTGACTTTGTGACATTGGCTTCTTACGCTCAAACAGACACCTGACTGCGGGCAGATGAGCAGGAACTGCTCAAGGCGAGAGACGGAGGGGCGGATGGTTGAGAGGGGGCAAGGAGGACAGCAGTGGTTAACGTGGCTGAAGATGCTGGACCAGGAGGAGGATGGCGGCTTTGAGTTTGTGTGCTGCTTGTACTCATGTGTTGATCCCATAGGCGTTTGTGATGTGCAATCATGTGCCTTCGCAAAGCAGTTGTACCTAGGTGGGTGTTGGACTTCCCACGACTCACTTTCTTTTGGCACAGGTTGCAAATGGCATGGCTGTTGTCAGAGGCAGACACACACACAAAATGCCACACTGCTGAGCTCTGCAATGACTGCATTCTGGTGGTGGCAACAGCATGCGTTGATTGGCGTGCTGTCTGGCTGACCCCGGGTGCCGATGCATGTTGTCTGACTGTGCCACTAGCTCCTTGCGACGACCTCCCCCTGCTTCCAACTCGTCTCCTCCTCCTCCTCTCTGTCTCCCCATCTGAACTTTCCCCCTGTTCTTCTCTTCTAGCGGGCACCCACATGACATCCACGGACGCTTCACTTGTATCTGACAACTCAGCAGCGGGTACAACATCATCATCATCACACCGTACGTCCATGTGTGTAATCCTGCCTGACTGAGACATATCCCTGTTATCTACATCCTCTGGTAATAATGGTTGCGCATCACTCATTTCTTCCAACTGATGTGTAAATAACTCCTCTGACATACCAAGTGAAGCTGCTGTGGTGCTAGTGTTGGTGGTGGCGGCAGGCGGGCGAGTGGTAACTTGAGAGGTGCCCAAAGCTAAGCTGGAGGAGGATGGTGCGTCAAGGTTTCCGAGCGGAAGCTGTAGAAGATCGGGTGTCCTGTGTTAGCCAGTCAACTATGTCCTCAGAACTTTTCGAGTTCAGGGTACGTGGCCTTTGAAAACTGGGCATTATTCTAGGGCCAAAGCGAATCACAGCACCACGACCCCGACGGCCCCTGCGGCGTGGCCTGCCTCTGCCTGTCATTTTTTTTTGATTAGTGCTACTATGCGTGCAAGCAACAGATATGAGTGGCACTGTGCAGTGGCAGAAGTTGGCAGAGTAGACGCTGTAGGCCTGACACACACGCTTGCAGACAACTAACTGCTATTCAATCTATTACAGTCAAAAAATTCTTTTTTAAAAATGTACACTACTGTTACACCAGATATGAGTTGCACTGGTGTGACACTGTGCCCTGGCAGGCCCTGAAACGCACACGTGTGAAGGAAACTGACTGCTATTATATTACAGTCCAAAACGTTTTGGTTTTTTTAAATGCAAGCTATTGGGACACCAGTGAGTGAGTGGTGGCACTGGGCAGGCCCTGAAACGCACACTTGTGAAAGAAACTGACTGTTATTATATTACAGTCCAAAAAGTTTTAGTTTTTTTTAAATGCAAGCTATTGTGACACCAGTGAGTGAGTGGTGGCACTGGGCAGGCCCTGAAATGCACACTCGTGAAGGAAATTGACTGCTATTATATTACAGTCCAAAAAGTTTTGTTTTTTTTAAATACAAGCTATTGGGACACGAGTGAGTGGTGGCACTGGGCAGGCCCTGAAACGCACACTCATGAAGGAAACTGACTGCTATTATATTACAGTCCAAAAAGTTGTTTTGTTTTTTTTAAATGCAAGCTATTGGGACACCAGTGAGTGAGTGGTGGCACTGGGCAAGTGGGCACAGTATATGCTGTGAGCCTGACACACAGGCTGGCAGGCAGGCAACTGCAATTACATTACACAGAAAAAAAAAAGCAGACTGATGTTCTAGCCCTAAAAAGGGCTTTTTGGGGTGTTGTCCTTACAGCAGAGATCAGATGAGTCCTTCAGGACTGTAGTAGACACTGAATACACTAGCCTAGCTATCAATTTCCCTATCAAATCAGCAGCAGCTACACTGTCCCTCCTCTCACTAAGAATGCAGCTTCACAATGAATGTAAAATGGATGCTGTCCACGAGGTGGGAGGGTCTGGGAGGGAGGGTCTGCTGCTGATTGGCTGGAATGTGTCTGCTGACTGTGAGGTACAGGGTCAAAGTTTACTCAATGATGACGAATAGGGGGCGAACCGTTCGGGACATCACTATTCTCCACATAACTAATGATACTCTTATCGAATCTGCTTTCTTTTCTATTAGGCAGTACAGTTGTGGGTCATATTTAGCAAGTCTAGCTACTTATCTGTAGCATCAAAGTAACATTGTAGCATCTTAATTGTATATCATTGCTCTTGACTAACTACTGGCTGTATTTCATTATAGCATTGTATATTTGTCAGACCATTCTAGGCAGATGAGTTCTGGCATATTATCTAAACTGTTTCTTTTTCTGTTGGTCTTTATATGAAGTGCCATATTCAATACAGTAGACTGTGTATCACTGAGCGGAGTCCACTAAGGATCTACATTACTATATCATACTAAATCCATTGTATCTTGACTATTATTCTAGGGCCAAAGGGAATCACAGCACCACGACCACGACAGCCCCTGCGGGGTGGCCTGCCTCTGCCTGTCATTTTTTTTTGATTAGTGGTACTATGCGTGCAAGCAACAGATATGAGTGGCACTGTGCAGTGGCAGAAGTTGGCAGAGTAGACGCTGTAGGTCCGACACACACGCTTGCAGACAACTAACTGCTATTCAATCTATTACAGTTTTTTTTTTTTTTTTTTTTAAATGTACACTACTGTTACACCAGATATGAGATATATTAATAGGGAGTTTCTTTTCTACTTCCCCATTACTATTCATATCAATGTGGGATATGCTGCCTTGGATTCCCCCATATATCCCTCTCATCCTACTATAAGAGTCTGTACCGACTCTCCTACCTTAGATGTGATTTTCTAAGCCATTCATTTAGTGATATACATATATACATTTTCTCTCACTTGCAATTAATTTGCAGACCATGTTCTACAAAATATTTATTTGTTTATTCTCTGAGCATCCTATTACCTCCAATCTAGACTCAACCTGGCTCTCCTGTATTGCAACTATTTGCAACATTGTATTAAGCAAATTTGCAGTTGTGTCTATACCAGTGGTTCCCAACCTTTTTAGGTTCAAGGCACCCTTAATATTTCAGTATTTTTACAAGGCACCCCAAATCAAAATTTCTAGGTTGTATATCTGTACAGCGCTGCTGCATTTACTGGCGCTATAGTGTAATGTACAGTGTTGGTGTTTGACGGGATGCTTGTAAATAGTTATTGTGTTTAAATACAGGGGTGTGTTTGTATGTAATGTTTGCGTTTGATTGCAGGGGTGTGTCTGAATGTTCACTTTTAAATGCAGATGTACATTTGTGTGAAGTATTTGTGTTTGAGTTAAGGGGTGTGTTTGTATATATATATATATATATATATATATATATATATATAAAAAATTTAGTTTGAATGCAGGGCTGTGTTTGTATGTAATATTTGTGTTTGATGTCAGGAGTGTGCTTGTATGTTGTGCTGGTGTTTGACTGCTTGGATGTATGCACATACACTACCACATACATACATAAATACATACATACACATATATTCATGCACATAAATACACCAACACATACACACAAATTTATATAGACATCGACACATACACACATATAGATACACACATACACACACATAGATACACGCCAACATATACACACATGCACCCTGACACACACAAACATTGATACATGCCCACACCATAACACAGATACACACACACTGACATAAAAACCCACACCCTGACACACAGATGCACATACACAGATGCACATACACAGATGTGTATATATATACACACACTGCTCAAAAAAAATAAAGGGAACACTTAAACAACACAATGTAACTCCAAGTCAATCACACTTCTGTGAAATCAAACTGTCCACTTAGGAAGCAACACTGAGTGACAATCAATTTCACATGCTGTTGTGCAATGGGATAGACAACAGGTGGAAATTATAGGCAATTGGCAAGACACTCCCAATAAAGGAGTGGTTCTGCAGGTGGTGACCACAGACCACTTCTCAGTTCCTATGCTTCCTGGCTGATGTTTTGGTCACTTTTGAATGCTGGCAGTGCTTTCACTCTAGTGGTAGCATGAGATGGAGTCTACAACCCACACAAGTGGCTCAGGTAGTGCAGCTCATCCAGGATGGCACATCAATGCGAGCTGTGGCAAGAAGGTTTTCTGTGTCTGTCAGCGTAGTGTCCAGAGCATGGAGGCGCTACCAGGAGACAGGCCAGTACATCAGGAGATGTGGAGGAGGCCATAGGAGGGCAACAACCCAGCAGCAGGACCGCTACCTCCGCCTTTGTGCAAGGAGGAACAGGAGGAGCACTGAGTGAGCGCTGCAAAATGACCTCCAGCAGGCCACAAATGTGCATGTGTCTGCTCAAACGGTCAGAAACAGACTCCATGAGGATGGTATGAGGGCCCGACGTCCACAGCCCAACACCGTGCAGGACATTTGGCATTTGCCAGAGAACACCAAGATTGGCAAATTCGCCATTGGCACCCTGTGCTCTTCACAGATGAAAGCAGGTTCACACTGAGCACATGTAACAGACGTGACAGAGTCTGGAGACGCCGTGGAGAACGTTCTGCTGCCTGCAACATCCTCTAGCATGACCGGTTTGGCAGTGGGTCAGTAATGGTGTGGGGTGGCATTTCTTTGGGGGGCCACACAGCCCTCCATGTGCTCGCCAGAGGTAGCCTGACTGCCATTAGGTACCGAGATTAGATTCTCAGACCCCTTGTGAGACCATATGCTGGTGCGGTTGGCCCTGGGTTCCTCCTAATGCAAGACAATGCTAGACCTCATGTGGCTGGAGTGTGTCAGCAGTTCCTGCAAGACGAAGGCATTGATGCTATGGACGGGCCCGCCCGTTCCCCAGACCTGAATCCAATTGAGCATATCTGGGACATCATGTCTCGCTCCATCCACCAACGTCACGTTGCACCACAGACTGTCCAGGAGTTGGCAGATGCTTTAGTCCAGGTCTGTGAGGAGATCACTCAAGAGACCATCCGCCACCTCATCAGGAGCATGCACAGGCGTTGTAGGGAGGTCATACAGGCACATGGAGCCACACACACTACTGAGCCTCATTTTGACTTGTTTTAAGGACATTACATCAAAGTTGGATCAGCCTGTAGTGAGTTTTTCCACTTTAATTTTGAGTGTAACTCCAAATCCAGACCTCCATGGGTTGAAAAATTTGATTTCCATTTTTTAATTTTTGTGTGATTTTGTTGCCAGCACATTCAACTATGTAAAGAACAAAGTATTTTAGAAGAATATTTAATTCATTCAGATCTAGGATGTGTTATTTTTGTGTTCCCATTTTTTGAGCAGTGTTTATATATATATATACACATGCATACATACACAGATGCACACACTCATACTCACACACACGCATACTCACACACACTCAAACTCATACACATACACACTCAAACTCATACACACATTAACACTCAAACTCATATACCTACACACACACACACACATACACAAACTCATACTCACACACACACTAAAACTCATACACATACACACACACACTGATACTCACACATATACAAATGATTTTTAAAAATATATCCAGCCACCCTCCTGTTCCCTCTAGCTTACCTTATGTGCCAGGAGGGTGGCTTGGATTCCTGCTGCTGGTGGGAGTGAGGGGTCTGGAGCTCCTTGTGCTCCTCTCCCCTCATGCTGTGGCTGTCTCCTCCCACACGGCCTCCCTGGAGGATGCTGGGAGGAAGTGACAGGCTGTCACTTCCTCCCAGCCAGCCGACATCACAGGCGCCAGGTTGCAGTCTTAAATCATAGCACCGGGGTAACTTTCTGCGGCATCCCTGTGTGCACGTTGCGGCGCCCAAATGCTGGTCTAGAGTATAAGTGAGGGGTTTCTTGGATATAACAAGGTTCCAGCAGTTTGCTCATATTTTAATCACTTTTGTGCACTTTATGGTCACACAGTTTATCTTTTACTTTTTTGTTCTTTTGTTACTGAGATTTAATATAAAGTTTACTAGTTTTTAGTTTTTCTGCCTTATATTTCCAAGGCACTTAGCCTACTATTGGATTAGCAGCTTCTATCAGGGTGATAGGATTAGGACTGGGCTGGCTTTTTGTAAGTTCGCTCTAATCGTTCTTATTATCTTTAGGTTGGTTTATGCCCTAATTACCCTAAAACTACTACAATTTCAAAGATTTCTCTCTCGCTGTCCTTGTTTTTTTTCAACTTTCAGGAGCTCCTGCATCCGAAATATGGGGTGTTCCGCCTGGCTCTCAGGTAGCATCTCAGACACCTTCCCTCTAAAAAGCGCTCTCCTGGCGGGTTGCTAAGTGGTTTAAAACTGCACGGTCATCTCATGCCAAAAACAGTTCCATAACATTCACAGCTAAGTACCACTGAGGTGATCAGGAAACCACAAAGTCCACATGCCGAAATTAGTTCCACAGCAGACGCGACTAAGTACTGCTGAGGACTATTCGTGGGTTTGGTTCATGCGAACAGCCGCCAGGGAGCCAGCGTTCGGTTCCATTTGCATGAAGGGATAGTGCTGAACCAGGGGCAAAGTAACTCCTAAACGGTGTCCCAGACCTGGACCATGGTCGATGGGCATGGTCGATGGGCCGGCTTCCACACTCCTCCAGGAGTCTGTGGCAAACGTTCGTGGGAAGGACCGTTTGTTACAGTATTCTTTTCACTATAGGCCTTGTTGATCCCTCTCCAAACATAGTGTTTACAGTTGTGACCATAAAGCTTCAATTTTACCTCGTCACTTCAAATTGCAGTGTGCCAGAATCTGTGAGCCGTATCAAGGTGTTGTCGGGTATATTGTAACCGGGTTTTTTTGTGTCTTTGGCCCAGTGAAGGCTTCTTTCTAGCAACTCAACCATGCAGCACATTTTTGTTCAAGTATCGTGGTTTTGTTGCCAGGTTTTGTTTACGTTTTGTTTTGTTCACAACGTGTACATTTGGCTCAGTCCTTAACCCTTTAAGGACGGAGCCAAATGTACACGTTGTGAACAAAACAAAATGTAAACAAAACCTGGCATTTCTGCTACATGTCTGTCCAATTGTAATTCACCTCTTTCATATTAAATACACCCACGCTTATTATATAGCATTTTATTCAGGGGAAACAGGGCTTTCATTTAATATCAAATATTTAGCTATGAAACATAATTTAATATGAAAAAAATTGGAGAAAATACGTTTTTTTAAAAAAATTTTAGTTCTACATGACATTTTAACGATCAATGTCATAATACTGTTTGCTTTTACTGCAATGAAATACACATATTTGTATTCAGCAAAGTCTCACGTGTAAAACAGTACCCCCTATGTACAGGTTTTATGGCGTTTTGGGAAGTCAAATATAGCACGTTACATTTGAAATTGAAATTCGCCAAATTGGTTACGTTGCCTTTGGGACTTTATAGTAGCCCAGGAATAAAATTTACACCCATAATGGCATATCATTTGCAATAGTAGACAACCCAAGGTATTGCAAATGGGGTATGTCCAGTCTTTTTTAGTAGCCATTTGGTCACAAACACTGGCCAAAGTTAGCGTTAGTATTTGTTTGTGTATGAAAAGTGCGAAAAACGCCAATTTTGGCCAGTGTTTGTGACTACTAAAAAAGACTGGACTTACCCCGTTTGCAATACCTTGGGTTGTCTACTATTGCAAATGGTATGCCATCATAGCGGTAATTTTCATTCTTGGGCTACCATAGGGTCTCAAAGGCAACGTAACCAATCTGCTGAATTTTAATGTGAAAAAAATGAAACACAAGCCTTATATTTGACGCTGCAACTTTTGAAAACACCATAAAACCTGTACATGAGGGGTACTGTTGTACTCGGGAGACTTCGCTGAACACAAATATTTGTGTTTCAAAACAGTAAAAAGTATCGCAGCAATAATATTGTCCGTGTAAGTGCTGTTTGTGCGTGAAAAATGCAAAACACTTCACTTTTACTGGCGATATCATCGTTGTAATACATTTTACTGTTTTGAAACACTAATATTTGTGTTCAGCAAAGTCTCCCAAGTAGAACAGTACCCCTCATGTGCAGGTTTTATGGTGTCTTGGAAAGTTATAGGGTTAAATATAGTGCTAGCAAATTAAATTCCCTTTACTTTCGGCATGGGTTGTCAGGCAGGTCCCGCTAATTGTAATTAATTAAGATACCTAATTATGTAAAAATATTACATAAATATATATGTAGAATTAAATATTTTTATTTATATATAGGTATATATATAGTGATATATACGTATATATTTATGTATATAGATATATATTATTTCGTTTTACGGTATTTTGATATAAATATATATTAATATCACAATACAGTTAGAAACTAAATAACAACATCTATATATTTTTTAATTATTTTTTTAATTATTTTTTGTTTTATTTTTTAACGTATTTACATATTTAATTTTTTATATTATATATAAATATATATATATACAATAATTATATATATATTTAATCAATATCAGTCTACGTGTAATTTGATATTAATATATATATATACAGGGAGTGCAGAATTATTAGGCAAGTTGTATTTTTGAGGATTAATTTTATTATTGAACAACAACCATGTTCTCAATGAACCCAAAAAACTCATAATATCAAAGCTGAATATTTTTGGAAGTAGTTTTTAGTTTGTTTTTAGTTATAGCTATGTTAGGGGGATATCTGTGTGTGCAGGTGACTATTACTGTGCATAATTATTAGGCAACTTAACAAAAACAAATATATACCCATTTCAATTATTTATTATTACCAGTGAAACCAATATAACATCTCAACATTCACAAATATACATTTCTGACATTCAAAAACAAAACAAAAACAAATCAGTGACCAATATAGCCACCTTTCTTTACAAGGACACTCAAAAGCCTGCCATCCATGGATTCTGTCAGTGTTTTGATCTGCTCACCATCAACATTGCGTGCAGCAGCAACCACAGCCTCCCAGACACTGTTCAGAGAGGTGTACTGTTTTCCCTCCTTGTAAATCTCACATTTGATAATGGACCACAGGTTCTCAATGGGGTTCAGATCAGGTGAACAAGGAGGCCATGTCATTAGATTTTCTTCTTTATACCCTTTCTTGCCAGCCACGCTGTGGAGTACTTGGACGCGTGTGATGGAGCATTGTCCTGCATGAAAATCATGTTTTTCTTGAAGGATGCAGACTTCTTCCTGTACCACTGCTTGAAGAAGGTGTCTTCCAAGAACTGGCAGTAGGACTGGGAGTTGAGCTTGACTCCATCCTCAACCCGAAAAGGCCCCACAAGCTGATCTTTGATGATACCAGCCCAAACCAGTACTCCACCTCCACCTTGCTGGCGTCTGAGTCGGACTGGAGCTCTCTGCCCTTTACCAATCCAGCCACGGGCCCATCCATCTGGCCCATCAAGACTCACTCTCATTTCATCAGTCCATAAAAACCTTAGAAAAATCAGTCTTGAGATATTTCTTGGCCCAGTCTTGACGTTTCAGCTTGTGTGTCTTGTTCAGTGGTGGTGGTCTTTCAGCCTTTCTTACCTTGGCCATGTCTCTGAGTATTGCACACCTTGTGCTTTTGGGCACTCCAGTGATGTTGCAGCTCTGAAATATGGCCAAACTGGTGGCAAGTGGCATCGTGGCAGCTGCACGCTTGACTTTTCTCAGTTCATGGGCAGTTATTTTGCGCCTTGGTTTTTCCACATGCTTCTTGCGACCCTGTTGACTATTTTGAATGAAACGCTTGATTGTTCGATGATCACGCTTCAGAAGCTTTGCAATTTTAAGAGTGCTGCATCCCTCTGCAAGATATCTCACTATTTTTGACTTTTCTGAGCCTGTCAAGTCCTTCTTTTGACCCATTTTGCCAAAGGAAAGGAAGTTGCCTAATAATTATGCACACCTGATATAGGGTGTTGATGTCATTAGACCACACCCCTTCTCATTACAGAGATGCACATCACCTAATATGCTTAATTGGTAGTAGGCTTTCGAGCCTATACAGCTTGGAGTAAGACAACATGCATAAAGAGGATGATGTGGTCAAAATACTCATTTGCCTAATAATTCTGCACTCCCTGTATATATATATATATATATATATAATTATATATATATTAATAGTAAAATACACCTAGACAGTGTGTGTGTGTGTATGTATATGTGTATATATACTTAGATCATATATATATAATATGTATATCACACGTATGTATGATCTAAGTATATATATATATATATTTTTTTTACACTTTTTAACTTTTTTAAATTTTATTTTATTTTATTTCCGGCCAGCAGGGGGACTACCTGTCATTACATGCACATATTTGTAATCAGCGATGTCTCACGAGTTCAAAAGTACCCCCCATTGACAGGTTTTATGGTGTTTTGGAAAGTTACAGGGTCAAATATAGAATGTTCCATTTTCAAATTGAAATTTGCTAGATTAGTAATGTTACCTTTGAGACGGTGTGGTAGCCCAGGAATGAGAATTACTCCCATAATGGCATACCATTTGAAAAAGTAGACAAGCCAAGGTATTGAAAGTGGGGTATGTTTAGTCTTTTTTAGTAGCCACTTAGTCACAAACACTGGCCAAAGTTAGCGTTCATATTTGTTTTTGTGTGAAAAAAGCAAAAAACTAATATTTGGCCAGTGTTTGTGACTAATTGGCTACTAAGAAAGACTGGACATACCCCACTTGCAATACCTCGGGTTGTCTACTTTTGCAAATGGTATGCCATCATGAGGGTAATGCTCATTCCTGGGCTACCATATGCTCTCAAAGGCAACATAACCAATCTGGCAAATTTCAATGTCAAAAAAATGAAATGCAAGCCTTATATGTGACGCTCTCACTTTCCAAAACACCATAAAACCTGTACATGGTACTTTTACTTAAAATATCATCGTTGTAATACAATTTACCAGTCTGAAACACTATTTGAGTTCAGCGAAGTCTGCCAAGTAAAACAGTACCCCCTATGTTTTATGGTGTTTTGGAGAGTTACAGGGTCAAATATAGTGCTTGTGAATTAAATTCTCTGCACTTTCTCCCTGTGTTGTCAGGCATGTCAATCAAATTTTAATTAATAAAATCACATAATTATGTTAAAAGATTATTTAAATATACATGTAGAATTTTAATATATATGCATTTATAGGTATTTAAATTCTACATGTATGCTAATGTAATCTTTTATGTAATTATATGTATTTATCTATATATATATATATATATATATATTTGCGGTTATTTGTATTTTATATATAGATATATATATATATAGAATGTCATTCTAAGTGTATTTTGTCACCAATATATATATATATATATATATATTAATAACAAAATACAGTTAGAATGAAATTACATATGAATATATAATTTATATTAAATTTTGTTTCAATATTTATTTTATTTATTGTAATTATACGTATATATATATAATATATGTGTATTTATCTATTATATATATATATATATACATATCATATATATATATATGTAACGTCATTCTAAGTGTATTTTAATATTAATATATATACTAATATTAGTATTAAAATACACTTTGTATGACGTTACATATTTATAATATGTATATATATTATAAATATAATATATATACATATATTATATATATAAAAATACTTTTAATTTAATTTTAAACATGTCTAATTTTGTTTTTTTACACTACCTACCAGCAGGGGGACTGTCTGATATTTTAGACAGATCCACAACCAGCTATAGGGGGCCATGTGATCACTCGGCCCCCGGGGGCCTCATTTGCCGTGGGAGGGCTGCCTGGGCTGTCAGGCAGCCCTCCAGAAGAGGATTGCGGCGGAGGTGAGTAGATCTCACCTCCTGGGGGCTTAAGCCGTTACAGCGTTCTATGCCGCCGCAACGGCTTTAAAGCCCTTTAACCCCTTAAGGACACATGACATGTGTGACATGTCAGGATTCCCTTTTATTCCAGAAGTTTGGTCCTTAAGGTCCTTAAGGGGTTAAAGCCAGGACGGCATAGAACGCCATAACGGCGTAAAGGGGTTAACCTGTGTGTATCACCTTGTGTGTCCAAACATTCACGGGTTTGATCAGGGCCATTTGGGTGATTTCTGTTATCATTATGATTTAAAAAGGAGCCAAACAATGATGTGATAATAAATGGCATCATATGATCACTATCCTTCACTAAAATCATTTTTTTTTTTTTTGCATGATCAGTCATATTTTCCAAATCAATGCCAAAACTTTTCAATTTCTGCCAGAGTATGCAAACTTTTGAGCACAACTGTCTATTGAACCATAATTTAATCACACTTATAACATTTTGTTCAGAAGAAATATGACTTTCATTTCACATCAAATATTTTTATATAGGACACAATTTAATATGAAAATAAATCTAAACAGTTTAAGAATTTGAGACATTTTATTATTTTCTAACTTCTCCATGGTATTTTAATTATGAATGTCATAATACTAGTAGCTTTTACTGCGATAAAACACACATATTTTGGCGGGGCCTGAGTGTAGAGACGCAACTTGCATGAGCTCCTCACTGCACTTGGCAAAAAAGCGACTTTCAGCCTAATTAAACCCGAGACAAAACCCAGCTAAAGCCTTACTTACATCTGCACCGAGCAACGAGGAACTACCCAGGGCAGAAGCTTGACTGAAGCCAACAAGCGGCACACTTGGAGCCATGCGGCCCGCTGACCGTGGAGAGTCACAGGGGCATATACAGTAGAGCAGGTACCCTGCAATCCCCCCCCCCTCCTTCTGGACCAGCGGGGGTAATTCCAGTCCAACCATGGGGGAACACGCTGACCCACAGTACAGGGAGAACAGAATAATTACAGCTATGGGCACATTTACCGACCCAGCCAACATGGCGGACGCCACGAGGCACCCAGACACTGCAGCAGTACGGGCAGACATCGAGGTCAGACTGGACAGAGTCTTCGCAACTTTCTGGCGCAACCTGGAAGAGGGGATGCAGCTCTATGCCCAACAGCAGTTAAACGAACACTCACCTCCACCACTGTCACTAAACAAGCGACGGACACCTGCAGTCCCGGCGTGAATGAAGGGCCCAAAATGACCGCGAGGCGGGAAGTACCCAGCGCAACGGCTGAGAGCAGCATGCAAAGCACAGCCACTCAAGGCCAAACCACGGAATACCCACGGTGATTGCTGTAGCACCAGCGGTCACTGCAGCGAACCACTGCACCGGCAGAGGCGAAACGGATACTCACCCCTCCTGGTACTACCGCTCTAAAGACCACAACTATGCTAGCCTCCCGCCATTATTCTGGGCCGGGGCCCGCCTGGAACACAAACCAGGCTAACGTCCATACACCCTATGGGACACCAGAGTCACGGAGACCCCGGGGGCACGAGATCTAGCCACTGGCAGTAGGCAGATCCATGGACACGGGGCGCTAGCCCTCTTTCAAGCTCGGAGTGATGGTTGCGGGAGACGGCGGCTGGAAGACCCACTCCACTCGCAGATCACAGCTGCCCGGAGGGGATGCATGACAGCCCCGAGAAGAACCAATATGCCCGTGCCTGGACTGTCAGGGGTATAGGGTGAGGTGATCTTCAGACTCCCAGAGCGGCACCGTGACAAGCTCCTAACCAAAGTGTTGAGAGAAGAGTCCCACTTGTGTGCCCTGTATTTCCCTTATATCTCCATTTTGCTTTTCTCCATTTTGCTTTTCTCTGTTTTCCTATCTTTTTATATTCCTGGGAGAACATGACAAGTGGTTTTATGTAACCCTTAGACCAGATGCCTATATACATATGCTGTACCTTAAGTGATAAACGTGGCGCTTCTGTGGCTAGTAGTATTTCCCACGTCCCCACGTTGCCTAACCTAGAGGTAAACCTCAAAATATGTAACCTAGTCTATCCTCTAGCCATCCGACCCATCGTAATATGTACGCCACTAACCTGTAACGAGAACGATGGCTAGACAGACCTAACTACACATCATCTACCATGTTTAAACTACCCTTATAAACAAAGCTTGACTGACCTACTTTGAACATGTTTCCTACAATATGCAACCTTAAGCGTGTTTCTTATACTATAAAATAGTACATGTTACTCTAATACCCTGTTTGTTAAACGAGATAACAAGCCAGAGGACTGCCGTTGGGGTACCTCAGGCACGTATGTATTTACCGTATGCACTGCAAAAATATTAAATTACATTTTTTTTTTTAAAACACACATATTTGTATGCTGTGATGTCCCATGAGTAAAACAATGCCACCACCCCCCACCTCCATGTGAAGGTTTCATGGTATTTTCCAATCTGAATGTCCATGCAAAGCACCAAATGGTTTTGACAATTTTTGGCGGACTTTAGTGTTTACTGTTAAAGGTTTCCTCCTATAGCTCATTATTCTTTAGGTCTCCCGCCCACAAAACAAGCCTCTGCTAAGAATAGGAGCGAGAGTCTACATGCCAACAAGCCTCTGCTAAGAATAGGAGCGAGAGTCTACATGCCAACAAGCCTCTGCTAAGAATAGGAGCGAGAGTCTACATGCTAACAAGCCTCTGCTAAGAATAGGAGCGAGAGTCTACATGCCAATAGACAAGTCTCGGATTCCAAGATTATTCGATGCATTGGGACTTTTGATCAATATTGGGAACCAATTCTACAGATTATGTCTCATAATTGGCCAATTCTCAACTATGACAAAGACCTCAAGGACAACATTACCAGCTTCCCCAACATCACTGCACGTAGGGCTAAGAACCTTCGTGACCACCTTGTCCACAGTCATCTAGAACCTAGCCGTAATCCCACCTGGCTTACCCCTGTTGCTGGTGTATATCAATGTGGCCACTGTAAGGCCTGTAAACATATCAAGCCTTCCAAAACCATCTTGTGTACCTGTACAAAAAAAGAATACAATATTCAACAGTTTATTAATTGTAACTCGACAAAGGTAATTTATCTCATAACCTGCAGTTGTAATATTCAGTATATTGGTAAAACTTACCAACAATTTAGAAGAAGGATCCTTCAACATATTTGCTCAATTTCTAACCTGAATGTCTCTACTCCACTATCCAACCATGTGAGACTCCATCATGCGGGCAATCCTAGCCACCTGACATTTCAGGCTATAGAAAGAATAACTTTAAACTCTCGGAAGGGCAATTTCAACAAAATACTGTTAATGAAAGAATCCAGATGGATTTATCATTTCCAAACTCTGACCCCTCATGGGCTTAATGAGGAGTTCAATTTCACCCCATTTATTCATAAGTAACTCTTTTTCCGCATCTTATTGTTCAGAACATGATTGTCCAGTACTGTAAGATTACAGTTTCTATACAAGTTAATAACATGACTTTAGTTCTCTCTGATAGGAACGTTTTTATTACATGTATAGTCCCTATTTCGTTGTGGCTGCCTTTATAATATATATTATAATATTGATATATATTTACATTCATCATGTAACGCTCTTATGGCCCCCTAAAGTATCTTTCTTTTGGGCATTTTTTTTATCTTGGCCAATCTTTGCACTATGCTTATATCCACCATTTATTATCTTACCATCTTTTAATTATTATAATGCCGTTCTTGCTACTCTCTTATCCTTTCCCTTCCTTTAAATTTGTGGACTATATCATGTACGGTTTTCTCTTCCTCTTGTTTTATCATTCCTTGATAACGCTAAACGTTCCTTCTAAAATCACATACGATCATTGTTAGGTATTCATTACACATCATTTTCGCTCTATCCACCATATGTATATATATATATATATATCTTTCTCTATTAGGTTTTCTCGTACATTAAGTGATCAAGTTATCACTTCTCTAAGGGTTAATTCCCTTGCCATACTGAATTAACATACTCCCTCCCCTTTTCGTGATGTCACATCTGGCTATCCAATCTGAACACTTGGTTTTCAACCAATCAGTTACCTTTTCGTCTTATTTAAACCCGGCTTTTTCTCCCGACCGGTTCCCCTCTGACGAGCTTGGCGGGCGAAACGCGCGCGTCAGGGGCTACACGGCTTTTTTGCCACTTTTTCTTATCATAGTTTACTTTTCATTTTGTATGTCCTCTGATTTGGGTACAGTTTGTTATTTGGGGGATTAGCGTTAGGTGCCCTTGAAGGCACGTGGGTGGAGAGTCAGCCGCAGTGCTATTATTTCTAGTCAGTGTTCGACACTACTTGCTAATTTTGTACCTAACAGTGTTGTGCCATCCGGCTACCCCTTTTGCTCTTTATTTAGGGCAGCCTCCTTAGTACTTATAGGAAAATTTCTTTTAGCATTGAGTGGCATTTTTGAGTAACCATACTTACCGCCAGATATAGACCCATTCTGTGTGTCACAACCTCACAGAGGTGCGAGTTACGTTTATCCAGCCACACTCACTGACAGTTTCAGGCTGGTATCTACTTTAATATATATACCCTTACCATATCGGCAGATACCGTGGCGAACTCTTATCTGCAGATACTCTGTGATACACTTTGCATGTTAGCAGTCTGTGTGTTCACAGCCTCATAGAGGTGCGATCACATATATCTAGCTACACTTTGCATTGGGTGACATTTTTCAGTAACCACACCTGCCGCTAGATACAGATCCATTCTTTGTATCACAACCCCGTAGAGGCGCGAGTTACGTCTATCCAGCCACACTCACTGACAGTTTTAGGCTGGCATCTACTCTAATAACATATACCTCTACCATATCGGCAGATACTGTGGTGAATTCTTATCTGCAGATTCACTGTGATACATCTTCTATGCTAGCAACCTGTGTGTTCACAGCCTCATAGAGGTGTGATCACATATATCTAGCCACACGTACTAGAATTCTGTATGCAGGAGCATTCTAAACACGCTACCTTATTTATTTATCTTTTCCACTTTTTGTAATTGGAATTCTTTTACCTTCCTCCCACCCCCACTTCTTTTCTTTTTATTCCTCTTGCGCAGACGTGCGCTAGGAATAGGTTTATATATTATTACCCAATCAGAGTTTATTTTGTATACATTACTATATTTCTGGATTTCATTCCTATCACAATCAGAGTCTAACTTATATATATATTCAGATCTCTGTGTTACTCTTAGATTTTAGTATTATTATTATTTTTCAATTATTTTCAATAAACTTGCTTTTTTATTTTTTGGACCTTGTGGTCCCTTTTAGATGAGCCTGTATTCCACACATTTAGTGTAATAGTTTCAGGCCTCGACTAGTCCTCCTTGAAGGTACACATTTCGTTTGTTTTGTATCCCGCCCACAAAATGCCTAAAAATAAGTTTACAAGAAGTTTTTACTTATCTTAATTAGCGGAGGGTATAGGGAAGAGAGAGGGCTGCAATCAGTGTAAGAGGGAGGGGGAGATATGAGCTCCCCCTTGCAGGCTCTGTCTGCAAGGGAGAAGAAGAGAATGCTTGTCATAAGCATGCAGTGCACACTGACGACAGACGTAAAATATGCATAGAATTGATATTAGGCAGTCCGGCACACAAGAGCAAATAACTCTGGAAGTGCAGCGTTTCCAGCTGAAAAATATGCACATCAAGACTCTAACCACCATGACCGCATCAAAAAGCAGAAGTGGTCATGGTGGTTGGAGTAACCCTTTAAACATCCTGGGAAATGATATTTATGTTGTAACATGTAAGGCAGATGGGGTAAAGGGAAACAGGTTGAATAATAGCTCAGGTCATTTAAAATGTAGAGAACATGTAGGTGTATCTTCATATATTGCATGTGCTAAGCCAGTGCTTACTTTTTAAAGCTGAAAATTTCTTTATTAGTGGGAATTAGATTCTATATGCTCACATCGACATGTTTTCAAGTCTTATAATGATAGTACCTTGTAGAAGCCAGTGTGATATCCAGTCATATACCAAGCCATCAGCATACAAGCCAAGACATCTTCATCCTCCTGTTCCTCCTCATCATAGTCTTCCCATTCTGCGCTGAAGAATGGTGGTGGAGGAGGGGGGGGTGGCAAAGGGGCAGACTAAGAGCATAGTGGGAGAGTAAGATAAATGACTATATGAATAAGAAATTGATGTGCTGAATTACAAGGTAATTTCATACACTTACCTGGGGCCAATTGTGCCAGGTCGGCAGATGTGCCCTTACTGGGGGAGGTGGTGGGGGCCAGAAACAACCCTTGAAAAAAATATTGACGGATAATTACTACAAAGTGATGCAAAGCACCCCCACTTTTATTTACAGGGAAGCAAAGGGTTTTTCTGGGGTCAATCACACCAGATAACCATAACTTCAAATGGCATACCCCCAATGATATTCACCCTCCTGCTTTTACCCTCCCCCTCTCCCCACCCCTTTTACCCTCCCCCTCTCCCCACCCCTTTTACCCTCCCCTCCATACATGGTTACATCAACCACAATGTACTAGATTAATGATAAATATGTCTGAATGTTCTTACTGACTAGAGTTGCTACTTTTACTACATCCATTGGACAGACTAGGTTCACGATCCCCTACTGGTTTTTTTTCCAAGCTTTAAACAAATTCCACTTAACATGAACACCTAGATGTTACTTGCAGCATATGAGTGCTATTTAAAAATTGCTAACTTCCAGATAAACTTCTACAGATGCCCTGGCTGCAACCATATACATATTTGGCATTTCCATTCCATGATACTGTGTGTGTACATGGATTAAAGCAAGTTACTATTGCAATTACTTCAAACCTTATTTGAAAATAGAGCACATGTTACCACTCATTTTTAGTTAACTATTATAATGTGTTACAGAGAGTGATGATTACTCTTTAAATTTGAAACATAAGTTACTGTTCAGATATATATAAAAATGTTTTAAACTGCACATGACTTACCTTTGGTGGTGGAGGGGGTGGTAACGATGGAGGGGGAGGGGGAGGGGGTGGTGGAGGTGGGGGCGGAAAGGTATACATCCAATCAGATTTCTTCCCCTGCTTCCTCCAATTGCGAGACAAGTCTGGTGAAGAGGTGGAACTTCTCCTTGTGTAAAGCCAATCTGTGTCCTCCTCATCCTGCCAATAAAAGTCACATATCTAATGGACAATCAACCTATGTGGTGCCATGCTCTGTCTCCCTGTCTAAAACCCTGGGTCTAACTCCCTGTCTAAAACCCTGGGTCTAACCTGCCTTAACCCCTTAAGGACACATGACATGTATGACATGTCATGATTCCCTTTTATTCCAGAAGTTTGGTCCTTAAGGGGTTAAAGACACCAGGCAATACTTATTTTAGCCAATGCTTGATGTGCAAAGCTCTGTCTAGGCTAGTACATTCCTTAGACATGCCAAGCTCCATCTCCCTTTTAATCGAGTTAATTAGCAGTCTTTAAAAGTCTGTTATTTTTCTCCCATGTACTAGTGCCAGACATACTAGGTTCACATCTTAAAAGTCTCTCTTTCTTTACTAGCTGAATGGTATCAACACTGCACCTCTCCTTTTGCCAGTCCTAAAAAAGGTCTAGGCATCATACCACTGCTCTGCCAAAGACATGTCAGGCTGTGTACCCCTGGGCTGACCAGTCCTAGAAGTGCAGGACTCGCCTGCTTCTTGCCGCGAGAGTGTGAGGGGGAATTGGTTGGAGGCATCAAGTCAGCCAAGTTGTGCTCTTCCTCATTCTTATATCCCTCAAACACCACCACACAGGTGCCCAACACCTCATCCAAAGAGCGAATAATCGCACTGTATAGTTGTCCATCCTCCGACCACTGCACTGAACAACGGTCACCAACTTTCCACTGTAGGAAATAATGAGTGATAAGAAGAAATGAGAGAAATGGTGGAGTGATTGGTGGTTATCAATGATAAAGTAGAATGAGAAGGTAAGGTGGAGGATGTAAAACAGGAGAGGAAAAGATAAGTGGAAATAAGCAGAGGATGAGTGTCTGGCACTAGTAATCAAGGCAATATGTAGTGTAAGGGACATTAACTAATCTTGTAGAGAGGTTTGATTTTGTCACCAGTCTATTACCAGTTAGTAGAAACAAGTTGTTACCTGTCTGGCAGGAGGAGTGCTATCTCCACTGCTCCCTACAGACACTATCTCGTCCAACTGGTGTCTCTCTGTATTCCCATAGCCATCATACTGGACCACACATGTCCCAGCCTCCCGATCAATAGATTTTACAGTAGCTGGGTAAACGCATCCATCTTCTGACCACACAGCACTACAGGCGTCCCCTACTTTCCACTGGCAAAAATAAAAAAATAACAATACAACACATTTTTTTGTGGACAGCAATACACCATAATACTTTTATTTTTGCAAGCAATGTCCTGACTCTTCAAAGCTGATGATTGAAATTAGACAGAGCAAAATGGACAATTAAAACAATTACTCTCATAGAGTCAACCCTCAAACTATCTGCTGATAAGTATGTTATACCCTTCACTGGTACAATATCTAGAGGTGCATTGGATATTATTTCATAGGTGCTTTCTTAGTGAAAGTCCAATGATCAAAAATAAAAACAGTACTTTAAGAGTTGTAATCCATGACTCGAACCACCCCAATGCTCTCTATATATTTAATTTAATAAAGATTTAAACACCTACAGAGATGTTTTTATGATCCACACATCTACCATCCCAAATGATATTTATGTTAATTTATGTTCTATGCAGAAATAAAAATTGCTAATAAATAAGAATCTTTGTAGCTATAAGGAAACAACAAAGGGAACAAATGCGCCTATTCCTTTTAAAAGGGTATTTCCTTTACCATATAACCAATTAATTTATCATCATTCACCCAAACATAAGTATTAAGAAGGTTCTGATCATTCACTCACTTTGGAAGCCAGGGGGCGGGTGAGAGGTGGAGGGGGCTGCACCTTCTTCTTTTTGTTCCACTTTTCAACCTCATCTTTCATGTGATCTCGGTGACCTTCTCTCTCCCAATCTGTTTCACGAGGCCCCTCTCGCTTGCTTTCTTTCTGGGTGTCTCCTGGTGCAGAGGAACCCTCTGGCCTCCTGTTTTTATCACTGCATCTTAGCATGTCCTAGGCATTAAGGTGGAATCTGTTAATATTAAATTAGCTTATTGCTGCCAAGGTGGTAAGTGTAGTAGATTGCTGATTACCTGGAAAGACTGGACAGCCTTCTCATAGGACTTAATAAGTGCCGCATCATCCCACTCATCAATATCTTCACTCTATAAAAAGATCACAGTTATGTAAGTCACAATTCATATATGACATACATGTGTTAACATCATACCCACTCCTCATTTTTGTTACCACAACCTCTAGGTCAAGGGTGCTCAAAAGGTAGATCTCAAGATATTGTAGAACAACAACTCCCTTGATGCTTTGCATGCCTTTAGAATGTCTTTACAATGATAAACTATCATGGAAGCTGTAGTTTTAAAACATCTGGAAATCTCAATCTTCCATTTGGGCACCCCTGCTATAGGACAAATGCCATAGCATCCTAACACACAGAACATAGGGCCGGTGTCTCTTAAATGGCAGAAAGGGTATTCCTGGAATCAGTGGAGCTTTTTATGAGGCCCTAATAACGCATTACCCAACTAACCAACTTAGCAGATGGCTATTCAAATGCCATCTCACCAGAGCTTCTCGCCAGAGTATTATGTTTCAGTTGCTTAGTTCACTTTTGGCCTCCAGTCATGTTTCCCATCACATGTGCTGGTTCAAATTCTGATTGGTCATTGGAGACACCACACCATTGTCCACTCTGTGTATTTGTGTCTGTCAGTGAGTGTGTATGTCTGTTAGCTAGTGTATGTGTGTCTGTCAGTGAATATGTGTGTCTGACACTTAGTGTATATGTGTCTGTCAGTGAGTGTGTATGTGTATTTAGATGGCAGGGTGGGGGGGGGGGCTGAGTTTTATCATGCCTAGGGCAGCACAACACAATTCTAAATGTATAACTAATGCAATCCCTATGACGTCTGTGTTCAGCACTCGTCCACTACAGGGCTCTGTCTATACCTTCACTCTGGAACCTTGTTCAACAGGATAAGGTGCAACATCAAAGAAAGAGGAGCGGTATACCACTTAAGAAAACTCTATAGCCCCCCAGTCCATTTCCCTGTCATTTTAACCCTGCAACTAAATACAGACGAAACTGCAATGTTTCCGTTGCAGGGTTAACACACCTCTAGTGGCTGTCAGGAAGTCAGCCACGAGAGGCTTTTCCACAGCTATAACTGAGTAAAAATCGGTTATAGCTCAAATAACTCTCAATGAGAGCATTTGATTGGTACAGCACAGCATTATGCTGTGCATATGCACTTGCCTCCTAATGCTTCCTTTTGCAGAAGCATTGGATTGACTGAGATCATCAACATTGATGATCTCAGCCAATAAGGTAGAACAACAGTGGGAGGAGCAGGGTGTTGCAGGATGTAAGGTAAGTAAAACTTACCTTTTAAACCCCTGCAAGTGGGAGATGGACACTTACATATTTAGGGGAAATACACAGTGTTAGGAATAAATGTTTGTATTCCAAACACTATAGTGTTCCTTCAACTATGCAAGAAAATAAAAATCCTGAAAAAAAAATACACATAAATTAAATTTGTATTTTGATTGGTAAATTCTTTTAAAAAAAATAATGAAACGAAAGCTAAATGTATTCGTGACAGCAGACACTGAAGTATAAACGAAGGCTTCCACAATTGTATGGAAAGGAACATAATAGGAAAGAGTGCCATCCATCCATGGTCCAAACACCATTCAGCTATAAAGTACTTATGGCACTCAAATAAATGTCCAACAAATAAAAAAAAAAGGATTATATATACATTGAAGTACTCACTGAAGAAAAATCCAGGAATCCCAGTATATAAAACTTCAATGGTTTACTGGTTCCGTTAAAATACATAGAGCAGGAGCTACATCAGATACACCGTCTCACGTGTTTCGCCGATTAGGCTTATTCATGAATAATGAAAAAAAAAAATGAAAAAAAAAATAAACAAAAAAACAAACCATAAATTGGGGTTCACTGTTCCTTTAATGCATAAACCTGACAACGACTCTCCTGCTTCCTCATCGCATAATGAGACACATGGCTTTAATTTCCTACTAATATACAAAAAACAGCACACATTCCAATGTTCTACCCTTTAAAATAATACAATAATGCTTTACTGATATGACTAAGAAGCACAAATATTGGCAATGCTTGGGCGCTCCGAGTATCTAGATTCGTGTTCGTAATTATACATTATTGAACAAAATTGTTTCATGACTCATCTCATTATGAATTTAAGGGATACTGCATTGTTTACTGGCTGTGCAACAAACCATGTTGACGGCATTTTAGCCCTATTATCTAAGCAGATTAGAGTTATAAAAATCACAAAATAAATTTTAAATAGATAGCATGACTACAGTTAGTAAACAGATTGCTCAATGTAGCTATCATTTGCCTCTCTTCAAAGCTCACCTCAATTTTATTACACAGAACCCTAGGGAATGGATTTATTTATTTTTACTCAGAAAAACCTTCCTACAACAGAAACATCTGTACATTACACGTGTATATGCAGTGGTCCAGGAGATTTTCAGTGGGAGTACAGAAAGCAACTAGTAGCAGATTTTTAAGAGGACCCAAGAGAGGCTAATTTTGTCTCTGTTGCTAAGCAACCAATCTAGCTGCAGCACTAACCTTCTATGACATAGGCCAGAACTATACAATTTCAAGGAACCCTGCCTCCCCCATGCATTTTTTAATTAATATGTTGTATATGTGTAAAACTAAATAATCCTGTAAATGTGAAAGGGGTCAGAGAATATTTAACTGTATTCTCCCCTCCTTACAATAATACTTGATGGCTAAGCTGCCCAACCGTTCACTGCTATTATTTTTTCCTTCTCTCTTATTAATTCTACCCAAGAAGCTCTCTTTACTACTTTAACCCTTTCACTGCTGTAGGTGTATCTCCACCTACAGCAGCGTAGTTAGCTAGCTTGGAACAAACGGTATGGGCTGGCTAATGTCAATTCTGTGCATATTGGATGTCACACGTCAGCAATAAGCATCCAATGAGAGCACCCATCTACGTCCCTCAGCCTATCCTACCTTCACATCCCTCCCATCAAGAGGTGGAGGATCTGTATTATGGAAGAATTTTACCTCAGTGCTGGAGGTGAGTTTTAGCTTTACTTTTGGATAAGTTGTGGTGGTTGAGGGGATAAGATGGGATAATCTAACAAAAAAATTAGCAAAAGCTTTTAAAATGTATTTAAAGGTAGTTATTAAAGGGTAACGTATGCCGAGCGCTGGAGGAGAAGGGGGAAGAGACTGTAACTTGATGATGTCTATACCAAAAACAAATTTAATCATAATGCTAAGAGCTGTTCATAGACTCATAATGCCCTAAGGCAATTTTAAATGTTTAAAGGAACACTAACATGTATCCCTGACCCTATAGGGTTAAAACCACCATCTAGCCACTCTGTACCCCTCATGTCTCCCTAAAAATACTGTATTGAAGCCTGAAGCTGTAGATCTGCATGCTGTTTGCCTCAGAAAAACAAGCTGTCTGCTGACATCATCAGAAGTGGTGGCCTGATCCAATCACAATGCTTCTCCATAGGATTGGATGAGACTGACAAAGCGGCAGATCAGGGGCAGAGCCAGCATGATTCAAACACAGCCCTGGCCAATCAGCATCTCCTCATAGATACGAATTGAATCAATGAATCTCTATGAGGAAAGTTCAGTGTCTGCATGCAGAGGGTGGAGACACTGAATGTTTGGATGCATTTTAGGCAGCCATGATCCAGGAAGGATCTCTAACAGACATTTGAGGAGTGGCCAGTGAAGTCATCACTAGGCTGTAATGTAACCGTGTTTACAGTAAAAAGCCTGAAGGTAATGATTCTACTCACCAGAACAAATACAATAAGCTGTAGTTGTTCTGGTGACTATAGTGTCCCTTTAAAGCAGAACTGTCACTTCTCTGGAAATTGCAACATTAAATAAAACATTGAAAATCACATTGTGTTAATCTTTTATCACACAAAATAACATTTTCTTTTAAATTTAGATTAAAAATTTAGCATACGATACCACAATCAAGTTTAGTCCAGTCACAACCAGGGCATACACCTCTTACTGTATACGTTCTCTATGCTGACTGTAAAGTGCAAAGGACAGAGCTTATAACAATGAATGTTGGAGGCGCCCAGTTGCAGGATGTATTTCTGTTTTTAAAGAAACACTATAGTGCCAGGAATACAAATATGTAATCCTGACCCTAAACGTATAAAACACCATTTAGGTTCCTGTCTCCCTTGTCCCCCATAAAAAGGATGTTTGCTTACCTTTCTCCAGCACAGCGTGGGTCTAGTCATGGTTGGCTCGGTCTGAGCTCCATTTCCTTGGCTGAGATTATCAATTCTGATGATCTCAGCCAATCCAATGCTTTCCCATAAGAAAGCATTGGGAGGTTAATGCTTCTTAAAGAGATGCATTGAATCATGCATCTCTATAAGGAACGTTCAGTGCCTCCATGCAGAGCTTAGTATACTCAGCACTGACCCAGAAAGCACCTCTAGTGCCCGTCTGAGTGACGGCCAATAGAGATGCCTTTTCTCGGAAGGGACAGGCAGTAAACATGAGAACCACTATATTAAGTTGTAGTTGTTCTGCTGACTATCGTTTCCCTAATTTTATTTTTCTCGTCTCACAAATACATATTCATTAAACAAAAATGATAAGTAAACACAATATTAAAATCCTGGGATGTGGCTGTTGACCTTCAAGCTTGTATTTCAAATCAACAGAATTAAAAGAGTCTAGTTTAATTTTTTGTTCATCATTCTATCATTTGCCACCTAATCCCTTTTCTGTTATTTCATTGTTGTCTGTCTCCATTAAAGTTCATATTTATCTCCATTCTATGTTTCTCAGTCCTCTATCAACATTAGTTACTTGTTTACTCCAGATAAAGCTCTACTATATAATTTCCCATGCACATGGGATAGAGAAAGAATTGGCAAATTGCTAAACCCTTCTGATTAAGCTTGAGATCTTTGAACTCCAACAGCCTTTGATTTAATAACATACGTCTAGTGCAACATATGAGAGCAACTTGATCCTACCTGGATTAATAGTGGAGTATCATGGCCTCCATACTGATTTTTTTTATTTTATTGTAAGTTGTTAAGCAACAATGCACATTAGGCCCTTCCTACAGGTAAGCTTTGTTGGAATGCTTTCCTATGGGGATTTGACTAACGCTGGATGCAGAACGTGAAGATGTCCAGCGTCAGGCGACCAAAAGTCACCTAACCACCAGGAAGTGCCTCTAGTGGCTGTCCCTTTAACAACACAGAGAAGTCATGTGATCCTGGGATCTTCAATAGCTTCACCCCAATGACTTTTTGAAGGACAAAGATTGAGAAGTGTGAAGAATTATATTAATATCAGCCATTCTGTTGTACAACATCATGTAGATTAAATGCAACTCGTTATTAGTACAGACAATCACTCTACCTGAGGGGAATGCGGTTAGCCATCTAGACCAATCTGGTCTAGATATAATGTATACTAATGTGTTGCATGCTTCAACTATATGTTTATCGTAAGGTATGGCAGATCAACTGCATGTGGAATTGGGACATCCCCCAGAATGTTATTACAGTATGTTATGCAGATTAAAGGGACACTCCAGGCACCCAGACCACTTCTGCCCATTGGAGTTGTCTGGGTGCCAACTCCTACCACCCTTAACCCTGCAAGTTTTTTATAAACTGCAATAATTACCTTGCAGGGTTAAGTCCTCCTCTAGTGGCTGTCTATCATTCTTAGAACACGAAAAGTGTTTTTTGGACGTCCTCACGCTATGCATGAGGACCTCCAGCGTCGCCAGAATCCCCATAGGAAAGCAATGAATAGAAATGAATAATGCTTTCCTATAGGGAGGTCAATGAATAATGCTTTCCTATGGGGAGGTCTATGCGCGCGCGGCCATTGCCGCACATGCGCATTAGGGCTCCCCCCAGTGGGGGTGGAGTGTGGGCGGAGCCTGACCCAGCGCCGATGTTCAGGTAAGTTACTGAAGGGGTTTTAACCCCTTCAGCAACATGGGATGGTAGGTGGTAGGGAGGGGGGCACTGAAGGATTCTGCAGTGCCAGGAAAATGGATATGTTTTCCTGGCACTGGAGAGAACCTTTAAAGATGAGATAAAGTACACGTGGAAGAACTGGCACGTGGGCAGAACAATTTATAAGGACTGTGTTGAAAAGCCAGATGGAAAATGGAGAATGGTTCAGCTACTGTTACATTATGCCAGATGGAACATAAGCAACAAATATGTGTCCAATTTATTATACATAGTTCCTGCTCTTGAAAATCTACTTCAAATTCATTCCATTTTCTTTGTGGTCCCTTGCATCCATGAGCAAACCATGATGCACAAGTAAATAACTCTTTTTTTATAATGTTGTTATTACCTAAAGATTTAAATGAGCTACTAATTCTTTAGTTAATATGTTGGCATATCTCCCAACTCTCCCTGTTTAGGACGTATAGTCCCTATTTTTTGGCCCAAATCCATCTGTCCCTCTTTTCTATGAGCTCCATATTGTTGGTGTGTCTGAGTCTGTAACAGACCGCAATAATACAATAAGGTGTCTTTAAACTACAATCAATGTGCTTAGAAATTAGTCTGTGAAATAAGATATTGTTCTTGTCCTAAATTATATTTTAGTTGCATAAATTATCAGTCACCCAACATTTCTCAGAATTGCCCTGTCCCTGACCACATCCCCAAAATTAAAATGTCCCTTTAGATCAGGGGTTCTCAACGTTAGTCCTCAGGACCCCCTACCAGTTCAGGGTTTAGGGATTACCTGGGTGTGTCTAAGGTGTTTAGAAAAAGAAAAAAAAAACACCTTAGAGTCTAAGGTGTTTTTTTCCCTTTTTCTAAACACCTGAGACACACCCAGGTAATCCCCAAATCCTGCACTGGTAGGGGGTCCTGAGGACTGGGTTGAGAACCCCTGCTTTAGATCTATCCAAACTGCTGGGAGTTATGAATTATAGTTATAATTTGATGCAATGTAATTTTATGCCAGAATTGCATTATGTATTTCTTTTTTAGTGTTAAGATTAAGAGGCATTACCTTGATCTATAAAGAAGCAACTAAGCAGAAAATCAAGCACTCCTCTCGCATTCAGTAACAGAATGCAATCTATATCCTGTACTGCTACTGAACAAGACTCAACTGTAGGTGAGGTAGTTATAAACTCTCACTGTGCAAAAGTAAAAGGAATAATCCAACCTGGTTATTATTAAAACATATTAAATCAAAATTTTAAAATGTAGGTGACTTTCAAAAATGGTGGAAGTTTCAGATTAGCTATTCACTCTCCTAGCAAAATCAGAAGCATGTACACAGGTTAAAAAATGTATGTTCCAATTTGATCTGTTCTGTAACATAGAAAATTGCAGTTTGCATTGTGATTTTAAATTAATACACACACTTCCAGTGATTTGAAATTCGAAAGCAAAGGCATTAAAATAAATTTTAATCTAAGATTAAATCTGAATCTAAAACATAATATATTCATTATCTATCCATAGATCAATGTATATATAACTTTATAATTTATTGATTGAGTAAAATATAAAAGTAATGGGACATCCATATTTTTCCTCTCTTCCACCGGCATTTAATTCATGTCCTGGACCATATATAAATCCTTCCCCTTCTCTACAGCCACAAATTCCATGGCCATTACCCAGCCACCCAGTCCATGCTGTTTGCTCTTTGGAAGCAAGGTAAATTTTGACACTTTGTCAGATGTTTATAGTAAAGGAGTAACAAATGTCAACCCGCTCCCACACCACTACTCTGGTAATGAAGTCAGCATTTTGGCATGATAGGGCCCCTTTCATCGAGAGGTGGGAGGAGGTAAGGGAGAACAGGGGTTGGTGTTATAGCCTTAAACCTGGTATTGTGGGTGATAAGTATTTATTGAAGTACATACTGTTAAAGCAATTAAATATATCACTTATCTTTTACAGCACTCTGTATCCTCCAACATCATCCGACAGGAGGGGTGGTAATGCCCATGCACAGTGAGTAAATTAGGACCACCCCATAGGAAAGAATTGAATCAATACAAATGACACTGGATTTTCTCATGCAGAGCATGAGGATGTCCAGCGTCAGTTGAATGACCAAGAGTAAAATCCAATGTCCTGGAAGCACCTGTCTAAAAGCTGTCTTAGTCCTGCAATGTAAATATTGCAGTTTCTCTAAAACTGCAATTACATAGCATGACTAAGTCAACACTGCACCCAGACCACTCAGTTTCCCAGAAACTGCACTAACTAACATTGCATGGCAAAGGGGACACCGACCTTGCACTGAGCTGAAGTGGTCTGGGTGCTTATTGTGTCCCATTAAGCTGCATTTGTGTACCTGCCAGGAAGGCATTTTGAAAAAAACAAAAAACGAGTTGTTGCTAAGGGGTTTATTCTGAAACCAGAAGTGTGTTACATGTCATTAAGGTGTTTGATTAAAACTTAATTTGAGCCAAATTCACTCCAACATGTATTTAGGCAGTTACAAATAATTACATAAGCATTTTACTTTATCTTTTTCTTTTTTTAGTGTTCATTAATTGTTTTTATCATGTTAAACATAGAAAACAATATAAACTGGTACATAATTTATTTTGAATACTGGATGATTAGCACCAGAAATAAAGACAATAAATAAATCAGATGCACAAATGTATTTATATCTCCTTTATCAGTTGCAGAACAAATTTCTCTGCCTCAACTGAAGTTCCTGCATTTGACAGATGAACAGTAAAATGCTGTCTGCCTACCCTCTCCTTCACCATGTGGAAGCGTGAGAATTTCAATAAGGTACAGGGTGGCATTCTAGACTACATAGATAGGGCTGCAGTATACGCTGTAAGGCTTATTAGTAACCTGCAATTCTATTACTACAGATGGTTTTAGAGACTAATATTAGATATTTATTTATCACTAGCTATAAAAAAATTTTAATTGTATTAAGATTATGTGCAAATTATTCATCCATGGTTTTAAACTATCATTATGTTAAAATACAAAGTATACTCTAACTTTATTAAAAAAACAAACATGTTTTTATAACATTAGACTGTTGGGCCCTGAGATAAACAAAAACAAACAACAAAAAAGCAATACTCACCTTTTATAACGTGCTGCGGAAGCTTTTCCTCTTCGTTGACCATCCCGATGTATGATCTCTGTTCATTCCAATGCTTCCTATAGACAAGCTTTAGGGACCTATGCCATATGCGACAATTTCTAATGAATCACCCATCAATTGCTTGTTTACGAACAATTGAAACAGTGATGTTTTTCACAAGTGCCAATTTTATATTTTTGCACCAAAACCGCAACACTAAGATGTAGTTGTTTTGTTGCTTAGAGTGTGCATATAACTAGCCGAGTAGGGTTGAGTTTCTACTCGGCTAGGCTGCTTTTCTACATGCCAGTGGCTAGTGGCGAGTGAAACTTTTGAGCCCTGCTCCATAGACAGAGCCTTTTCCCTTCAGCTGTCACTAGTAACAGCTGTGGGTTTGACAAGCTTCGACAAAGCTCATCTCTTTTTTTATCAAGCAGAAAAAAATTCCAACACAGTCAGTGTGAGTATTTCAAAAATATTTTATCTATATGAAATATTTATTTTGAAGGTGGGGTGGGGGATGACAGAGTCACTTTGACTATAGATTAAGCCTTTTCTAACCTTAAAGGGACACTATAGTCACCAGAACAACTACAGCTTAATGTTGTCATTCTGGTGAGTATAGTCAGCCCTTCCAGTTTTTTGCTGAGAACACCTCTAGTGGCCACTACTCTGACGTTCTGCATCTCCACGCTCTGCATGGAAATGTCCTCAACCTTTCTAACCTGAGGAAAGGGGGGCTGACCACCTAAATGGTGGTTTTAAAATTATAGTTTTGGCAATACACGCTTGTGTTGCTGACTCTATAGTGCCCCCTTTAAACCTCCTCTTACCCTAACCAATCCTAATAATATCCGTGACCCTGTATGCATTTACATATTGCATACACTTACTATACTCACAGTTTCAAACACAATACATTACAACGTACTGCAACCTACAGTTAACAAATGTATTAACCAGCACTGTCCACCTTATCATTCAGCCACCCACCTAGTCACATTAACCAATCCAATCATATATTAAAGAGACACTATAGTCACCAAAACAACTTAAGCTTAATGAAGCAGTTTTAGTGTATGGATCGTGCCTCTGAAGTTTCACTGCTCAATTCCCTGCCATTTGGTAGATAAATCACCTTTGTTTCTGTTAATGTAGCCCTAGTCACACCTCCCCTGGCTGTGACGGACACAGCCTGCATGAAAACAAAATGGTTTCATTTTCAATCAGATGTAACTTACTTTAAAAGTTTTTATCTCCTGCTCTATAAATTAAACTTTAATCACGCACAGAATGCTCCTGCAGGGTCTAGCAAGCGATTAATAGAGGAGGAGATGAGAAATTCAAAATAAACAGAATTTGCAATAAAGGAAGTTTAAAGATTAGATGACTCTTTACAGGAAGTGTTTATGAAGGTTGTGTCAGTCACATGCAGGGAGTTGTGACTAGGGCTGTATAAACAATGTGATTTAACTCCTAAATGGCAGAGAATTGAGCAGTGAGACTGTAGGGGGGGCTGATCTACACACCAATAATGCTTCATTAAGCTAAAGTTGTTTTGGTGATTATAGTGTCCCTTTAAAATTAGTCACATCCAGTCACACACATTTTTGCATATAATATATACGAAGGGTAAATCCAGCCTTGAATAAATATATTTTTAATAATAATTTTTCCTTTTAAGTTTAGATTACTAGCCTCCCCTGTTTTTTTGATAAATAAAATTGCAATTAAAGGAACACTATAGTATTGGGAATAGTGTTTCTGGCTAATCATGGCTGCATCACTTATGTGTAGCTCCTACCTTAGCAGTCACTGGACAGGAATAATTGATTAGACTGATAGGTATAAAGAGTCCTTCCTCCCCTTACACAACAAGTCTTTTTTCCTGTCCTTAGCTGGTTCTACAGGACTAAATATTTATTTATTTTTGGCCACCTTCCTGCGTTTGCCGTGGGTCTCCCAAAAGTTCAGCCTCTTCATTTGATGAACGCATTATAAAGGCTGCATGAGCAGGACTAGCTGGGTTAGGTTCAGCATAGGTACTGAACTACTACGTGGGATAAATTATGGTGTTCAGAGGGAGACACTTCTTTAAGGTAAATGAGATGGGGTTGGACTCCCTTAAAAATATCCCCTTATGTCTCCCCACTATAGAATTGGGTTATTTTTACCCACAAGAGGTATTTAGGAGAGCCATCCATTATTAACCTGTGATTCTAAGTGTATTAATATTAATATCTTACTCTATGTCGCTACCTTTAGCCTTTGTTCCGGTAACTTCTTTTCGGATTGTATCCCGAAATTTGGTGGAATGCAGAGTTGCGTTCCAACAGGCGGACATGAGGCATTTTCTCGTGATTGGGGGGGATTGCTACTGTGGAGTATTCTTTTGCCTGTTCCAGGAGAGAAGGATTTCGTATGCTTCCTGTTCGGTGGGTTCAAGTGTTCGTGAGCTGCTGTTCCCTTGTAAAGGTGAATCCCTTAATCGGTATTAACCCTCACTACACCGGGTTATACCGTAACATTACTGTCCTGTGACTGCTAAGGAAGGAGCTACCCATAAGTGATGCTGCCATGAGAAATAGCCAGGAAAAGAAAATTACAGTAAGTAATGCAAACATTTTCGCTATTCATAACACTATAGTCCTGGAGTGGATGTTTAGTTGACCAGCCCCATTCTGAGCAGTAGAAAGGTGATTAAAGCTCTACTGATCTTTGCTGGCGAGACTGTAGCGAGAGAGGCACATACACACACACACAGACACACACGTGGTGGGCATGAACGAAGATACAACCACTATGGCGGGAGGTGGGGGACCTGTTGACTGAACTACTAGAGAGACAAATTGACCTGGACCCATGGGCCTTTCTTCTGGCCAGACCTATAGGCGGCATGTCGAACAAACACAACAAACTAATGAGCAAGGTCACCCTAGCGACAGAAGGGCCATAGTGGTAAAATGGTTGGAACCCACTGTCTCCGACATGACAGAAGTGACACAACTCATCAAAGACAATTATTTAATGGACAAGCTCACAGCAATAGTTCGCAACACTACCAAATCCTTCGAGACAATGTGGGCACCATGGGAAGCGATGGTATGGTAACCATCATAGGCAGGGCATGGGCACAGCATTCTCGGGGTTGTTAGGGCAGGTAAGGGGTTAGGGAAGGGTAAGTGCTTCTACTCCTCCTTACAATAAGCCAAACTCTACAAACTTCATAGAGATAGCTGAGACATTTCTCCTTTTTTCTTTTCTATTGGTTAGTTCAGTTCTCTACATTAAAGGGACACTATAGTCACCTGAACAACTTTAGCTTAATGAAGCAGTTTTGGTGTATAGAACATGCCCCTGCAGCCTCACTGCTCAATCCTCTGCCATTTAGGAGTTAAATCCCTTTGTTTATGAACCCTAGTCACACCTCCCTGCATGTGACTTGCACAGCCTTCCATAAACACTTCCTGTAAAGAGAGCCCTATTTAGGCTTTCTTTATTGCAAGTTCTGTTTAATTAAGATTTTCTTATCCCCTGCTATGTTAATAGCTTGCTAGACCCTGCAAGAGCCTCCTGTATGTGATTAAAGTTCAATTTAGAGATTGAGATACAATTATTTAAGGTAAATTATGTCTGTTTGAAAGTGAAACCATTTTTTTTTCATGCAGGCTCTGTCAATCATAGCCTGGGGAGGTGTGGCTAGGGCTGCATAAACAGAAACAAAGTGATTTAACTCCTAAATGACAGTGAATTGAGCAGTGAAATTGCAGGGGAATGATCTATACACTAAAACTGCTTTATTTAGCTAAAGTAATTTAGGTGACTATAGTGTTCCTTTAAGTCAATATATTTAAAAAAAAAAAAAAAAAAAGTTTGGTGGCATGTACTGGGCTGCATAAACAAGGACATGGTACTGCATTTGTACAATATGACTGTTAAGTGGAACAGTGTTAATGCATAATTAACCAGCTATGTCTTTGGTACACTTTGAATGTGATGCAAAGCAGTACTATTGTGTATGTAACAAACCACACAGAGCTTTTGCGTAAGCAGCCAATCAAATGCTTAAGCCTGTAATGCTTGCCATTGCAGTGCCAGTCTTGCCACGGCTGAACCCGCCTCCATGGCTGAGATCATCAATCTTGATAGTCTCAGCCAAGCCAATGTTTTTCATAGTGAAACATTGGGAGGCTATTTCACATGTGCGGCAAAATGCATCAATACATCTCCATGGGGATATATATAGGGTGAGGTAGAGGCAAAAATGCCTACAAAAATTCCAAGTATAAACACAGAAAATTAGACATGTGCTGCAGAAACTCCACATTGAAGTCCCAACAGTGTATATACAACAGCCAAAAAACAAGCAAGTGTCCTGGACATTTGCATTGAGAAAGGGCTGCTGCCCGAAACGTTTGCTGCTTAAAGGACCACTATAAGCACCCAGATTACTTCAGCTTAATGAAGTGGTCTGGGTGCCAGGTCCAGCTAGGGTTAACACTTTTTTTTTTATACACATACACAGAGAAACTGCTATGTTTATAAATGGGTTAATCCAGCCTCCAGTGGCTGTCTCTTGACAGCCGCTCGAGGCGCTTGCGTGCTTCTCACTGTGAAAATCACAGTGAGAAGACACCAGCGTCCATAGGAAAGCATTGTGAATGCTTTACTATGGACTGGCTGAATGCACGCCCGGCTCCTGCCGCGCATGCGCCTTTAGCCGAAAAGGAGGAGAGGAGAGCTCCCTGCCCGGCGCAGGAGAAAGAGGTAAGTTTAACCCCTTCCTCTCCCCAGAGCCTGGCGAGAGGGGGTCCCTGAGGGTGGGGGCACCCTCAGGGCACAATAGTTTCCTGGCACTATAGTGGTCCTTTAAACTTTGTCCTCAAATAAATTGTGGAAGCACCTGGGTGTGCACACAGATACTGGATGCGCAGGACTCTTGCTTGTTTTTTGGCCATCTCTATGGGAAGCGTTCAACGTGTCTCCATGCAGAGTGTGGAGATGCTGAACTTTGGTTGCTGCACTGGAATAAACACCTCCAGTTACAGCCACTAGAGGTGTTACTAGCCAGCAATATAAGCACTACCTTTTCTCTGCTGTAGTGGTTCTGGTATCTATAGTGTCCCTTTATGCTTACGTGTTATCCAAACATCAGGACAGAACCCTTGGAATACCCTATCCTCTTTCAGTGAAGTCATCAACCCATATGACTTTTGCTCAATCAGAAACATCTCAAAGAGAAACACTGAGGGCACACTATGCATACTCTACAATCAACACATTCTGCGAAGATCTAATACTTATTACAGAGAAGCACTGAATCCTACTTCACCATAAGAAGCTAAGCATGATGACGCCAAACATTACATCATTTGAAAACAGAAGGATTAAGAAATAATAGGAATAAGCACTTCTAGTAACTGGCTGTGTACGTTGTCAAGGGGAGTGTTTTGGATTGGATCTTCACAAGAGTGGGAGGCACACATAGAATGATGTAATTGACTATGGCCGCTTTTGATCCTTGGCCAGTTCATCCACTTGGGGGCAGGTGCTTTACCCTTCTGAACTCCAGAGGCACAGAGGGCTAAAGAATATCCTTGGTTCATAACGAAGGCCCTGTTTGTGCCGAAACACAGTGATTGTGACTTAGTTAGCTATATTATTTCATAGCTAGTCAACTCTTCATTAGCTTAAGAGTTTTATTTAAGGTTTGTCTGTAGGGGAGTTATGTTTTTGAGCTATTTTGAAATCACGGTGATTAGATTTAGCATTAATGCTTATATATCTTTCACATTTATCTAACCCTACTAGTTATTTTCCTGGAATCTGTCCCCTGACACTCTCTCCACACGTTTTCACCCTCCGTCGTTTAGGCAATACACCTAAACAGAGATTAACGATATCCTATATATCCTTCTACATTTTAACAGATTCTAAGTCTGATTTATCTAAGGGCATTTGCCGAAGAAGGATCTAGGGTGGCGGGTCAACTGCCAGTTAGATGTCTTATACAAACATATGTATTTAAAACATTTTGATACATCATTCTCAGAAATTCAGCTGGGCATAACAGCTTCTGTATGTAACAAGTGTAATGCAAAAGTAGATACATATGCAATACAGTTATTATATTGTTACTTTGTGCCTCATTACAAGCTAGCATCATTGGTTGACAAACAGCCAGGATTCTATGTTTATTAGGCATGCCTAGCCATAAACGCTGTATATCTTCTCTGTATATTTTGGTTGCTTTTCTCACCTCAATGTTTATTTCCTGTAAACTCATAATTTCATTATGATTTAAAGGAATCCTATAGTGCCATGAAAACAAAGCCATTTTCCTGGCACTATTGGGTTAATAGGCCCCCGCCCAGAACCCAGACTACTTCAGTTAGCTGAAGTGGTCTGGGTGCCTACAGTGTCCTTTTAATAAAGGTGCTTTTGATGATGATTTTTGCACATATTCAGTGTTTTACATCGCTTGAGAAAAGGAATAGCATCTGTGCATAAAAATCACTACATTAAGATGTAGTGGTTTTTGGTGCTTACAGTGACCCTTTAATGCAGGCTTCCCCAAACTCCAGCCCTCCAGATGTTGCTGAACTACAACTCCCATGATTCTCAGTATATCTATTTCATTCATAGAATCACGGGGGCGGAGCTGGCGCCCAAATGAGCTGGACGTGTCTTGGAGCTGCTCTGTTACTTAACCCAAGAAAAGGTCTTCATAAACCGAGAATACCCTAATAACAAACCTCCACTGGATGCTGCCCGATCCCCGACGATATGGGGGAAAAAAAAAAACAAGAAGCTGCGTCCGGATCCAGGCTCGGGTTCTCAAGATATCGGCGCTTACATGCGGACTGCAGCGCGGCCGACACTCACCAAGATGGCGCCCGCAGATGCCTACACGCCTCTGTCCTCTGAGTAGGACAGCAGCACTGCCGACCTCTCCCCTCCACCGAAGTGGCGAATAGAGCCACTAGCGACCACAGCACTTAGGGACTCGGCCCCAGCCACAAGGGCAGACATTAAAGACCTGGTAGCAGAGATTCAAGCTATGTTCAAGGCGGACTTGGCGCCAATATGGGAGGCGGTATCCACCCTCACTACCCGCATGCACACAGTGCAGGAAGGTATGGTAGGCCACAAGCTCGCACAGACAGCCACAGACGCGGCCAGAGGAGTGCTGCAGAAACAGTGCGCAGATCATCAAGCCCAACTAGCAAACTTAGAAGACAAAGCCAGGGCACACAACCTAAGGATAAAGGGAGTGCCGGATACTATTTCAGACGCAGAACTCCCCCAGTACTGCAGGAAGCGCCTTGCCACCCTCCTCATGCCCAAGCAATCCAAACAGATGGTGGTGGACTCCTGCTTCAGAATCAATAAAGCGACCAATGCAACCCAGGAGGGGCCCAGGGAAGTTCTGCTCAAACTGGTATGTGACGCTGACCAAGGCATCATTATGGGGGCAGTTAGGGGTACTCCCACAGTGCCCTTTGAGGAAGCTCAGCTGGCATTCTATCGAGACCTTTCCAGACATACCCTGTCTTGGCGGCGCTCTATAAAGACCATAACCCAGATTCTTCAAGAGCATTCCATTGCCTACAAATGGGGCCCCCACAGACTACTTGCCAATAAGGCAGGAATAATGCACGCTATCTCGCACCCTGCTGAAGCCTCAACCTTCCTGCAAGCCCTCGGCCTGTCGGCAGCAAAGCCACAAACTACAGACCACCCAGCCTGGAATGTAGCAGGCATCATGCCATTTGTGCCCAGAGGAGCACCAGCAACAGCGGCACTGCCACCCTGAACTTTGGGACTGAGCTTGTCTATGCACTACCCTGTGCACGATACAACTCACAAAATCCTATAACTGTTTCCCTTCTTAAATGTTGATAATGTTTATATATTTTGCCTCTGTTTTTATGTTGCTGGCTCCGTAGGCCTTAGATATAGCTCTGAACCAAAGCATCCCCCTCCCCCCCACATCAGCACAGAGTTCCCAAGCGACACCTCTGCACAAGAAAAACCTGAGTACCTAGAGCGTGACCCTGGCCTCCAGCACAACAAAGCAGGAACTCACACCCAGCTTCGAGAGGTCCCATGCCCACTTATAGCCTAACTACGTGCCTTACAAATGCTTAGGTAATAAGGCGCAACACACATTGGCCACAAGGCACATATAGCCCAATACCAACGCCCCCCCTCTTCACAAGCCCAAGGACCACCCATAGGGAAACCTGGATGAATCTGCCTTTACTAATAAAAACTGAGTAGGCTAAGCTATGCGGCGAATGTATCCATGTACTGTATAAATCTTTTACCTGCTGATCACAAAATCTGTTATATTGTTTGCTGATACTCGCAAAAATAAAGATTTGAAAAAAAAAAAGTATCAGGGGAGTTGTAGTGCAGCAACATCTGGAGGGCCTGAGTTTGGGAAAGCCTGTGTTTAATGCATATTGTCCCATTCTGTTGTAATAACATAGATAATACATTCATAATTAATGCAAATAGAACAAAATGATACTCATGCAGTTTTGCATAACTTCTTATTTAGTGAATAGCTCCAATTAGAATAACACTTGAAGATGCAGGGTTTAGTTAACAGGGAATTTGTGCTCAAAGAAGATGTGACTTGATTGTGGAGAGATTGCATTGCAGATTGGTTTACTGTGAGTCTGGTGGAGGAGGGAATGTATTACGCTAAGCCTGGATAAGATGGATGTGACTTGCAGTACGTGTCTGCACTGTCAACATTAGGTTAGGGCACCATTATTACCTTTATTCGTAGACAGGGGTAGGCAGCCTTCAGCACTCCAGATATTGTGGACTCCCATCTCCCCTGATGCTTTGCTGGCATTATAGCTGTAAGAACATAATGGTAGTCCACAACATGTCAAAGATTGCCTACCCTCTGCTCTAAGGAGTACCAAGAGTTTTAATGTCCTGTGCAATTATGACCAGCACTGTAATGATAATGCACAGACTTAATGCAGCAGTATTATTTCAATATTGTAATTGAGTGCTCCAGTGTCAAATATATATATATATATATATATTTATTTTTAATTTTAAAAAACATAAAAATGGCACAGTGTAGGAATGCAATAAAATAATTGCTTCTCTGGAAGGTTATATTTTAATGCCCTGTGTATGTGTATTCTGACCACCTTCTTATAGTTTAAATACATCCATTCTCACAAAATGTAATAAATAAATTACATACATACACATCAAAAGCAGACAACAGAATTATTTATATTTAAATTCAACACAGTGATGAAAACTCTATGGAGTCCCCAAAACAGTGCAACAAAAAAAGATTTCATTATCGGATGTAACAAAAGCAGTAAATAAACCAGTTTCCATTTAAACCCTATACTGGTCCAGCCATTCTGAAATGGAATTTGGAACCAATGGTCTAGTCTAGTGACTCAACCATGGGGCCTGAAAAGACTTGTTGCTAGGCAGATAAAACCGATAATCTTTTTTTTCACATGCATGTTTAAATTGCTTTATTAACCTCATGCTGACCAGACTGCAATATCCATATACCACAGATACAATGTACTGTAATATGTTCATAATAAAAAAATGTGCTGAAGCATTGGATGATGGTAGAGCCCATTCTGGCATAACGGAGTAGGTACTGTACCAAAATCGGTCGCATAAACATTAATGCGGCATATTATAAACATATTTATATTGAAATTGCATTGTTTTATTGGGTCCTCCAATTATATTAAGCTATACAAACACACAACTCAACCCTGCTCATACAGAAAAATACACACGATTAATGAAATGCATGTACAATTCGATTCAACCGGTATCATACATGTAAAGACACAAACACACGATCACCTGGGAGCTATCCTTGTGATAGACTATCTCCCTGTCACACGCTGCCATCCTCCGGTGAAAGCCTCAGACCAGTCCCAGCCATCGGCACCTCATCCTCAATCTAAGCAATTTTCACCCCCGTGTGCACTGCACACTAGGAATTGTAGTTCTTCTCCCATTTACATATGCGCAGAAATAGCCTTCAGAAAACTCCACCTCCCACAGTGCTTTTCGTCTAGCTGTAGACCGCAAGGTAGACAAAAGGCGTCTGACTTCACTGCTACACCTGCTGCTACAACATCGGTATTGCAGCCTCAACTGATGAAGGAAATGTTCTTATATTTTCGCTCCTTTTATTGTAAATATTCGTATTGACATAAAAAATGTACAAACTTATCAGTGGATACAGTTGAGTATGTACAAAAGCAATACTTTAGTGTAACAAAAAGGATGTTTATATCATAATACTAAGATACAATAAACTGAATGTGAAACATGTGACAAGTGGTATATAAATAAAGATTTTTATTTATCACCAATACAATGACCATTTACTTTGCCAAGTCTTTCATATATTTCCAGCCTTCTGCTGTGTATTCACAAGCCTTGCTTGGAGCAGATGAAAGAGCTGATACAGACTTCTGGACTCCTGCAAGTAAACAAATAAAAGAGGAATCATTTGACAGACAGAATGGTTTGACAGACAGGCCTGACTCAATAATGGAGCAATGTGTTATGTAAGACACTCAGAGGTTTATTTCCTAAAGACTGAATTGTAGTGAACTAAAAAATGAAGTACTAAATTTAAGAACCAAATCGTTGACTCTTTTCCCCTCCAAATTATTACTAGTCACGGCTTAGCTGTTATATTCTAAATAATGCAATGTGGTTGGGGTCTGGGAGCCTAAATTAACCCCTTAAGGACTGGCCTGTTTTGGCCATGTTGTACGTTAAGGACCAGAGCGTTTTTAAAAACTTTTGTGGAGTTTGTGTTTAGCTGTAATTTTCCGCTCTCTCGTTTACGGTTCCCATACAAAATTATATATTGTTTTTTTTCAGGACAAGAAGGGCTTTCTTTACATACCATTATTTGTATCGTGTCATATATTTTACGTTAAAGAAAATAATAAAATATGGTGAAAAACTGAAAAAAACAAACAAACATGTTTTTGGACTTTTACTTGAAAAATCTTTTACTTATCTACAAAAGCTAATGAAAAAAAAACTGCTAAATAGATTCAAAATTTTGTCCTGAGTTTAAAAACACCCAGTGTTTACATGCTTTTTCGCAAGTTATAGGGCTATAAGTACAAGTAGGAAATTGCTCTTTCAATATATATATTTTTTTAATTTATCAATAGTGACATTGTAACACTGTTATCTGTCATAAATCCCCGAATCACACCTCACATGTACATATTTTTTTTTTAAAGTGGACAACCCAGGGTATTCAATATGGGATATGTCCAGTCTTTTTTAGTAGCCACTTAGTCAAAAACACTGGCCAAAGTTAGCATTAATATTTGTTTGTGTGTTAAAAATGCAAAAAACGCAAACTTTGGCCAGTCTTTGTGACTAAGTGGCTACTAAAAAAAGGCTGAAGGTACCCCATTTGTCTTCTTTTGCAAATGGTATGCCATCATGGGGGTAAATTCTCATTCCTGGGCTACCACACGCTCTCAAAGGCAACATAACCAATCTGACAAATTAAAAAAAAAAAAAAAGTAAAATCAAGCCTTAGATTTGACCCTGTAACTTTCAAAAACACCATAAAACCTCTACATGTGGGGTACTGTTATACTCGGGAGAATTTGCTGCACACAAATATTAGTGTTTCAGAACAGTAGAATGTATCACAACAATAATATCATCAGTGAAAGTCCTGATTGTGTGTGAAAAATGCAAAAAAACGTCACTTTCACTGACAATATCATCGCTGTGATATGTTTTACGGTTTTGAAACACTAATATTTGTGTTCAGCCAAGTCTACCAAGTAGAACAGTACCCCCCATGTACAGGTCTTAGGGTGTCATAGAAAGTTACAGGGTTAAACACAGTGCTAGAAAATTAAATTCTCTGTACTTTCGGCCTGGGTTGCCAGGCATGTCCCTCAAATTGCAATCAATAAAATTACTTAATTATACATACATACATACATACATACATACATATATATATATATATATATATATATATATATATATATATATATATCACACACACGTATATTTCGTATTATTTATACATATATATATCATTTCATTCTAAGTGTATTTTGAGATTATATATATATATATATATATATATATATATACACACACACACATACACACACACACATTTTTTTAAATTATTACTTTTACTTTTTATTTATTTTTACTTATTTATATTTTATAATATATACACACACACTATATATATATATATATATATATATATATATATACACACACATACATATATATACACACCCCCACACACACACACACACACACGTGTAATGTACCGTATATACTCGAGTATAAGCCGAGTTTTTCGGCACATTTTTTGAGCTGAAAAACCCTAACTCGGCTTATACTCGAGTCACTGTCTGTATTATGGCAATTTACATTGCCATAATACAGACTGGGGGCTGGCAGCGAGTGCTTACCTCTCCTGCAGCTCCTGTCAGCTCCCTCCTCCTCCGCGCCGGTCCGGTCAGCACCTCGGTCAGCTCCCAGTGTAAGTCTCGCGAGAGCCGCGGGGTCATAGTGCGGCTCTCGCGAGACTTACAGTGTGAGCTGACAGAGGAGCTGCACGGACCGGCGCGGAGGAGAAGGGAGCTGACAGGAGCTGCAGGAGAGGTAAGTAACAGCTCTGCCAGCCCCCCTCCTCCCCCCACTGAACTGCCAATGCAATGGACCACCAGGGAAGGAGAGCCCCCCTCCCTGCCATGTATCAAGCAGGGAGGGGGGACAAAAAATAGATAAATAAAAAATAATAAAAAAAATAATAATATAACAAAAAATAATATAACAAAAAAATTAAAATATTAATTAATAATATATAAATATAAATAATAATAAAAAAATAATTAAAAAAATAATATAACCAAAAAATTTTAAATAATAAATAATAATATTTTTTTATAAAAATGCCCACCCCCCACCAAGGCTCTGCAACACAAACACACACTGCATCACACACACACACTGCGCACTCACACACGCACACACACACACACACTGCGCACACACACACACTGCGCACACGCTCACACACACACACTGCGCACTCACACACACACACACTGCATTCATCATATACACACACTGTAAATAAATATTCAATTAATGTAATTTTTTTAGGATCTAATTTTATTTAGAAATTTACCAGTAGCTGCTGCATTTCCCATCCTAGTCTTATACTCGAGTCAATAAGTTTTCCCAGTTTTTGGGGGTAAAATTAGGGGCCTCGGCTTATATTCGGGTCGGCTTATACTCGAGTATATACGGTATGTATATATAAATAAAACACACTTCTATGACATACACACAATGAATTGAGGAAGGGTTGTCATATCGGTATTTAGATGAAAATACTGTGAAGTTTTTATGCATGAAACATCCAAAACATCCGGTTTTATATACCCTACCAAAAATTCACAAAAGCTTGGAACACCCACCGGGTCGACCAATAGTGTCTGCAAAAGAGGGTTTGATAGAGCCCATTGCACAGTTCATCGACTATTACATCAATAAACATATTCGGAAGCTCCCTACTTGTCTCAGGGACACACAACACTTTATTGATCAAATACGAAATATCGAGTTCACAGATAAAGATATTATCTTGGCTACATTAGATGTCCAAAGCCTTTACACAATAATACCTCATAAAGAAGGCATTGAAGCCATATCGGAGATACTGATAAACGACGACATGTACAAAGGCCCTCATATCCCATATCTTATGGATTTGTTGAATATAGCTTTAACTTGTAATTATTTTAAATTTGAAGATCAATTTTTTCTGCAAACCTCTGGTACTGCCATGGGGGCAGCCATGGCACCAGCATATGCCAATGGTTTTATGTATTGGTTTGAAAACAAGTATATTTTACCTAAGTACCAACAGTATATCATCAAATATCTAAGATATGTGGACGACATCTTCATCGTTTGGCAAGACTCATTAACCATGCTTGAAGACATGATTCAATATATTAACACTTTACCATTGCCGGTAGTGTTGACCCTGAATTGGCACAAGACCAAGCTTGAATTTTTGGATGTTACCATGTACAGAGAGGGAAACAACCTAGGCTACACTTTGTTTGAAAAACCACAGATCGGAATACTTTATTATCTGCTACTAGTTTTCATCCTCAACACGTAAAGGATTCCTTGCCCATTTCACAATTCCTACGGGCTTTAAGATATAACATTAATGCGGCGAAACGAGAACATCAAATACAAGAGATTTGGGACCGGTTCCTAGCGAGAGGTTTTCATCCCCGGACTCTCACGATTGCAAAACAAAAAGCCTGGCACAAGTTTAATGAAACAACTAAAGTGAACATCAGTGGGAACAAAAATATTTTTCTCCCACTCATATTTAATACAGTCACTCCACTACTGAAGAAAGCTATATATGCACACTGGAATATTCTCCAGATTGATCGTAGCCTTCCAGACAAGTTTAAATGTAATCCTATAATTAGCTATAGACGGAACTGCAACCGGAGAGATTTATTGGTAAAAAATGATCCACGCCATTGCTATGCCAAATCATCAAGTATAAAGAAAAAAGGATGTTATAGGTGCACAGGTTGCGTTACATGCAGCCATATGCTGACCGGATCCACATATGCCCACCCACACGGTGGGAAAAGAATTCCAATTAGCCATTATATCTCATGTACGACCACCCACGTTGTTTATATGATTATATGCCCATGTGGACTTCCATACATGGGGAAGACTGATATGACACTCAGAGACCGGATCAGAGGGCACCGATCCGGCATTACAACCGCATTTAGAGATCAAAAGACGGACAAGCCCGTGGCCAAGCATTTCTTGGCGGCACATCATCATTTACCTACCCTTCGTTTTATAGCCATGGATCATGTTCCTGTTTCACTGCGAAGAGGTGATAGAACTAAGCTACTTTTGCAACGGGAAGCCTATTGGATACATTATTTAGATACGTTGACCCCGAAGGGACTGAATGAAAATCTTGTTCTCTCGATGTTTCTTTAAAACACGTTAAATGGATATAGCGTTTTGAGAGATTATTCTTCCATTTTTTCGCTTTTTCTTTCTCTCTTTTTTCCTTTCTGTATGTTTTTATTTTGCCAAGTGCTATTTCTTTGAGCCACATTAATATTAGGAATTGTAATGGTAACCTCTGTATTTGCTCTAGGTACAATGCAAAAATGTAGATAAGTGAGTAGTATATGTATGACTTGGATCTCTGATTACAATATCTTTAATATATTATGATCGGTTTCATTCCGTTTCTTCGTAGCCCTTTCTATGGAGAGCTATTTCACTTATATTCACAAATTTAATAATTCACGCATCATTAATTTGCCACTATCTGCATGTTCACATGTTACATTTATCTCCATAGTTTAGGCTACTGTATCTATTTCCTCCATTCTATTATCCCCGGGATACTTCCTAGATACACTTGCAGATGTATATACTAGCGGTTACTATAGTTTGTTAGGTTGCTCGGCAACCACATCACTTACGTCCCACGCACACACTCAATGCATCTCTATTGGGTAGGTTCAGCGTCTCCTTGCAGAGCAGTGATCCAGGAAGCATCTCCAGTGGCTGACAGTGTCCCTAGGCAACAATGTAATCACTGCTTTTTTTCTCTGAAGGGATAGGCTATAGACATCAGAACAATTACATTAAGCGCTGTAGTTGTTCTGATGACTAATGTCCCTTTAACTATTAATAATTTTAAGATAATTTTAGCATAACCTATAGCTTTTAGTTGGCTATTAGGATTTGCTAATATCAAAAACATGACAGCTAACTACAATTCATTGTTTTGACAATAAAATCAGAATCAACTGACACGCTCAGCCAATGACCAAAGTTTGTATACTAATACAGAAGTATAAAGTTCTGTTTAGCATATTATTGTAGAGAGGATCCAGACACACCCAGATAATATTCAAGCCTTTTGTGAACACTGCAGTGGTCAGATTGTCCCTTTAATCCCCCAAGGACTGAGCCAATTGTACAAGTTGTGATCAAAACAAAACCTGGCTATATGTGGTTCAACCATAATTCACCCCTTTCATATTAAGTACACCCACACTTATATATCAATTTCTTCAGGAGAAAGGGGGCATAATATTTATATATTAAGTAATTTACTATGGCCACCATGGGGGCTGGTCGGATGGAACAACGGCTCCGACAACTTTCTGCCTTTTTAGGCCACGAAAACTGATTTACTGATCCTTCCAGCAGACCAAGTATGATGGGGCGGCACACGGAGAAGCACTGGACCTGGGGAGAGGCTCGCAGTATTTGTATATCTCGTAGAGATATACGTCGTCCCCATGGGATGAGGCCTACTCAGGTGGTGAGTGGGATGGACGGTCCAGGCCCTGTCTCCGCCCCCGGGCCGGTGGGGGTGATCCTGGCCCACACCCTGCAATCCCCTCCGCAACGGAGATCCCAAGACCCAGGCGAGCTGATAAATCCTGCCAACTCACATCAAGGAGCCTGCCATCTATCACCCCCCGAGGACTGCAATCCCCACAAACAGAGGGCAGGCCCCACGTACCTATCACTGGTAGCCTGATCGGTGGGGACCCAGAGCCACACCACAACGTTACATGCCAAGCCAAGGCTCTGTGATTCTTGCACCCGCACACTGCAAAGAGGGAGGAGGGGCTACAAGCAACGCAGCACCAACTCACCAGACCCGGCTGACAAACCCTCTGCCCGACTCAGGCAAACGGCACACGAGGCACAACCCCACTCCAGACTTCAGAACAAGCCCACAGCACTCACATGGCAACACTTACTAGCCGCAGCAGGAGGGATTCAAGGCGCCGGCAGAGGTGCACATCACTCCCCAACCCTCCACCTTCACAGAGTGGACACCGAACAACAATGACTTTGCATACCACCAAGGGCCACGCCGGGTGTGCAGATTCCTGCATCATTCCACTGCCGGGGACATTGGAGCTCAAATGTTTGTTGGTGGGGCGGCAGGGTGTTCTAATACTATAAGCTTGTACCATAGCATGTGTTTTGGTTTTTTTTGTATTGTTTATGTTCTTTTAGTGCTTACTCAATATCTCCCACTGTGGTGTTAAGTAGCAAACAACAGCACACATTACTAGGTGGGATCTAGGTAATATTTTAAATTTTCTTTTTTCTTAGGCATTATATAGGTACACAACCAAACAACTAGCTTGCCTCACACAGTATAAAGACACCTCTGCTAGTATAATAACCTGTCACACTACTTACTGTGCTTTCAATGCCTATATGCCACATCAAATACAAACTACGCACATACAATCTCAAGCACAACAAGTTTTGATATATGCATATCTAGTCTAGCGTGTTACAAATGCTCCCGTCTAATATCCTGCTACCCTCATGTTATAAAAAAAAAAAAAAAAATAATAGTAAGTGTGCTGTCTAAAATGCCACACATTGAAATGTCATGCAATTGCCTGTAGATGCGGTCGCGGCACTGCACGCTTGTTGTTCATCTATGCACAACAAAAAATAAAGAATTAAAAAAAGTATGAGAAATTGTTATTTTTCCAAGTTCTGCATGACATTTTAACTGTGAAGGTCATAGCACTGTTGGATTTTACTGAAATAAAATACACATTTGTATTCAGAAATTTCTCACGAGTACAAGTTTTATGGGTTTTTGGAAACTTACAGGGGCCAAGTGTATGGCTTTCCTATTTTCCATGTTTGCACATTAAAATTTGCCAGATTGGTTTGCTAGGCCTATGTTGCCTTTGAGACCGTATGGCAGTCCAGGAATGAAAATTAACTCCATCATGGCATACCATTTGTAAAAGTAGACAACGCAGGGTATGTCCAGTCTTTTGTAGTAGCCACAAACGCTTGCCAAAGTTAGCATTCAGATTTGCTTTTTGCAATTTTTTTTAAAATTTTTTTTTTACAAAAACTGCATTTTTGCTGGAGATATTGTCATGATAGGTTTACAGTTTTGAAAAACTCATTTGTGTATAGCGAAGTCTCCCGAGTAGAACAATAACCCCCATGTACAGGTTTTATGGTGTTTTTTAACGTTAGAGGGTCAATATAGGGCTTGCCCAATTTAGTTGCCTTTTGAGACCATTTGGAAGCCCAGGAAAGTGAATTAAACTCATCATGGCATACCATTTTCAAATGAAGACAACCCAGGGTATTAAAAATAGGGTATTTCCAGTCCTTTGTAGTAGCCACTTAGTCGAAAACGCTGGCCAAAGTTAGCATTTTTATTTTACAGGGTTAAATATAGGGCTTGCCAATTAAATTGGAGAGAAAAACACAAATAAGGGTGCGCCTAAGACAAGTAGAATGAGTGTATAAAAATATGTATCAGAGAGTCCAAGCAGCGATACCTAGAAAGTCCGAATATAAATAATCCACATATGCAGGAGGTAGTCCTAGTGCTACATAAAATGGTATGTGAAGTCCCAGATGTATATCCGCAGCTTCAAAATGGATATGTGAAGAAAACAGAAGACAAGGGAAACTCCAATGGTATAGTATGAACGGTAAAATAATATTGTATATAGAATAGTAGAACTACTCACAATATTCAGAGCTTATATCCAGCTCTGGTGTAAATGGCACGTAGTGGAATAATCCCCACTCAAGGATATACGTTGCTCCTCTTTTGTTCTTTAGCAGAGTACTTTGGTGGAGTAGTCCAGCTCGAGGTAAAAGAATAAAATATAGTGCTCACTGTATAGTTGATAAAATGTAAAAACAGAATAAAATATACTCACGGTATATAGAGCAGACGTACTGCTCGGTGGATGGCGTATGGGTGGTATAATCCCCACCTTAGGATTCTTGGTACTCCAATATGGACAAAAAAGTAGTAGTAGTCAGGTCTGAATAAAATAAACTTGCAAATAGTAAAATAATAAAATTATACTAAAAGAAGGTAATATAATACTAAGGTGGGAAGAGGAATGTGGCAACCAAATGTATAATAGCCAAATATTCCTTTATTAACACTTAGATTATATAAAAAGTTCCTATACGCGTTTCGCCACAATTTTTACATTTTATCAACTATACAGTGAGCACTATATTTTATTCTTTTACCTCGAGCTGGACTACTCCACCAAAGTACTCTGCTAAAGAACAAAAGAGGAGCAACGTATATCCTTGAGTGGGGATTATTCCACTACGTGCCATTTACACCAGAGCTGGATATAAGCTCTGAATATTGTGAGTAGTTCTACTATTCTATATACAATATTATTTTACCGTTCATACTATACCATTGGAGTTTCCCTTGTCTTCTGTTTTCTTCACATATCCATTTTGAAGCTGTGGATATACATCTGGGACTTCACATACCATTTTATGTAGCACTAGGACTACCTCCTGCATATGTGGATTATTTATATTCGGACTTTCTAGGTATCGCTGCTTGGACTCTCTGATACATATTTTTATACACTCATTCTACTTGTCTTAGGCGCACCCTTATTTGTGCTTTTCTCTCCATTGTATTCCAAGGGGCTTAGAGGGGATTCCCCTTTTCCATAGGTGTGCTGCCTTGCTGTCATATTCTCTGTTTTCCTATCAGCGCTGAACCTCCTTCCTGATCTCGATTACTTGCCAATTAAATTCTCTGGACTTTTGGGTTGGTAGGCAGGTCCCTCATTTTATAACTATTAATACCAAATAATTATGTAAAATTAATATACAGTATATACTCGAGTATTAGTCGACCCGAATATAAGTCGAGACCCCTAATTATACCCAAAAAAACTGGGAAAACTTATTGACTCGAGTATAAGACTAGGGTGGGAAATGCAGCAGCTACTGGTAAATTTCTAAATAAAATTATATCCCCAAAAAATTATATTAATTGAATATTTATTTAGTGTGTGTATATAATAAATGCAGTGTGTGTGTCTATGAGTGCAGTGTGTGTGTGTGTGTGTTTGATGCAGAGCCTTGGTGGGGGGTGGGCATTTTTATGAATTTTAATTATTATTTTAATATTAATTTAATTTTTTTTTTTTTTATATTATTTAAATTTGTATTTATATTTTTTTTGTCCCCCCTCCCTGCTTGATACATGGCAAGGAGGGGGGGGGGGGCTCTCATTCCCTGGTGGTCCAGTGGATGGGCTGTGTAGGAGGGGGTCTGGCAGCGAGCTATTACTTACCTTTCCTGCAGCTCCTTTCTCTCTCCTCCGTGCTGGTCAGCTCCCCTGTAAGTCTCGCGGTCTGAGTACCACGCGGAGCGTAGCCACGGGCTCTGACCCCGCAGCTCTCGCGAGACTTACAGTGGAGCTGACAGGGGAGTTGACCAGACCAGAGGAGAGAGAAGGGAGCTGACAGGAGCTGAAGGAAAGGTAAGTTACAGCTCTCTGCCAGCCCCCAACAGGACCGCCGGGCTTGTAATGAGCCCGGCGGTCCTGGTCTGTATTATGGCAATGTAAGTTGCCATAATACAGATATTAACTCTAGTATAAGACGAGTGAAATGTGCTCAAAAAACTTGTCTTATACTCGCGTATAGAATATATATATATATATATATATATATATATATTACATATTACAATGTTAAACAAAAATCTGCACACCAGTCAAGCCATTAGACTTGCTTTTCTCACAGAAAATCACAAATCTGCAGTGATGTTACTACTGCAAAGGATTCTGGGATGACTTGCATATGCAAATTAGTTTAAAGAATCACATTTTGCCTCATTCCAATTCAAACATGGATTCCTTTGAGTCTGTGTTTGCTGTATACAACAGCTTTGAAACACAACTTAGGAAAAGCCAGTTATGGACAGCGGTTTATTGTTAATGCAAATCATCAGCATGAGGTTGGTTATTGGTTTGCTTATTGAGGCTTGGTAGAGCTTGGGAAGAAAAAAAACAAAGGTTATGGTTGGGGGAAAATGTGATTAAAAACCCCTTTAGTAATGTATTAACTATCCACTTACTTCAGGTGGAACGGGTTTTCATACACACTTTTCCCCACCACAACTCTCTTGGTATGTACTTTACAAGTAACGCCAAGCTTCCATAGCAAGCCAGTAACCAACCTCACGTTGATGAGTTGCATTAACAATGAAACGGTTGTCCAAGTGTGGTTCACTGGCTTTTCTCCTCTTCCTGAGTTGTGTTTTAAAGCTGTTGTATACAGCAGACACATACTCCAAGGAATCTATGTATAAAGTGGAATTAGGAGGCAAAAATGTGGTTCTTTGTTGAGCTAATTTGCATATGCCTACCCAGAATCCCTTGCAGTAGTGAGAGCACTGTTAAAGTGAGATTTCTGTGGGAAAAGCAAGTCTTATGGCTTGACTGGTGTGTGTATTTGTGTTTAGCAATGTATTAACTAATATATATATATATATATATATATATATATATATATATATCATAAAATTTGTATCTTGTAATACCTTTTGTATTGATCTAACATAATGGTTTAATGACAGGGTTTTGGGAGAACCCCCCTTTCTCAAGTCTGAAGCTTCTCCTGAAAACTTGTCATTAAGAAAATTCTGTTAGTACAATAAAAAAAATGTAAGATACAAATTTTATCTGTCTTTTACATCTACATCACTGGACTAATGCGGCTACAATCTCTACTTAAAGGACCACTATAGTGCCAGGAAAACAAACATACTCGTTTTCCTGGCACACCCTCAGGGTCCCCCTCCCGCCCAGCTCTCCGCCCCAGCGCTGGGCGGAGAGCTCTCCTCCTCCGATCCTCCTCTTCTCCTCCCCGTCGGCTGGCTGTGAGCGCATTCAGCCGGTCACATAGGAAAGCATTTATAATGCTTTCCTATGGACGCTGGCGTGCTCTCACTGTGAAAATCATAGTGAGAAGCACGCAAGCGCCTCTAGCGGCTGTCAATGAGACAGCCGCTAGAGGAAATAGGGGAAGGCTAAACCCATTCATAAACAAAGCAGTTTCTCTGAAACTGCTATGTTTATGAAAAAATGGGTTAATCCTAGCTGGACCAGGCACCCAGACCACTTCATTAAGCTGAAGTGGTCTGGGTGCCTAGAGTGGTCCTTTAAACACACAGGAGCTCTCAAAAGTGAGTACACCCCTGACATTTTTGTAAATATTTTATTATATCTGTTCATGTGACAACACTGAAGAAATGACACTCTGCTACAATGTAAAGTAGTAAGTGTACAGCCTGTATAACAGTGAGTACACTTAGGGGTGTACTCACTTTTGTTGCCAACGGTTTAGACATTAATGGCGGTGTGTTATTTAGACGGGACAGCACATTTACACTGTTATATACATACACACATATACATATATATGTGTATATACACACAAAAAACAAAAAGGTTATGGTGGGAGGAAAAAAAAAAATGTGATTGAAAACCCCTTCCACCTGAAGTCTGTGGATAATTAATATTATGTAACAATGTAAACAAAAATCTGCACCCCAATCAAGCCATAAAACTTGCTTTTCTGTGGGAAAAGCAAGTCTTATGGCTTGACTGGTGTGCAGATTTTTGTTTAACATGATATTTAAAAAAAAAAATAAAAAAAATGATATAGATATATGTATTACGTGTGTATTATATTATTATGCATATATAGGAAATAAGTGTGTGCATATAGTTGTGTTTCACAGCAGACACATTCTCCAAGGAATCCATGTATAAAGTGGAATTATGAGGCAAAAATTCTTTGTTGAGCTCATTTGCATATGCCTACCCAGAATGCCTTGCAGTAGTGAGAGCACTGTTAAAGTGAGATTTCTGTGGGAAAAGCAATTCTTATGGCTTGACGTGTGTGCGTGAGAGTGAGATTATATATATAGCGAGATTCAGCCTATCAGGATCACCTCTTTGGTCAGATGACTAACCAGGAAATAGCAGTGAATCAAATGGACGTTTGATTTTTATTTTTACATTTTAGCAGCCTGAGGGACTGCCTGACCGCTCAGACAGTCCCCCTGCAGGTAGCGCCAGTCCCCCTGCAGCCATGTGATCACATGGCCCTAGAGGGCTGGACGGCGGGAGGACGGCTGGGCGTACTAAGACGCCCTCCGGTGTTTAGGGCCACCCTTCCATAGTACACCCGCTGTCCTTAAGAAGTTAAATGACAACGGAAAAATCCTTAGGTTTTTAATATTTTGTTAGGTTTACTTATTCTCTATAAGTAATAAAACATGTATTTATGCGTTATGAAAAATAAATACTTTATCCTGCAACTTGGTTCCAATCAAGTTTAAGAGTTATCATGCAGAAAACTGTATGACAAAAAGAAAACCACCTCATCTGCCAGGAATCCATGTCAGTGCTGTAGTCTTGCACATGCACCAGAGTAAAATAAATGGCTATATGAAATTCCAACAGTCTTTATGTGTATTTCATAAAGATTTTAAAGATGTGTATTTCATAAAGATTAATGTGAAGCCCTGCGACTGATTCTGAAATCAACATAAACCTATTGTGAATCGGATTAGAAATGTTCCACATGACTCAGTAAAAACCAAGGTTTGTGCTGTGTTATTGAAATAGCGAAAGAGACACTTCATTGCCAAAATAAAAAGGGATTTTTAGTACATATAACCCCAATTAAAATATACAAGCATTTATTTTGCGGTTACAAAAAAATAAAAATAAGCTTTCAAAAGCCTGTGCAGGTACTCCAGACTTTCAGTCTGTTGCAAGGAATACTACGGAGCCTTTCCTAAGCTGCTCAATGAGTATTAATACAGTTCACCAAGAAGTACAGCAGACCTGCCACCTCCTTTAGCTCTGTTGGGCTAGTGCTCCAGATTAACAACCAGGGAGATGCATCTGCACCCACGAATTAAAGTGCCAATTTCTTTTATAAACTGTAACAAATGTGACACACATTGTGTAGTGTTCCTTTAAGAAAAGTGGGCAAATTAAAAATCCATTTATGCAGGATTGACAAAGACCCTGACGCATAAAATTGGTTTGTGGTTAACTTGGCATTGAGGCGTAAGGATCCCTAACTAAGAAATACAATCCAAATGGCTAGCTTCTTGCTTAAGGAATTTCAGAGCCAACAAAGATTGTGTATTTTGCTTGAGGAAGCTGTGAATGTCTGTATTTCGAATTATGAATAACAAAATAAAACCTACAAAGTGGTAATACAGAATGGTGGAGAGTCCTTCCAAGCAATCCAGATTTGAATCCATCACACTCGAGGGGTTGATCCTCCCTGAGTGTAATAATTATGAGTGGTATTTTATCCTATTAGGATTTCAGTTTAACATTGATACATTACACAGTTTTGCACTATACCTTTTTTGTTTGTTATTTTTAGGTTTTTATGTTCAAGATATAGGAGCAAGTATATTTAAATATGTTTTATATGTAATATGTATTTTTATATTTAGATACGGTTTCTTTTATTTAATGAGATTATATATATATTTGTGCTCGGAATTTAATATGTAATGGATAGTGAAATGGGATGAAAGTTGGTTGTGGTGTGCCGAAACCAACGTCCGAGTGGGCCTGTAAATAAAAGAGGGCAAAAGAGAAGTACGAAAAAACACACTTTATTGCATTTATTACATAACTAAATTCTTGAAGGCTTGACGGAGTTCTTTTTCTGGTCGTGGAATGTACGTGTTGTATATAGAGGATTTCCAGCGACCCAGTCTCTTAATGATGTGGACCAGGGTGTTTGTACTAGAAGCTGATGAAGCGGCTCCTATGCGGAAGGAATGCCCGGAGAACGAAGCTGGGTTGTAACCCAGTTTTCCCAATAAGATTCTAACGTGCGTGGTGAATTTTGCTGTAGTGAGTGGGTGCCCTTGTAGTTGTAAGAGCGGTGAGTCTGGTAAGTGTGCGTTATGAGTTGACTTTAGGTGGTCTAGTGCCTTAACAGGGCACCAAGCATTATCTGTTGGAAAGAGAGGAATGATAGTGGGGTGTAGTGAATGATTAGTTTTGGTAGACGGGATCGTGAGAATGTAGTAATCGTCTACTTTTGTGAGTTGTGAGGTTTTAAGGCTGTGTGTGATATCTCCTTGACAAACAATGGTAAATTCCCTAGGTCTTAGGAACCCATAAAAAGCTAAATAGATAGCAGATTTGATCACCAGGTTTGTGTTGGGATCAAATGGGGATTCGTCAAGGAGATTACTAAGTAATATAAAGATAGGCCCATCTATCGGAAGTCTGGTGGTGAGAAGTGGAACCGAAATTTTAGAGATACCCTTTAAGATTTTCTTGATGGGGTATAATGACAAAAAGGGGGTGTTAGGGAAATTTGTGAGGCTGTGGTGCTGCACCCCCGTGAGGTATAATTTAATTGTATTGTGGGAAAGTTTTAAATGTAAGTGGCAAAAGGAGGCAAAAGCCACCATAGTTTGTGTAGAGAAATCGCCTTGTAATCCGAATTCAGCTGTAAATTTGTTGAAAACAGTAAGTGCCCTACTGTAGGTGATAGTTGTGTTAGGTGATGACAAAAAAAGGGGAGCGATCTGTGGAGATCAACGAAAATTTTTAACAGGGCTTGCACATACAGATTAGCTTGCACATACAGGAATGGTATAACATTGTGTGAATAGAAATTTGGTAGCACCTCTAAGTAAGATTGCAGCTACTTGCTAGAGTTTAGTGCAGAGAAGCTAAATATTATACAAAACCAGCAACTACCATGAAAACCACTAGGTGGCGGTAACAGCCCACTAAACTTTGCCTGTTGTAACTGAGACATGAAAATAATAATGGAAAGAATGAATGACAGTTTACTACCAATATGTCATGCACACTAGTAAAAAACTGGCATCCCTTACACACACATTATAAAAGCAAAGTTATAACAGCAGGGACTTAACCACAAATGGATATATGTGCCCCTATTAGCCAGAGTAACGTTTGGCTTGTGGGTAGTTTTACCGTGAACCTGAGTCCGTGGGGGGGGTGTAGGACCCCCCCAGACAGATGTACGAAACCGACCACCTAGATGCCGAAGTGTGGGGACCGTGGGTGGTCCCCGGTAAGATTGCCGCCATGCGCGTTCCGGCCCCCGGATAAGACCACAGTGCGGCGTGGAGGGGACCGGAATGTACCGCAAGTGTGACTCACGGTTTAGCAGCCAGGTAGCCGGACCGCCGAAAGACCGGAGGATTCTGCCGGAGACTGCAGCTGCTACATAGGACGCCCGGATCGGAAGTCACGCGAACCGGAAGTAGATCAGGAACACTTGAACTCGAGCATCAGAGGTGAGTAGGGGCTGGGAGCTTAAGTAGGGGACTTACTCCTCCCACAAATTCAGGTCTAATGGCCTTTCTACATATACACACACACACACACACACACACGTCTGTATGGTTACTGCACTGAAGTAATATTTGTGCTTACTTCACTAGAAAAGAGTTGTTGCAAAACATGTCTACTGAAGTAGAATTTGCACAACATATACTACTTTGCGCCACTGTTTCACCTTCATTGGTCATTTGTGAGTATTGCAAAATATTAAGGAAACAATCAGTTTTAGATAAGAATGTGTAATTTGGTTGGTAAACTGGAGCAAAATTTGTTTCCATTTTTCATTACCCCAATTCCAGGACTCGCAGATAGAGAAGTCAAGTTTTGGTGGAGAGGGCAGCTGTAAGAGATGTGAGAATAGATATTAATAATAAATGCAGATAAGATTTCTTTGTGCATGCATACACATATCATGAGTAATAATCCTTCAAAAACATGGGATGCATAAGTTGCATATAAAATTATTCTCAAATTTATTGTCTTTAGATTGTTCTTTACAGATAACACACAAAAGATAAATAAATGGAGAAAAAAAAAAAAAAACAACAATGTTGCAGAAATTAGTTGTTTCACTTATTTATATACATTACACAATGTGTAGGAAAAGGGCCAGAAGAGGGGCTGAATCTTTTTCTACCCTAATAGTATGGTGGTGCTGGGGGTGGGTGATGACAGTGGTAAGATCATCACCAGTGATGATGGAAAAGCTTTTAAGAAGACAGGACGAGACAACCTAAACATATTTTAAAGGAATTTATAACTTTCAAAACAATTACATTTCAAGAAGAGGAAAACATACTGTCACTTTTTTTTTGTATCATTTTGCCAATAGAAAAGTACATGGTTTAATCCTTATCAAAGCCTGTCCTTCATAATTTTTCAGATAATACACTAGCATCCCTTTCCATGCAATATTTTATCCTGGTTGCAACATATCAGTGTAGATGCACAAGTTCATTATTGTAAAGTACAGTAAGTGCGACAAGAAATAAATATGCTTACTAAAAAAAATACCATTGTATTTATTGGCAATTTAGAGTTTACAATTACTAACAGAGAAAGCAATATCAATGTAAGTAGACATATGTCCGCACACACATTGGCTTTGTTAAAACCAAAAAGTTTTCAAAGGGCTATTGTGGTACGCACATACATCCCAGTAAATGCCCACTACCCTTTCAACTATGTCTCTCTGTTTACTATTCAGAAGTCCTGCCTACATTGATGGATATCTGAATTAATCCTAAATGACTAATTATTAATTATTATAAAAAAAAATAAAAAATAGAATGATGCAATGAGATGCAAGGTTATATTAATCCAGTAACATGTAGATCTGAATTAAAGGGACACTACAGTCATAAGTAGAACTACAGCTTATTGTTTTTGTTCTGGTGAGTATAGTCAGTCCCTTATTGCTTTTGCAGTAAACACGGTTTATTCAGAGAGAATGCAGTGTTTACATCACAGCCTAGTGATAACTCCACTGGCCACTCTTCAGATGGCTGCTAGAGATGATTCTTGTGGCAGTGTGTGCAGCACTGTCATTCAGTGTCTCCTCCCTCTGCATGGAGACACTGAACATTAATCATAGAGATGCATCGATTCAATGCATCTCTATCAGGAGATGCTGATTGGCCAGGGCTCTGTTTGACATGTGCTGGCTTTGCCCCTTATCAGCCTCCTTGACAGTCTCAACCAATCCTATGGGGAAGCACTGTGATTGGCTCAGACCACCACTTCTGATTAGGTCAGCCTAACAGGCAGATCAGAGGCAGAGCCAGCAGCTGCAGACTTGAATGCAAGCAATATTTTACTATATTTAGAGAGGCAAGATGGGACCAGATGGTGGTTTTACCACTATAGGGTTATGAATTACATGTTTGTGTTCCTGACCCTATATAGTGTTCCTTAAATGAACTATTATTAATATAATTGTTGGCATTGATATAGCATTGCTTTACAAAGTTATAAAGGGGTGAATTTAACAACAAACGAGAAACTATTACATATTTTTTTACAAACAACATGTTGCACGAGTATTAAAAAAAAAACATATTCTATAGAATATGTAAAATTAAATAAAAATGTAAAAGAAGAGAGAGAGAAGAGAGAGAGGGGGAGAGGGGAGGGAGAGAGGGAAGGGGAGAGGGAGAGAGGGAGAGGGGAGAGGGGAGAGGGGAGGGAGGGAGAGAGGGAGAGGGGGAGAGGGGAGAGGGGAGAGGGGAGAGAGAGGGAGAGGGGGAGAGGGGGAGAGGATTTGTTGTAGAACTTGTTTTATATTGGTGCAACATGTTTGTATTATTTGTTCACTTCTTGTTGGTGCTTAAATAGGTCCCTAGTTTGGTCTACCTGCACTAAAACTTCCAGCACTTTGCCTTTCTTTTGCTATTTTTGTGATTACACATTTTGACAGGAATACTAGATTGCTAGAGGAGATAGAGTATAAACACACAATAGGAAAGGCAGCGTGGGGATATCAAAGTCACAGGGTGGGAAAGTATCTCTCCAGGTGCGGTAAAAAAAAAAACCAAGTAAACTCCGTAATCATACTAAAATAAAAAACAATGTTTCTGGGAGAGGGAGAGGGAGAGGGAGAGGGAGAGGGAGAGGGAGAGGGAGAGACAGACTAATGTAGCGTAGTATTTAGTATAGTTGATTAGTTACAAACAACAAAGTGCTTAAATGCTCACTCACATTTATTGGAGCTTACATACAAGCTCCAGTAATATCGGCATGTATTCTACCCACTATTGGATACAGGTATAGGTCAGTCTTGTATCTCAGAGTAGAACATGAAATGTTGGAGTAAAATCCAATAGTGCAATATTATAACTACAGTGTACATAAAGTGTCAAAGAATATAAATTGTATTCTCACACTTTACGTGACACTGTATGTACACCGTATGCAAGCGTCAAAAAATGTGGCTTGGCATTTAAGGCTAAGCACCTTGTTTGTCACTAACCAAGTATACTAAATACTGCACTATTAGTATTCGTTTTATTTTAATTTTTTAGTTATTTGTTGTAGAACTTGTTTTATATTGGTGCAACATGTTTGTATTATTTGTTCACTTCTTGTTGGTGCTTAAATAGGTCCCTAGTTTGGTCTACCTGCACTAAAACTTCCAGCACTTTGCCTTTCTTTTGCTATTTTTGTGATTACACATTTTGACAGGAATACTAGATTGCTAGAGGAGATAGGGTATAAACACACAATAGGAAAGGCAGCGTGGGGATATCAAAGTCACAGGGTGGGAAAGTATCTCTCCAGGTGCGGTAAAAAAAAAAAACAAGTAAACTCCGTAATCATACTAAAATAAAAAACAATGTTTCTGTGTCTAGCTGGACAGGAGTTAACAATCCACAACCAATTAAAATTTACAGAATTCCCATCATTGACCTGTAGAACATTTAATCAAACATGGACAACATTAGTTGGCTGAAAGCATGTCCATGTTAGCCAAATGTTCTCACCCTATGTCATCTAGGCTGACACTGACTTTAGATGTTAATGGATTCCATGTATGACTTTACTTATTTTCTTTGAATGCATTCCTCACCTATACAATGTATAGATTGTGAATATCATTCAAGGCAATGCAGATGCCTGTCTGCTAGAAAGCCCTCCTACCGTTTTTTTTTACTGGCCCAGTTTGATTATATGGCAGTGCACACGCGTCATTGGTATAGCGCCATGTTGCATGAAAATCTGGGAATTTCTCACATTGCCAGTCTAATGCACAGCTCTAAAAGGATGAGATTTACAGCACATTAGCCCCCCTCCTCCATCCAAGCCGGCAGTAGCCTTTGCATAAAAAGAGTGATATCAAATGTCACTCCGTTAATGGGCATCTACATTAACAGGACACTGTACCAGCCTTAGGGAAAGCCTTCAAAACAGTAACTACGCGCCCACAAATGAGGGTTATGGTGGTGCGGAAATTCCTGGCAAAAAAGGGGGAGTATATTGGAAACCTGATGAAATTCCATTGCAAGACAAAACACATATTACAAAAAAAGTGTACATCTAATTTATAAGATTTAGCTATAGTTAAAATTAGGCAATATGTTAATTCCACATTATAAATGTGACTTGGAGAGATGCATACTCTCCGGTTATATAAAAATGATCTTTACAGTTTGATATTAAACTGAGGGATTGTACCAGAGCAATCTTTGTAACAAATCACTCTAGTGAGATGCAATAATAATGCTGCATACAGTACCCATTTAAAGCACACCAAAAATCATGATTAAATATGCACCTTACATTAATTCTTTCTTCCTGCATTCTTTCAAAGCAATCCTTGTATTTTGTAAAAATACTTGCTCTAAACCTCACAATTCCTTAGTGGCTTGTATAGGCTCTCGTTAGTTTCCAAAAGAGAGATTCTGTATTTGCAGCATGCAATACATACTAAAAGTATATTAATGCAGTTGTCCAGCTAGTAGATGCTGTGCTGCCACGTGTCATAAATTATTAGAGGCTGATAAACTATTTACATACATTTCTGCTGAGCATGGGTTCACTTAAACGACACAGTGCTTTGTTAAAAGAACCCTACAATTGTTGCAAATAAATACATTAAATTGTAAAGTTATTTTGTTAGTTTAGATTTATCACTCCCCACTATTTTCCTAAATAAATACATTACTTTCCTCTAACCTAGAGGTGAAATCATCCGCTTAAATGAACACTATAGGAACACAAACATGTATTCCTATACCTATGGTTTTAAAACAACCATCTAGCCCCCCTGCTCCCTCCACCCTTCCTAAATATAGCAAAATCATACTTTTACTCCACTCTGCTGCTGCTTTTTCCCCTGATTTGCCTGATTGGCTGACATAATCAGAAGTGTTGCTCAACACCAAATCACAATGCTATCACATAGGAAAGCATTGGATTGGCTGAGATAGCCAAGGAGGCAGATCAGGGTCAGAGCCATCACAAGACAAACACAGCCCTGGCCAATCAGCATCTCCTCATAGAAATGCATTAAATTAATTTATATCTATGAGGAAAGTTCAGTGTCTCCATGCAGAGTGTAGCACCTCTAGCAGCCATCTGAGGAGTGGCCAGTGGAGGTATCCCTAGGCTGTAATGTAAAGATTGCCTTTTCTCTGAATAAACAGTGTTTACTTCAAAAAGCATGAAGGGAATAATTATACTCACCAGAACAAACACAATAAGCTGTAGTTGTTCTGGTGACTATAGCTTTAACAAAGCTCTGGTGCCCTACCCGAAGATCATCACTAGCGATTATCCCCCAGCCAATAACATTATTCTTAAAGAGAAGTGGGACACAGTGACGCATACACAGCAATTGGCCATCAATGCTTCTCTATGAGCAACCCTCACTTTTACTTTGAACAAACAAGCAGGGAAGAGAGATGTTACTAAGGATAGTTTACAAATGTGCTGATTTCCCTTGAAATAATCAATTTTCTAAAATAAGATAAAAGGGACATGTTCTTAACCCCTAAAGCACTTCAGTAAGCGGAGGTGCTTAAAACGTCTGTAGAGTACTTCAAAGAACACATATTGGCAAAGAAACCTCAGCTGTTTCCTGGTACATGCATAAACTGCAGGTATTCAGCAAAGAAGAGAACTATAAACTGCATCCAGAAGGGGTATATCAGCTTCAGAATGAACTGCTCCCTTCAACCCAACTTGTTCTAACTGTTGAGGTCCTGTCACGGAGGCTAACTTGCTAAATATTAAATATGTGCAGTAAGTACATTGACTCTCATCTGCTTTAATAAACCCATCCATACCTGCCAGCCAAAGTAGTCTGCCCATTCATTTAAAGCAGGGGGCACAGCAGCAACCATCTTCTTTAAGACTTCCTCTCCCTGTGTGCCACTGCCCAGCAGCCCCTGGTCATAGGCCACATATACTGCTCCTCCTGCTATACATGTTTTTGTAGTAAATCTGCACAAAAAATAATAAAATTAAAAAAATAAAATAAAAAAAAAACACAACACGAAGGACTATGCAAATAACGCATCGACACTAAGATAACTTACAACCCTTTAGGGGCATCATATGACAATAGCAATAGTTCAGCAGAGCGAACAAGGACAGTGTATAATAGTGCTATGGTTAATCCTAATAACTCTACCCCCCGCAGAATAATAAGGTCGCACATACCACGCAGCAACTTTCATATCATAGAGGGGGAAATGGACAACAACCTAAGTTGTGATCGCATTCACACATACTATTAACGTAATGACATGAACACATTGCAGTCATGTAGACAATTGTTTATTCTCTCTGCCAAGTGTTACAACAGAGATCTCTTCCTCACTCACTTCAGCAACCTCAGTACGGCAGGAGCCATCTTTCTCTTCACCAAGGGCACACACTCAGGCTACACCACAGTTATACTTCCGGTCTCATAAGGAGCGCAAAGTATCACGGAACTTGTAGTCTGTTCCTCTGGCTTCGATAGACTAATGTTTCATGGAGAAGGAAGTTAAAGTTTTAAGTTATAGCTGTATGATTCGCTCCATCCTCTTTTTTTTGTTGTTTTTGTTTTGTTTATTTAATGGCAAAATGTTTATGCTTTGCCTGAGATCTATTACAAGATCTGTACACAATATTGTTATTTTTCTCAATCTGTTTTAGGAATTTGCATTCACTGGTTGGTTGGTATAAGGAATGCCTGTTGTGTGGCTCCACTTTAAAGGGACACTCCAGGCACCCAGACCACTTCTGCACAATGGAGTGGTCTGGGTGCCAACTCCCACTACCCTTAACCCTGCAACTGTAATTATTGCAGTTTTTATAAACTGCAATAATTACCTTGCAGGGTTAACTCCTCCTCTAGTGGCTGTCTCCTAGGGTTTATAGCACAGATTTTCTGTGCTATAGCGTCGCTGGACGTCCTCACACTATGCGAGGACATCCATTGTCGCTAAAATTCCCATAGGAAAGCATTGAAAGCATTTTCAATGCTTTCCTATGGGGAGGTCTAAGGCACGTGCGCAACATTACCGCCGGCGGGCGTGATCAGTCTCCCCAGCCGTCTGACATGGTGACGGGGAGGAGCATGGGCGGACCAAGAAGCAGCGCCGAGGGACATTGTCGCTGCCTCTGGTAAGTCACTGAAGGGGTTTTGACCCCTTCAGCAACCGGGGATGGGAGGCGGGAAGGAGAAAGGACCTGCAGTGCCAGGAAAACAGAGTGTTTTCCTGGCACTGGAGTGTCCCTTTAAATGTAAAACATGACAAGGTACAAACTATTCAAATAAGTTTTAAAACATAAATACATGTAAAATGCAAATCATCTAAGTATCATATTGTATGACTAGTGTTCGAGGCAGGTGTTTGTAGTGTGTACTGTAGTGTGTACTCTTTGTGGTGTAGTTTCATATTGAGTGTGGTGTGGGGGTGCACGGTTTATTTGTGGTGTAAGCATTTGTGAAGGCAGAATAAAAATAACCTTTTATTGAAGGGGCGGAGCTTAAGCCATTCTTGCATGCTCCTCTGCAAATGCCATAATCTACAGAATATCTCTAAATTCCATGCCCATCCAGCTCCAAAAAATTACTAGCAAGACTCCTCAACTCATTCTGAATCGATAGATGGCATTCTTTGTGGCTCCCAACCAGCCCAAATGGAAGCAGAAAACCAGGGGCCTACCCTACACTAACACTCCCAGGCCTGGAGGCACTCTTTAGCGGCACCGCGGCGAGAAGAGCGTGGGAGGAAGCTTCCCTTGCGAAATCTGATCCACCTGCCCACTGCCAGCCATGGGCTACTGCTCACAGTGACCACAACCCGCGACAGACAGAAGGGATATCGGGGCCCTGCTACAAAGGCCCACGCAACCCAAAACCGCTCCCACAGAAAACCCTGCGCCCACGCTACCCAAAACCGCTCCCACGGAAATCCTGCACTCCACCACCCACACTCACCAACCTGAGCATACTGAGCTGGAGACCTCCATGGAAACTCCATGGAATAGAATATCCACCACAGCCTAAAAATACAGCTGACACTACTCCACCCACCAGGCAAGACCTGAAAGTGCTGCTGTCAGACTTCCACAAAATTCTGGGGGTGGAACTAGTTCCCATCAAGAAAGATATGCAAGCAATCACAGAAAGAGTGCTGGCATCTAAAAAAGACATCACAGACCTGCATTCTTACCTGTCCAAGCTCCAAGACTCAGTGCAGCAAGTCTGGACATTCCAGAGAGCCATGACTGCACAGTTGACAGCCAAGGAAAAACGTCAGCGGGGCATACATAAAAATAAGGGGCATTCCTGCAGAAATCACACCGGACGAGCTGCAGCACTACACCAGACACCTACTGGCCACACTTCTGCCACAATCTACAGTTAAGAAACTGGCCACTGACGAGATATATTGCTTACCCACCTCAGCAAAGGCACCTTCAAACATGGCCTGCGACGTGATAATCAGATGCCTAACAGTCCGTGACAAGATACAGATCATGTCGCCTCTTAAAGGTAAAACACCTCTGGCCTTTGAGGGCGCTACCTAAACGTTCTTCCAAGACCTAACAAGAGCTAATCTCATGTGGCGTAAAACTTTCAGCCCTATCACAAGTGGCCTAAGAACGGCAGGCATCACCTACAGATGGGGGACAAATGGTGGTGAACTGGAACGGAACCCAGCACACACTCACCTCAATTGTGATGGAATTCCAGTAAAATAAAAGTTTAGCAGGCCAAGATTGCCACAAGGCATATGAAGGTACATGTGTTTGTAGTATCAGTTAGTTAGTTACATGTAGCTAAGATACTGTCATCACTGTACTGAGCATGTGCAGGAATGCAGGAACTGGAATTACGCGTCCCTCTCCTTTGTTTCAGATGAGCCACGTGGTTAGCCCGGTGGATGAGTTTAGACTCTATTAATTGATTAGGTTAAGGGTATGTGTGGGCGTAGCTAATTATGGGAGGAGCTACAGTGCTACATAAGGAATCTACTCTATGTATTCAGTGCTCAGATCTTTGCTGTTTTTGGTGACATAAGTCCCTCTGAGTCCCGGTCAGTGTATCGAATAAAGATCTCTTCCTTCCTGAAGAAACCTGTGTCCATCTCTCTGTGCTTGGCCTCCGTCAGTTTCCCGGTAACATCTTTGGTGCATTGGCCGGGAAGCTCGTCAACGGTGGCTAGGAAGCAGAGGCGTGAGACGGTCTATCTTTGCGCACGTTCTCTACTGCTGCACCCCTGAACTTCTGCGTGGACCTCCCTTCGTCTCGGCGCCACTGGTCTGTTGTCCAGGAGATCATCGGCCTCTACGTAGTAAGTGCTGGGGTGTCCCTGTCGATGAGTGTGAACTCAGGTTCAGGAACGAGGAGGTAAGACGACTACTGTTTTAGACGGTGGACCCACTAGGGGTATTGGATACCGATTGTGCGGTAGGCCCATAAGGGGTTTGAATTGGAATTGTGTATGGAATTGGCCCCCTCCAGTGGAGGGAAGAAGCGAAGGCGCACCGCTCATAATTAGACGCCCTGTAGTCAGCCCGTCTAATCTTGGTATGGAGTCAGGCTGGGTCTTGGGTTTAATGTATATTGCCCAAGCCGGACACCGGTGTCTTGTCTAGACTAGCGTATCTAGGGTGTAAATTTCGTTCGCTAGGTCGGAGGGACCGGGAAACTAAGCAGACTCTGGTGTACATTATCGTTTGCTAGTTCTCAACCTATCTTGGCTAAGTGGGAAGGCGTGTAAATTTGGAACCCACTAGACTATTGATAGAGTAGATAGACTAAAAGGGTATTGTTGTAAATTCCGCCCTCTAGTTCGCTATATGTGGTGCTTGGGCAGCGACGGCTAACCAAAACGGATGTAAATAGTTTTAGGTAGTCCCTCGAGGTACTGTCCAATAGATTAGTTGGGAAACTGTAAATGTGTTAAAATTTATTATAGTAGAGTGTATATCTTGCTGGGTAGCGTGAGCTCTGCCGTCTAGCGAGAGTGTGAATAGTGTGTAACTGTATCATAGCCACGGTACCATAACCATGTATTATAATCACTGATACTGTAAATAATCACTAATAACTGTTATTTATGTTGTATGTTTAACACCATAACTACTACTAACTGACCTGTGACTTTAAAATTGTATTCTAACCAATGCTAACCGTACTATAACTACTGTTTGTAAAGACGATGTTACTAGGGTGTGTTATAGACGGCTAATTTAAATACTGAGAATTATAGCGTGGGTAATTGTATAATTTTGCCAAAAAAAGGTACAGTAATAGTTATTTAGTGTGTGGTGTAACAGCTGTGTGTGTACGGGAATTCCCTGTATGATTTGTTGTGTGCGTTTGGCCTAGTAACTGTGCCACGTGGTGCTGTTGCTAAGGTAACTGGTGTGACTGTTGAAACTGTTTGTATATTTGTACTGCTTTGAATCAGAAGCTCTGTTGAAATCATGGGTGCTTCTGATTCACAAACAGTCCTTTGTCTTGTATGTGTCAAAAAAAAACAAAAAACCTTTCTAAGGAATATGCTGTTTGTGATTATGGTGTAACACTGTCCCCCAAAAGATTAAAATACTCTGTGTAGCAGAGGACGGCCTCTTCTGGTAACCAGTGTTCCTGTGGATCCTTGATCCAGATTTAATACAGCAGGTTTACAGTGTTATAAATAATATGTTGGGGCTATACGAGTAGTTTCTGTATACAGATTGTTGAAACACTGCTAAATGGAACAAACTGTGCTAAGAGGAACAATGGAGTCCATGGTAGCCAGAACTTGTTTGTCCTCTAAAACCTTAATTACAACTGCTTTGGACACCTCCCCCCTCTTGCATCTGATTACCAACCCCTAATTCATCCTCCAGAGCTAGAGTAGCCCAAAACTGGTATAGCTGGTATTTGCACTCCCCCTGCTCTATTGTCCACGCCTACCCACATGCCTATCTGTTCTTTTCTTTCAAATTCTTGTATTTCTGTACAAACTGTTTTTTTTGTAATTTAAATTGACTTCCTTTTTGGTAGGAGTGTATTTTAGCATTGAATTTTATTTACAGTTAAATTGTGAGGAGAATTCTTAATAACAGTAACTGAGTCTATTGGATCAGATAATTCTCCGCAATGACACTGTACCATAAACACTGAAATAGCACTAAAACTATTGAATACTGTGTGTCTTCAGTGATAGTCTAAAATACAACTGGAAGACACATAATTCTTCATACACTGATAAGCCTCAAGTCATGACAGATTTGGTTACCTCTATTATACAAACCCACAATCTCACCTGGGCTGATTGTCAGCAATTATTACTGACCTTTGGAACGTAAATGGCGCTGACATGATCCATTTAAAGGCCTATCAACAAGCCATTACTGCTGGCATGAAGGCAGGAGGGAAAAAGGCAATTAACATGTCCAGGACGGCTGAAGTGTTACAAAAAGCTAATGAATCACCCAGTGCTTTTTATGAGAGACTGCTTGAGTAAAATAGATTGTACACTCCTTTCAATCCTGAAGCCCCTGACAACTTCCAAATGATTAATTCAGCATTTGTCAGCCTGGCCCAGAGCAATATTAAGAGAAAGTTAAAAAAATTGGAGAGATTTGCAGGGATATCCATATCACAGCTAATGGAGGTTGCAAATAAGGTGTCTATGAATTGGGGAACTGAGACAAAGCGTGAGAAGGAACGTAAGATGAGGAAAAAGGTAGATATGTTAGCGGTAGATATCACTGGTGTAGATAGAAGGGAAAAGGAAGTGTACAGAGGAACCGAGAAAAGCGAGAATAAGTGGAATAGGGAGCCTTTAAGTAGGAACCAATGCGCATATTGTAGGGAAGAAGGGCATTGGAGGAGTGAGTGTCCATTGAGGGAACAACATGAGAGAGATAGAACAAGGGGAGGATATAGTAATAACTATAGAGGTAGAGTGAGAGGAAGAGGAGGCCCTGGGGGAAATGGTGGGAATAGTAGAGGAAGCGTTCAAGGGGACAGGTATTACCCAGCAGCGCAGAGACCGTGAGAAAGAGAAGATAGGGACTTTGTGGGGTTGGCTGACACTGTCATGGAGGACTATTGATTCTGACCGGGCTCCATCCCCCTTGGTCGAGCGGAGCCTATGGTCGATGTAGCAATAGGGGGAAAAAGGAGGTCTTTCATGATCGACACTGGTGCTGAACATTCTGTGGTAACCGACCTAGTTGCTCCTCCTTCAGGAAGAATTATCACTGTAATAGGAGCAACTGGGAGGAGTGCTGCTAAACCGGTTCTCAAAAGTCGACTCTGTACACTGGGAGGCCACGTAGTGAAACATCAGTTTCTTTACATGCCTGAATGTCCAGTCCAACTTCTAGGACGGGATTTGTTGTCGAAGTTACAAGCACAGATAACATTTCTGCCTAACGGAACGACATCCTTGAAGTTTAATGGACCCTCAGGTATAATGACACTATCAGTACCGAAGGAAGAAGAGTGGCGACTTTATACAGTGATGACAAGTCAAAACCCTAAGAGTGATGAATCCTTGTATAATATATAAGGAGTGTAGGCAGAAAATAACCCACCAGGACTTGCTCGCAATATCCCACCTATACGCATCGAACTAAAGCTTGGGGTTTAGCCAGTAAGCCTGCGACAATACCATATACCTCAAAAGGCGAAGAAGAACATACAGTCTTATTTGGATAAGTTCATAAGGTATGGTATCCTAAAATTCTGTACTTCCCCCTGGAATACTCCATTGTTGCCTGTTCAGAAGCCTGGGTCAGATGAGTATCGTCCTGTGCAGGATTTGAGAGCAGTCAATGATGCGGTAGTAAGTATACATCCAGTTGTGCCCAATCCTTATAACCTGCTTGCCTTGATTCCGGGTGGGGCTACTTACTTTACAGTCTTGGACCTTAAAGATGCCTTCTTTTGCCTACGAATTGCTACAGAAAGCCATTGTATCTTTGCATTCCAATGGGAAGATGCTGTAACGGGCTCGAAACGTCAGATGACCTGGACAAGATTGCCTCAAGGGTTCAAGAATTCACCCACCCTATTTGGATCCACATTAAGTCAGGACCTGCAAGATTTCAAGTCCATCCCAGGAGAATGTGTATTACTTCAGTATGTGGATGATTTGTTGATAGTGGCAGTTACTAAAGAGATATGCCAGCAAGCAACTTATGATTTACTGCACATTCTTTGGAAGGCAGGATACAAGGTGTCCAGGAAGAAAGCTCAGTTGTGTCAGCCAACTGTCAAGTATCTGGGATTCCATATCTCTGAAGGTCAAAGGATAATGGGGCCTGAAAGAAAAGAGGCTGTATGCCAAATACCAACACCTAAGAATAGAAGACATGTGCGAGAATTCTTAGGGGCAGCAGGCTTCTGTAGGAAATGGATTCCCAGTTATGGGATACTGGCGAAACCCCTCTATGCCGCTATTAAAGGCACGGAACATGATTCCTTCCTGTGGACCATCGAACAGCAGAAGGCATTTGAGGATGTTAAGAAGGCATTGATGAGCGCCCCCGCATTAGGTCTACCTGATCATACACGTCCATTCTACTTATATGTACACGAGCAAAGAAGGATGGCTGTGGGAGTACTGACACAGTATCTGGGATCATGGCAACAACCTGTTGCGTACATGTCCAAACAGTTGGATGCAGTGGTTAGTGGTCTTCCACCTTGTCTGCAAGCAGTGGCCGCCGCTGCCCTGTTGGTAACAGAAGCTGACAAGCTTACACTGGGACAGGAACTCCAAGTGCGAGTACCTCATGCAGTACAGACTCTATTGGATTACAAAGGTAATCATTGGTTCAGTAATAGCCGAATGACTAAATATCAAGCCATGCAATGTGAAACTGTTAATAACCTGAATCCAGCTACCCTTTTGCCACAACGTAATGAAAGTAAACATGATTGTTTGGAGATAATGGATGAGGTGTTTTTCAAGCCAACCGGACCTTCATGACTTTCCCATTCAGGACCCGGATGTACAGTATTATACGGATGGTAGTAGCTATGTGAAAGAAGGAATTACTCGGCAGCAGGTTGTAGAGTTGGGTAGAACTATGTTGGAAGTACAGAAATGGGTACAAGATAGGTTACCTGTGAACATATATCCACCTGTTCATTCTTACCATCCAGGAGACCAAGTTTGGATAAAGGAGTGGAACAGTGTACCGTTGGGGCCAAAGTGGAGGGGTCCTTATGCTGTTCTTTTGTCTACTCCAACAGCTATAAAGGTGGCAGAGGTGACTCCGTGGATTCATCACTCCAGGGTTAAACCAGCAGCAGATTCTTGGCAAGCTATTCAAGATCCTGAGAATCCCTGCAAGATCCGGTTGAAGCGAGTGACCCAGTTAGATTAAAAGTGTTTTTTGCGAAGAGTATTGTTACAAGGGAACATCAACAAAGATCTACAAGTAGGTGTTTTGACGGCCACAATAAAGCCTGACCACCTACCAACGTTTAAGCCAGAGGAATCCTCTGTGAAGAACAGTGAGGATCAGAAGGACTCCTTTCCCTGCAGCCCTCACACGCCTGGAAGCTGAGGTGCCATCGCACGGTCAAAGAATTAGGAAGAAGATGTCAGGAGTAATGTGTTTGATTATGTATATATGTGTGTTTTTCATTATTCAGGAAGGTAGAGGTACCGACACACCAGGCTGCGAGGTTTGCATTAAGACTACGAAAACAGGCAATCGTATTTCCCAGACCCTTATTTGGCATTCGCAATATGAGTGCACAGGACATGTATCAAAGTGTAGATACCTAGGTACAGATTATAGTGTATGCCATATAGGAGCAGGAGAACCTAGGTGTTTTAATCCTGAGTATCAGCCCCGTACAATTTGGTTGACTATTTGTAATGAGAACGCACAGGGGAACCTGATAAATAAGACTGTACTAGAAAGCGTACATTCTCCAGGTGTTTTGCTATTTGATGCATGTAAGGCGATATCAGGTAGTAGGAAGCCATGGAATGTATGTGGTGGTCTTAAATGGGAAAGAACGTATGGGTCTAATGATAAGTATATTTGTCCTAGTAATAAGCATAAGTATATAGATCCAAACTGCCCAAATAAAGACTACAATTATTGTCCGTATTGGTCCTGTGTGGGATGGGCAACCTGGGGACAGACAGTAGATAAGGATATGATTATCACTAGATTGCCTACCAAGCCATATTGTAAGTCTATGGAGTGTAACCCAGTCCATATACTTATCAAGGACCCAGAGCTATTTATAGATAAGTTTGGGAATCTATTTGGGTTCCAAATATATGGAACAGGTTTGGATCCTGGGACGATATTATACATAGGAATAGAGACAGATACAGTGGCCCCCCAGACTCATCAGGTTTTCCATTCTTTTTATGAGGAGATGAGTGTGGAAGATAAGGTTCCCCATAATGCCAAAAACTTATTCATAGACCTAGCTGAGAGCATTGCTGGTAGTCTTAATGTAACCAACTGCTATGTGTGTGGAGGTACTAATATGGGAGACCAATGGCCTTGGGAAGCAAAGGAGGTAATGTATTCTGGTTCTGAGACAGTTCAACAACTAATATCTTCTCAATCTGATTATCAAGTGAGTGTTAGAGGTAAATCTGAGTGGCGATTAAAGACCTCCATTATAGGTTATGTTTGTATAGCAAGGAAAGGAATAATGTTTAATACATCTGTAGGAGAATTGACTTGTTTAGGGCAGAAAGCCTATAATGATGATACAAAAGATACTACTTGGTGGTCAGCTTCAAATGTCTCAGAACCGTCTAATCCGTTTGCAAATTATACCAATTTAAAGGATGTATGGTTTGACCTATCTGCTACATCTAGTTGGAAAGCCCCAGCAAATTTGTACTGGATTTGTGGTAAGAAAGCATATTCGGAGTTACCACAGGACTGGGAATGGTCATGTGTATTGGATATGCTCAAACCATCCTTCTTCTTGTTGCCAATTGAAACAGGAGAGACTTTGGGAGTTAAAGTATATGATGTAAATCATAGGAAGAAAAGGGCACCCCTGGAGATAGGTACCTGGGAAGATGATGAGTGGCCTCCCCAGCGTATTATAGATTATTATGGGCCAGCTACATGGGCAGAGGATGGTACTTATGGATACAGAACCCCAATATATATGCTTAATCGTATTATAAGATTGCAAGCAGTAGCTGAGATAGTTACCAATGAGACAGCACAGGCGCTCAATCTCCTAGCTAAACATAATACCCGAATGAGATCAGCCATCTATCAAAATAGATTAGCTCTGGACTATTTATTAGCAGTAGAGAGAGGTGTATGCGGGAAGTTTAATCTAAGTAACTATTGTCTGCACAAAGATGATGAAGGGCAGGCAGTGGCTGAACTTACCAGTCACATGGTTAAACTTGCGCATGTACCTACTCAGGTCTGGAGTGGGTATAATCCGAGTAGTTGGTTTGGTAGTTGGTATGAGCAGTTTGGAGGAATCAAGGCATTGGTAGGTGGAGTCATACTGATTTTTGATGTTGTGTCTCCTTCTGCCATGTCTGATTCCTTTGGTAATTAGGTCTATGCAGAGCATTATAGAAAGTATAGCAGAAAGAAAGGCCGCAGCACAGGTAATGGCTGTTTGCAGGTATGAAGCTCTAGATCAAGGAGAATACATGCAGGAAGAGGAATGTTGAGGGGTTCATATCTTTAGAGGATTGCAAAGTCTAGTCTGGTTTATGGCAACTTGAGGTGTAAGCAAACTATGATTGGTGATGCATCTGGAATTATTTTAAATCAGAAGCATCAAAGGGGGGAATGTGATGGAACATCTTCCAACAAATATGAGAAAGGTACAATTCTCAGTATGTACCATTGGGTAATAAATATAAAAGAAACAAATTAAAACCAATGTGGTTTAGTAAAGAAGTAAAACAAGAGATTAAGGGGGCGGAGCTAGCGGAGAGGGCGTCATTTCCAGCAGCTTTAACAAGAGCAGAAAAACGACTAAAAAACATAAAAATAAGCCTCACCTGAAAAAACGAGAGGCGGGAACATACTCACGACAACATTCTGATTCCACAGATGCCGTTTATGCAAAATCGGGCACGAAACGCCGCGCTAAAGGTACTGGGGCCTACCACACATGCGAGCAGACCCTGAACAGGGAATTAACATCGTGGCTCAGGGCGAGCTTATACTCTGCCGACGGAGACTTTTACTCCCAGGAAGAAATGGGACGGATGTCCCAAAAAGCAGCCCAGAACAACTCCTTACCGCACAGGGACATAAGCAGCATGCTGCAGACTCCCATGCAACAGTGGACTCGAACTGCCACGACAGCCTCACCTAAGCAGACAGAGAATGGTGACTCTACACACAGCACAGCCCAGGCCGCCACTGACACCGCGAACATGCAACCCGCCGAAGAGTTAACTCCGGCCACAAAACAGGACATTTAGATCATGCTGACTGGCCTCCAACGAAATCTCCAGCTTATGTGGCAGGCTGACCTAAAAGGACTAGCAACAGAAGTACAAGCGGTGTTGGCCGCACACATGCTGCAGAACAAGAGGTGAGAGATCTGCGCCAGGACCTCACCTCCCTAAAAGACACAGTCATTCAGCTGCAAAAGGCACAAGCCAATGTTAATAGATAAATAAATGTACTAGAGGACAGGGGCAAAAGAAAGAACATTAAAATACGAGGTGTACCTGAAGAGGTACCACTGGACGAATTACCCCACTACATAAGGCGCTTGGTGGCCTCTCTCCTTCCAAATACGCAAGCAAAAAATTTTACATTTGATGGCGTATATCGCATCGCTAAACCTCAACTAGCACCACAAGCAGCCCCTCGAGACGTAATACTGAGATGCCAGTCCCTCACGGACAAAATTGCTCTGATGACAGCAGTCAAAGGGAAATCACTGCATGACTTCGAAACACACCAACTTACATTCTTCCAGGATACCTTATTGTGGCGAAAGAGCCTGCAGCCAGTCACGTCCACCTTACAAAGAGCAGGCATCGCATACCGATGGGCGACTCCAAGAACGCTATGGGTGACCAAAGGCGACAACCACTATAAGATTTCCTCCTTGGGGGAAGCTCCAGCTCTAATGGCCAGACTGGGAATACCCAGGGTCACCACGGACATCCCTGCTGAACACACTGGGACTGTACCTTGAAACCGGTGGCGATTATATGCCCAGATTTAAGTTAACATGTCATTAGTTTAGATCACATTCTTGTTGTTATACCAGTTATTTTACAATACTTACAGCATAGACCTAACCTTACCGGTCTGCCAAGGCCAACACGCCCTAAAAAGACGTGGTGGATTATAGACCTCTCTTCCCCCCCCCCCCCAATGCCCTGGGGTTAAAGGGCATAGTAACCCACGGAGCACTTACCCTAGTTACAAGTCAAGCTCCAAGGTATATTAAAAACCCCTATCAGCAGACAAAACAAGCTAAGACCAAGGGTCACACAGACAACTAAGCTCCAAAATACGACTCGATTACACAACGACGAACCATGGACACCCAGCCCATACATTAACGCCAAATCTAACACACTCAATGCCACGCAATGGGCCGGGAGCTAATCTTATGTGCCAGTGTTAAATTACTGCCCACCACCCTCAATAGCAGCACAGACAATATATGCGCTATGACCAGCCAGCCCAATATATCCCAAAAAAGTGCAGAACATACTTCAGCCCAACTCACAGGACGACTGTTATGTAGATATAGCTTAGACATATGTTAAGGTGACATACTTATATATATATACACGTTTATATTGTATCATATAATGGAACATGTTAAATGGTTCGAATATAACTATCTGTAAAATTTGAGTTAAAGCGATCTGGATATTGCACAATGAAAAATAAAGAATTAATAAAAAAAACAAGAGATTAAAAATAAGAAAATGGCATTGAAAGAATTTAAATCAGACGACTCAGATGCAGCTTATAAAAGATATAAGGAAGCCAATAATGCGTGCAAAAAGATGATTAGATTTGCTAAACTTCAAAATGAAAAAATGATAGCTAAAGAGAGCAAAACCAATCCAAAAGCATTTTTTAAGTACATTAATTCTAAAAGTGTAGGTACACTAAAAACTGAAACGGGGGTGTTAGTTAATGAAGACCAGGAAAAAGCAGGAATTTTACATAACTATTTCTCCTCCTTATATATTAAGGAAGAACCCATGGCAATAGATGTGCAAATGATTGCTACTAAAAAATTGCAGAATAATTGTAATTGGTTAACTCAAGACAAGGTGCTGCAGCAACGAAAGAAAGTTAATATAAACAAAGCTCCAGGGCCTGACGGTATTCATCCACGAGTACTTAAGGAACTAAGTGTAGAAATAAGTGAACCTCTGTTTTTAATCTTTCAAGATTCTTTTCTTTCAGGAAGTGTTCTGGAGGATTGGAGGAAGGCAGATGTGGTTCCTATATTCAAAAAGGGTTCAAAATCATTGCCTGGAAATTATAGACCTGTGAGCTTAACTTCTGTGGCTGGGAAAATATTTGAAAGGTTATTAAGGGATAATATTCAAGAATTCCTTGAGAAGAACATGGTTATTAGCAAAAATCAGCATGGTGTTATGAAGCACAAACTAACTTGACTGCGTTCTACGAGGAAGTAAGTAGAAGTATAGATCAGGGTGTTGCAGTGGATGTGATCTATTTGGATTTTGCCAAGGCATTTGATACAGTTCCACACAATAGATGTTTTGTGTTCAAACTCAAGGAAATTGGTCTAGATGAAAATGCTTGTTCTTGGGTAGAACATTGGCTTAAAAAAAGAGTTGTCGTTAATGGTAAATTTTCAAGCTGGACAGAGGTGGCAAGTGGTGTCCTTCAGTGGTCTGTTCTGGGACCCTTTTATTTAACATGTTTATAAATGATCTTGAAGAAAGCATTGAAAGTCATGTTTCAGTGTTTGCAGATGACACAAAACTTTGTAAAATAATTCAATGTGAGCAAGATATTACTTTGCTGCAGAGGGACTTAGATAGACTGGGGGACTGGGCACTCAAATGGCAGATGAAATTTAATGTTGAAAAATGCAAAGTTATGCACTTCGGTGTAAAGAATACACAAGCAACATTGTAGCGGATTGCATTGGGCTGTCCTCAAGAATTCGTGGTAAAAATGTATTTGTGTAATTATTCCCCTGTATAACTGTAAATGTATGTAGCTTTTGTCTGATTGTTCGGTAGTTTTCCTTCCGTTTTCATAGAAATGAAACTACCGAACCATCAGACCACCCCAGTGAGAAGTGTGCACCTCGTTAAGCTTTCTCACTCTGTAACCGCAGCTTAATTAACCGTGAAATTGCTACTTTATATGTATCTGTGTGGTCGCCGTTCGGCATACGAACCGCGTGGCGGCGGCCATCTTACGCAAGAAAATCTCAGCGGTGTTTGGTCGTCGAGTGTCTGGAACTCAAATCGGACACTCGAACACCACTGAGACCTCCAGAGCTCCATAACTCACGAAGGGAGGGGCCAGTAAGCCCCTCGTTCGGTAAAATAAATGTACCGAACAAGGGAATACATACGAATATAAGATTAGCTGTGGATTGCAAGTATTTCTGTGTGTTTTAACTACCGAACGGAGACCGCAGTGCCAAAACACATGGAGCCTTTTTCGGATACTACCTCGTGTGCGGTCGGTCAAATTTCACCCTCCATCTAACTCCCGAACCCCTGGTCCGATCTGGGTGAATTTTGAATATGTTAGTCACCCAGATCGGGGCTCCAAGGGAGTACCCAGTATATCATTCTATATGCCTTGTAACGGATCGCCTGGCACCCCGACTGGGTACCTCCGTTGAAGGATGCTCCTAGCGCTTCCTGAGGACTCCAAGCACTCTTTTAATATATTGTCCTGCTGCTGGGGAGCGAGACCGACTGTCTCCGCTTCCTGCAGGACACACTGCCGCTGGGGAGGAAGTACGGCACCTTCAGCTCCCTGGGATACATACTGCCGCTGGGGAGGAAGGACGACACCTTCAGCTCCCTGGGATACACACTGCCGCTGGGGAGGAAGGACGGCACCTTCTGCTCCCTGGGGTACACACTGCCGCGGGGAAGAAGGAATGACACCTTTGGCTCCCTGGGACTCACACTGCCGCTGGGGAGGAAGGACGGCACCTTCAGCTCCCTGGGGTACACACTGCCGCTGGGGAGGAAGGACGGCACCTTCAGCTCCCTGGGGTACACACTGCCGCTGGGGAGGAAGGGCGACACCTTCAGCTCCCTGGGGTACACACTGCCGCTGGGGAGGAAGGACGACACCTTCAGCTCCCTGGGATACACACTGCCGCTGGGGAGGAAGGACGGCACCTTCAGCTCCCTGGGACACACACTGCCGCTGGGGAGGAAGGACAACACCTTCTGCTCCCTGGGGTACACACTGCCGCTGGGGAGGAAGGGCGACACCTTTGGCTCCCTGGGACTCACACTGCCGCTGGGGAGGAAGGACAACACCTTCTGCTCCCTGGGGTACACACTGCCGCTGGGGAGGAAGGACGACACCTTTGGCTCCCTGTAGCTCACACTGTCGCTGGGGAGGAAGGACGGCACCTTCAGCTCCCTGGGACACACACTGCCGCTGGGGACTCTCGCAGGACCAGTCTAGGAGGTCCGCTACCTCGGGTACCGCTGGTTGCTGTTGGGAAAGAGGACCGGCTGTCTCTTCCCGGGCCTCATTGATGAGTCGCAGGTAATCCCACTCCAGGTTCCATTCATTGGTGACCAAATACTGTATATCTGCCTCGAGGTCAATAGTGCTAGGGATTACTGTATAATGTGTCCCTTGCTGTATAGTCCAAAACCACCGCACGATGTCTCTGTGCAACAAATACTGGCGAGATGGCACCGTGTTGAAAAGTCCACACAGTGTCTGTGAGTTAAAATGGCCGCCTTCCATTGTTCTCACCATGTGCTTCTGATACAGGAAATGGTAGCCACCCAGTAACTCCACAGTATGTCCCCAGATGGTTCTTAAAAGGGCCAGCAGCAGCACAACACAAATCCATTATGCCCAAATCATGTCTTTAAAGGGCAATACATCCCAGGGGCCATAGTCACATGGCAGGAGGCTGGCAACCAGGCTAATTAAAAATCAAGGCGGGCAGGACTGGTGAGGGAGCACTGATTAGTGAGCTGTCTCTGCTCAGCTCCCTCGCGCGCAGCAGAGTGATGCCGGGAGCCAGAATATGATGTCATATTCCGTCTCCCGGCATCATTCTGCAGCGCGCAAGGGAGATGAGCAGAGAGCTCACAAATCAGTGCTCCCTCGCCAGTGCTGCCCATTCCCCTACCTGGATTTCCCCCCTGGAAAGTGCCGCCCAAGGCAAATGCCTTGTTTGCCTCGCGGCAAATACGTCCCTGGGAACAGGGACACTATAACATTAGGAATTCCTAACACTATAGTGTTCCTTTAATTTCCCCTCCCTCTTGCTTACCTTTGAATGCCAATCCCTGCATGGTCAGATGGAAGGAGAAAATGGTCTTTACTTCTGGTTTGTGACGAGAAATCACTGAGAAGGTGGAATTTGCAACTTGGGTGCAGACCAAGTGTTCCTTTGGACCCCAATATCATAGTGTGCTGAGCTGGACAGGGAGTTCTAACATTAATTAGAATGGCCTCTTTGAGCCAGCACTCTAGTGTTGACCCTGCTGGGGAAATCCTTGATCTCCCAGTCAGCCTCTGTCCATGGCCAACATAACCCAATGGCAGCAGCGTACCTACCGCGGTCGCAGGGGTCGCAGCTGCGACCGGGCCCGCCACTCCAGGGGGAGGGGTAATAACACTGTAGGGATAGGGGTATTAGAGACTATGACTAAGGGTATTAAGGACTAGGGGTATTAAGGCTGGGGTAGGAGTATTAACACTTTAGGGGTATTAACACTGTAGGGGTAGGGGTATTAAGGACTAGGCGTATTAACACTGTAGGGGTTGGGGTATTAAGGACTAGGGGTAGGGGTATTAACACTGTAGGGGTAGGGATATTAAGGACTAGAACTAAGGGTATTAAGGACTAGGGGTATTAAGGACTAGGGGTAAGGGTATTAAGGATTAGGGGTAGGGGTTTTAAGGACTAGGGGTAGGGGTATTAAGGATTAGGGGTAGGGGTATTAAGGACTATAAGTGCCCCAAGTCCTTCACTTACCTTTTGTGAGATGGGCTTTCCAAGGGTTCTTCACATCAAGCTCACACAATATGCCATTTTTAAGCAAACCATGTGCAGTCTTACGGAAAATACCAGGCTACTGACACAAACATGTAATCGCTTCACTCTACATATGTTCACACTAAAGTTCAGCATGTTTTCCACATGTTTATCATAATATAAAATTGTGCACGTTCATTATACTACCCCAATTGTAAAGCTTGATAAGATGCCAGAGGACTGCTGTTGGAGTACCTCAGGCTTGTATGTACCTATCTTATGCACTGCAAAACAAAAAAGAAAAAAGAAGAAGATAGGAATGAAGGAAATAAAAATAGAGTACAAAAAAATAGAGAAAAAAATAGGGTACAGGATAACAGACCCCTGGGTCCCAGGGTAACAGATATCCCTCAAGATCCATAGATGTGGGTATCCTCATATCCCAAAAAATAATAAACAAATAAATACTGTAAAAATTACTTAAACATTGTCAGACCTTTAACTGCGGGGCAAGCAATAGCCAGCCCCGCAGTCATAGGTGTGAGAGGTTTCTTGTTTTGTTCCTGCATTGCCAGCTTCCTTGTTACCTTTGTCTTATTTTTCACTGACACAGGGTGTTGACTCTGGATGTAATCGGATATGTTATTCACCACTGCTCTCAATCCCACAGTGAATGGGATTTGTTCACTAACAGTGAACTGTAGGGAAGTGAAAATCAATATGCAAAATTTAGGACAAAATTGATTAGGAAAAACATATGCTAAACATGCTGTAGATACTAATTGGTTATTTTAGCTTGAATTTTGTGGTTCTGTTTTAGTTTATGACAACTCACTGTTCAATAGTTTAGTTCTATTAAAGGAACATATATATTATTTCTTATGTTAGAGTGATCTCTGGGCTATTTATATAAACATAGTTACATCTATAGTTTGTAATCCAAAGAGTTAACCATTCTGATGTTAGTAGAGACTAACCCTCAAAATCCCAATATCCAGCTGGTCATTTTCACAGTGTCCTTGGTGATTAACGGAGTAAATCAGGGGTGCCCAAAAGGTAGCTCCCCCATAATGCTTCATCATACTAAAGACATGTAAAGCATCATGGCAGTTGTAGTTCTGCAACATCTAGGAATCTACTTTTTGGGCACCCCTGTGTTAACTACACATGTCCAGATGTTTGTACTGATATTTTCTGGTTATTTTAACCTTTTAGAGTGTAAATTCCATCACAAGGGGTCTATAGTCGTTGGATAGCCCACAAAACTTTCAGCATATCATATTTTACAATTGACAGAGCAGTGAAAGCGTTAACATGCTGTGGAATGCATTATGCAATGTTTCTTCCAGACACAGAATCCTATTGGTCAGTTTAACTATAGAACTGCATTCTACTAAGCACGGTGTGTGACTCGGCTTACGTTACACACAAAACACTACACAACCCTTCGTAGATCTACGGAGCTCAGAGCCAAACATGGGCTCAGTAAAGGGGTGGATCTGTGTAGTACTGGTGGGAATTCTGGGATATCTTTATATGGAAAGTTTCGACCCTGGTAAGACTCCAAATCTATACAATTGAAAACAAAGCACACCATATCTTCATTGAAATTAGGAAAGATTGTTTCTTTTTTTTGTAATGGCATAAGGGGACATAAAATGATTACTGTATTCATGGGGCTACACACATGTTACTATGTAATAATTACTGTTTCTCCGTCCTACATTGGTGACTTTTCTTACTCGTTTACTTTACAAACTTGCCAGAGTAATCCACTTTTTTTTTTTTTTAATTTCTTTCTGATTTTCTTTTGCTGTTTTTCCTGATGTTTTTACTGTTCATGACATTTACAAAATTAAAACATAAAAATAGTAATATCAAAAAGGGAAAAAAGTAAAATTTTTATGTTTTTTTTAATGCTTTAAACAAAAAGGAAGAACGAGTTAATTAACTGCTTACCTGACACCTAACTTGCCAATCTCATAATTGTGGTTGCTCTTATTGTTTACACATTGGAAATAATACATTTAAGAACAAAAATGGGAAAATAAAATGACAGAAGAGATGCAAGAAATTTATCTGCACAAATAAGGGATAATTCGGCACAAATACTAAGCACAAAAAAACATAAAAAGTGAACATAGCACTTTTTATATATGGTCTGCACTGTTTCTAAATGCCACTTGCCAGATACTCTTCTGCCATAGTGAAAAAGGCACCCAGATCTCTTAATCTCAATGAAGTTGTCTGGGTCAGTGACGGGAACTACCTCCAGTGCAACTCCATCGGCACCTGCGGGTTTTGGGGACACATCAGGTAACCATCTATTTAGGACCACCTGATAGGCAGGCCCTTTTAATATTGACCGGCAGTGCTGGGAGAAAGTGAGAGTCTGTCACTTCCTCATAGTTTACAGACCACACAAAGGAGGCACAGAAAGGACAGGAGAGCACAGCAGACAGCATCAGACTCCCATCATCCTCAAGCAGCCCAGGAAGCCAACCTCCTCCACCCATATTGTATGAAAGCAGGGGGTTGGCTAAAAATATGCAAATTGTAACTTGTGTGTGTATCTGTGCGTCAGTGTGGGTATCTGTTTGTGTAGGTGTTTATGTCAATGTGTGTACATATGTACAAGTATCACTGTGTTTGTTTGCATATGTTTATATGTGCATACATCCCAGCATTCACTTAAACATCGATTATACAGACAAAAACAACCCTCCAATCAAACGCCAACACCACATTCAGTCAAACGCCAACACTACATACAAACACACCTCTGTATTAAAATGCCAACATTATATTATACACAAAAAAAACTACATTCAAACACCAAACCTACACACAAATACACCCCTTCACTCAAACTTTGCTGCATTCAAACACACTACACACAAGTACGCCACTGCTTTCAAGTGGCAACAGTACATACAAACACACAACTGCATTAAAATGCCAAAACTACACACAAATACTCCATCCAAAACCATGCTTAAATTCAAACACACAAACATTGCCCCCATTTAAAACCAGACCCGGACTCGCCATCGGGTAAATGCCCAGTGGGCCACGGTGGCCATGGGCCTAGGCCAGCAGGGGAGATTACAGGATCTCCCCTGCCGGTCCGTGCAGGGCCGGCTCTATCCGAGCGCCGGCCCTGCTGCATTCCATGACAGACCGGTGGAGAGATTCATGATCTCCCTCACCGGCTCACATGTAGTGTATTGCAGCCGCCGGCGGCGGAGAGAGGGAGTGAGACAGGAGAGGAACCCAGAGGAGCTCTATCTTGCAGCTCCGCCAGGTCCTCTCGCGAGATTTGGAGCATTCCCACTGGCTAGAGTTCACTCACCAATAGGATGGGATGGCAGCAGCACAATCCCCCCTCCCAGGCTAAAGGTTAGAAGGGAGGGGGGATATCATCACACACACACTGCAGGTTGACACTCACAGCACCCTCACTCACACACACACTGCACCCCTGACACTCACAGCACCCTCACTCACACACACACACACACACACACACACACACACAGCACTCTTACCCACACAGCACCCTCACACACACTGCACTCATCTTCCACACACACATCACCCTAACACACACACACTGCACCCCTGACACTCACAGCACCCTTACACACACACATACACACACACACGCTGCACCCCTGACACTCACAGCACCCTCACACACACACACTGAACCCCTGACACTCACAGTACCCTCACTCACACACACACTGCACCCCCGACACTCACAGCATCCTCACTCACACACAAACACACTGCACCCCTGACACTCACAGCACCCTCACTCACACGCTGCACCCCTGACACTCACAACACCATCTCACACACACTGCACCCACACACACAGCTTCCTCAAACACACATAGCACCCTCACGCAAACACAGCACCCAGCACACACACACTACACCCCTCACACACACAACACCCTTACACACACTACACCCCTCACACACACACTGCACCCCTCTTGCACACAAACCACAACCCTTACACACACACACATCACCCTCACACACACACTGCACAATACTCTTTCCTGGTATTTTTATCTCCTGGTATCCCATCTATGGAGACACTAGAGACAAATTTCAAGCAAACACAGTGCAAGCATGTTATTAAATTTGCTTGCGCTGTGCAGAACAAATACAAGGTCTTTTTCTCATGCTAGATCTCTTCAGCAGAGCTCTGCGCATGGTATGCCCTGGAAGAGCATTGAACCAACATGCTCACTTTGTGATGGGGCGTGCTTGTCATTGGTGATGACAGAACAAACCCTATCTGTCCCCGCCCCCTTTTTAGTGTGTCACTGTAATAAAAAAATGCTTGGCTGAATTTTCTTCCCAGTCCGGCCCTGGATAAAACCCTTTAAGTATGGGCAGATGGTACATCCCCAGCTGGTAGCGCATCATGGGAGATATACGACAGATGGGAATCTACCTTTTGGCCGTCCTTGAGTTGGGAAGAGGGGGGAATTTTTTGAACAAGGACCCTCTCTATATTAGTTCCGCCACTGGTCTGGGTGCCATGCCCTCCTCATTTTAACCCTTCAGCGTACAACTTTACATCTAGTGGCTGTCACACTGACCCACAAGAGCTACTTCTGAAGAAATGGCCAAGTAAAACTTGGCAAGTTCTACCAGGTGATCTCATAGAGACCATCCGATTGATTCATGGTGGCGTCTTGCAGTGTGCATGCACACTATCCTCCCAATGCTTTCCTAAGGGTCTTGATGATCTCAACCAAGGAGACGAGGCCAGCTGTGGACAGAGCAGTTTAAACTCTTGGGGGTGGTCACCTAAACAATGACTAGTACACGATAGTGTTAGGAATACACTAGTTTTTATTCCTAATGCTATAGTGTTCCTTTAAGAGAATTTAAGTAAACAATAATAATAAAAATATGTTTATGTGTTGAGACAAATGTGTGGAGCCAAGTATTTTCTTTTAGATATTAAAAACAAACAAACTGTACTGTGATTAATTATTTGAAATCCTATCCTTTTCTGTCACAGAAAGCATTGCCAATGCCAGGGTACTAGTCACTGGGGCAAGCACAGGCATCGGAGAGGAGATAGCGTATCACTATGCAAAGGCAGGAGCCCAGCTGGTTATAACAGCAAGGAGGGAACAAGCACTGCAAAAGGCAAGTAACCCCATACATTATAAAAGCTGTACAAAATGTATCCTGAGAACAAGGTACAATCTAAAAGAAAATGGCTGAAGATTGTGTGGAGACTTGAGATCTTGACTTTACCTCCTTCATGATGAGCTAGTCCCTTATTTTTCTCCCATTATTTAATTTAATTATTATTCTCCCTCTTACTCGTTAATTCTGAATATATGGCATGGTATGTTATTTGGTTGTTAATGAGTTCACAGTCAGTTCTCTACAACAAAAGCAACAATATGAATACCGTATATTATTATTATTATTGCCATTTATATAGCACAAGCGTATTCTGCAGCGCTTTACCATTTTATAAAAAGGGGAAATTCAAGAAATGAGGGGTTGCCACGGCAGGACAAAGAAGAGAGTTGAAGGTATCCATGAGATGCAAGGGATTGTGGGAGCATATAAACTAATGAGAGAGGAAAAGTATGACTGTTTAGCAAGGGTGAGGGCTACACTGTATGAACGCAGGATGAATTTAAAATGGCAAAAGTCTGACAAGGTGTGAAACTCCCTCCAGTGGCGTTCGGTTGAACGGGAGCATCTCTGCAGGTAGCATGTTGCCTTAGTGTGCCACTATTGGAGGCATATCCTCCTTGAGGTGTATGTTTGGGGCAGGGCTGCAGCGCCCAGAGCAGTGGTGAAGATAGCATTATATGAGGAGATAGCCAGAGAGGGACAGAAAAAAAGTGGATGAGAGTTGAGAACGGACATCAGTTGAGGGTTGCTGGAGGTCAAGTTCAACTCGTTCAAGTATTAGCTATCTTTACCGACAGCTTTCTATATGCCTGACCACATTGGGGAAATGGTACTGCAATTAGGTTGCTTTAAAAAGTGCTCTACTAACATAAGCAAAATAGGTTTTTTAAGTAACAAAGAGAGTTTGCTATATATATTAAAATGCGTTTTTTTTTTTTTTTTTTTAGAAATTAGTAAATACAGTTAACAGTTCTAGCCACAACAAATTTAGCCCATTCTCACAACACCATCTTATTCACTGCAGGTGAAGGCCAAATGCCTGGAACTTGGAGCAAAGAATGTGTCCCTGATTATTGCAGACATGGGAGAGCCTGTGGATCGGGAACAAATATTGGAGAAGGCTGTTACTGTGCTGGGTGAGTATTTAATCTATTAATGCGAGTAAGGTGTACCAATTTAGATTAACTAGAAAAATAATAGGAAGAAATCCTCTCGTATAGAGACGAGGGGAATCCTCCTACCAGTACTACCCCTAGAAAGACATATATACAGGCTTGTAGAAAACAAGATATGTATAACTAAATTTAGATTAACCCCTTAAGGACCAAACCTCTGGAATAAAAAACAATCATGACATGTCACACATGTCATGTGTCCTTAAGGGGTTAAATACCATGGAGCATATTTTTTTTTACAGTGTATATAAATAGGGAGAGATTCCTATTCCACTAAGGTAAAAAGTAATTTTACCAGCATAGGAAATGTTATTTTAATATAGATGGACATCAGGACACTTTTGTATGTGTGCTTCTAATTAACATAGTAAGGCCCCCCCAAGCCCCTCTCTCTGCCCAAAGGTAAGAAGAAGGGAGGGGGGATATTAAAGGGACACTAATGCAATGTTAGCTTAATGAAACAGTTTTGATGTATAGATCATGCCTCTGAAGTTTCCCTGCTCAATTTATTGCCATTTAGGAGCTAGATTACTTTTGTTTCTGTTTATGCAACTCTAGCCACACCTCCCCACACAACCTGCACTTATTTTAAAAGTTTTTATCTCCTGCTCTGTAAATTAAACTTTAATTGCATACAGGAGGCACAGTTAGCTATTAACAGAGTAGGAGATAAGAAATTCTAAATTAAACTGAATTTGCAATAAAGGAAGTGTAAACATTTGATGACTCTTTACAGGAAGTATTTAGGAAGGTGTACCTAGGGTTTCAGAAACAAAGTGATTCAACTCATAAATGACACAGAACTGAGCAGGGTCATGATCTAAACATCCGAACTGCTTCATTAAGCTGAAGTTGCTTCGTGACTATAATGTCCCTTTAAACTTAATTTTCAAAGTATCATTAATTTAAAAAATAAAGTAAAATAATATTTCTATATATTATATCTGTCATGAATGCACCCTACTCCAAGAGTGTGCGTGACGTAGTTGTGGTGGCGAAGGGGTTAAAGTTCACTATTTGTCTGCACTAGACTGAAAATAATTACAAAATCCCTCTTAACACCACCCACATTTAAACATAATAACGCCCTTAGACAAACACAGTGACCTAGTATTGGATCTGTTAAGATTTGTCTTAACACACAATTTCTTTCTGTTTGACGGAGTATACTATCACCAGGTGCAGGGGACCGCTATGGGGACATCTTGTGCACCCTCATATGCAAACCTGCACCTGGGATGGTGGGAGGAGCAAGTAGTTTTTACATCTCCTCCTAAAAATCCTCTGTACATATATCTATACATATAAAAGAAAAGATACATAGATGACATTATAATCATCTGGACTGGGTCAGAGGATCAGTTCAGACAATTTACACTTGATCTGAACATAAATGAATTAAATCTTAAATTCACTGCCGAGATTGGTACTCCATCTCTAAGCTTCCTCGATCTTGTGGTATCTCCACAAGAACAAGGTTTCATTAAAACAAATTTGTTCAGGAAAAGCACAGCTACCAACAACCTTCTGAATTGGAAAAGTCATCATCCAATTCAGCAGAAACGGGGAATTCCAACGGGCCAATATTTACGCTTAAGACGCAATTGCTCAGACTTGGAAGATTTTAAAGTACAAGCAAGAGAACTGCGCCATATGTTCAGGTCCAAAGGATACCCCAATAAATGCCTGAAGAAAGCGTACCATAGGGCTCTTCTAACTGAACAGGGAGACCTACTAAGAGAAAAAGAGGTCTCCTCTTCTACACCATTGAAAATCGAACAGAAACAACTCAGGTGTATTGCCACCTTTGACGCCGGCTGGGACCAAGTAAAAACAATTATGAATCGCTTTTGGCCCCTACTAAAACAAGACACTTATCTTAGGGACGTCCTCCCTCCCCATGCAACTCTGACAGCTAGAAGGGGTAACAACCTGAAAGATCTATTGGTACATAGCCATTTCCAGCCTACTAAACAACCTACACATTGGCTGTCAGACAAGATTAAAGGTACCTATAAATGTGGCAGGTGTAAAGCCTGTAGATATATTAATACCAACTCCAAAAATTTCAATAATAGTTCTAACACAGAAAATTTCAAATCTCTTTCATTTTTCAATTGTAACTCAAAAGGAGTGATTTACTTAATCACTTGCCAATGCAACATCATGTATGTAGGCAAAACCTTTAGACCGTTCAAGAGACGAATTCTTGAACATATAAATTCAATAAAAACAGTAAGGAATATAGAAACATCGGTCTCTAGACACGTGAAATCAGTTCACAATGGGGACTCCAATGTCCTCAAATTTCAAGGCATCAAATTAATTAAACAGGACCAGAGGAAGGGCAACTGGGACCAACGTCTGAGAAGACGTGAATGCTACTGGATCTATCGCCTTAAAACCCTGTCCCCTAGGGGCCTTAATGAGGGTTTTTCATACTCTCCATTTATTTAGAAGTCTCTCTATATTTAATTTATGTGCCTTTTTAAAAAATAATTCATTACCTATCTTAGTTATCTGTATATATACCTTTTGAGGGGATTTTCACTATTTTTATGTGTATTGCCCTCCATTCTTTCTCCCATTCCTCCCCCCCTTTCTTAATTCTATTTTCAATTTTGGCTAATCTTTATAGAGGGCTCACTAGGTATAGATAGATGTAATTATCTTTAAGATGGCTGCCATTTCTTGGTCTTTAAGATATCTCACTTATAAGATACAAATGAGCTCTCTGAATGATATATTCCCAAAATAAATCTGAACAGCCACTTTATCTTTAATGTAAATAGTCTAATATTTTAACTATGTCTGTCTAAATTATATGAGCTACACTAATAAGATCTTTTTTCCAAGTTGAATACTTATATTTCAAGTAAACGAATTTCATTCCTTACCTTCTGTATTTTAGAGTTAACTTTAGACTGAAATAAATAGTCCGATATTCCAATTATGCATTTGGAAAGATAGAGCCGTAGGTGTTAATATTGTACTATATATCCTACTCATGGCCCCTAGAACACGGGCAAATGGTTACTTTTTGATTATGTAACAAACCACTTATGTTTTAGACAAGTTTAACATTCTACAAGGTTCATCTTTACACGACGGATTTTCAGCCAGTCAATCATTTGACTAACTCCACCTCCTTACAGAGGGCAAGTGAATATGGCGTTACGTCATGATTAACGACGTTGTGATTGGCTACTTGGGATTTAAATACAGGGAGTGTTTGGGCGGCAATTCCTATCCCTGACGAAGGAGTTTGCTACTCCGAAACGCGCGTCGGATCTTTGAGGGGTTCCCCACTCACGGCACTTTGGCACATTACCGTGCACAACTCACGATGCACTAGGAATCCTTTCCCCCACCTTTCCCTTCCCCTCCTTTTCCTCACCTTCTGATTATGATCTTCATCATTTTTTGTTAGTTACAATGCCCGCAGTTTGCTTCTAGAGTTCCATTTTACTCGACAGGATAACAGCGTACTACTCACCACTTAGTTTAGAACACCCACGAAGGTGTTTATTAGCAGAAGTGAGGGTAACAGCCAACTACCTAGCTTAGAACACCCATGAAGGTGTTTATTAGCAGAAGCTAGGGATAAGCATTAGAACGGAGTTTTTTCATTTTGCTAGATTAGATTTGGGTTTGATTGTATATCCTGTCTCTGCTGTCTCTCCCCGCTTTTTAGACACTTCGCCTCGATTTACTCCTTTTCTATATGAGTTCTTCGTTTTAGATCTCCATAGATCCATATTGTATAACTCTGGCGGTCATATTGATACATCTGGAGGGATTGCACTGTTGAGGGGGATTTTTCACCTATAACATTCCAATTAATAGATCTATCTATGTATTAAGATTAAAGATCAAAGACTATAGGTAATTACAGGAAGCAGTGATTTCCACTTTGTTAATATACAGTTGCTGTTGTATCTCTTTCTCTTTAGTAGGTCAATAAAGTTACCATTTCTTTTAGTGGATTTAGAGATACTTTTTATGCACTGTATCAATTTTATTTAATTTGACTCAATAACTGTTCCTACTCCCCACTTTCCTGTTCTTTGGGCTCTAGATTCTAAGAGTTATTAGGTATCATATTTATGTGCACTTATAATTTATACTTTTACCAGCTTGCTTGGTATTTTCCTCTTTCTTCTTAAGAGGAATATATCCGAGCATTTTGTGTGTGTTTTCTATCTTCTACAAATAAAGGGTTCATGCCCATAATAGGTGGAGCTGGTACCACCTACTCTGACCAATTTTTTCCAAGTCATAGATTTAACATTTTGTGAATCTATGACAAAGGAAAAATAAGTTTCGTTTTGTTTAATAATATAACTATTACTATTTTAACGCTGCCACCACCAAGGCAATTTATAAATGGGGTCCCTTTTCCCCCAGGTAAATTAATTATAAAAACCCAACAAATATTACTTAGCACAATATATATGTGACTGTAAAATACTAATTAGTCTCTTCAGGTAACGTGATTCTTTACAAGTCAAAGGCAGAACTTAATAATGGAATGTTTATTATGAGTAAAAAAATGAGCAAAAAAATAGTCACAGTGCATACAAAAATATAGATGATAAACCAATTATTTACAGATAAAAACAAAAGGGATAAAGTAACAGAAGTCCTAATCACTTACTCAGCTCTTCAAAGTAAATACTTCTGCTGCAGGTGGTCTCTGCTAGGAAAGATGGTGACTCACTTAGAATTATATTCTGGCCCCAAACAAGTACACCCAGGGCCGGCGCTACCTGATATGCAGACTAGGCAGCCGCCTAGGGCGCCCCTTGGGAAGGGGCGCCGCCAGGAGCGCCGGCCCCCCTCATGCGGCAGCCGCCCGAGCGCTCTGTAGAGAGCCTCAGGTGGCTGCAGCTTTGCCCGGGCGGTGCGTCCATGAGGGCGGACCGCACCGCCCGGGCGCAGCCTGAGGAGAGGGGCTGACAGGAGGGAAGCGCTCAGCGCTCCCTCCTGTCACTCCCTACCTGTAGCGTGGCCGAGCCCAGTATATTCCGCGGGTACAGGGAGCATCTGTCTCCTGTACCCGGCCGGACTAACAGGAAGTGCACACTGAGTGTGTACTTCCTGTTAGTCCGGCCGGTTACAGGGAACAAAAGCTCCCTGTACCCGCGGACCATACCATAGTGGGCTCGGCTATGCTACAGGGAGGTAGGGGGAGAAATTGGGCTGGGAATTGACACGAGGGTGGGGAATAGACAGGAGGGGGGAAATGGACAGGGGTGGGGAAATGGACAGGAAAGGGGTGGAATGGACAGGGAGGGGGAAATAGAGAGGGGGGAAATGGACAGGGGGGAATGGACAGGAGGGGAGGAAATGGACAGGTGGGGGGAAATGGGACAGGGGGTAAATTGACAGGGAGGGGGAGAATTGACAGGAGGGGAATTGACAGGGGGAAACTCGACAGGGAAAATTGACAGAGAGGGGGTGAATTAACAGGGGAGGGGGGGGAATTGACAGGGGGAAATTGACAGGAGGGGTGGAGGGGGGAAATTGACAGGGGGGGGAAGAAATTGACAGGGAGGGGAATTGATGGGGAAATGAGAGTGGGGAGGGGAGAAGAGAGTGACAAGGGAGGGGGGAGAAGAGAGGGACAAGCAGGGGAGAAGAGAGTGACAAGGGAGGGGGGGAGAAGAGAGGGACAAGGGGGGGAGAAGAGAGGGACAAGGGAGGGAGAGGGGGAGAAGAGATTGACATCCATCACACACACACATGCACCCCTTACACACAAAGACAATGCACCCCTTGCACACAGAAAAACACACAATGCATTACACACACAGACACACACACACAAGCAATGCAACCCTTACACACAATGCATGCCTTACACACACAGAAACACACAATGCATTCCTTACACACACTCAATGCACCCCTTACAGATGCACACACTCAATGCATCCCGTACATACACAGAAACACACCTTGCAGCCCTTACACATACAAACACAGATTCACACAATGCATTCCTTACACACATATCCGGACATCCCCTACTCCACCCCCTGTGAACAAACTCATTGGTGGAACATGAAAGTGGACCCTGGGACCCAGACCTTGAGCTGTGTAAAGGGCCTTAAAAAAAATGGAGCTGCTTCCCATTCTCCCAGAACATTGATTTTTGTGACCACAGTTACAAACAGCCTCCAGGGAGCCTGTTCTACACCAGACCAGTGGAGCCAGACTGCAGCTAGAGCCCATCATCATCCTCATCTGGTTGTAAGTAGGCAATTTAGTATATTATTCGTGGCACTAATCTCTAGTCCCCAGAACCACTTCAGCTTAATGTAGTGGTTCTGGTGTCTATAGCCTGTCCTTGCAGGCCTTTTAATGTAAACACGGCGGCACTGCAGCACTGGCGTTAGTTAACATGGCAAATCATATGGGTGGGGCATTGTGATGTCACATGGGGGGCGGCAAACTTTACTTTTGCCTAGGGAGGCAAAAATCCTTGCACCGGCCCTGTCCCCCTGTCTCGTCTTTCCTCCAAGCTATACATGTTAAGATCCTTTAACCTTTCCTGGTAAGTTTTATCCCGCAATCCATGAACCAGTTTAGTAGCCCTTCTCTGAACCCTCTTTAAGGTATCAATATCCTTCTGAAGATACAGTCTCCAGTACTGTGTGCAATACTCCAAGTGAGGTCTCACCAGTGTTCTGTACAATGGCATGAGCACTTCCCTCTTTCTACTGCTAATACCTCTCCCTATACAACCAAGCATTCTGCTAGCATTTCCTGCTGCTCTATTACATTGTCTGCCTACCTTTAAGTCATCAGAAATAATGACCCCTAAATCCCTTTCCTCAGATGTTGAGGTTAGGACCTTATCAGATATTCTGTACTCTGCCCTTGGGATTTTACGTCCAAGGTGCATTATCTTGCACTTATCCACATTAAATGTCTGTTGCCACAACTCTGACCATTTTTCTAGTTTACCTAAATCATTTGCCATTTAGCTTATCCCTCCTGGAACATCAGCCCTGTTGCAAATTTTAGTATCATCAGCAAAAAGACATACCTTAGCATCAAGACCTTCTGCAATATTACTAATAAAAATATTAAAGAGAATGGGTCCAAGTACAGATCCCTGAGGTACCCCACTGGTGACAAGCCCAAGCTTCGAATATATTCCATTGACTACAATCCTCTGTTGCCTGTCATTTAGCCAATGCCTAACCAATTCAACAATATTGGAATCCAAACTGAAACATTGCAGTTTATTGATAAGCCTTCTTTGTGGAACAGTGTCAAAAGCCTTACTGAAATCTAGGTAAGCAATGTCTACTGCACCACCCTGATCTATTATTTTAGTTATTTAATCAAAAAAATCAATAAGATTAGTTTGGCATGATCTCCCTAAAGTAAACCCATGTTGTTTCTGATCTTGAAATCCATGTGTTTTTAGATGTTCATCAATCCTATCCTTTAACATGGTTTCCATTACTTTCCCCACTTCTGAAGTAAGGCTTACTGGCCCTCTAGTTGCCCGACTCCTCCCTACTACCTTTCTTGTAAATGGGCACAACATTCGCTAATTTCCAATCTTCTGGGACTACTCCTGTTAACAATGATTGGTTAAATAAATCTGTTAATGGTTTTGCTAGTACACCACTAAGCTCTTTTAATAACTTTGGGTGTATTCCATCAGGTGCCATTGACTTATTTGTCTTTACTTTTGACAGTTGAAATATAACCTCTTCCTCTGTAAACTCACGTGTAACAAATGACTCATTTGTCCTTTTTTCTAACTGAGGCCCCTTTCCTTCATTTTCATCTGTAAATACTGAACAAAAATATTAATTGAGGCAGTAAGCTAGACCTTTATTCTCTTCTACATACCTTCCTTCTTTTGTTTTTAATCTAACTAATCCTTGTTTTACTTTCCTTTTCTCATTTATGTATCTAAAAAATGTTTTGTCCCTTTTTTTACTGACTGTGCTATTTTCTCTTCTGTGTGTGATTTGGAAGCTCTTATAACTTGCTTAGCCTCTTTCTGCCTAATCTTATAGATCTGTCTGTCTTCCTCACTCTGTTTTTTTTTTATAATTACTAAATGCTTTTTGTTTTTTTAATATTTTGGCCACATCTGCAGAGTACCACAGTGGTTACTTTAATTTTTTGCTTTTACTGACAAACCTAATGTAATTTTCTGTTGCCTTTAGCAGTGCAACTTTTAAATAATCCCATTTCTCTTGGACTCCATTTAAATTGCTCCTGTCTGATAATGACTCCTTTACACATATTGTAATTTTAGAAGGGTCTGTTTTTCTAAAGTCTAAAACGTTTGTTTTTGTGTGGTGTGACTCAGTCACTGTTCTTATATTAAACCACACTGACTGATGATCACTGGATCCTAAACTTTCACCTACAGTAATATCTGATACCAACAACTTGTCTTAAAGACAATACAAGTTGGGAGTTTAGAATATGTGTGCTCCTGGCACAAGCTGCTTTTTTGGTTTTCCAAAATTTCCATGATGATAACTTCCCCCTTCATTGTCATTTTAGCTATTTCCTCAACTAGTAGATTATCTAACTCTTCTATTTGTCCAGGGGGCCACAATTAAATTGTTAGTTACTGTAATCAGAGTGGTCTCAAATGAATGGAGGGGGTGGAAGCCAGATTGAAGAGGGTCGAGGAGAGAGATGATCTTCAGAAGTGCTACCTCTGCATATGGCTTTGGCTTCATGACTTGCTAGTATTTATGAATCGACTCGACCTGTAGTGCAAGTTTTATTTATGCTCTTTTGAAAGCGCATATAATTTCATCTATATGTTGTGCTTGCAGTTTTGCTGGCAAATGTATAGATTGGCAAAAAAAGAAAAAAAATGAAACGCGTTCCCCCCCGTGATAGGGGCTTCCTCAGTCAGTTTGTAGTGTGGAGGGGCTCCTTATAGTCCTTTTCAACCGTCTTATGCAGGTACTTCAAGTTCGACTGTCCGCACTTTGGAACGCATTATGTGTTCCAATTCAGACGCAGTGTGCTCTATTTCCGGGTCGCGTTACCTGTGCCAATTCGGGCGCATGGTTGACGTAACTGGAATGCATGTCGTATGACGCGTGCGTTCCACTCGAGGAATTCTCTGTTTTCTCTGGGATCGCGGTTTGCGATCTTAATCTACTGATGTGTCTAAATTGGCAATTTGCAATCTTAATCTAGTGATTCTCGATTCAATTCATCTCTATGAGGAGAATTTGATTGCTAAGCATGGCGTTTTACCGTGCATGAGCAATAGTCTCCCAATGTTTTTCTATGGGGAAGCATTGGATTGGCTGAGATCATCAAGATTGCTTGAGGGGAAAATGGTGGCATGGGAAAAAGGGTTAGTAACACCTTTCTCATGTGATTGGAGGGTGCAGGTCACCTAAACATAGACACTCACTGACAGACAGACACATTCACAGACAGACAGACACACACTCACACACACATTGATTTCACACTCACAATTCATTGTTTAATAATTTAAATCCACCCAGCCTTCCTACCTTTCGAGAAAGCTGGACTGGATTCGCTTTCCTTGGGGTCCATTGGGGCTGCTGTCATCTCTCTGCTCTGCTTCCTAGATGGCTGTTTAGTGAGCCGGGGGCCTGAATGATGTAATATTCCGGTTCCTGGCATTACTGGAGGGCGCGCAAGGGAGAAGAGCAGGGGAATTACTGCTCCCTCGCCGCCGCACTCATTCAGCCGCCTGCGTTCCGCCTCCCTCATTTAGCCTCCTGCGGTCCGCCTCCCTCATTTCGCAGCCTGCAGTCCACCAAGCTCATTTAGCATCCCACTCCCTTCAGCTCTCAATGAGCCAACCATTTGCCTGCCTGCCTGCCTGCCTCAGCACTGCGTGAGCCAACTGCCCGGCTCCAATCTTAGGCAGCCGGTCACCTCAGAGGCTGAAAAGGCTCACAAATGTGTCCTGGCGCCTGGGATTTGTCGAGCCCTGCTATATAGAATGTGAATAACGGCTACCAATCTTTGTCATAAGATGTTAATGTAACACTCTTTCCAGCAGACTCAGTGTTAGAGAGCTTCTAGCTGTGGGTGTGCAAAGGCTGCAACATGTAACACTAAACTGCGCTTCGATGGCTCAGAAGTATTTACAGTGTACCTGGTAGGTGAGTTTTTACGGCCCCAGATTAACATGAAGTTAATATGTAACGATTGTTTTAAAAATGGTTCAGTCCTCACAGTTAAACCTCGGTTATAATGGTGTTTGATTCTATTTAGTACCACGTGCCATGTTAGATGATGGACTCTAGGAATACACATCTGCAATCTCATGCTGTATCGGTGCAAGCTGTGAAACACAGACAACAATCCAGCTAAGACAATGTTATAGAAACAAAACTGAGAATGCAAAAATACAAATAATTGGGACAAAAGTTGTAATCAAGGTTTCCTAGAGAAAATAAATGACAAAACCGCACAAAATAGAGCATATATGTGTTGTATGACAAATACATAGAGAGATTATATGAACATGTGTAGTTGCAAAAGGCTAACAGGATACGTGAGTAGAGCCATTCCACAGCTCAACAGTCAGAAAATTCTGTAAAGCAAAAACTAGACCCACTCTAGTATAATAAAAGCACTCCCGAGGAATCCTAGCTCACTGCTCACGAGCAATTGCCTCCAGTTCAGTAATATTCCTGGGTTTGCGTGCTGCAACCGTCTTCTTCCAATCCCACCAGAGATTTTCTATTGAGTTCAAGACAGGTGAATGTGGTGGCCACTGTAGAATTTTCCAGGACATTTGCAACCAAGACTTGGTGGGATTTGAGGTATGCTTGAGAACATTGTCTTGTTGGAAGGTCCAATGACACCCAAGCTTCAGCTTCCTCACAGACAGCATGACGTTTTCCCTAGGATTTCCTGATACTTCAATTAACCCATCTTGCCTTGCACACACTGCAGGTTTCTAGTGCCAGGAGATGCAAAGCAGTCCCTGAGCATCACCGAGCCACCACTATGAGTAACTGTAGGCAGAGTGTACTTTTCAGCATATGCTTCATTGTTCTTCCTCCAGATATACGGCTGATCCATTGGGTTGAAAAGTTCCAGTTTTGTTTCATCCCTCCACAGGACAGAATCCCCAAACTTCTATGACTTATTTATATGATTTTGAGCATATTGAAGCTGACTTTTCTTGTGCTTTTAGGTCAATAGTGGTGTATGTCTTGGAGTTCTGGCATGGAAATCGTCTGAATTTAGTACACGCCTTACTGTGCTTACTGAAACCACAGTCGATGTTGCCACCAGGTCTTGCTGCAGGCCTTTTGCAGTCAGTCGATAGTTTTTCACAATATGCCTTCTCAGAAAACTGGTTGCAGCCATCAATAGCTTCCTTTTTCTACCGCTTACAGGTAGTTTAATCACTGCTCCTTCAACTTTGATCTTGCGAACTTTCCTTCAGCGGTGTCTCTAGGAACATTCAGTCTCTTCGCTATCTTTTTGTGTCCTGTTCCTTGTTTGTGAAGGGCGATGATATCTTGTCTTAACTTTGTGGATCATTCTAACATGCAATCAAACGTGACAGTAAACAAACCCCTAGGCAGTTAAAGTATTTCAAGTGTTCAAGCTAAAGCACACTTGGTGCAACTAATGAAGCCCTTAATTAGTTGCATCACGTGTGCTTAAGACAACAGCTGTTTTGCATGTTTGTGCCGTTGTGAGAGATTATAAGCCATTCACAAGCCAAACAATAGTTTAAAACAAACTGGCACCAGAACACAGCTAAGTACGAGACACTGTCAAATATACCACCCCTCGTGCACCATTGAGCGATTCAGGTGGTGGGAAATGGTGGCTTTCAGCTGGCTGCATGCATTCCATCGCTAGCAATGGTAGCAAAATGGTGCTGTGAGTTCTTGAATAGAAAAAAGGTGTAGCAGAGTCCACCTGACTGTCCAGAATATTCCCCGTTTACTGGTTACTTGATCCCCAGAGACTTTTGTGTGAATCACTTATAAAGACGTTCGTGTGGATTTAAAGCATTCGTCTAATTATTCCCCATAGACTGTATTGAACCACTCCATTCGGCATACGATCTAAAACTACTGAATCACCGGACCACCCTGATGCGAAGTGTGGCTTAAATCTACCTCCCTGTTCGTTTTATTCCATCTCACTTAAAACTCACGAACGCTTTGTTGCAGTCCCTGAGTGGCCGCCATTTCGGGAGCCGAACACGTGGCGGCAGCCATCTTAAACTCCGAACAGCAGTGTTTGATCGTCGAGTGTCTGGAACCCAAATCGGACACTCGACTAAGCAAACACTGGTGAGACCTCCAGAGCTACAGAAAAGACTGATAAAAACTCCCGAACGGCCCACCGTTCGGTAGGATGAATCCCACGAACACAGGGATTCATCCGAATGCCTGCCCAGCTCTGGATGGCATTTAGTTCGGGACTTTTAAAGCACGAACAGAGACCGACCGCAAGGCCAAAACTTATGGAACTGTTTTCGGCTACTGTTGCCTGTGCGTTCGGTCAAGACTTTATCCCTCCATAACTCCCGAACCCCTGGTCTGATCTGGGTGATCAGATCAGGGTTATCAGATTTTTAGGGGTGTACCCTAGGTATTTGAGGTACATCCAGAATGTGGGGAAAATTGTGTGCCTTTTAATTATGTTAACTGATAATCTGAGGGGAGGAGATGTGTGGGTTGTACCTTATACCTAATTGGTTACTGTACTAATTATTGTGGGTGTCTCCCTTGCATGGGAGGATTGCATAAAAGCAGGGGTTGTGTGATTAAAGATCAGTTCTGCTCCTGATACTGTGTGTCGTCCAGTTATTGGGAAAGGTGATGGGACATTGCTGGATTATATTACTGATTGGGCTTGCTACGCTGCTGGATTACTCTGTTACTGTGGATGTTTTACCTGGGATTATTTACTTGTTCCTAAACCATACTGGGATCTATAGCAGATTTAGTTTGTGCGATATCAGCTCTCCGCTACAAAGGGATATAGGGCAAATAGGCCATTCATCACAGTACTATTTTACCTTCTGGTGCAGTTAATATTCTAAAAAAAAAAAAATAAGATTTTTGTGTTTGCCTACAACCCAGTTTTATAAATATACACGCCTTAAAAAAATAACACGGAAATGTTCACCCCTTCAATTGACTTGGTTTAAACAGTTACCCGGTAATATCTCTAGAACATACAAAATAATAATTCAAGTTTTAATAGCTTCATGTTCCCTTATTACAAGTAACTGGTAAAGAGGAGATTTTTAGGGCACAGCCTACTATTCTTGTATGTCAAATGTGTTTTGTCAGAATTCATTTTTTGTCTTGGTTTATGTACAGCATTGCGGAATATGATGGAGCTATAAAATTAATTTTACCACATGACAGGAGGCTTCATATTTGCATATCTTTCTTTACTGAAAACTCCAGCAGCATAGTAACATAAACAACCACTCAGAAAAAAGATATAATGCCCATAAAAGGCCCTGTCTATGACATCACTTCCTCTTTCTTTGCTGCTCCAGCCAACATCAGGTCAGAGTATTTTGCCTCCCTGGCAATTGCTTACATATATTGTTTGTTTCTCTGTATTTTGGATGGTATTGTTCTATTTTTACCTAAGTTAATTTATTTACCTAAGTTAATTTATTTATTTAGCTAATTTATTTATTTCATTTACTTATTTCATTTAATTAATTTACTTATTTAGTTTTTACTTTCACTGTTCCCTTCTCCCTGTCCCTGCAGTTTTCTTTTTGGGCCCCCTATTGCTTTTCACTGCCGGTACCCGCGAGCAACGGCTGTCAGTGCCGCGCGCCGCGGGCCGGCTAACGTTTTTCCTTTTGTGGGGCCGGCAAGGGGACGGGTGGAGGGGGACTGGGAACTGCGTTCCCTCGTCATTCCGGCGCCGAGCGGTCGATCGCGGCGCTACTTCACACGCGGGCAGCGGCCATCTTGGATCTCGCGGCTCGCGAGATACCGGACGGCCGCCTTCCCCGCTTGCCCGGCGGATCGGTAACTCACCCGATCGCTGGGCTCCACATCTTTATACCCTCCCTAGTATGTACTAAGGGAGGGTATTAGGTTACAGTGGATTTTTGCCTTTCTATATATATATTTGCCCAGTGCCTGCCTGCTGTGCTGCCTATCTATTATAAATGCATGCATTAAAGAGACAAACATTCCCCCCTTTTTTTGCCAGCTTCAGACCTTTATGTCTCTAGGCCCTGCTTAGGGTCATATCAGCTACTATACCCCAATTAGGGTTATACTATACATGGTTATAATCTCCTCAGGATCAGACGGCATACTGGCAAAAAATTATATACAATTATTATTTTTTATTCTCATGAGCAGGCACACAATCTATGTATTATTGTGAAGCCATACAATATCACAGTCGTTATACAAAACATATACTGTACCTATATCAAGATCAACTATATCCTGTACTCTACGAAGGGCATATTAGGTTACTGTACCCTACAAAGGGCATATTATATTATATTATTGTACCCTACAGAGGGTCATATTATATTACTGTACCTGACGGTGCAAATTTATGTGGGTGTCCTCTGGGTATTTTTTCATGGCACACCACCTGGGGTGACCCCCCAGATATGCATGCAAGGTCACTGACAGACCATTACCTTTGATGTGGGTGTCCTCTGGGTTACCATGGCACACCACCTGGGGTGACCCCCCAGATATGCATGCAAGGTCACTGACAGACCATTACCTTTGATGTGGGTGTCCTCTGGGTTACCATGGCACACCACCTGGGGTGACCCCCCAGATATGCATGCAAGGTCACTGACAGACCATTACCTTTGATGTGGGTGTCCTCTGGGTTACCATGGCACACCACCCGGGGTGAACCCGATCATATGCATGGAGGCCTACGCCTCAACTTTACCACTGATTACTACAGACATATATGGATGTTTAACCCTTAACTATGGATGTTTAACTTTGGAATAAAAGGGAATCATGACATGTCGCACATCTCATGTGTCTTTAAGGGGTTAAACACTGCCTGTCAGTTTTACATTAAAGCAACAGTACCATGCCGGATGCGATTTGATGGCAGGATCACTAAGAAAATTGAGTGTATTGCGGTGTAACCTTCACAGGGATACATATATGTATATTTTCTGTGCCTAGTGTACATATGGAACGTGGGTGTCCTCTGGGTAATTTTTCATGGCACACCACCTGGGATGACTCCCAGATATGCATGCAATGCTTGTAAGGTGCCAATAAGTATAATATGGGTGTCCTCTGGGTTACCATGGCACACCACCTGGGATGAACCCAGCCTAATAGACATGGGTCCTGCGGCTGCAGACCTTATGGAGACAGGCCCCATGCGCCTATATAGTAAGCCTGTGTAGTTAAAACCCTGCATACAGCTCTGGCGTACATTTGTGGTGAACCCGGCTAGCCAGACCGACACCACTACCAGGCAGTCGCGCCTGCACCACGGCTCTCAGTAGCCAGATTAAACTAATAGAGGTGACCCCTCTTTTTACCTGGGTGATCCCCAGTTCTACCAGGAGTCTAACACCCCTACGTGCTGACCCCCACACTATCTCCCAACAGGACGGGAACGAGTCATGGTGGACACTCTCAACGTTCCCAAGATTTCGAGACAATGATAAACGCCACAGTAACGGCCTCAGTGGAGAAGGTTCTGTTATGAACTCTACCCCACACCGCTTGATGGAGACCTCAGGCCCACAAGCCTTCAAGTCAAAACGGCAAGGGAAGGGCTCCAGCCCCCCTGCCACTAAGGTCAAGGGCAAGATGCCCATCGAACAGACCAAATAGGCGGAACACCGGGAATCCAAACCCCGTCCGCCACAATCTTCCGACAAAAAAGACTATTACCCACTGAAGCAACTTTCAGCCAAACTAGCCTTCTTATTATGCCTCGTCTCATTTAGACGGTGGCGGACGTTAGGGCTTGCGATATGGATGGTTTCTCTCTCACACCAGACGGGGTTACCGTTACCATGTCGAGACAAACTAAGTCTGATTCGTCTTCAGTGTCATACCCATGCTTTGTGTCAGACGCCACACTATGCGTGGTCAGAACGCTAATGGGGTACACCAATATCTCTACCCCCTTCGAACTCACTCGACGGATCACCTTCTGACTTCTTACGTAAACCCTCATGGACCGCTGTCTACCGCAACACTGGCCAGATGGGTCCGCTGGGTTTTGTCTTTAGCGTCGAACCTTGTTTCGGAGCCCACTCGGTCAGGGGAGCAGCGGCCTCACAAACCTTTTCGGCCGACGCTTCCCTAGCCGACATTATACGCTGCGCGGACTGAGCGCGAGAGAGTACGTTTAGAACGTTCTATTTTCGGCAAACATCTCATGCTTCCTTCACATTGGTCAATTCAAAGCTTTAAAAATGCAAATATGAAGCCTCCTGTCATGTGGTAAAATTGAAGATTATACTAGCTTTAGTGTACTAATAATCTTAATTTTAGTAATGACAGGAGGCGAATATTTCCCACCCTATAGGATCCCTCCCATGTTTCTTGTGTTGAACAGAATATGTCCTTTATGTTCAGGAAGGTAAGTACGTATGGTTTGTATGTTTGCTACTTAGACCTGTATCTTGTGGGTCTTGTATTGGCTGAATATTAGACGTGAACCTTGCATTATGTTGTGTTTATAGATTCTTAAATATCGTTGCGTTAGAATAAATATATATTGATATGTTTCACACTCTAATGTTCGCTGGTATGTCAGATGCTTAATGCTTATTGTATGCGGACAAGTTATCACGCCAGATACCTTTCACCTTTTTCTTTTTCTTGCAGCGTGAACGTCTTCTCATCGTGACAAAGTTTCACCTTCTATACCTCTGCATCGCGGAACTAGTGGAGTTGGATATTCTAATATGTTGTTGAACTGTTGACGTAATATGATTATGTCTCCTATTGCTATTTATTGTTTCGCTTCAAAGAAAGAGGAAGTGATGTCATAGACAGGGCCTTTTATGGGCATTATATCTTTTTTCTGATTGGTTGTTTATGTTACTATGCTGCTGGAGTTTTGAGTAAAGAAAGATATGCAAATATTCGCCTCCTGTCATTACTAAAATTAAGATTATTAGTACACTAAAGCTAGTATAATCTTCAATTGTAATTGTAATAATGATACTGTCTCAGCTGCTACAAACTATCAATAGCAAGAAACAATATGAACTCAATTCTAGTCCAGGTTTGGAAAAACACTTTGCGCTACATGGGCTATTTACTTACATACCACACCCAAGCAGATAGATAAGAAGCCTAATGATGGGTTGGGAATGTATTACTGATAAATTAATTAAACATGTCTCATACAGGGAGTTATACTTTAAAATGGTAAATAGATGGTATGCAACGCCGCTTAAAGGACCACTCTAGGCACCCAGACCACTTCAACTTAATGAGAAACTGCTATGTTTATAATAGGGTTAATCCAGCCTCTAAAGCCTCTAGTGGCTGTCTCATTGACAGCCGCTAGAGGCGTTTGCGTGCTTCTCACTGTGAAAATCACAGTGAGAAGACGCAAGCGTCCATAGGAAAGCATTATGAATGCTTTATTATGAGACTGGCTGAATGCGCGCGCAGCTCCTGACGCGCATGTGCATTCAGCCAGCGAGGAGGTGGAGAGGAGGAAGAGAGCTCCCCACCCGGTGCTGGAAAAAAAGGTAAGATTTAACCCTCTCCTCTCCATCCAGCCCGGCGGGAGTGGGACCCTGAGGGTGGGGGCACCCTCAGGGCACTATAGTGCCAGGAAAATGAGTAGGTTTTCCTGGCACTACAGTGGTCCTTTGAACTTTGGCAAATGAAGAAAGATGACACTTCTAAATTTTGTGGGAGAGGCTGTAACCAAGTAGGCTCAGCGATACATATGTGGTATGTACACATTCAAAAGTATTGGAAGGAGGTAAAATATGGGGTGTCTCGTATCATTGGTGAAAAGATTAATTAAACCCCAGAACTGGCTCTGTTTCACTTCATACCAAGTTACCGCACAAAAGAACTAAAATCCCTCCTTCTTTGTATTTTTTCAATAACGAAATGATTGTTGTAAATTAGAAAGCAGGGAGGTTGCCAAAATGGTCAGATGTGGAAAGGGTGATGCAGAGAAACAGAGCATTAGAAAGAGAGGATGGACACTTAGGGGTTTACATAGCCCCGAAGTATAAGTGGGCCATCTGGGACGACTATTGTTTATGCCATGGACAAAATTCTTTATAGTTTTTCCTGCTCATCAGCTCACTTCCCCATGGAATCTCGGAACATGTGTGTGTTTGTTATACACGGGTATTGAGTGTTTTGAACTGACTTATTCCATCTTCCCGGGTTTCCCATTATACAGCACTTGGCATATTTCCTCATTCCTGTCTATATAGAGTGCCTACCGTACAGAAGAGGGTTATATGTTATAGGGCCTCTCCTCTAGGATATGGCTGCAGATGGCGATCAATATGTGGAGTTGGAGTATGCCTCTAATACAGGATAATGGGGAGATTGGAGATGAGAGTTGGGTAGATGGGTGAAGGGTGCAGGTTACTATTTGTAATTTGGGTTTATCAGAATATTAAGATAATTTGTATTGTTTGATAGACTGTTGTATGTTTCTTTTATTATTTATGTGTAACCTGTCCCAAACCAATACCTATGTTTAGTGTGTTGTATGTAAATAATTTTTTATGTATTTTGTGATAAAACTAATAAAAATTTATACAAACTAAAAAAAAAGGAATGTATTACTGTAGTTAGTTAATGTTTTAGTTACTATGTCCTCTTTGTCAGTCACACCCCCTCCTTTTTATTTTTTATTATTTTCTCTTGAATTTATACCACTGGTGTAAAGGGAGGGGGCAAAGTACTAGACTTAAATTCACTCATCGAGTTATTTTTCTTTTTTTTGTTGTTGTTGTTGTCAATCTGTGTTTTTATTGCAGTGGAAGATGACGTGCATGCCATAGAAAGACATATCCGAATGGTAACACAATACAGTATAGTTGTATGTAGTATTACTTTACACACGAGGGTAATTACTGCAGATATAAACAATGGAAACCAGATCCTATGAACAATCAAAATTATATAAACATAAAAAATGGGGACCCTATTATTATTATTATCGCCATTTATATAGCGCCAACAGATTCCGTAGCGCTTTACAATATTATGAGAGGGGGGATTTAACTATAAATAGGACAATTACAAGAAAACTTGCAGGAACGATAGGTTGAAGAGGACCCTGCTCAAACGAGCTTACAGTCTAGACTTTCATGAGTTGTACTAGAAATACCAGTCAACATAGGGATAACGTTTGGCTCACTAGGGCAAAATATGTATTGTACAGAAATTTTATTCTACCTAAAAAACACATATGAACTGAGTTAAAGCAATATCTGTGAAAGGATTATGAAGGAATATCTGTGAAAGGATTATGAAGGAACGAGTATAAGTGAACGTATAACAGGAGTGGTTGTTGTTTTGCTATCTGAGCAACACAGTATGGGAAGCATTACCAGATACAGTAAGCACTTATTACTATACTCGTAGGCAATGTATTAAGCCATAACCAAGGGGGCAGCAGGAAAATCTCACCAAAGAAGGTTGGTACAGTGAACTTACTTTGCACTGCACAATATAGAAAAATTAGGCTTTAATTGGGTAATAGGACTCATCAATAATGAGATGAACCATTACATAATAATGGGGAAAAACAAAAACATGAAAAATAAAAAGTCAGAAGGCATGTAATGGGACATGAGTGGGTAACCAGCTGTTGCAGACCTTTGGGTAACATTCCGTTCAGGTTCCAGAATGATCCTCCACAGCACTTTGAGGTGGCATAACATTAGTCGGATCCAAGTTTCTGTAAAGAGCGTGGCTGAGATTCGGGGACATTTGGTGGAGGAAGGCACAATGCTCCAAATAGTGCGGGAGCTTCAGCAACAGATAGACATATAGACAGTTCCTTGACGGGTCATGAGCAGAAATGTCAAAGGGCTCCATCAATAAGCAACTCCAGCCTCCCTAAGCGTAAGTCACTATGTTGAGCGACCTACACCACTGGAGCATGGCCCTGGTGAGGTTGTGGAAAAAGGTAAGATGAGAGTTTTCACAGGGGTATGGTGTCTTACCCCTAACGGCTACCATGAAGTGTCCTTTATCCTGGACAATGTTACACCAGCCGGAGCACTAAAAAATATCGGGAGGTGATATGCTCCCCCAACCGTAAATTATTTAGCCAGATTCGGGGGCAAGATCGCTGTAACAAGGCATCTTAAGTAGTGCGGCAGTTCTTCCGAGGCAACTGTGTCAGGTATGCCCCGTATTTTGATGTAATTCCTCAATGGAAGACATTTGTATAGTGAGCCCCTGATTAGGGAATTGACCTGAGTGAGCTTATCCTGCATAACAGAAAGGTATGGACAAATATCAACATTCAGATAAGCAGGTCACCATGAAACACTTGTGGGGTAGCCCAAAGTGGAATAGCGCTCGAGGCTTGAGCAATTTAGAATTAATTCAGAGAAGCAGATGGTGTCCACTCTCCCTCATAAGCAAGCTCTCCCCCTCCCCCCAACACCCCACATTTTTATTTTATTTACTGTTTTATTAATTATTAATTTTTAATAATTTTATTAACTGTTTTTGTACGGTTGTATTAATTTATGCTTAAGAAAATAAAAAAATTACAGCTATGTCTGCAATCTGTTGATCCAGCAGGATGTAGATAAGGAGTCATTCATTATCGACATATGGTCAATTCATATTGGAGACTCCTATTAAAAGTAGGTCCGTGTATAAAATGCAAATACAATAAACCCATTGCAGCACTCACTCATTATATTATACCTATTGGATTAAAAACATTTTTTTCTAATGACACATATAATTTTTTGGGGAAAAATAGTTTAATTAAAAAACCCCAAAACATGGCATATTTTAAACAGAAACTATATTTAAAATATACATAATACACCCTACTTCTTAAATCATATATTTTAAAAAAAGCACTAAAATTACGCAAAGGGAAAAAAAGTTCTTCACAAAAGCTAATAAAGAGAAGCTATTGGCCACCAAGAGGAGCCTTTCATTCTGTTCTATGGAGTCTGGTAGTATCCTAGTAACACCCGTCCTACCATTTATGAGATATGAGGTTTATATTATTATTATTTTATTATTTATATAGTGTCATCACATTCCGTAGCGCTGTACAATGGGTGGACTAACAGGACGTACAGGAACAGAGAGGTAAACCCCTGGGATTCTCAGCCTGCAGATGTTATCCATGTAGGATAAAACAAACAATGATAATGCAGAAATGTTTCAGTAAAGTGAAACTTGGATCTGTCACTACAGCAACCAATGGAATGCTTTTGACTGAGGGACGCACATAAGAGGCTACACGATTATGCAACACTGAACATGGCTGCCTGTACTTAAAAAAAAAAAAAAAAAAAAAAGATATTTGGGGGCCTGACCAAGATGGATGCATGAACCCACAGTGGACATTAAGAGGACCATTCACATGGAATGGCGGGACTCCACGTTAATCTGGCGCAATTGCAAGGCCGCATATCTGCACTGGAGACACAATACTCACACTAGGAGCAGAGACACAGGGCAACTGAATTGGCGGCAACAGGGCTCTAACCTGCTGGGAATGAGACTGCATGTAGAAGAAATGGATAACAGATGGAAAGGTGTAATGCCTGCATTACGGACCTAACCAGTCCCTGAGTCACTTATGGAGATGAATTATTTGACAGGGGGGGTGGAACAAACAAACAAAACCTTTTCCAGCCCACGAGTGAGTGGGGGTGTGGGTAAAGGCTTTGACACCCACAGGGAAGGAAAAGAGGTAGGATACCTCAACACAAAAGGGGGGAAATCAGGAATGCTATGAAGGGGTCGGGTTATGCCTAAAGCCTATCATATATAGACAGTATGCACTCAGTTGGGTTCTTGTACTTATTCATTCAGTGACTGATCATTGATTCAATTCATCTCTATGAGGAGATGATGATTGGCAAGGGCTGTGTTTGAATTGTGCTGGCTCTGCCCCTGATCTGTCTCTTTGTCACTCTCAGCAAATCCTATGGGGAAGTATTGTGATTGGATCAGGCTACTACTTCTGATGATGTCAGCAGACTGCTTGTTTTTCTGAGGCAAACAGCATACAGCTTCAGGCTTGAATTCGATAAGATTTTGCAATATTTATGGAGGCATAATATTGTAAAGCGCTATGGAATATGTTGGCGCTATATAAATGGTGATAATAATAACCACTTCAAAAGAAATGCATTAGATACAGTGCCTACAGTGTCTCTTTAAGAATGCAAACTACATTAGTTATTCAAAAAATTATACTGAATTAATTTCACAGTGAATATAAAATTCATTGCAGTGTACTTTTCCATAATATTGTTTAAAGAGGCTGTTGGTTCCTACAAAGAGCTGCTTTTTTCCATCCCAGCAAACCATAGCGACCACGTCTGCATCTGTAGGCTTTTACACAGGCCAGAGAATAATGATTAAGCTCCATAAAGTTCCAAATTTACAAGGAATTTTTTTATATTTAGCTAATAAACCTTTTTTTCAAGGACAAAACTCAGGTCAGTGTCAGACATAAACACCAGAATGATTAACACCCAACAAAAAGGTAAGGCATGTAGATCTTTTTAGCACAGTGTGAGTGACAATCAAAGCGTGTGTAATGGAGGAAGGATTCCTACATAATTGCAGCACGGTCTTGCATTTCTAAAGACTTCTGCAGAAGTTCCACTGTGTTACATCAATGTACTTAATCATGGAAACAATTAAACATATAGTTCCTTGATTTAAATAAAAAGTGAGCACGCTTTGTAAAAAACAAACAGGCGTCTGTAAATATTCATTCATTTTAGCTATCCAGTTCTGGGTCCCAGAAAGATCTACTTTGATTGGTCTAAGAGGTTTTATAGTGCTAATTACTTTCATTCAGCTACCTATCACTGACCTATGACAATATAAGGGGTACAGTGGTATTGTTTTTGCGTTGGATATCTCCCCACTATCCTTCCTAGGAGGAAGTATGGAATATTGGAATCTCAGGTAAAGACTAGGCACGTAGAGGTGAGAGAATCCAAAAAGTGGGAAAGGAATTTGCATTTGGGCACAGAGCTTGGCATAGATGGGCAAGGTGGTCACAGAATGGACCGAGCTGAATAAACTGGCATATCTGAATGGCATGCAATGAAATTCCCCAGGGCATGGGTGTATCAAGATACTAAAATCTACAAGTTTAATAAAACGTTCAGTATACCAACCACGGGGAGGGCAAGGAAACTCGTCTACCTCCCTTTCTGCTGGCTTTAGTGCTATTTCCCATGTGGATATCTTTCTTTTCCAGATAAAAGCTGACCTAGAGTTTATTGGGCTTTATTTATCAAACTCAGAATTGCAATGACTCAAATCCAAATTGCAAAACTTGGCAATAGTGGAATTGATTTTTTGGTGTAAATTGAGCCATTTGGAATGTAATTCAGTGTAATTTGCAGGATACGGAATAACCCTGCATCTAATACGAATTCTGTTTTCTATATCAAATGTCCCAACTTCCTTTATTTTGGCAGCCATTTCTCCACCTATTTTCCCAAGTTTAAATCTTGTGAAACATATTCATTGCACACCAAGCGAGAGCACAAAAAGCCCATCCACGTGGATTTCTCAAATCTTCAACGCGTTCAGTATGTATAGATAAGAAACGAAGTGACATTTTATAACCCCAGGTATTTTGGTACTTTGGTAACAGATACCAATCTAAACTTTACATATGTGTCATTCCTAACAGATAAATATGCACAAAGAATGTTCCTTCCTGTATTAAAAAAAACCAAGCAAACGGTCTTTTAAAGCAATTGTTTCTGTCGTAGCAAAAAGCTTGTCAGCAAGGAGGAGGAAATGGTTAATCTGTTGAATAAGAAGTAGAATTGTTACAGCCAGCCCCAAAATAAACTGCTTTACTACATGACCGCCTAGCTGTGTCCAAACATAGTTACTAACTCTGCCCCTTGTACACATACTCTGTGATCTCACACGCACATACATAGCGAGATCAGAATTAGAATCTTACAAACACAGACACAGACACACAAAAAAAGGCATTCACACACTGATAAGCTATCGCCTGCTTGTTCAAACACGTAGTAGGGAAACAGATCACTGGAAGCAAATTTAAGAGAATGGAAAAAGTTTGCAGGACTTTTTCACACTCAGCTATACACTTTTGCACTAGGAAATGCCAGCGCTATCAACAAACTCTATGCCAGCACTGATTCCCATGGCAATAGCACCCAAACACACACGGCTCACACTGGCACATGATTCACAAACAGCTTTGGGTGTCACTCTGCAAATTCACCTTATATTCAGCAGGAACAGGGATCTGCTTTAATTACACACAAACATAACGTACAGCACTAGCTGGAACATAATTACCTACAAAACAATATTCAGCTACGATAAGGGCTGGCAAGAGAAGGTCCAAAGTCTGTGCGTCTTGGAAGAAGTGTCCCATCCAGAGAGCTAGGAAGCAGGGAGCACCATGGCAATTAAAGGGAGAGGAACCCTGCAACAAAGAGCAAATTTGGACATATGCCTCCTTGCGAAATCAAAGATCCTACAGAGATTTTTAATATTTCTTACTGGAATGGCGATCCTGGGGATGCTGCTCACCTACAAGGTCGTGGTGTTTAACCGATCGCCACAGGAAACTCCCGAAGACTATGACAGGTAAGATAGCGTGTGTGAATACAGTGTAACAATCCCATTCAGCTAGACAGTAACTGTTCACAAAGACCTGTTGTCTTCAGTTAAATGCATTTTTCAGCTGCAGCTTCCTCCTCTGGCAAGCCACCCGGAGTCTCCTTTCAGTGAGATATGATCGATATCATCTCTCCGCAGCAGGACAATTTAGGAAACTTAGTCACAGACATTTTTTTTATGGAGTAACGTTTTCCCAAAATAATAATGAGGGTCAGAACACAAAGACTCGCAGGAAATGTTTTGCTGGGAAAATTATTATTATAAAAAACAAAAACATTCTATTGTATTCAGCTGCAAAGAAATAAATGCTAGTAAACAGTCAGCTTAAAATAACACAGCAGATGGATTCTTGTTTCAATACACGTGTGCAGGCTAGATTTGGGGGGATAGCTCTGCTATACAAACTGTTAGTCCCGATCTTGAGTTCTCTTACATTGTGTCTGCATCGCCGAACTATCCAGGCTGCTCCAAACTCAGCTTTCCAAGTTTAAAAATTCAGTTTCTCTCTTTTTTTCCCACTAAACAAAAGTAAATGTATTTTTCCATTAAGCCCTTGTCTGATTTCACTTTATTTTGTATAAATATACTTCGCTGTATTAAAGAGAACTTAAAGGGACACTATAGTCACCCAGACCACTTCAGCTCAATGAAATGGTCTGGGTGCCAGGTCCCTCAGGTTTTAACCCTTCACATGTAAACATTGTTTCATTGCAGGGTTAATCCAGCCTCTAGTGGCTGTCTTCCAACGTGCAAAACGTCTATAGGAAAGCATTGCGCATTGCCACGCATGCGCATTCCGCTCCACTCAAGAGCTGATGTCAGCAGGGGAGGAGAGGTCACCATTAAGGGGATTAAGGGGTTTTAACCCTTTCAACGCCACGGGAGGGGGACCCTGAGGAATTTCTCTTGAATTCGGCTTCTGGGGACACTACTGCGGGGTCGTCCCCTAAGCACATTGATAAATACAAACACGTTATGCAAGACCAACACCAAGCAGTGACAGCACTTACACAGTGTCCTACGCATGCGCAGACCTGGCTCGTGCTTTGCTCTCTCCTGTCCCAATTAATAAGCAACATATGCTTACCATGACTGCTGAGCGGTATATTACAACTTTCATATGTTCTATATTTAATCACTAAACCGTGAGTTTTGGTTATACTTAATTTATAAAACATTGAGGTGAAAATTGAAGAACTACAACGAAATATCTGCTGCGGAGCTGGGTTATTTTGACCTCATTTTTGTAAATTAATGTCATTCTCACCACAACTTCCTGTTTAGTAAATAAACTGCATATAATCTCTGACAACATGTGCTGAAGCTGTTCCACCAACTACATCAACCAAGAGCAGCGTAATTAAAGGTCCAATGGCAGGGGTGTGATAAAGACGATGTATTCCGTGTACACCCTGCTTGTAGTGGACGGCCCATGCTGGCACTTTATAAATGAAACAAAGTCAAAATACACACAGATTGGGAGATACGCAAAGTATACAGTGAGGGAGCAAATGTTTGGTCTGGTACTGAATGTTAGAATGGTTCCAGAGTAAAATGCTTCATGTAAACCAACAGAAGCTGATAACCTCTGAAAACAGGTTATCACGGTATCCATTTTTTGACAGCACTATGCAGACGCTTTTGTAAAACAATCAGAACATAAAATACAGTATTTGGAACATTACAGGGCCATGTGTTTGTAGCTAGCCTTATGTGATAAGGGGCCATCCACTGCTCAAATAAAATTAATAAAATCAACGTTTAGTAGATATACCCCTAATGAAAATGTGTATTTATTTAATTATACATTTTTCATTTGGGGCATATCTAAAAACAGCTTCCAAAAGCTGCATGTCCACAGCCTCTGTAAGCCCTCCCCTTCTAAACACTCCCAGACCTTCTGTTGCTGTCCAATCACAGACTTCCCAATGCAGTTCAATGAGAAGTCTTTGCAAGGCAGGTGCTCTGGGCAATTGCTGCCTCTTGAGTTTATCTTCACTGAGCTAAACAAACCAGGAAGTAACAGGAGTGATTGAATGTCTGACAGCAAGGGGGTGTAAAAAGGTTAATATATAAAAAAAATTCAGTTTTTATTGAAATCTGCACGTTTTTCTAAAGTGAAAAAAAGAGGACACGCTCTTCACACATAACGCTTTTTAGCAAGCTGAGGTACTTTAGGGGTCTGTAGTGTTCCTGTAATGTATAACCATTGTTAATTATAGTAATTAAAAAAATTTAATTACTCATTATTTTGTGTTTTTTTTGTGATTTAACACATTAACATGTTTCATGCTATGTCAGCGTAGAGTACACAATCAGGAGTATTCATGAGAATAATTGGCTTTTCACTGTGAACTTCAAACTTGAGTTAAAATTAGCTGTACCATAAACACTGAGAACGTGTATCATTTTTCATTGTTGTAGTTTGATAAATAACACTATCAGTTTTAGCAAAACCAGATTATCCTATAATCGTACATCTCAACACATGGAAAACCAATTCATCAAACAAGCACTGGAGACACAGGTATTCCATGCCTACATTCTTCTTCAATGACAGAAACTACTTTAAAAACAGGCATATCGGTATCTTCCGAGATATAAACTATTGTATCATGGCTAAATCTCTAACAAAATACTTAAAAATAAACGTTCCCTACATTTCTCCTAAAACACGGGTACATAGTGCTGGATGTGAGGGCTATCATGGACATGAAGAGACTGCTTTGCTAGTCCAGACCTGCGTCTTGCTTAAAGCAGTTTTAATATTTAGTAGAATGTACTTTCCACGTTAGTATATCAATCCAGCTCATTTTTGTCATACAATCTCAAGCACACTGCGTTTTTTTATTTCTCGTACAGAACCTTCTCTGTGCCATTCTCAGATCTTTTCATGTTTATCAGTCCCCCAAAAGTAAACATTTCATTAGTAATGGTCAGTATTTGAAACAAAAAGGATGTGTGAAAAGCTGAAACCATCCATAGAGAGATTTACCTATTATTAAATATCTGATGAGATTAATCTAACAGCAGGTTTCTACATAATGCTAATCCGTACTAGGAATGACTCCTCAAAATGAAAAATACCCACATATTTTCTTTGAGTCGTACCCTGCCTATCACATATGATGCACAATATTTCATTAACTTCCTCTTCATAATTGCACCAGACAGATATTTTGGGCTGGAGATGATCCACACCATTTCTGACAAGGGCATGTTTTTTAACGCAAGGCTGCAGATGCTCATGGAGATAGGCACATAAATCAATGTATAACAGAAAGGAACAAAGTCCATTAAGAACTAACAAAGAAGAATAGATTAGCGTTTGAGAGCAACATAATATTTAATAGGGTTAAAAGATCACTATAGTGTCAGGAAAACATAACGGTGCCCCCACCCTCAGGGTCCCCCTCCCGTGGCACTGAATGGGTTAAAACTCCTTCAGCAGCTTACCTTATTTCAACGCTGGGCTCCCCCGCCGACGTCAGCGGAGCCGCAAGTGCCGCGCGCATTCAAAGTGTCCATAGGAAAGCATTTTTCAATGCTTTCCTATGGACGCTTTGCGCGAATGGAGGCATAATATGCCTCCAGCGTCGCAGATGCGCCTCTAGTGGCTGTCCGGAAGCCAGCCACTAGAGGTTGGCTTAACCCTAATGTAAACATATCAGTTTCTCTGAAACTGCTATGTTTGCATCTGAAGGGTTAAACCCTCAGGGACCTGGCACCCAGACCACTTCATTGAGCTGAAGTGGTCTGGGTGACTACAGTGTCCCTTTAAAGAACGCAAGGCGATTCTAAGTCATTCAATGTGCTCACCAAGAAAGAGCCGGTGTATCTTGTCAGGATCAGAGATGACGATAATACGCGTACATTTGCGAACTCTTAGTGATAAAGCAAAAGCTTTATTCGTGTGTGACAATGGGCACCTACGATGAGAAGCTGAGTCGCGCCATTTAATTGATGATTATGCTAACTTTAGTGTACTAATAATCTTAAGTTTAGTAATGACAGGAGGCAAGTATTTTACTAACTCCATAGCAGCACAGAAACATATAGAAAAAAAGAACAAATCACAAGAGAGTAGGATGTACATGAGGTGTAATGACCGAATCATTTCCTCTTTCAAAAGGAAATAAACTTCCCGTGAAGTCCACACAAACAGTCAAAATGTTTTCAGAGACTAAAAAATCTGAAGGAGTAAACGTACAGAGAATTTCACACGAACAACCAAATGTCTTCAGTGACGAATCATACTGAAAAGAGAATGTGCGACAGGTTTAGACACATAGTCATGAACACGGAAATCCACGTACCGTATACATCATCCCATAGCAGTAAATTGTAAATTACAATCTGATAACTGAATAACTAAAATGTAAAACTCCAATGGCAATTCCAGATCAATGGAAATACAAAACATTAAGAGCCCAACCTACCTTAGACCAGTGATACATACAAAGAAAGGGTGGCCTAGCGAAGCAGGGAGGGAAAATACTTGCCTCCTGTCATTACTAAAATTAAGATTATTAGTATTATTAGGAGGCGAGTATTTTGCATTTTGAACTCTGAGAAAGGAATAGAAAATTAATGAAGAATCCGAAAGTGTGATAAGATACCTAGAACGTCAGGCTAAGGGAGAGCCACCAGATCAAACATAAAAGTCATGCCCAGTCCCGTAGAAAAACATAGAACGACCTCCACATCCTATAAGCCGGAGGTGGATGACACTGGGTGGCTGGTACACAAGAGGATCCTTGTCCATCGGGAGTCCCCAGACCGGGACACGGGCCGTAGAACTGTCCTCCCCCCCCCGGCCCCACCCCTGGGCGGCGGGTGGGGGCCATAAGACAAATTCCCCCCCCCCCTCATTCACCCACCCAAATAAAAATAAAAATAGTGAGGGGGGAATAAAATAACTAATCTGCAAAGAAAAATAAAACTTACCAAAAACCAGACGCTAAAAAAAAACCAATCCATCCATGGAGGGCTCTGCGCAGACTGAGCTCTGCAGGGTGGGGGGAGGCTGAGAGCACTCTGATTGGTTGGTTTAAGCCAATCAGAGTGCTCTGTGTCATTTTGCACAGAGTGGGAAAGTTCTTTGGAATTTTGCCACACTCTGAAATTTGACTCATAACTCTCTGATTGGTGGGCTTGAAATCCATCCAATCAGAGTGTTATGAGTCAAATTACACAGTGCGGGAAAATTCTAAAGGATTTTTTTTTAAGTTCGACGGGTATGATGGTTTTTTATTTGGCCTCTTTTGGGGCTGAAAAATGAAGATTTTAGAAGAAAGAAAACATCAAAAGGTAAGTTTTATTTTTATTTACAGGTTAGTTATTTTATTCCCCCCTCACTATTTTTAGGGTGGGGGGGGATAGGTAGAGGATAGTTTTTATCTTGGTGGGGGGGTGGGTGACTAGGGGCTTGGGGACCCCTAGTCACCTTTGAAGGGGAGGGGAAATTTGTCTTAGGGCCCCCACCCGCCGCCCAGGGGTGGGGGCCGCTCAGGGTTGGGGGACATGGGGGGAGGACATTAGGTCGTGCCCCCAATTGGTATTTAGGGCCCCCACCCACCGCTCAGGGGTGGGGGCCAGGAGGGAGGACATTAGGTTTCCCTCCACAGTTTTAATTTAGGGCCCCCACCCGCAGCTCAGGGCCCCCACCTGCAGCTCAGGGGTGGGGGCCAGGGGGAGGACAATAGGTCCCCCCCTTATTCTAATTTAGGGCCCCCAACTGCCGATCAAGGGTGGGAGGACAATAGGATCAGGGGTGGGAGGACAATACCTTATTGGTATTTAGGGCCCCCACCTGCCGCTCGGGGTTGAGGGCCGGGGGGGAGGACAATAGGTCCCCTACCCCCTTATTCTAATTTAGGGCCCCCACCCACCGCTCATGGGTGGGGGCCGGGGGTAGGACAATAGGTCCCCCCCCTTATTTTACTTTAGAGCCCCCACCCGCCATTCAGGGGTGGGGGCTCAGGAGGGGGGGGAACCTTTTTTTTTTTTTTAACAGTGAGCAGCCATAGGCTGCTCACTGTTTAATAGACATGCCCCAACTTGCGGTATAGTGAGTAGAGGCATAATTTACTAATACTAAGTAATCTTTACTTAGTATTAGTAAATTTGGCAAATTAGTAGATAGCTCCCTAATACCGTGGGAATTAGGGAGTTATCTACTTATTCATTCCTGTCATTACATTGACTGGCCAAGTAACTTACATTTTATATGAATGTGTGTTACTTGATTGTTGTAAGTGTTGCAAATGCTTACCACTGAATCCTGGCTATGTTTGTATACTTTTTATTTAAAATTGTATACAGTGTAACATTCTTCTTCTTTCACTGGGTAAGTATATTAGTACTTAGGCAATACATTGTACTTCCTTTTGCAGCCCTCTAGCCCTTTCCAGGACTTTTTTAGTGCCATTTTAGTGCCCAAAAGTTTGGGTCCCCATTGACTTCAATGGGGTTCGGGGTCAAGTTCGGGTCAAGTTCGAGTCCCGAACTTGACCTTTTTGCCGAAGTTCGGCCGAACCCAGCACACCCGAACATCCAGGTGTCCGCTCAACTCTATTTAGCAATGGTTTCCCCCTTATCTGGATCCGCACTGGACTCAGATGATCCACTGGTAATCCAGTGACAAGCTTCTGCAGAGCCGCATCTGTTACCATTCACTGGCTGAGACTTCATGCACAATGACCACTTCAAATAACCTTTTAATGTCACGGTATAGTACGTGGGAGGGGGCTGCGAGGTAATGACATCACCCCAGTGCTTGTTGTGATGTGGTACGTGATTAAATTGCTGAAAGGTTTGCTAAAGATTATAAATGTGTATAAATTGATATATTAACATAATTCATTTAAAACAAATAGGAGGTTCATTTTGACTATTTCACTTTAATTTGAAGAATTTAAATATCGTGAAACAGTAAATGTTAAGGATGAGTTTATTGTTATGATTTGGTAAATCGTGTGCCTGGGCTTTATTTTAGCTGACTGCTTATAAACTGGAACCAAAGAGCTAGAGAGACAGGAAATTCTATTCATTACTTCCTCTTCAAGCAGATGTGTCAAGGGTGTGTGTGTGTGTATATATATATATATACATATATATATACACACATACATAAATGAGAAAAGTTAAATAAAACTTCAAAATTTTTCTATTCATGTTGAAACATTAAAGGACAACTCTAGGCACCAAGACCACTTCAGCTTAATGAAGTGGTCTGGGTGCCAGGTCCCTCTAGGATTAACCCTTTGCGCGGCAGCAAGGAGGAGGAGGAGAGCTCCCCGCCCGGCGCTGGAGAAAGAGGTAAGTTTAACCCCTTCCATCCACTAGAGCCTGGCGGGAGGGGGACCCTGAGGGTGGGGGCACCCTCAGGGCACTATAGTGCCAGGAAAACAAGTATGTTTTCCTGGCACTATAGTGGTCCTTTAACAGACTGTGACTTAACAAATAGTATGAAAAATACACCTCCAATTATGTAATTTACTATAAAGATTATGCAATGAAAAACAATAATAACTAAATCTATAAACAACGTTTATTATTATCACAGAGGATGAGTGGGGCAGCTCTGTATTACAGCTGCTGTCAGTATACACACAGTCTGGCGCAGAGTTTAGCTTTTGGGTAAAACGTGGTCTGTGCGCGCTTGGAATACAGAGCTCCGGCCAAGCTGGGTGCAGCATGCAAAACTTCACTTGGAACTCTCATTTCTGGCTACCTGAGTGGCAGTTCCCAGAGGCAAATTTAAAGTTGTGCTATATATATACATACACACACACAGTAACACTGAAGACACCATAACTACTTCAATGTATTAAACTGTAAACTGGTTAGTAGTCCGTGCCGAACGTTCTAACTGTCCTCATTCCAGAAAGATTTAAAGACAGAACTTTTGACAATTTCAAATAATGATAAAAAGAGGAAGTTGGGGCACAACAGGAACTTGCATTTTTCAGCAGTGGGGCTGCCTTAGAGAACCAAACTTATTCAAAATACAACTAAGGAACAGCGAACACACAGAAATAAAATTTAACATTTTATAAGGCTTCTTAAAATCACCTGTCTCAGCAAACACATATTGGGATTCAGTTGCACGATACGGTCATATTGTGTTAAAGCCACCAATTCGTCACAATACTCCAATATCGGTGGGTGATACACTAATTCAAACGTGGGAGGTAGAGTGCTACATAACCTGAAGTGGTGGGTGATACACTAATTCCAATGTGGGAGATAAATAGTGCTACATAACCTGAAGGGGTGGGTGATACACTAATTCCAATGTGGGAGATAAATAGTGCTACATAACCTGAAGGGGTGGGTGATACACTAATTCCAACGTGGGAGATAAATAGTGCTACATAACCTGAAGTGGTGGGTGATACACTAATTCCAACGTGGGAGATAAATAGTGCTACATAACCTGAAGTGGTGGGTGATACACTAATTCCAACGTGGGAGATAAATAGTGCTACATAACCTGAAGTGGTGGGTGATACACGAATTCCAAAGTGGGAGATAAATAGTACTACATACCCTGAAGGGGTGGGTGATACACTAATTCCAACGTGGGAGATAAATAGTGCTACATAACCTGAAGTGGTGGGTGATACACTAATTCCAAAGTGGGAGATAAATAGTGCTACATACCCTGAAGTGGTGGGTGATACACTAATTCCAATGTGGGAGATAAATAGTGCTACATAACCTGAAGGGGTGGGTGATACACTAATTCCAATGTGGGAGATAATAATGCTACATAACCTGAAGGGGTGGGTGATACACTAATTCCAATGTGGGAGATAATAGTGCTACATAACCTGAAGGGGTGGGTGATACACTAATTCCAATGTGGGAGATAATAGTGTTACATAACCTGAAGGGGTGGGTGATACACTAATTCCAAAGTGGGAGATAAATAGTGCTACATAACCTGAAGTGGTGGGTGATACACTAATTCCAACGTGGGAGATAAATAGTGCTACATAACCTGAAGGGGTGGAATGCCACTGTTAAATGGGGAGATAAATAGTGCCACTGCTTTAGAGAATTGGGTGATGCACTAATTGCAGCGTGGGAGATGTGGTACTTCCCCTGCTGAAGGGTGGGTGACCCCACTAATTCAAGCATTAAATGGCCCAAATTTTTCCCTTAACCACAAGTGTGGTAGGTGACCCATTTAAGTGGGAAATGTAAATAGTGCTACAGCACAAGTGGAGGTACACTAATTTCAAGGATAAATAGTGCTACACTAACTACAGAGGGGTGGGTACATTACTGTTAGTGGGGAATACAATAGGTATATATAACTGAAGTGGTGGGTGATACACTAATTCCAACGTGGGAGATAATAGTGCTACATAACCTGAAGGGGTGGGTGATACACTAATTCCAACGTGGGAGATAAATAGTGCTATATAACCTGAAGGGGTGGGTGATACACTAATTCCAAAGTGGGAGATAAATAGTGCTACATAACCTGAAGGGGTGGGTGATACACTAATTCCAACGTGGGAGATAAATAGTGCTATATAACCTGAAGGGGTGGGTGATACACTAATTCCAATGTGGGAGATAAATAGTGCTACATAACCTGAAGGGGTGGGTGATACACTAATTCCAACGTGGGAGATAAATAGTGCTATATAACCTGAAGGGGTGGGTGATACAATAATTCCAAAGTGGGAGATAAATAGTGCTACATAACCTGAAGGGGTGGGTGATACACTAATTCCAACGTGGGAGATAAATAGTGCTACATAACCTGAAGGGGTGGGTGATACACTAATTCCAAAGTGGGAGATAAATAGTGCTACATAACCTGAAGGGGTGGGTGATACACTAATTCCAACGTGGGAGATAAATAGTGCTACATAACCTGAAGGGGTGGGTGATACACTAATTCCAACGTGGGAGATAATAGTGTTACATACCCTGAAGTGGTGGGTGATACACTAATTCCAACGTGGGAGATAATAGTGCTACATAACCTGAAGGGGTGGGTGATACACTAATTCCAACGTGGGAGATAAATAGTGCTACATAACCTGAAGGGGTGGGTGATACACTAATTCCAATGTGGGGGATAAATAGTGCTATATAACCTGAAGGGGTGGGTGATACACTAATTCCAACGTAAGAGATAAATAGTGCTACCTACCCTGAAGTGGTGGGTGATACACTAATTCCAACGTGGGAGATAAATAGTGCTACATAACCTGAAGGGGTGGGTGATAAACGAATTCCAACGTGGGAGATAAATAGTGCTACATAACCTGAAGGGGTGGGTGATACACGAATTCCAACGTGGGAGATAAATAGTGCTACATACCCTGAAGTGGTGGGTGATACACTAATTCCAACGTGGGAGATAAATAGTACTACATACCCTGAAGTGGTGGGTGATACACTAATTCCAATGTGGGAGATAAATAGTGTTACATAACCTGAAGGGGTGGGTGATACACTAATTCCAATGTGGGAGATAATAATGCTACATAACCTGAAGGGGTGGGTGATACACTAATTCCAATGTGGGAGATAATAGTGCTACATAACCTGAAGGGGTGGGTGATACACTAATTCCAATGTGGGAGATAATAGTGTTACATAACCTGAAGGGGTGGGTGATACACTAATTCCAACGTGGGAGATAATAGTGCTACATAACCTGAAGGGGTGGGTGATACACTAATTCCAACGTGGGAGATAATAGTGCTACATAACCTGAAGGGGTGGGTGATACACTAATTTCAACGTGGTAGATAATAGTGCTACATAACCTGAAGGGGTGGGTGATACACGAATTCCAACGTGGGAGATAATAGTGCTACATAACCTGAAGTGGTGGGTGATACACGAATTCCAACGTGGGAGATAAATAGTACTACATACCCTGAAGGGGTGGGTGATACACTAATTCCAACGTGGGAGATAATAGTGCTACATAACCTGAAGGGGTGGATGATACAGTAATTCCAACGTGGGAGATAATAGTGCTACATAACCTGAAGTGGTGGGTGATACACGAATTCCAACGTGGGAGATAAATAGTACTACATACCCTGAAGTGGTGGGTGATACACTAATTCCAACGTGGGAGATAATAGTGCTACATAACCTGAAGGGGTGGGTGATACACTAATTCCAACGTGGGAGATAATAGTGCTACATAACCTGAAGGGGTGGGAGATAATAGTGTTACATACCCTGAAGTGGTGGGTGATACACTAATTCCAACGTGGGAGATAATAGTGCTACATAACCTGAAGGGGTGGGTGATACACTAATTCCAACGTGGAGATAAATAGTGCTACTACACCTGAAGGGGTGGGATACACCAATTCCAACGTGTGATAAATAGTGCTATGGCAACCTGAAGGGGTGGGCGGATACATCAATTCAACAATGTGAGAGATAACAGGCTACATAACCTGAAGGGTTGGTGATACACTTAATTCCAACGGGAGATACTAGTGCTATAACCTGAAAGGGTGGGTGATACACTAATTCCAACGTGGGAGATAATAGTGCTACATAACCTGAAGGTGGGCGATGTACACTACTCTCAACGCGGGAGATAATAGTGCTACCTACCCTGAAGTGGTGGTGATACACCAATTCCAACGCGGAGATAAATAGTGCCAAGCATAACCCGAAGGGGTTGCGATACACCAATCAACGTGGGAGATGTATTAAAGCTACATAACCTGAAAGGGTAGTGATGTACACCACCCAACGCGGTGGGGAGATAATAGTGCTACATAACCTGAAGGGGTGGGTGATACACGAATTCCAACGTGGGAGATAATAGTGCTACATAACCTGAAGTGGTGGGTGATACACGAATTCCAACGTGGGAGATAAATAGTACTACATACCCTGAAGGGGTGGGTGATACACTAATTCCAACGTGGGAGATAATAGTGCTACATAACCTGAAGTGGTGGATGATACAGTAATTCCAACGTGGGAGATAAATAGTGCTACATAACCTGAAGTGGTGGGTGATACACGAATTCCAACGTGGGAGATAAATAGTACTACATACCCTGAAGTGGTGGGTGATACACTAATTCCAACGTGGGAGATAATAGTGCTACATAACCTGAAGGGGTGGGTGATACACTAATTCCAACGTGGGAGATAATAGTGCTACATAACCTGAAGGGGTGGGAGATAATAGTGTTACATATCCTGAAGTGGTGGGTGATACACTAATTCCAACGTGGGAGATAAATAGTGTTACATAACCTGAAGGGGTGGGTGATACACTAATTCCAACGTGTGAGATAAATAGTGCTACATAACCTGAAGGGGTGGGTGATACACGAATTCCAACGTGGGAGATAAATAGTGCTACATAACCTGAAGGGGTGGGTGATACACTAATTCCAACGTGGGAGATAGTGGTGGGTGATACACTAATTCCAACGTGGGAGGTAAATAGTGCTAGTGCTACATAACCTGAAGTGTATTTTAATAATCTGTTGTAAGGGCATTGTGCATATACAATTAAATAAATTAATTTGAAAAACACATTACAGAAATGCATTGTCAAAACTAAACAATTAAAGTGATAGTGCTTTTATGTATATACTTACAATGCATATCACTAATCTGTTCTATACCAGATGAAATTGATTATTAAAGTGATATATCCAAAACCTCCTACAAATTATACTTTCCTGTGGTCATCTCAAAAGCGGCCTCGGAAGCTAGGGGGTGGGGCGGTGTGATCAACCCAAAAGAAATCTGGTCGGAACTCTAAACATACACAGTAAAGAGAGGGTATTACTTAATTTAGCACTAGCCCTGGGTCCTTGTAGTGTTCGCATGTTAAGGTGATTGCAGACCTCTTCATTTAAAATATCTATTTGGTAGTCCAGGCCACCTCCCATATTTTGCACCTCTCCCTGTCTCAGGGCCTTATTTAACCTTGCCCCAGGAGGAAGGATTTCCCAAGTAAGTAAATTAATCTCATAAAAGCAGGCATTAGGTTTATAGAGTGGGACCTGCCAAGAATGGGATAAATTGGCATTGTGGCAAGCTTATGTAATATATAATAATAGGCTTTAAAAAATTTTTTATTATATTTTATGAGCTTTTCATGAAATTGCCGTTTTTATATTTATATATATAATTCCCTCCCTTACCCCAAATACCAGTAAAGTTTGACATCAGTGTCTACTCTAAACTAAGCTGATCCCCAGTGTATGCACAGAGAAAGCAGAACTTCTAGTAAACAATGTGTTAATAATCTCCAGCATTTAGTGCTATGAGCTAATTTGGGTTGTGGTGCTCAATTTAATGTACCAAGTGGTACAGATGAAAAAATAACAGCAGTGTTGTCTCCACACGTGGTCAAAGATCATCAGGAAAGAGGAAGAGCGCACACGTCAGCAGTGATGCAGCGTGGGTTGCCAGCGTCCAGGGCAAGACGTTTAGCACTCACCAAGTCCGTTAACTGGCGCCTAGCCTTGCTGCTCCTTCCTTCCCTAGCTGCCCTGTCTCCATGATGTGTGTGACACTGATAGTTGTGTTGTGTCATTTTTAAAGTCCAACTCACACCTGAAGCAATGTGCATCGTCTTTAGTCCTGCTCCTTATTATTCATCGAACCACTTCTGATAAGTCTTCTGGGGGCCACCCTAACCAATGACCCAATGTCTGGGGTTGCATGTGTGAGAGACACACCTATCGGCAGATTTTGTTTTTACAATATGTTTGACATGACAAAATGCTGTTATTTCAGCTCAGTGTTTGTAACAGTGTGCTAGAAAAACGTGTTCTCTGATGAACCAGACTTTATAGACAAACAGTCTGACCGCAATAAACTTTATAACTAATTTTACTTAAAACCACCTCATCTCTGAGATCAGAGACAATGATTTTATTATTTCATTATTGTTAGCATAATAGTGGGTAGCCCTTTAAAATCTTGCATCTTCTAGTTATTGGCATGTGAATATAATATATAATGTATGCATAAGGGTTATTTGATTTTTTTATGGTTTTATTTTCTTCCTAGTTACATTGTCACAACTAACTGAATCGCTTGTCTGTGTTACTTGATAGATAGCAGAAGTCAGCCACTAGTCAAAAATAATTAACATTTATTTATTTGTTTTATTACCGGAATTTATAAAACACCAACATATTCCGCAGCGTTGTACAATTAGGGGTAACGGTAAAATACACCCATATCATTACAAAAGCCCAGATCCAGCCACTGAAGCTCTCTTATACAAAGTGCTTAGTTAGATAGCCCATGAGCTTACAATCTAAAGGTTAAGATGGAGATTTGAGACAAGGGGTAGCAGGGGGAATTTGGAAGTGATGGTGGAATACATTCAATGAACAATTCTTCGCTATTCTGTTCGGATATGCTTACACATTCAAAAACTTAGCACGTTAATTCTAACAAAATAAACAAATTAAATCATAAAGCACTATAAACAACAGGGATATTTGATAATAAAATATACAGACATCAACAAAACACGCACCAATAAAATGAGATAAGCAACTACTTCAATAAGGAAACCCATCA
>OW240916.1:73630810-73656598 GCA_933207985.1 Pelobates cultripes | reverse complement strand
GTCCTGACCCAGATTCCCATGGAAGTAAGACACCTGTATCATCACTGGGGGGTGGCTGCCCCTCATGTTTTCTTCACTAAGTCCCCAGAAATCTCATAAAAGGAACCTGACTCAATAAAACATGAAACACTAAAAATCGATATCAGCTCTCTACAGAGGGGGGGGCAGCAAGACAACTGTAAATGGAAAGACAAATACCCTCAATCTCACACAGAAATAGGTGAGGATATCTCTTCTACTACTCCTCATGGTTGCTTTGAACAGATGAAAGAAGAAATAAGACACCTCTCAACAAGGCATGCAGTAGCTTTGCCAGATCCTGACTCCACTCTGTTTGTGGATGAAGAGGAAAGGTACCATACTGGATTTGCTGTTGCTACAGAAGATCAGGTACGTCAAGCATCTTTACTTTCCTCACCCACATCTGCTCAAGACACCAAATTGACAGCCTTCTCAGTGGCATGCAAATTGTTTGTTTCTGAAAGACAAGGCCATGCAACAGGAGTGCTCACTCAGGCCCATGGTCCTGGAGGCCGCCAAGGGCCTATTGGAGTTTTCTCCTGCCAACTGGATATTGTGGCCAGAGGACGTCCCTCTTGCCTTCGGGCCGTCTTTGCTGCCAGAGAGCTCATTGAAAGAACTGGAGATCTTGTCCTTGGCCACCCCCTGGTTGTCTTGGCCCCCATGACATTTCTGCCATAGTCAACCAGGTCCAACTTAAGCATGTTACTCCTGCTAGGCATCTTCGCCTTCAATGTCATCTTTTGTTGCCTGACAACATTACCCTCCAAAGATGTCAAGTTCTCAATCCGTCCACTCTTCTGCCACTCCCTGAGGGGGTGTATACTACGGATTCATCATGGACGAAACTTATGTTTTTCTTCTCACTGGCACCATCAAGAAGGAAATGCATCCCAACCTATCCTTTCATGATGGACAAGCACTCCTTCATGACGGAGCAGGATATGCCTTCTGTACCATGTGGTACAAATCAAACATCACTCCTGAAACCTGCTATGAAGATGAACTCTATCATCTGGTCGAAGTAAAACTCACTGCACAAGACTTCTACTGTGATTCTGAAGGCAACAGTATGGTCTTGATTCATCTACCTCCGGAACTCAAGCATTTGTACCGTCATTGGGACACTGCCATTCCACATGTCCCTGTGACCAAGTTGAAAACAATATCATGGAATGATCTTGGGCCTATGGCAAAAGCATGGGCCACTATGGACGAATCACAGCTACAGGAAAATGGTGTTGTCAAATATCCAACAACTGACCACCTAAAAGCATGGCCGCGTCATTTCCTGGAGAATGAGTTCCAAGATTTAACCATAGTGAATGACTACGACCCAGATACACCTCATGACTGTTTTGAACAGATGAAAATGGAAACAACACATCTACCAACTGTGCATGAAGACCCATTGGTAGATCCCGATCTCACCCTGTTTGTGGACGGCTCAAGATATGCTGATGAAGAAGGAAGATACCATACAGGATATGCCGTAACCACAACAGATGAAATTGTCAAATCATCATCTTTACCATCAACTATGTCTGCACAAGAAGCTGAATTGCAAGCCCTGACTTCAGCATGCAAGATCTCTGAAGGAAAGCGCGCCAATATCTACACGGATTCAAGATATGCACTGGGCGTGGCTCACGACTTCGGATTAATTTGGAAACAAGAGGATTTCTTACCACCACCGGTACACCAATCAAGCACGGTTCCGCGATCAAGGAGCTGATGGACGCCCTCCTACTCCCAGAAGAAGTGGCTATTTTGAAGATAAAAGCACATGGGAAGTTGGACTCAGATGAAGCAAAGGGCAACCATCTAGCTGATCAGGCTGCAAAACAAGCTGCAAAAGAACCACAGGAAGTGGAAAGAAGAGTGTCCGGAAATGAAGAAACTCCCATATTTACTCTGCAGACTCTTCCAACTGACCTAAAAATCCTGCGGGAACAACAGGCTACAGTTGCCCCTGAAGAAATACAGAAGTGGAAACAGAAAGGGGCAGTTCTGAAGGATGGAGTGTACTCCAACAACCTCAAGTTCTGCCTCCCTAAGAATTTGTACCCAGCAGTCGTACAATGGGCACACGGACCTGCACATTTATCAAAGGATCTAATGAATGCTCTTGTACAAAAATACTACCTCATTGTCCCTATATGAGATTCTATTTGGGACTGCACCTAGGCTAGGTTGCTATTTTCCCCAACAACTACAACTTCAAACTGATGTCTTAGTAGATTATGTAACTGAACTCGCAAACGCCTTAAACAAAATCCATGCCCAAGTTTTCTCTTCAATTCCAGATCCTGATTCTGACACAGGCAACCACAGTCTGCTCCCCGATGACTGGGTTCTGGTCAAGAAATTTGTGCGAAAACAGTAAATGTCCGTTCCAAGTTCTCCTGATCTCCCCTACCTCTGTCAAATTGGCCGGAAGGCCTAACTGGATCCACGCTTCCCATTGCAAGAAGACACCTGCCCCAGAGGAAGCTAACTCTATGCAACCATGTGCCTCTGGTACATTATCTCCTTAGTTGGCCTCCTTAAAGCCCAGCAGGTGGCCATCACCAAAGATGCTAGTGGGTACACCTTCTGGTATAATTCATCATGTACCCGTGTGGCTACTTATACTTTTGACTACTGTGACATCATAGAATGCCCATTCCCCACGTCACAGATTCAGAATATCTATAGAGATATCCCTCATTCAAAAGACCCCTATGTTTGTGTAGTTGACAAACAATGGGGGCACAACTGTAACCATTGGGGGGCGGCGGGATGGAATGCCGGGCCTGCCTGGGGTTACAAACCAAAAAGTGTCTTATCTAAAATTGATGATCACGGTAGGTCCCTCCTCCAGAGAATGACTCTGAGAAAGCCCGGAGGAGGCATACCTATGAAATTAATCTTAAACATTGAGCATCCCAGCCCAACGGATGCAGACCAGTATGTAATGGGAATGTACTGGAAGAAGGGTTCCTATAATAAATTAGGACATTTCCACCTTAAAGATATGTGCCACTCTCCTGAGTGGAAAGGGACCACCCACATGGTCTCAAATCCGTTGAAACCACACATCCAATCTTTTAAAGACATGATGGCCATTGCAAATCCAACATTTGAAGATACCATGGCCGCTGAAACAGGTTTCAATGATGTTAATCTATGGTTAGAATGGATGAAATATAATACCAACAAACATAACAGAACCGCATGCTATGTGTGTGGTGGTGCCCGGCCGCACCTGGGCACTGTGCCTTCAACTTTGCCAGTAGATATAGAAGAATGTGTTCTGAGTCTTTTTGCCTATCACTACAATTTCAATAGGTCCATATGTAAAGCATGGACAGTAGAGTATCCTCTTCTAGTCAAAGATTGCAAACCCCCAGATGGTGTTACCGTCTATAAAGGTAATTATACCTGTTATGCTAATTATGATGGCATTGGTAAATTTGTGGGTAACTTCTCTAAAGGTTATTGTGCCACCTACAGAACTGTCTCTATGAACCTCCTACAATTCCACACTAGATCATTGGGGGATATTTACTGGTTGTGTGGGGATCTACAGCTGAGATCAAGAATGGATAAAGAATGGTGGGGGGAATGGCTAAAGCAATCATGCCCATACATATTATCTCTGACACACACCCCGATACTCATGAGTCCAAACACTCACCAACCAAGGTAAAGCGTGAAGCCCCAGTAAAAGGCAGTTTTGACCCTCATATTTACATTGATGCCATTGGGGTACCTAGGGGGGTGCCCAATGAGTTTAAAGCCAGGGATGAAGTTGCTGCAGGATTTGAATCACTTTTTACCATAGTCACTGTAAACAAGAATTTAAATTGGATAAATTACATCTACTACAACCAACAACGGTTTGTTAATTACACCAGGGATGCCCTTCAGGGTTTGGCCGAACAGTTGCAGGCTACGTCCCAAATGTCATTCCAAAATAGAATGGCTTTAGATATGATTCTAGCAGAAAAAGGAGGGGTATGTAAAATTCTGCCTGACACCATGACATGTTGTACTTACATCCCAGAAAACACAGGCCCCAATGGTAAAGTAACCTTAGCTATAGGAAAATTGAAAGAGCTCTCTGAGGAGCTAAAGAGGAACTCTGGGATAAAAGATCCCTGGGAGAGATGGTTTGGTTGGATGACAGGATGGCAAAAAGCTTTGATGCATATTGGTATAGCAATACTAATTTTCCTTTTTATCTTTGCTCTTCTCGTTTGTTGTGTCCTCCCTTGTCTGAGAAAGCTCCTCTTGAAGACTGTAGACCAAGCGGCACCCACTTACGCACACCTCACAGTTGATGACCAAGATTTCCAAAAAGTCAACTCGCCCTGTATACTGCTACAATCTATCCCGTTTATTGATAAAGTGCAAGAGTTCTAGGAAGGGACCAGCTTAGGGACAGCATCTGTCTGTCTGGGAAGTCTACCGTGCGGAGATGTGGTGGGTTAGCCACCTCGGGATACCCATGGAGTGAAGTGTTCGAGTGCCCAGCGGACAGATGAGTTAGCCAATTAGGGACAGACAAAGGGACAGCTTTGCACTTTGCAATAACACCTAGCTAGCGGGTCACGGGGTTTCTGTGCCTTTGGGCTAACACGTCTTCTGATACTAACAAATAAAGATTATCTTTTAGAATCTAACATTTCATAGGGGGGACTGATGTAGAATTATTAAAATCTTTATTAGAACCTGTATTGAATTATTGTACTAACTCCATTTTGTTCACCTTACATGACAGAATTTCCTGACAGTATTCAGTATAATGAATAAGAGATTGTATTTTCTCTCTCTAAGGACATAACTAGCCCCGGAGTTAGCGGATCTCCGTTGACTTGCAACATAGTATAATCCAAGGCCAGGAGAACAGTGACAAAATGAAATGTTCTATTCATAAAAGAACCTTGGAACAGACCACGAGACTGACATCACTAACTACGTAAAATGACGCCCAAGCCCCCCTTTCCACCGAGTAAGCCTCGTGCTAAAGAGCAATGGCGACGACATCCCATGATGGGAGGGTGCCTCACTAGTCACTCAAATCTCTGAGCCAATTAATAATATTAATGGGTGGACACTGACATAGCCACTTAACATTTAACCCAATTAATGATGTTTATTTGTTATTATCTGATATTCAATGATGATGTCATTTTGCATATAAAAAGGCCTGCGTGCCCGCTTTTTAACTAGATGCTAATAAATTTCCTGAAGTGTTTTTAACCTGAACTGCATGTGTCAGTGTGAACTTACTTCTGCGTATACGCAATTTATTCATCTCAGATTTGGACAGGAACAGATAGACTTTTAAACATTTTTGTTTATTTCTAAATTAATCTACATCATCAGTACGGTTAGCATTGGTTAGAATACAATTTTAAAGTCACAGGTCAGTTAATAGTAGTTATGGTGTTAAACATACAATATAAACGACAGTTATTAGTGATTATTTACAGTATCAGTGATTATAATACATGGTTATGGTACCATGCGCTATGATACAGTTACACACTATTCACACTCTCGCTAGACGGCGGAGCTCACGCTACCCAGCAAGATATACACTCTACTATAATAAATTTTAACACATTTACAGTTTCCCAACTAATCTATTGGACAGTACCTCGAGGGACTACCTAAAACTATTTACATCCGTTTTGGTTAGCCGTCGCTGCCCAAGCACCACATATAGCGAACTAGAGGGCGGAATTTACAACAATACCCTTTTAGTCTATCTACTCTATCAATAGTCTAGTGGGTTCCAAATTTACACGCCTTCCCACTTAGCCAAGATAGGTTGAGAACTAGCAAACGATAATGTACACCAGAGTCTGCTTAGTCTCCCGGTCCCTCCGACCTAGCGAACGAAATGTACACCCTAGATACGCTAGTCTAGACAAGACACCGGTGTCCGGCTTGGGCTATATATATTCAACCAAGACCCAGCCTGACTCCATACCAAGATTAGACGGGCTGACTACAGGGCGTCTAATTATGAGCGGTGCGCCTTCGCTCCTTCCCTCCCTGGAGGGGGCCAATTCCATACACAATTCCAATTCAAACCCCTTATGGGCCTACCGCACAATCGGTATCCAATACCCCTAGTGGGTCCACCGTCTAAAACAGTAGTCGTCTTACCTCCTCGTTCCTGAACCTGAGTTCACACTCATCGACGGGGACACCCCAGTACTTACTACGTAGAGGCCGATGATCTCCTGGACAACAGACCAGTGGCGCCAAGACGAAGGGAGGTCCATGCAGAAGTTCAGGGGTGCAGCCGTAGAGAACGTGGGCAAAGACAGACCGTCTCACGCCTCTGCTTCCTAGCCACCGTTAACGACGAGCTTCCCAGCCAACGCACCAAAGATGTTACTGGGAAACTGACGGAGGCCAAGCACAGAGAGATGGACACAGGTTTCTTCAGGAAGGAAGAGATCTTTATTCGTATCACCGACCGGGACTCAGAGGGACTTATGTCACCAAAAACAGCAAAGATCTGAGCACTGAATACATAGAGTAGATTCCTTATATAGCACTGTAGCTCCTCCCATAATTAGCTACGCCCACACATACCCTTAACCTAATCAATGAATTGAGTCTAAACTCATCCATCTGGTCTAACCACGTGGCTCATCTGAAACAAAGGAGAGGGACGCGTAATTCCAGTTCCTGCATTCCTGCACATGCTCAGTACAGTGATGACAGTATCTTAGCTACGTGTAACTAACTAACTGATACTACAAACACATGTACCTACATATGCCTTGTGGCAATCTTGGCCTGCTAAACTTGTATTTTACTGGAATTCCATCACACTTTCACATCATCAATAAACACTAGTGACCCAGTGCTATGCATATGACTGCCTCCACCGTGTTTCTCAGATGATGTGGTATTAGTCAGATCATGAGCTGCTCTAAGCCTTCTCCATACATTTTTCCCCCCATCATTCTGGTACAGATTGATCTTAGTTTCATCTGTCCAAGTGTTCTTCACTTGTCTGGATTTTGTGAAGGGTGTTTTCTTTACCATGTAAAGGATCCTACAATCATCCACTACTGTTGTTTTCCTTGGACAACCAGGCCTATTTGTGTTGCAGGGCTCACCAGTGCGTTAAATCTTTTCTCAGAATGTACCAAACTGTTGAATTGGCTACTCTTAAAGTTCCTGCTATCTCTCGGATGTTTTTGCATTTTGTTTGCAGCCTAAGGATAGCCTGTTTCATGTGCATTGAGAGATCCTTTTATCACATGTGGGTTCACAGCAAGAGCTTCCAAATGCGAATGCCACAACTGAAATAAACTCTAGACCTTTTACCTGCCTAATTGATGAAGACATTGTTGGTTATACATCAAAAAGAGACACTGGCAGATTGTGAAGAAGCATATTAGGCTTTACTTGTGTGGATAAACAGCAAACATTTATAACATATCAGTTACTTGAAACAGCAGCCAGCAGGGTGAAAGTTAAATGAAGAGAGACATTAAGCAAGTAAAAAAAAAACCAAAGAACTTCCTTCCTGTGAGTGCCAACAAGTTCATATCATATATGAGCAGTACTCTGAACTGCACAGTGCCATCTACAGCTCAAGTGCTGATAATATACATATTATGCAGTACATGCTGTTGTATTTCCCAACAGAAATAATGAAGGAATAGCTCACACCTGTCCATGAAACAGCTCTTGAGTCAAATGTCCAAATACGTTTAATCCCTTGAAAAAGAGGGAGCCACATATTAACCCCTTAAGGACCAAGGACGTATCAGTTATGTCAACAAAAAAGGGTCCATAAGGACCGCGGACGAACCTGATACATCTGAGGGGAATTAGAGCGCTGGAAGCAATCATAATCGCTTCCAGCAGCTCTAATGGTATTGCAGCGATGCCTCACTGCCGGTCGCCGCCGGAGAACACTGGGTGATCGTTCCCCCCGGAACAATCACTTCAGGGTTGCTCCACGTGGAGCCTGGCAGTGAAGCAGAGCATCGGAAGCCATCAGGCAGGCTTCCGATGCTCTGCATGTACTGAATGCTTCGAAGGGTCGAGGCAATCAGTAACTATTAAAAAACAATAATAATTAAAAAAAATATATATTTAAAAAAATAATTAACCCATACCCTCCCCATGTACTTACCGATCGCTGCAGTACCCCTGCCGGCGATCGGTCTTCTTCTTAGGGGGGACTGTCTGGGATGAGCCCAGAGAGTCTCCCCTCTGAAATTTAGGACCCCCAGGGGCCATGTGACCGCTCTAAAAGAGCGGTCACATGGCCGCAGGTATCCACCAAAAATATATATATTTTTTAATTTATTACCTTTTATTTTTATTTTTATTTTTTAAACTTTTTTTACTTTTTCACCAGCAGGGGGGCTGCCTGAACTGACAGGCAGTCCTCATGCTGGTGAAAAAGTTAAAAAAAGTTTTTTTAAATTTTTTTAAAATAAAAGGTAATAAATTAAAAAATATATATATATATATGTATATATGAGATATATATATATATATATGTATATATATATTATCTATATATAATATGTATATATATCTTATATATAACGTCATACTAAGTGTATTTTTTAATTAATATATACATATATTAATATAAAAAGACACTTAGAGTAAAATTACCCACATATATATAATATATATAATAACTATATATATTGTGTATATGTATTATAAAAATAAATAATAATTAAAAATAAAAAAACTGTAAAAAGGTTTTTTAAATTATATATATGTGTTACTTTATTCTAACTGTATTTTGATATTAATATAGATATATATATATATATATATTTTTTTTTTTATATATCAAAATACACTTAGAATGAAATTATATATATATATCTATGTATATCCCCTTAACGACCGTGGACGTATTATGTACGTTCGACAAAAAAACAGACGTTAAGGACCGCGGCGGTACCTAGTACAACCTTGGCAAATAGGAGCCCTGGACTTACCTGGGCCGGCGATCCGTGGCGATCACGGTCGGGGGGGACTGCCGGAGACCCAAGCATTGGGAATTTTTTTTTTATAAAAAACAAATAAAAACATTAACTTTGGCCAGCATTTGTGACTAAGTGGCTACTACAAAAGACTGGAAATACCCCATTTGCAAAACCCTGGGTTGTCTACATTTGAAAATGGTATGCCATGATGGGGCTATTTACCATTCATGGGCTACCATATGGTCAGAAAAGGCAACACAGACCCAGCAAACCAATCTGGCAAACTGAACTGGGCAAGCCTTATTGACCCTGTACCTTTTCAAAACACCATAAAACCTGTACATGGGGGTTATTGTTATACTCGGGAGACTTCGCTGAACACAAATATGAGTGTTTACAACAGTGAAACCTATCATGATGATGAAATCACCAATAAAAGTGCAGTTTGTGTATAACATTTTTTTTTATAAAAATCAAATAAGAACGCTAACTTTGGCCAGCGTTTGTGACTAAGTAGGAAATACCCCATTTGGAATACCCTGGGTTATCTACATTTGACAATGGTATGCCATGGTGGGGTTATTTCACATTCCTGGGCTACCATATGGTCAGAAAAGGCAACACAGACCCAGCAAACCAATCTGGCAAACGGAATTGGTCAAGCCCCATATTGATCCTGTAACCCTGTAACTTTCCAAAACACCATAAAACCTGTACATGTGGGGTATTCGGGGGTGTGCAAAAATCCAAATCACCTCGCTCTCCCTGCAGCCAGCACAGAGCAGGTAACTGGCAGTAAAGTCAACTGGCCTCCTCTGATGATGTCAGAGGAGGGGGCATGACTTCCACTGCTTTAGTGAATCTCCTGCCTCCAGCTCCTGTCTGGCCCGTCCCACCTAATCACCAGGGTTCCCACCTGATTCCCCCCTCTCTGGCCCAAGGTAAGCGTCGGGGGGGGGGGGGATACCTTTTAGATTGTATTTTTTTTAGTCAAAAGGGTTTTTGTGTGTGTTTTTTTAAAGCAACCCCTGTCCCCCCCTCTACAGACCCTGCCTGTATTATACTACTCCTGTCCTCCCCTCTACAGACCCTGTTCTCACCATGCTGCCCATGTCCCCCCCTATGCTGCACCTGCCTCCCCCTGCTGCCCATGGCCCCCCTCTACACCCCTGCCCCCCCCTACAACCCCTGTCCCCCTCCTCTACAGTCCCTGTCCCCCCTTTATAAGCCCTGTCCCCCCTTCTACAGCACCTGTGCTCCTCTTTACAGTCCCTAACTCCCCTACTACACATCCCTTCCACTACAGCCTCTATTCCCCCACACGCAGCACCTTACTATCATCAACCTACTTCAGCCCCTAACTCACTTCTACAGCCCCTGTTACCCAATTAGAGCCTCTCGCCTTCAACTACAGCCCTTGCCCTCCCCATGACAGCCCCTGCCCTCCCCACTACAGGCCATAGCCCCCTACTACAGCCCCTGCCCTCCCCCACTACAACCCACTACCAGTTCCCCTCCTGACATTAGGTTCTGGATCTACCCCTGCTCTGTATGCCTTTGTCTGTATGACTATATGTCTGTGTATGATTGTGTGTGTATGCCTGTGTCTGTATGTCTCTATATGACTGTATCTGAATGTATCTGTATGCCTTGTTCTGTATGTCTCTATATGACTGTATCTGAATGTCTCTGTATGCCTTGTTCTGTATGTCTTGTTCTGTATATCTCTGTGTGACTATATGTCTGTGTATGCATGTCTCTGCATGCCTGTATGTCTCTGTAGGACTTTGTTCATATGTCTATGTGTGCCTTATTCTGTATGTCACTGTATGCATCTTTATGTCTCTATATTACTGCATCTTTATGTCTCTGTATGACTGTGTCTATGTCTGTGTTTGTATATCTCTGTATAACTGTGTCTGTATTTCTCTATATGACAGTGTCTATGTGTGTGTCTGTATGTCTGTGTTTGTATGACTATGTTTAATTTTGTGCCTGCATATCTCTGTGACAGTGTGCCTGTATGGTTGTGTGTGTTGCTATATGTATATATTTGGGTGGAAAAAGACACACAAAGGGCCCTGGTGGGTAGGGAAGAGAATGGGCTGTGGGGAGAGACACACAGAAAAGGGCTGTGGGGAGAGACACACAGAAAAGGGCTGTGGGGAGAGACACACAGAAAAGGGCTGTGGGGAGAGACACACAGAAAAGGGCTGTAGGAAAGAAGAGGGTTGCATGAGACATACCAAGGGAGTATAGGACAGACTAAACAGGGGATACAATACACTAAAGGGGGTAAGAAATTCAAAAGGGGATTTATGAGACACCGGTGAAGATGCATTTTTGGGGTAAAGAGGAATGGTGTGGCAAAATGCATCTTCGCCTGTGTAGCCAAAAATCCTTGCACCGGCCCTGCACACATACCTCCATTAACCAGCGAGCATGACTCACATCTCCTTCCCACATCTGAAATGGGGTATAACCAATGTGATTTAACACCAGATAATCTAGACCTCCTGCAGAGAGATAAAATATCATATTGGAATATGTGATTGTTTATTTTAAAATGTGCTGTATTACCTGCTTTTTGTGTATATCGTTTCAATAATATAGAACTTGTGAGGGCTCCATTACTATTTGAAGTGTTAAAGGGAGACTATAGTCACCAGAACAACTACAACTTAATGTAATTGTTCTGGTGAGTATAGCCTGTACCTACAGACTTTTTAATGTAAACACTGCCTTTTCAGAAAAAAGGCAGTGTTTACATTACAGTCTAGGAACACCTTCAGTGGCCACTCCTTAGACAGTCATTAGAGGTGCTTCCTTGGTCAGTGCTGCACAGTGTGCTTTCCCCATAGAGATACATTGATTTCTTATGGGAAAACTAAGTGATTGGCTGAGAACGTCAATTCATATAGCAAAAGTGAGGCAAAATAATAGGGGCATATCTAGAGCATTTGGCACATGGGGCGAGTCCTGTGTTTGGCACCCCCTGCTCCACTCCAAAAAAATGGGGGGAAAAAACACCTGAATTTATTTTATTTACATGTTTTTTATTTTTTAATGTATTGCACAAATTTGTAAACTGTGTTAAACCCCCCTGTCAGTTATTCTACAAAACCCCTGTCTTTCCCCTCTCCTACAAACCCCTGCACCCCACAACTCCCAGTTACAGGCAGATAGTCACACACACAATTTGAAGTGTTAAAGGGAGACTATAGTCACCAGAACAACTACAACTTAATGTAATTGTTCTGGTGAGTATAGCCTGTACCTACAGACTTACAGGCATACAGTCACACACAGTTACAGGCAGACAGTCACACGCACACAGTCACATGCAGACAGTCAGACATACAGTCACATTCAGTCACACACACAGTTACAGGCAAACAGTAACACACACAGTCAGTTACAAGCAGTCACACACAGTTGTGGCCAGACAGTCATGCACACAGTTACAGCCAGTCACATATACAGTCACACACACACACACGGTCACAGGCAGCATCACACAGTCACAATATTGATGTATTTTAGTTTGTAGATTTGTTTAAAAGTGTTTGCTTGATGAAAAAATAATTGTCAAGTGATGCATGTAACTTTAAGCAGTGGCAAGTAATTGATTGTGGCATGGGTGTACAAGAATATTTCCAATTTGAAATCAGTGTACTTATGAACTGTATTAAAAACTATCCTTAAGCACATCTTTATTACACACTTATATAGTGTTGACTCTGATGTATATAACAGTGTTGTTTGTGTGTGGGATATTTCAGTTCTTGAAATGTGTCATGTAAACATTGCATTCTCCATAAATTTTGCTCATAGGTCACTTCTTTAACTTCTTCAAACATTTTCAACTAGGCTTGCATCATAGGCAATCATTTGTATCTCCCAGTAGATGAGAATCAATCTTTCGCAACAGCGATACTGGCCATATACTTGGTTAGATATCCCTTTTATTAATAAACTTCTTCCTAGTTAGATATAGCAGCATAGTTAGACTTTAGACAAAACAACAGGTGTGCTAGAATGTAGATAGATTTGTTTAATCTCTGTTGAGAACAAAGTACACTAGGTAACAATATGCATCTTTAAAATGAAATGTTGCTAACATTACAATTAGTTAGCTATTTTCTTTTTTTAAATCTACATTCATTTTTTTTTTTTAAATGTTCCTTCTCCCCATTTTCTGTGTCTTTTCCTTTCTTCCCTCCCAACCTACACTACCTCCTATGTTTTTGCAATAGTACCACAGATGCAAGGCCAGACTGGGAAAGAAATTCATTTTCTAATCAGAGAGGCCTACTGGTAGGGGGCGGAGCCAGAGAAGGGGCATGTTATGTCATCCCCAATGACAAGCACGTCCACTCAAAGTGAGCAATTAGTTCAATGCTCTTTCAGGGCAGCCCATGCACAGATTCCTGTTAAGGAGCTCTTCCATGGGAAAAAGATGCTGTGTAATGTGTAGCGCTATGTTTGCTTGGGACTTGTCTCTGGTGTCTAAATAAGTGGGATACCAGAGGACTAAAATGCCATGAGTGAGTACAGTGCATGCATTTGGTGGCTAATTGTGGTATTGTGTGTGTGTAGAGTGAGCTGTTTGTGGTGTGGTGTATTGAGTAAATACATTTGTTGAAGTTGTGTTGTGTGTGCATGTCTGTATGCAGTAGAGAGTGTATAGGGGCTGTAGCAAGTGTGTGCATAGTGGCTGTAGTGTATGTGTGTATAGGGAGATGAAGTGCTTGTATAGGGGCTGTAAAGAGTGTATGTTTAGGCGATCTGGTATGTGCATAAGGTGTGCTTAGTGTGTAAGAAATGTACTGTGTGTGTAGGTGGTGCAGTGTGTGTCTGTAGGGTATCTAGTGAGTTTGTAAGGAATTCATAGTGTGTATATAAGATGCACTGTGTGTGTCAGGAATCTACTCTCTGTGTCAAGGATGTTGTGTGTGTGTCTATGGGGAAACTAAGGTGTGTAGGGGATCCAGTGTTTCTGAAGGGTGCAGTGTGTGGATGTGTTGGTGCCTTTATTGTGTGTTGGGGGTAGGGATGAGAAGGGAGCAACTGAATAACAAAATAAATATTGTCACGGCAAGGGTGCATCATTTTGGTGTACTCAGGGCCGGTGCAAGGATTTTTGCCGCCCTAGGCAAAAGTAAAGTTTGCCGCCCCCCCCATGTGACATCACAATGCCCCACCCATATGATCTGCCATGTTAACTAACGCCAGTGCTGCAGTGCCGCCGTGTTTACATTAAAAGGCCTGCAGGGACAGGCTATGGACACCAGAACCACTACATTAAGCTGAAGTGGTTCTGGGGACTAGAGATTAGTGCCACGAATAATATACTAGATTGCCTACTTACAACCAGATGAGGACGATGATGGGCTCTAGCTGCATTCTGGCTCCACTGGTCTGGTGTAGAACAGGCTCCCTGGAGGCTGTTTGTAACTGTGGTCACAAAAATCAATGTTCTGGGAGAATGGGAAGCAGCTCCATTTTTTTTAAGGCCCTTTACACAGCTCAAGGTCTGGGTCCCAGGGTCCACTTTCATGTTCCACCAATGAGTTTGTTCACAGGGGGTGGAGTAGGGGGATGTCCGGATATGTGTGTAAGGAATGCATTGTGTGAATCTGTGTTTGTATGTGTAAGGGCTGCAAGGTGTGTTTCTGTGTATGTACGGGATGCATTGAGTGTGTGCATCTGTAAGGGGTGCATTGAGTGTGTGTAAGGAATGCATTGTGTGTTTCTGTGTGTGTAAGGGATGCATTGTGTGTAAGGGTTGCATTGCTTATGTGTGTGTGTCTGTGTGTGTAATGCATTGTGTGTTTTTCTGTGTGCAAGGGGTGCATTGTCTTTGTGTGTAAGGGGTGCATTGTGTGTGTGTGATGGATGTCAATCTCTTCTCCCCCCTCTCCCTCCCTTGTCCCTCTCTTCTCCCCCCCTTGTCCCTCTTTTCTCCTCCCTCCCTTGTCACTCTCTTCTCCCCTGCTTGTCCCTCTCTTCTCCCCCCTCCCTTGTCACTCTCTTCTCCCCCGTTGTCACTCTCTTCTCCCCTCCCCACTCTCATTCTCCCTCCCTCCCCCGTCAATTCCCCTCCCTGTCAATTTCTTCCCACCCACCCTGTGAATTTCTTTCCCCTCCCTGTCAATTCACCTCCTGTCAGTTCCCCTGTCAATTTCCCCCCCCTGTTAATTCACCCCCTCTCATTCATTTCACCCCCCTGTCAGTTCCCCTCCCTGTCAATTCCCCCCTCCCTGTCAATTTACCCCCCCTGTCCATTCAGGTAGCGCCGGCCCTGGGTGTACTTATTTGGGGCCAGAATATAATTCTAAGTGAGTCACCATCTTTCCTAGCAGAGACCACCTGCAGCAGAAGTATTTACTTTGAAGAGCTGAGTAAGTGATTAGGACTTCTGTTACTTTATCCCTTTTGTTTTTATCTGTAAATAATTGGTTTATCATCTATATTTTTGTATGCACTGTGACTATTTTTTTGCTCATTTTTTTACTCATAATAAACATTCCATTATTAAGTTCTGCCTTTGTCTTGTAAAGAATCACGTTACCTGAAGAGACTAATTAGTATTTTACAGTCACATAGATATTGTGCTAAGTAATATTTGTTGGGTTTTTATAATTAATTTACCTGGGGGAAAAGGGACCCCATTTATAAATTGCCTTGGTGGTGGCAGCGTTAAAATAGTAATAGTTATACTATTATGTTTAAATGTGGGTGGTGTTAAGAGGGATTTTGTAATTATTTCCAGTCTAGTGCAGACAAATAGTGAACTTTAACCCCTTCGCCACCACAACTACGTCACGCACACTCTTGGAGTAGGGTGCATTCATGACAGATATAATATATAGAAATATTATTTTACTTTATTTTTTAAATTAATGATACTTTGAAAATTAAGTTTAAAGGGACATTATAGTCACGAAGCAACTTCAGCTTAATGAAGCAGTTCGGATGTTTAGATCATGACCCTGCTCAGTTCTGTGTCATTTATGAGTTGAATCACTTTGTTTCTGAAACCCTAGGTACACCTTCCTAAATACTTCCTGTAAAGAGTCATCAAATGTTTACACTTCCTTTATTGCAAATTCAGTTTAATTTAGAATTTCTTATCTCCTACTCTGTTAATAGCTAACTGTGCCTCCTGTATGCAATTAAAGTTTAATTTACAGAGCAGGAGATAAAAACTTTTAAAATAAGTGCAGGTTGTGTGGGGAGGTGTGGCTAGAGTTGCATAAACAGAAACAAAAGTAATCTAGCTCCTAAATGGCAATAAATTGAGCAGGGAAACTTCAGAGGCATGATCTATACATCAAAACTGTTTCATTAAGCTAACATTGCATTAGTGTCCCTTTAATATCCCCCTCCCTTCTTCTTACCTTTGGGCAGAGAGAGGGGCTTGGGGGGGCCTTACTATGTTAATTAGAAGCACACATACAAAAGTGTCCTGATGTCCATCTATATTAAAATAACATTTCCTATGCTGGTAAAATTACTTTTTACCTTAGTGGAATAGGAATCTCTCCCTATTTATATACACTGTAAAAAAAAATATGCTCCATGGTATTTAACCCCTTAAGGACACATGACATGTGTGACATGTCATGATTGTTTTTTATTCCAGAGGTTTGGTCCTTAAGGGGTTAATCTAAATTTAGTTATACATATCTTGTTTTCTACAAGCCTGTATATATGTCTTTCTAGGGGTAGTACTGGTAGGAGGATTCCCCTCGTCTCTATACGAGAGGATTTCTTCCTATTATTTTTCTAGTTAATCTAAATTGGTACACCTTACTCGCATTAATAGATTAAATACTCACCCAGCACAGTAACAGCCTTCTCCAATATTTGTTCCCGATCCACAGGCTCTCCCATGTCTGCAATAATCAGAGACACATTCTTTGCTCCAAGTTCCAGGCATTTTGCCTTCACCTGCAGTGAATAAGATGGTGTTGTGAGAATGGGCTAAATTTGTTGTGGCTAGAACTGTTAACTGTATTTACTAATTTCTAAAAAAAAAAAAAAAAAAACGCATTTTAATATATATAGCAAACTCTCTTTGTTACTTAAAAAACCTATTTTGCTTATGTTAGTAGAGCACTTTTTAAAGCAACCTAATTGCAGTACCATTTCCCCAATGTGGTCAGGCATATAGAAAGCTGTCGGTAAAGATAGCTAATACTTGAACGAGTTGAACTTGACCTCCGTCCGTTCTCAACTCTCATCCACTTTTTTTCTGTCCCTCTCTGGCTATCTCCTCATATAATGCTATCTTCACCACTGCTCTGGGCGCTGCAGCCCTGCCCCAAACATACACCTCAAGGAGGATATGCCTCCAATAGTGGCACACTAAGGCAACATGCTACCTGCAGAGATGCTCCCGTTCAACCGAACGCCACTGGAGGGAGTTTCACACCTTGTCAGACTTTTGCCATTTTAAATTCATCCTGCGTTCATACAGTGTAGCCCTCACCCTTGCTAAACAGTCATACTTTTCCTCTCTCATTAGTTTATATGCTCCCACAATCCCTTGCATCTCTTGGATACCTTCAACTCTCTTCTTTGCCCTGCCGTGGCAACCCCTCATTTCTTGAATTTCCCCTTTTTATAAAATGGTAAAGCGCTGCAGAATACGCTTGTGCTATATAAATGGCAATAATAATAATAATATACGGTATTCATATTGTTGCTTTTGTTGTAGAGAACTGACTGTGAACTCATTAACAACCAAATAACATACCATGCCATATATTCAGAATTAACGAGTAAGAGGGAGAATAATAATTAAATTAAATAATGGGAGAAAAATAAGGGACTAGCTCATCATGAAGGAGGTAAAGTCAAGATCTCAAGTCTCCACACAATCTTCAGCCATTTTCTTTTAGATTGTACCTTGTTCTCAGGATACATTTTGTACAGCTTTTATAATGTATGGGGTTACTTGCCTTTTGCAGTGCTTGTTCCCTCCTTGCTGTTATAACCAGCTGGGCTCCTGCCTTTGCATAGTGATACGCTATCTCCTCTCCGATGCCTGTGCTTGCCCCAGTGACTAGTACCCTGGCATTGGCAATGCTTTCTGTGACAGAAAAGGATAGGATTTCAAATAATTAATCACAGTACAGTTTGTTTGTTTTTAATATCTAAAAGAAAATACTTGGCTCCACACATTTGTCTCAACACATAAACATATTTTTATTATTATTGTTTACTTAAATTCTCTTAAAGGAACACTATAGCATTAGGAATAAAAACTAGTGTATTCCTAACACTATCGTGTACTAGTCATTGTTTAGGTGACCACCCCCAAGAGTTTAAACTGCTCTGTCCACAGCTGGCCTCGTCTCCTTGGTTGAGATCATCAAGACCCTTAGGAAAGCATTGGGAGGATAGTGTGCATGCACACTGCAAGACGCCACCATGAATCAATCGGATGGTCTCTATGAGATCACCTGGTAGAACTTGCCAAGTTTTACTTGGCCATTTCTTCAGAAGTAGCTCTTGTGGGTCAGTGTGACAGCCACTAGATGTAAAGTTGTACGCTGAAGGGTTAAAATGAGGGGGGCATGGCACCCAGACCAGTGGCTGAACTAATATAGAGAGGGTCCTTGTACAAAAAATTCCCCCCTCTTCCCAACTCAAGGACGGCCAAAAGGTAGATTCCCATCTGTCGTATATCTCCCATGATGCGCTACCAGCTGGGGATGTACCATCTGCCCATACTTAAAGGGTTTTATCCAGGGCCGGACGGGGAAGAAAATTCGGCCAAGCATTTTTTTATTACAGCGACACACTAAAAAGGGGGCGGGGACAGATAGGGTTTGTTCTGTCATCACCAATGACAAGCACGCCCCATCACAAAGTGAGCATGTTGGTTCAATGCTCTTCCAGGGCATACCATGCGCAGAGCTCTGCTGAAGAGATCTAGCATGAGAAAAAGACCTTGTATTTGTTCTGCACAGCGCAAGCAAATTTAATAACATGCTTGCACTGTGTTTGCTTGAAATTTGTCTCTAGTGTCTCCATAGATGGGATACCAGGAGATAAAAATACCAGGAAAGAGTATTGTGCAGTGTGTGTGTGAGGGTGATGTGTGTGTGTAAGGGTTGTGGTTTGTGTGCAAGAGGGGTGCAGTGTGTGTGTGAGGGGTGTAGTGTGTGTAAGGGTGTTGTGTGTGTGAGGGGTATAGTGTGTGTGTGCTGGGTGCTGTGTTTGCGTGAGGGTGCTATGTGTGTTTGAGGAAGCTGTGTGTGTGGGTGCAGTGTGTGTGTGTGTGAGATGGTGTTGTGAGTGTCAGGGGTGCAGTGTGTGAGTGAGGGTGCTGTGAGTGTCAGGTGTGCAGTGTGTGTGTGTGAGTGAGGGTGCTGTGAGTGTCAGGGGTGCAGTGTGTTTGTGTGTGAGTGAGGATGCTGTGAGTGTCGGGGGTGCAGTGTGTGTGTGAGTGAGGGTACTGTGAGTGTCAGGGGTTCAGTGTGTGTGTGTGAGGGTGCTGTGAGTGTCAGGGGTGCAGCGTGTGTGTGTGTATGTGTGTGTGTAAGGGTGCTGTGAGTGTCAGGGGTGCAGTGTGTGTGTGTTAGGGTGATGTGTGTGTGGAAGATGAGTGCAGTGTGTGTGAGGGTGCTGTGTGGGTAAGAGTGCTGTGTGTGTGTGTGTGTGTGTGTGTGTGTGTGAGTGAGGGTGCTGTGAGTGTCAGGGGTGCAGTGTGTGTGTGAGTGAGGATGCTGTGAATGTCAACCTGCAGTGTGTGTGTGATGATATCCCCCCTCCCTTCTAACCTTTAGCCTGGGAGGGGGGATTGTGCTGCTGCCATGCCATCCTATTGGTGAGTGAACTCTAGCCAGTGGGAATGCTCCAAATCTCGCGAGAGGACCTGGCGGAGCTGCAAGATAGAGCTCCTCTGGGTTCCTCTCCTGTCTCACTCCCTCTCTCCCCCGCCGGCGGCTGCAATACACTACATGTGGGCCGGTGAGGGAGATCATGAATCTCTCCACCGGTCTGTCATGGAATGCAGCAGGGCCGGCGCTCGGATAGAGCCGGCCCTGCACGGACCGGCAGGGGAGATCCTGTAATCTCCCCTGCTGGCCTAGGCCCATGGCCACCGTGGCCCACTGGGCATTTACCCGATGGCGAGTCCGGGTCTGGTTTTAAATGGGGGCAATGTTTGTGTGTTTGAATTTAAGCATGGTTTTGGATGGAGTATTTGTGTGTAGTTTTGGCATTTTAATGCAGTTGTGTGTTTGTATGTACTGTTGCCACTTGAAAGCAGTGGCGTACTTGTGTGTAGTGTGTTTGAATGCAGCAAAGTTTTTGTATGTAGTGTTGGTGTTTGAGTGAAGGGGTGTATTTGTGTGTAGGTTTGGTGTTTGAATGTAGTTTTTTTTGTGTATAATATAATGTTGGCATTTTAATACAGAGGTGTGTTTGTATGTAGTGTTGGCGTTTGACTGAATGTGGTGTTGGCGTTTGATTGGAGGGTTGTTTTTGTCTGTATAATCGATGTTTAAGTGAATGCTGGGATGTATGCACATATAAACATATGCAAACAAACACAGTGATACTTGTACATATGTACACACATTGACATAAACACCTACACAAACAGATACCCACACTGACGCACAGATACACACACAAGTTACAATTTGCATATTTTTAGCCAACCCCCTGCTTTCATACAATATGGGTGGAGGAGGTTGGCTTCCTGGGCTGCTTGAGAATGATGGGAGTCTGATGCTGTCTGCTGTGCTCTCCTGTCCTTTCTGTGCCTCCTTTGTGTGGTCTGTAAACTATGAGGAAGTGACAGACTCTCACTTTCTCCCAGCACTGCCCGTCAATATTAAAAGGGCCTGCCTATCAGGTGGTCCTAAATAGATGGTTACCTGATGTGCCCCCAAAACCTGCAGGTGCCGATGGAGTTGCACTGGAGATAGTTCCCGTCACTGACCCAGACAACTTCATTGAGATTAAGAGATCTGGGTGCCTTTTTCACTATGGCAGAAGAGTATCTGGCAAGTGGCATTTAGAAACAGTGCAGACCATATATAAAAAGTGCTATGTTCACTTTTTATGTTTTTTTGTGCTTAGTATTTGTGCCGAATTATCCCTTATTTGTGCAGATAAATTTCTTGCATCTCTTCTGTCATTTTATTTTCCCATTTTTGTTCTTAAATGTATTATTTCCAATGTGTAAACAATAAGAGCAACCACAATTATGAGATTGGCAAGTTAGGTGTCAGGTAAGCAGTTAATTAACTCGTTCTTCCTTTTTGTTTAAAGCATTAAAAAAAACATAAAAATTTTACTTTTTTCCCTTTTTGATATTACTATTTTTATGTTTTAATTTTGTAAATGTCATGAACAGTAAAAACATCAGGAAAAACAGCAAAAGAAAATCAGAAAGAAATTAAAAAAAAAAAAAAGTGGATTACTCTGGCAAGTTTGTAAAGTAAACGAGTAAGAAAAGTCACCAATGTAGGACGGAGAAACAGTAATTATTACATAGTAACATGTGTGTAGCCCCATGAATACAGTAATCATTTTACAAAAAAAAGAAACAATCTTTCCTAATTTCAATGAAGATATGGTGTGCTTTGTTTTCAATTGTATAGATTTGGAGTCTTACCAGGGTCGAAACTTTCCATATAAAGATATCCCAGAATTCCCACCAGTACTACACAGATCCACCCCTTTACTGAGCCCATGTTTGGCTCTGAGCTCCGTAGATCTACGAAGGGTTGTGTAGTGTTTTGTGTGTAACGTAAGCCGAGTCACACACCGTGCTTAGTAGAATGCAGTTCTATAGTTAAACTGACCAATAGGATTCTGTGTCTGGAAGAAACATTGCATAATGCATTCCACAGCATGTTAACGCTTTCACTGCTCTGTCCATTGTAAAATATGATATGCAGAAAGTTTTGTGGGCTATCCAACGACTATAGACCCCTTGTGATGGAATTTACACTCTAAAAGGTTAAAATAACCAGAAAATATCAGTACAAACATCTGGACATGTGTAGTTAACACAGGGGTGCCCAAAAAGTAGATTCCTAGATGTTGCAGAACTACAACTGCCATGATGCTTTACATGTCTTTAGTATGATGAAGCATTATGGGGGAGCTACCTTTTGGGCACCCCTGATTTACTCCGTTAATCACCAAGGACACTGTGAAAATGACCAGCTGGATATTGGGATTTTGAGGGTTAGTCTCTACTAACATCAGAATGGTTAACTCTTTGGATTACAAACTATAGATGTAACTATGTTTATATAAATAGCCCAGAGATCACTCTAACATAAGAAATAATATATATGTTCCTTTAATAGAACTAAACTATTGAACAGTGAGTTGTCATAAACTAAAACAGAACCACAAAATTCAAGCTAAAATAACCAATTAGTATCTACAGCATGTTTAGCATATGTTTTTCCTAATCAATTTTGTCCTAAATTTTGCATATTGGTTTTCACTTCCCTACAGTTCACTGTTAGTGAACAAATCCCATTCACTGTGGGATTGAGAGCAGTGGTGAATAACATATCCGATTACATCCAGAGTCAACACCCTGTGTCAGTGAAAAATAAGACAAAGGTAACAAGGAAGCTGGCAATGCAGGAACAAAACAAGAAACCTCTCACACCTATGACTGCGGGTCTGGCTATTGCTTGCCCCGCAGTTAAAGGTCTGACAATGTTTAAGTAATTTTTACAGTATTTATTTGTTTATTATTTTTTGGGATATGAGGATACCCACATCTATGGATCTTGAGGGATATCTGTTACCCTGGGACCCAGGGGTCTGTTATCCTGTACCCTATTTTTTTCTCAATTTTTTTGTACTCTATTTTTATTTCCTTCATTCCTATCTTCTTTTTTCTTTTTTGTTTTGCAGTGCATAAGATAGGTACATACAAGCCTGAGGTACTCCAACAGCAGTCCTCTGGCATCTTATCAAGCTTTACAATTGGGGTAGTATAATGAACGTGCACAATTTTATATTATGATAAACATGTGGAAAACATGCTGAACTTTAGTGTGAACATATGTAGAGTGAAGCGATTACATGTTTGTGTCAGTAGCCTGGTATTTTCCGTAAGACTGCACATGGTTTGCTTAAAAATGGCATATTGTGTAAGCTTGATGTGAAGAACCCTTGGAAAGCCCATCTCACAAAAGGTAAGTGAAGGACTTGGGGCACTTATAGTCCTTAATACCCCTACCCCTAATCCTTAATACCCCTACCCCTAGTCCTTAAAACCCCTACCCCTAATCCTTAATACCCTTACCCCTAGTCCTTAATACCCCTTGTCCTTAATACCCTTAGTTCTAGTCCTTAATATCCCTACCCCTACAGTGTTAATACCCCTACCCCTAGTCCTTAATACCCCAACCCCTACAGTGTTAATACGCCTAGTCCTTAATACCCCTACCCCTACAGTGTTAATACCCCTAAAGTGTTAATACTCCTACCCCAGCCTTAATACCCCTAGTCCTTAATACCCTTAGTCATAGTCTCTAATACCCCTATCCCTACAGTGTTATTACCCCTCCCCCTGGAGTGGCGGGCCCGGTCGCAGCTGCGACCCCTGCGACCGCGGTAGGTACGCTGCTGCCATTGGGTTATGTTGGCCATGGACAGAGGCTGACTGGGAGATCAAGGATTTCCCCAGCAGGGTCAACACTAGAGTGCTGGCTCAAAGAGGCCATTCTAATTAATGTTAGAACTCCCTGTCCAGCTCAGCACACTATGATATTGGGGTCCAAAGGAACACTTGGTCTGCACCCAAGTTGCAAATTCCACCTTCTCAGTGATTTCTCGTCACAAACCAGAAGTAAAGACCATTTTCTCCTTCCATCTGACCATGCAGGGATTGGCATTCAAAGGTAAGCAAGAGGGAGGGGAAATTAAAGGAACACTATAGTGTTAGGAATTCCTAATGTTATAGTGTCCCTGTTCCCAGGGACGTATTTGCCGCGAGGCAAACAAGGCATTTGCCTTGGGCGGCACTTTCCAGGGGGGAAATCCAGGTAGGGGAATGGGCAGCACTGGCGAGGGAGCACTGATTTGTGAGCTCTCTGCTCATCTCCCTTGCGCGCCGCAGAATGATGCCGGGAGACGGAATATGACATCATATTCTGGCTCCCGGCATCACTCTGCTGCGCGCGAGGGAGCTGAGCAGAGACAGCTCACTAATCAGTGCTCCCTCGCCAGTCCTGCCCGCCTTGATTTTTAATTAGCCTGGTTGCCAGCCTCCTGCCATGTGACTATGGCCCCTGGGATGTATTGCCCTTTAAAGACATGATTTGGGCATAATGGATTTGTGTTGTGCTGCTGCTGGCCCTTTTAAGAACCATCTGGGGACATACTGTGGAGTTACTGGGTGGCTACCATTTCCTGTATCAGAAGCACATGGTGAGAACAATGGAAGGCGGCCATTTTAACTCACAGACACTGTGTGGACTTTTCAACACGGTGCCATCTCGCCAGTATTTGTTGCACAGAGACATCGTGCGGTGGTTTTGGACTATACAGCAAGGGACACATTATACAGTAATCCCTAGCACTATTGACCTCGAGGCAGATATACAGTATTTGGTCACCAATGAATGGAACCTGGAGTGGGATTACCTGCGACTCATCAATGAGGCCCGGGAAGAGACAGCCGGTCCTCTTTCCCAACAGCAACCAGCGGTACCCGAGGTAGCGGACCTCCTAGACTGGTCCTGCGAGAGTCCCCAGCGGCAGTGTGTGTCCCAGGGAGCTGAAGGTGCCGTCCTTCCTCCCCAGCGACAGTGTGAGCTACAGGGAGCCAAAGGTGTCGTCCTTCCTCCCCAGCGGCAGTGTGTACCCCAGGGAGCAGAAGGTGTTGTCCTTCCTCCCCAGTGGCAGTGTGAGTCCCAGGGAGCCAAAGGTGTCGTCCTTCCTCCCCAGCGGCAGTGTGTACCCCAGGGAGCAGAAGGTGTTGTCCTTCCTCCCCAGCGGCAGTGTGTGTCCCAGGGAGCCAAAGGTGTCGTCCTTCCTCCCCAGCGGCAGTGTGTGTCCCAGGGAGCTGAAGGTGCCGTCCTTCCTCCCCAGCGGCAGTGTGTATCCCAGGGAGCTGAAGGTGTCGTCCTTCCCCCCCAGCGGCAGTGTGTGTCCCACTGAGCTGAAGGTACCGTCCTTCCTCCCCAGTGGCAGTGTGTACCCCAGGGAGCTGAAGGTGCCGTCCTTCCTCCCCAGCGGCAGTGTGAGTCCCAGGGAGCCAAAGGTGTCGTCCTTCTTCCCCAGCGGCAGTGTGTACCCCAGGGAGCAGAAGGTGCCGTCCTTCCTCCCCAGCGGCAGTGTATATCCCAGGGAGCTGAAGGTGTCGTCCTTCCTCCCCAGCGGCAGTATGTATCCCAGGGAGCTGAAGGTGCCGTACTTCCTCCCCAGCGGCAGTGTGTCCTGCAGGAAGCGGAGACAGTCGGTCTCGCTCCCCAGCAGCAGGACAATATATTAAAAGAGTGCTTGGAGTCCTCAGGAAGCGCTAGGAGCATCCTTCAACGGAGGTACCCAGTCGGGGTGCCAGGCGATCCGTTACAAGGCATATAGAATGATATACTGGGTACTCCCTTGGAGCCCCGATCTGGGTGACTAACATATTCAAAATTCACCCAGATCGGACCAGGGGTTCGGGAGTTAGATGGAGGGTGAAATTTGACCGACCGCACACGAGGTAGTATCCGAAAAAGGCTCCATGTGTTTTGGCACTGCGGTCTCCGTTCGGTAGTTAAAACACACAGAAATACTT
>OW240916.1:73597854-73623889 GCA_933207985.1 Pelobates cultripes | reverse complement strand
GTCCCTGCTGGGGTCACTAAATTTTGCAATGCGCATCATACCTCAAGGCCGCTCCTTTATTTCACGACTATTGCATCTTTTCTCACTTTTTCTACATGACACGCACAGGTTGTCCTTAGATGCCCAAGCTACGGCAGATCTAAACATGTGGAAGAGGTTTTAACCACTTGGAATGGTAAAAGTATGTTCCTCCCTCAATTGACTGAATCATCTCCTACCATTTGGTCAGATGCGGCATCTACCACTGGTTTTGCAGCAATTTTGGGGAACGAATGGCTTTGGGGCAGCTGGCCTTCAGCAGTTCTGGATTTGGAAGGTTTTTCCACTACCTCAGCTCTTTTTGAGATCTACCCCATAGTGGCGGCTGCAGTAGCGTGGGGTCATTTATGGGCTAATACGCCAGTGCGTTGTTACTCAGACAACCAGGCGACCTGTCACATCATCAACAAAGGTCATTCCAAATCTCTTACGATTATGAGATTTCTGAGGAAACTCACTTGGTTGGCAGCTTGTCATAATTTCTTCCTATGTTGTTTCCATGTGCCAGGTGTATACAACACAGCTGCTGACAGTTTGTCTCGCTTTAAATTTCAGGAGTTTCATCAAGCACTCCCGTCAGCAGCACCCACAGCCACCATCACTCCAACATTTCAACAACTCATACTGGACTAGGCGTCATCATGCAGCATAGCAGGACATTGTCCCAGTTGGCACTTTCAAACAATACAAACAAAACATACAGCAGGGCTTTCACACTATTCAAACGATTCCTTCTGGAACATAACATCATACAACCGTTTGTTATGACATCTTTTTTGGGGTTTGCTTCCTTTTGCCACCTTAAACTCAAATTGTCATATAACACCATCAAACTCTATCTCACTGGCATTCAACACCACATGCTCATCTTACACCCAAATAACAACAGTTTCATGGCCTCTCACCAAATTAAGACCATACTCAGAGGTATTCAAAAATCAGAACCCACACATTTGGCCCAGAGGCCACCCATAGATAACCATATCTTCAAAGCTTTATCTAACCTACTCGACCTGAAACCGTTTGACACTAATACGAATTCTATCATCAAAACAGCAATATACATCGCTTTCTATGGATTTCTACGACCCAGAGAATTCACTACGACCTCCACGACCCAAACCACTCCATTCCTCCTCTAGTCCCACTTGACAAAACATATGGATCATTACATCCTGTCTTTACCTCACTCCAAAACCAGCCAGCACATACCTGTAAACATTCCGTACTACCCCACGCACAACAGATGGTGTCCCGTAAAAGTTCTTGATGCCTACATACAGCACCATCACTTACTGCCCTCGCAAACGTTATTACAACTACAAGGTGCAGTACTCACCACTACAACCTTCATGACCTACGTCAGGTCCTTGCTCACACAACTGGGCCTCAACGCAAACAATTACTCAGGACACTCCTTTCGTATAGGAGCCGCGTCCACAGCCTCCAGTTTCAACGTCCCAACTCATGTTATCAAAACACTGGGGCGCTGGAAGTCATCCGCTTACTCACGGTACATACCGAACCCAGTACAAGAGTTAAGAGATGCTTTCATAAACATGTCTGGTTGATAAATGCATATGTATTGGTTGTCTGTTAATAAATTGGATTACTTAATTTTTGCCCTCTTCTTTCTCAGGCCTACCTCATCGTCGGTTTCGGCACACCACAACCGACTTGCTCCTTTTATCATCCTACGCTTATTCATGGTATTTCACACTGTACTATCTTAAGCACCTAACACAAGTATTAAGGCAATTTGCCTGCATTTGTGGGAGGTGCTGGTTTTCTACCCCTAGCCTACTTAAGGCACTCCCCTTGCCTGGCTCCTTACCGTTCGAGGTCAGCGTTGAATGACCCTCCCACCACACCACTTTTAACATTTATTTTCCTTTCTATTTCTTTTCCTGGGTGGGCCCTCTTCTTTCTCAGGCCTACCTCATCGTCGGTTTCGGCACACCACAACCGACTTGCTCCTTTTATCATCCTACGCTTATTCATGGTATTTCACACTGTACTATCTTAAGCACCTAACACAAATGTATATATATATAAAAATTTCAACAGTTTCTGGCACTCATCCCCAAAAAATAATAAATAAATCACATGCTCTCAATCTTTTCGGTATATATATATATATATATATTTTATTTTTTTTAAATAGTGGTTTTACATTACCAGTACATAGAGAGAATCAAACAAATAAGAAAATAAAAATTGGTCATGCAACCTAAACATATAGATACATATAGATATTCTGAAAGTATAAACATTTAATTGCAGAGCTCCCATGGTGTATTTGCAATGAAGTAATGGTTCTCTAGAAATTAAAAACATCTATCTTCATAGATTAAAAAGCTGGTCTAGTAGCCTGTATTTGAAGTTTGCACATTTAAATCCATTTGGGTAAAACAGTTAAAATGAACAAGGGTATCTTGGACGTGATAAAATAATTGTTACAAAATACAGATTAAGGTAAAGCGCACATAAAAATATAGTTTTCAATTTTACAAGGCTACTTAAAATGACCTCTCAGCAAACAATTATGGGATTCAGTACCATCATATGGCCATTTTAAAAATAATTGTAACATATGTAGTTCTGCTGCCATCTACTGCAAATGCATGTTCCCTACACTAAAAAAAAACTACATGAATTGTTTCTTTCAGCCTTGTAATATATATATGTACATATACATACATACAATGCACAAAATCCAGCGCACTCACTTATCCACATAACAGCAACTTCAATGTTGACAGATTTTATTAGTTTTTTAAAAACACCTAATCTAGGCAAAAATAGTGGGGGTTTAGTTACATTATATTATCATAAATTGCATAAGCCTGCCACAACGTCAATGTCACTTCCTCCCAGCTTACTCCGCGCGGGAAGGAGGAGAGACATTGTGTAGGCCGCGAAGAGAGGCACCCACTCACATCATCCCCAGCCACCCTCCTGTGACGAAATGGTAAGGAAGAGGAGGGTGGCTGAAAATGAGGCGTGTGTGTATATGTATGTGAGTATGTGTCTGTATGTATGTATGTATGCCAGTATATGTATATATGTCTGTATGCCAGTGTGTATGTATGTATGCCAGTGTATGTATGTATGTCTGTATGCCAGTGTGTATGTATGACAGCGTGTATGTATGTAAGCCAGTGTGTATGTATGCCAGTATGTATGTATGTATGCCAGTGTGTGTCTGTATGCATGTATGCCAGTGTGTATGTATGCATGTATGCCAGTGTGTATGTATGCCAGTGTGTATGTATTCCAGTGTGTATGTATGTATGCCAGTGTGTGTATGTATGTATGCCAGTGTGTATGTATGCCAGTGTGTATGTATGTATGCCAGTGTGTATGTATGTATGTATGTATGTATGCCAGTGTGTATTTATGCCAGTGTGTATGTATGCCATTATATGTATGTATGTATGCCAGTATATATATATGTATGCCAGTGTGTGTATGTATGTATGTATTTATGTATGCCAGGTGTCTGTATGTATGTATGTATGCCAGTGTATATGTATGTATGCCAGTGTGTGTATGTATGCCAGTATGTATGTATGTATGTATGTATGCCAGTGTTTGTCTGTATGTATGTATGTATGCCAGTATATGTATGTATGCCAGTATATGTATGTATGTATGTATGCATGCCAGTGTGTGTCTGTATGTATGTATGTATGCCAGTATGTGTATGTATGTATGCCAGTGTGTGTCTGTATGTATGTATGTATGCCAGTATGTGTGTGTATGTATGAATGCCAGTGTGTGTGTGTATGAATGCCTGTATGTATGTATGTATGTATGTCAGTATGTGTCTGTATGTCATTATGTATATATGTATATATCAGTATGCAGTATATGTGTGTATGTATGTATGTTTGTCAGTATGTATGTCTGCATGTATATGTGTGTTTTTGTGTCAGTATCTCCCTATGCATGTGTGTATGTCTGTTTCAGTATTTGTATCTGTTAGTATGTGTGTATCTTTCTGTGTGTGTATTCCTGTGGGCGGGATTTGGAGGCAAGCTCTGTGGGCAGGCTTGAAGGGGGGCCCAGACCTTGAACTGTGTTTGGGGCCCCAAAATTTCTGATGGCGGCCCTGTCACAGAATTGTTTGGGTCTGAGCGCCCAATTTTGTCTAAATAGCAATCAGATCCTTTTGGTGGTTCAGAAATGCCATTCTTATGATGTTTTGACCAGTCGGCCACAAGGTGATGCCCCAAAACAGTTCCATAGAAAACAAGGCAGTTGGAATGCCTGCTCACACTCTGGGGCCCATACGACTTGGCGGGGTATGTTTTTTAGTGAGATCAGTGAGGGGTTTGGCGAGGGCACTATAATTTGGCACAAATTTCCAGTAGTAGCCGGCCATTCCTAGGAACGCTAGAACCTGGGTTTTGGTAGGGGAGGGTGGGCCACTGATCTTCGGCCTCAACCTTTGCCGGTTCGGGCTTTTGTTTCCCACACCCCATCCGGTGTCCTAAATACTGGACTTCTTCCATTCCAATATGGCATTTGCTCGGCTTGAGGGTTAAGCCAGCCTCCCTTATCCGGTCTAGTACTGCCCCTATATGCCTAAGTGCTTTTTCCAGGTTTCGCAAAAAATTATCCAAGTATGCACACCCATAATCTTGGAAGCCATCGAGCAGCTGGTCCACCATACCTTGGAACATAGGTGGGTTTTTCATCCCGAAGTACATGACCTTAAACTGGTACATGACCTTAAACTGGGAATGGCATTATGGGCTAGGGGGATTTGCCAATAAGTTTCCCTTACACAGATCGATGGTTGTAAGATACTGATCTTGGGCCATCCGATCTAAGAGCTCATCTATCCTCGGCATGGAGTAAGTGTCTGACCGTTTTGTCATTGAGTCTCCGGTAATCTACACAGAAGCGGGTTGTTCCATCCCATTTCGGAACCAAGACTACGGGAGAAGCCCAAAGACTATCAGACGGTTCTATAACCCCGAGACGGAGCATCTCTTGGATCTCCTGTCTTATATGTTCCCTGACAACCTCAGGAATTCTGTAGTGAGTCTTGTGGAGGGGTGATTGTTCGGGTGTTTATATAGTGACTAGCGGAGTGTATTCAGGTACGTTTGAAAACGTTGCTCCCTTCGTGGCTAGCATTTGGCGTACCTTGAAATGCTCTTGAGTGCCTAGCCGTTCTCCTAGCTGGACATCTTCTAGGGAGCCTATCTTATCATCTTCCCCCAGGAGATCTGGCAGGGGAAGATTTTCAAAATCATCGGAGGCGGGCACACATATGGCTGCCACGTCCTCCGTCCTCTTATAGTCGGGTTTGAGCATGTTCACATGGAGCATGCGTCTCCCCCCACTACCAGAGCAAGGGCCGATCGCGTAAGTGGTGTCACATCTCTGTTCCATCACTTGGTATGGGCCCTGTCAGTTGGCCTGTAGCTTGTTGTGGTGAACAGGTTTTAAAATCAGAACCTTTTGGCCAATCTGAAAGCTACGTCCCCTGGCACAACTGTCACACCATTGGCGCTGATGAGTAGACATAATAAATAAAAATGTAATTTGTCCGTTCCCAATTTCGTCCATAAACCATTCATTTTTCAGACGAAATTCATTAAAAAATCATTTGTTTTCATCCATTAGCTGCAAAGCTGCAAATCTGGGTAACACTTTAATAATTGGAGATTTTATAATTTGGCACAAATTTCCAGTAGTAGCCGGCCATTCCTAGGAACGCTAGAACCTGGGTTTTGGTAGGGGAGGGTGGGCCACTGAGCTTCGGCCTCAACCTTTGCCGGTTCGGGCTTTTGTTTCCCACACCCCATCCGGTGTCCTAAATACTGGACTTCTTCCATTCCAATATGGCATTTGCTCGGCTTGAGGGTTAAGCCAGCCTCCCTTATCCGGTCTAGTACTGCCCCTATATGCCTAAGTGCTTTTTCCAGGTTTCGCAAAAAATTATCCAAGTATGCACACCCATAATCTTGGAAGCCATCGAGCAGCTGGTCCACCATACCTTGGAACATAGGTGGGTTTTTCATCCCGAAGTACATGACCTTAAACTGGTACATGACCTTAAACTGGGAATGGCATTATGGGCTAGGGGGATTTGCCAATAAGTTTCCCTTACACAGATCGATGGTTGTAAGATACTGATCTTGGGCCATCCGATCTAAGAGCTCATCTATCCTCGGCATGGGGTAAGTGTCTGACCGTTTTGTCATTGAGTCTCCGGTAATCTACACAGAAGCGGGTTGTTCCATCCCATTTCGGAACCAAGACTACGGGAGAAGCCCAAAGACTATCAGACGGTTCTATAACCCCGAGACGGAGCATCTCTTGGATCTCCTGTCTTATATGTTCCCTGACAACCTCAGGAATTCTGTAGTGAGTCTTGTGGAGGGGTGATTGTTCGGGTGTTTATATAGTGACTAGCGGAGTGTATTCAGGTACGTTTGAAAACGTTGCTCCCTTCGTGGCTAGCATTTGGCGTACCTTGAAATGCTCTCGAGTGCCTAGCCGTTCTCCTAGCTGGACATCTTCTAGGGAGCCTATCTTATCATCTTCCCCCAGGAGATCTGGCAGGGGAAGATTTTCAAAATCATCGGAGGCGGGCACACATATGGCTGCCACGTCCTCCGTCCTCTTATAGTCGGGTTTGAGCATGTTCACATGGAGCATGCGTCTCCCCCCACTACCAGAGCAAGGGCCGATCACGTAAGTGGTGTCACATCTCTGTTCCATCACTTGGTATGGGCCCTGTCAGTTGGCCTGTAGCTTGTTGTGGTGAACAGGTTTTAAAATCAGAACCTTTTGGCCAATCTGAAAGCTACGTCCCCTGGCACAACTGTCACACCATTGGCGCTGATGAGTAGACATAATAAATAAAAATGTAATTTGTCCGTTCCCAATTTCGTCCATAAACCTTTCATTTTTCAGACGAAATTCATTAAAAAATCATTTGTTTTCATCCATTAGCTGCAAAGCTGCAAATCTGGGTAACACTTTAATTATTGGAGATTTTAATTACCCAGATATAAATTGGGACAGAGGGACTAGTGCCTCAGCAAAGGGAATTAGGTTTTTAAATTTGTTAAATGACACCTTCATGTCACAACTTGTACAAGCACCAACTAGAATGGATGCTTGTCTGGACCTGGTTTTAACAAACAACGTTGATCTTTTGACCAACATTCAAGTAGGTGAGCACTTGGGAAATAGTGATCACAATATAGTGTCCTTTGAAATAAACTCAAAAAAACAAAAGCACATGGGGAATACTAAAACATATAATTTTTAAAAGGCCAATTTCAATAAGTTAAGGGAAGCTTTACAATATATTGACTGGCATAAACTCTTTAGTGAAAAGAACATTGAGGATAAATGGATCATCTTCCAACAAATATTAAAAAGGTACATTTCTTAGTATGTACCATTGGGAAATAAATATAAAAGAAACAAATTAAAACCAATGTGGCTTAGTAGAGACGTAAAACAAGAGATTACAACTAAGAAAAGGGCATTTAAAGCATTTAAATCGGACAAATCAGATGCATCTTATAAAAGATATAAGGATGCAAATAATGCGTGCAAAAAGGCAATTAGACTTGCTAAACTTCAAAATGAAATAATGATAGCTGAAGAGAGCAAAACCAACCCCAAAGCATTTTTTAAGTACATAAATTCTAAAAAAAAACTAAAATGAAAGTGTAGGTACACTAAAAACTGAAACGGGGGTGTTAGTTAATGAAGACCAGGAAAAGGCAGGAATTTTAAATAACTATTTCTCCTCCGTATATATTAAGGAAGAACCCATGGCAATAGATGTGCAAATGATTGCTACTAAAAACTTGCAGAATAATTGTAATTGGTTAATTCAAGACAAGGTGCTGCAGCAACTAAAGAAAGTTAATATAAACAAAGCTCCAGGGCCTGACGGTATCCATCCACGTGTACTTAAGGAACTAAGTGCAGAAATAAGTGAACCTCTGTTTTTAATCTTTCAAGATACTTTTCTTTCAGGAAGTGTTCCGAAGGATTGGAGGAAGGCAGATGTGGTTCCTATATTCAAAAAGGGTTCAAAATCCTTGCCTGGAAATTATAGACCTGTGAGTTTAACTTCTGTGGCTGGTAAAATATTTGAAAGGTTATTAAGGGATAATATTCAAGAATTCCTTGAGAAGAATATGGTTATCATCAAAAATCAGCACGGTTTTATGAAGCACAGGTCATGTCAAACTAACTTGATTGCGTTCTACGAAGAAGTAAGTAGAAGTATAGATCAGGGTGTTGCTGTGGATGTGATCTATTTGGATTTTGCCAAGGCATTTGATAAAGTTCCACACAATAGATTAGTGTTCAAACTCAAGGAAATCGGTCTAGATGAAAATGCTTGTTCTTGGGTAGAACATTAGCTTAAAAACAGAGTACAAAGAGTTGTCATTAATGGTAAATTTTCAAGCTGGACAGAGGTGGTAAGTGGTGTCCCTCAGGGGTCTGTTCTGGGACCCCTTCTATTTAACATGTTTATAAATGATCTTGAAGACAGCATTGAAAGTCATGTTTCAGTGTTTGCAGATGACACAAAACTTTGTAAAATAATACAATGTGAGCAAGATATTACTTTGCTGCAGAGGGATTTAGATAGACTGGGGACTGGGCACTCAAATGGCAGATGAAATTTAATGTTGAAAAATGCAAAGTTATGCACTTCGGCGTAAAGAATACACAAGCAACGTATACCCTTAATGGAAGTAAATTAGGGATAACAACACACGAAAAGGACTTGGGAATTGTTATAGACAACAAACTATGCAACAATGTGCAATGTCAATCAGCAGTGGCCAAGGCCAGTAAGGTATTGTCATGCATGAAAAAGGGCATTCATTCTCGGGACAAGAATATAATTTTGCCTCTTTATAAATCACTGGTAAGACCCCATATTGAATATGCTGTGCAATTTTGGGCACCTGTTCTAAAGAAGGATATTATGGCACTAGAAAAAGTGCAGAGGCGGGCTACAAAATTAATAAAAGGAATGGAACATATCGGCTATGAAGAAAGGTTAACAAATTTAAACCTATTTAGTTTAGAAAAACGTCGCCTGAGAGGGGATATGATAACATTATACAAATATATTCGGGGCCAATACAAACCATTGTGTGGAAATCTATTCACAAACCGGAGGACACGAGGCCATGCGTTTAGACTGGAAGAAAGAAGATTTCGTCTAAAGCAAAGGAAAGGTTTTTTTACTGTAAGAACAATCAGGATGTGGAATTCTCTGCCTGAAGAAGTGGTTTTATCAGAGTCCATACAGATGTTCAAACGGCTACTAGATGCATACTTGAAAGAACAGAATATTCAAGGATATAATCTTTCAATGTAGGGTAATAACTGCTTGATCCAAGGATAAATCTGACTGCCATTCTGGGGTCAAGAAGGAATTTTTTTCCTACTTTGTTGCAAAATTGTGCTTCAAACTGTTTTTTTTTGCCTTCTTTTGGATCAACAGCAAAAAACAAATGTGAGGTAGGCTGAACTTGATGGACGCAAGTCTCTTTTCAGCTATGTAACTATGTAACTATGTAACTATTAGGATGAAAATAGCACTGCGCATGCGCAAAAAAACAAAAGAAGGAGGGAGCCAGCAGGGCTACCAGCTCCCTCCTTGTAATAAACCATTCCTTCCCCCTCCCCTTGCATTAAAACCTATGTGGGTCACTATGACCCTCATATTGATAAAAGGGAGATTAATTCATTCCGCATGCCCCTACCCTCATGCCTTCCCATACTGACTAAAATGACTCTCTGATTGGTTGATTTAAAGCAACCAATCAGAGTGTTATAAGTCAAATTACACAGCATGGGAAAATTCCTAAGAACTTTCCCACTCTGTGTAAAATGACTCTCTCATTGTTGATTGGACGCAACCAATCAGAGTGTTATAAGAGAAATTACACAGCATGGGAAAATTCCAAAGAACTATCCCACGCTGTGTAAAATGACTCAGAGCACTCAGGGTGCTGTGACAGGTAAATGTAGAGACTTACCTATCAGTCTCTTCATTTTCCTGTCAGAGCATTCTGATTGGTTGGCTTGAAATCAACCAATTGCAGGGCATGGGAAGGCTTTATAAGCCCTTCCCCGCCCTGCGTAGCTCATTATGCGCAGTGCCCTCGCTGGGTGAAGTTGGATTATTTTTTTTGCGTCAGGATTTTTTTTGGGGGGGCGTATTTTTTGGGGGGTGCTCGTGTTTTTTTTGTTGTTGTTTTTAACAATTGCGATGGGTATTATGGATTTTTATTTGGCCTTTTTTGGGGCTGAAGAAAGAAAAAAAAAGAAGAAAGAAGACATCTAATGGTAAGTATGACATTTTATTTTACAGATGTAAGGGATGCCAGTACTCCAGCTGAGCACATCTTGAATAATCTCCCAAGTCCCAAGCGCCGTAGTGATTATAAATGGTGTGACCATAGCCTGCAATCCCCCAAACATGAGCCTAGACTTCATGAAGGGGTAAGATGATCTCTTTAATCCATGCTCAATGGCCTGCGTTTATACATTTCAGAGCAAACACGCCCAAGACACTCCCACACAAAACAGGGTAATCCCTCCTCTGTGCCTGAGATATAGAGTCAGGAACTGTACAAACTCAATTATCTCCAGGCACAGAAAACACACAATTTATAAAACACCACAAAATACACATAAAATACACAAAACCCCTACAAAATTTACATCCCTTCATAGCCCGATCTGGGTGACCAACATATCCAAAAATCACTAGACATGTGTGTAGCGGCACCCCGAAGAGTGAGGGGTTTTCCCCGCCAAGAGATGTCCTTTCTCACCTGTTGTGAGAGGGAGGCTGTAGAGTAGAGCAGGAACAGCTCTTTAAAGAGCTAGTGATTATAATACTCCAAAGAGCAATCCCAAGAGCATGGATTGCAGCAGGTATAGCTTTTCCCTACAAGCACAAGACAAGGCTCTGTGTTGAGGGTAAATCAAGAACTGAAGGTTTGATGGGGCACACTGGCCTTTTATACAATTTTCCCAACAAGGGCACCAGCCATGTGGACCTTGTTGGGCACAGGGACACAAGATCAACAAGCCAATAAAAACAAAGTTTTACATTCAGACACTCCCCTATAGTGTACATAATCCCTCCTCTGTGTTTGGGAGATAATTGAGTTAGTTACTGTATCAACTCAATTATCTCCAAACAAAAAAGTTTTTACACATTTTTAAAAACACCCCAAAAACATAAGAGAACCCCATAAAACATACATTTCCTGATAGCCCCGATCTGGTGGTACACAATACTTAAAAATCACCCAGATCAGTTTAGGGGTTCAAAAGTTAACTGGAGGTCACATTTCTGCCCAGCCGCCCACGAGGCTACTGCCCAGAATAGTTTCATGAATTCAGCTGGGTAGGCCGGTCTCTTTCGAGAATATGAAAATACATCAAAATAACGAATCAACTCTTTGTGTCTATGATTCCCCAGTGCAAAAGAATAATAAGCGCTCTCTTCTCAGGGGTGAGCAGCAGTTCACCAACAAGGTGTTCCTCTACCTTGTGATAAATGGACAGATAAAATAGAAAGGTGAACAGCGCTAAAAATCAGAAAATGTACATACGTTTTGTAGAAATACTGGCCAGCAGAGTAGCTTAAAAAAAAGAGAAACAAAAATACAAATAATGGTACAGTATGTATGAACGATATAATTCCACAAGAACAAAGGTGTTATATTCACACTCACACTTTGAGGAGCTATATCAGCTCGGTGTTAAGAGCCTGGACGGAATAATCCCCGTCTATGGATTTCTTGAGGTTCAAGACCGTTGGTGAATTTATAGGTGTAAATATTTGTTACATGAAAAACAAGAGTAAAATACACCACATGGTATAGTACGTAAATATAAAATATTGTGAAAAAAAAGTGGATGATCCTACTTACATATACTAGAGCAACGACCTGCTCTAGTTTGGAGAATTTCAGGTGGAATAATCCCCACCTTGGGATATTGCGCCCAGCTATGCCAACCTATTCATGACGGAATGGGAAAACAGATGGATATGGGAGGGGCATAGCTGGTGCGCGAACCTGGTCTCATATCATCGCTATATCGATGATCTCCTCTTTATATGGGAAGGACCCATGTCTTCAGCGGAATCCTTCATTAATTACTTAAACCAGAATAATGAAGGTATAATTTTAACCTCCAATTTTAGTAACCATACAGTAACCTTTTTAGATTTAGAACTCTATGTTAAAGAGAACACACTTTGCACTAAAACACATTTTAAGGAAGTACATACTAATACCTTTATCAGCTATGATAGCTGCCACAACCCCATATGGCTCAATGGAATACCCAAAAGCCAATTCCTCAGACTGAAAAGAAACTGCTCAGAAGCATCAGTATTTCACACTCAAGCAACTAACATGAAACAAAAGTTCATACAAAAAGGCTACAACCCCAAAACAATAGACAAAACTATAATATCAATAGATGAGACACAAAGAGAATCACTATTGCTCCAAAAACCACCTAAGGACCCTCAAACCAACAGATTCACTCTTCCTTTGATATTCGACTATAATAATAAAAACAAACATATCAAAAAGATTATTAACAAAAATTGGCATTTACTTAAAGAGGATCCAATACTAAGTGAAGCCCTACCAGATAAACCTACTATAATATACAGAGGTGCACCTAATCTAAAATTACAACTTACAAATAATTTCACTAGAAATCAAAACATACAAAAAAACAATTTTTTAACTATCAATAAAGGTTTTTTTAGATGTAACACGTGCATATCATGTAGAAAAACACACAAAATGGAAAAATGCACATCAGAGTTTAAGTTTAACAGAAACAAAAAGCTCTTTAACATTAATGAAATTTTAACGTGTAATAGTAATAACGTAATCTACATGTTAGAGTGTCCATGTGGACTACAATACGTCGGCAGAACAATAAGGCCATTGAAAGTAAGAATTAGTGAACACTGCCGTAATATTGAAAAAGGCTACAAAAATCACTCTGTATCTGCGCACTTTTTACAGCACAACAAAGACCCGCAGCCTATTAAAATTTTTGGGTATTGCTAAATATAAACCACATTGGAGAGGGGGCGACACCACCAGAAACATAGGCAAGTTAGAAATGGAGTGGGTCTATCGTTTAGATACCCTCCACCCAAATGGACTTAATATAGAATTCGATTTGGTTCATTTTTTATAATTCATTTTGTAAAATTTATTTTTTATCACTCGTTCTATAACCCATTTTCAATGGGTGTTTATAAATTCTTTTACACCCTTTTATGCAGATATTACTGTGTTTTTATACTATTTATATTTCCCCTAGTTGTATATACATGTCCCCTTTCCATTTAAAGTATGTCCTTTTTCGATATGGCATCTTTTGAGCTCAATTTCTATCACTAGCCCATCAAGTAATTAATTATTATATCTTTTATGTCACTTATATGCGCTATGTGTATCCATTTCTGTAATTATTCAAGTTATTAGCTGATTCAATATGTTATTATGTTATTGTATACTTTTGATTCCTATTTTTGAACTTTCCACAAATTGCCCATATCCAAGTTGGCGTCCGGAGAACTTCTTGTCTATACTATCTTGCTGAAAACAGGAAATGAGGAAATACACATAGTAGAATCGATTTCCACTATCATATACTCTATGTGTGTCCACATCTGTAATTATTCACGTTTTTATCTGATTCAATATGTTATTATGTTATTGTATACCTTTGATTCCTATTTTTGAACTTTCCCACAAATTGCCCACATCCAAGATGGTGTCCGGAGAACTTCCTGTCTATGCTATCTTGCTGAAAACAGGAAATGAGGAAATATGCACAGCAGAATCGATTTTCATCATCAGAGAGGGTATATAATCTCAAGGACCCCAAGCAGCAAGCATTCACTTTTGAGAAAGCTTCGGCGAAACGCGTCAAGTGAGGAAGAATTTTGGACTTTTATACAGGACTGGTTTTATAGTTTATTATTCACTTTTCACTTAATGTATTAAAGTATATATATTTTTTAAACTATCCAGTCACTCCTTTTGTCCTCCTTCCTATCCAATACTGCTTTGCTGCTATACCTGGGTCCACTATATCCCAAGGTGGGGATTATTCCACCTGAAATTCTCCAAACTAGAGCAGGTCGTTGCTCTAGTATATGTAAGTAGGATCATCCACTTTTTTTTCACAATATTTTATATTTACGTACTATACCATGTGGTGTATTTTACTCTTGTTTTTCATGTAACGAATATTTACACCTATAAATTCACCAACGGTCTTGAACCTCAAGAAATCCATAGACGGGGATTATTCCGTCCAGGCTCTTAACACCGAGCTGATATAGCTCCTCAAAGTGTGAGTGTGAATATAACACCTTTGCTCTTGTGGAATTATATCGTTCATACATACTGTACCATTATTTGTATTTTTGTTTCTCTTTTTTTTTTTAAGCTACTCTGCTGGCCAGTATTTCTACAAAACGTATGTACATTTTCTGATTTTTAGCGCTGTTCACCTTTCTATTTTATCTATGATTCCCCAGTGTCTCTTGTTCGTATGCTTCAATGTACCGAGCTTTCGTATAAAGGAAAGACGAATTACTGGAAGTCCCAGCGGTGTTTGTGCGGTCGAGTGCCTGAAAACAGTTCCATACACTAGACGACAAAACATCGCTGGCCTTTCAACAGTTTACGGGCAGGGCAACAGCTAGAATCTGCTCCTGCGGCATCGGTTGGTTGCTGGAGATGAAGGGCGCAATTCTCCCCTCTCAGGGATACACAGAGCCATTGGGGAGGGAAACAGAGGGCACAATATCTCAGATACTCGCATTACTGAAGGGGCAAAATCAGGGTGACTTGGGGGTTGGGGATTCGGGCCGACTTCTGCGTGCACGCAACTTTATTATCTTTAATTTGGACAGGAACAGATAGTCATTCAAACTAATTGGTTCAGGGGTGGAGACCACGGAGACCACGGTCCCATCCACCCCTCCCTTGCCAAAAGCCCTGATGCCAGCTCTTCCTCTGGGTAGGCACTCGGCTGCTGGGGAGAGAGACCGACTGTCTCTATTCTCTGAAACTCCTGCTGTGGTTGGGGATCTGTCAGGTTGGTGTAGAGACCTCGGTCTCATCTATACCATCTGCTCCAATTGTCCTGTTTCCTGATAACAGGCATTGCCGCTGAGGAGAGGAAAGGGTTGTCTCCTCTCCCTTTAAACCATACTGCCGCTGGGAAGTCGGAAGACTGTCTTGACTCCCAGTGCTGCTGCTGGGGAGAGAGACCGGTTATCTCTTCTCCCTTTAAATTCTGCTGCCACTGGAATCACACCGACTGCCTCTACACCCGGTAACGCTGCCTGGTGCTGGGTAGTGGGACCGACCGTCTCCACTCCCAGGGATGCTTGCTACTGCTGGGATGAGGGACCGACAATCTCCTCTCCCTGTGACGCTGCTTGGTGCTGGGGAGTGAGACCGACTATCTCTACTCCCAGGGATGCTTGCTGCTGAACTGCATTTCGTAGGTTCTGGTATTCCAACTCCAGTTCCCATTCTATAGCTAACAGGTGATATCTGGTCCCAGGCCTGTAGCATTAGGGAGCTTCAGTGCGTCCATACGGTATTCCCGGATGCCCCAATACCGAGATTCCTCTGTGCTGCCGAAGTTACTGTCCTCCTCTAAAGCCTCCCATAGAAGACCAGGGCCATTGTAGTCATCCCCCTCTGGTCTCTCATTCTCCGCCATCCACGGGCATCTCTGAACCGAGTACCACCGTACTGCCCAGTATGCCTCATCCAGCCACAGTTCCTTCTTGATCAGCCACTGGAATTCTATAATCTGCTCTTCCTGGGGTAGATACTCCAGTAAAGGCAGCCTCAGCACTGTTTGCTTCTGCCTGCGCCGTTCTGAACTGGGAAGACTCTCTCCCCCTTAAGCTTGAGACTGCTCCAGGGCATGGTGCCAGAGATCTCGCTGTACACTTTCTTTCCTTGCCAGCTTATCTTCTGAAGAAAAAGGGCCATACTCTGTTGCCAATGCGCCCTGTAGTCACCTTTGGAACTCCTTCTTATATGGGGACGCTGCCCGGGGTCTAGCTCACTCCATCTCCAGAGTTCCTCTATAGACAGGGACACTGCTGGACCCTTCACTGCACTTCTTGGTTTGGGATATCCATTTGGGAGAAAAATCTCGCTACTTGCCACCAATGTAAGGGATCCCAGTACTCCAACTGAGTACATCTCCCAAGCGCTGTAGTGATTATAAGTGTGAATATAGCTCCCATTCCCCTAAACATGAGCCTAGACTTCATGAAGGGTTAAATATATATTTCAGAGTCGCAGCAAACACGCCAAGGTACAAACTTAATTATCTCCAGGCACAGAAAACACACAATTTATAAAACACCCCAAAATACACATAAAATACACAAACACCCCACAGAAGTTACATCCCCTGATTGCCCCGATCTGGGTGACCAACATATCCAAAAATTACCCAGATCGGTTCAGGGGTTCGAGATTTCCATGGAAGTCAATTATTTAACCGACCGTGCACATGGTCCTGTTGTAGAATTATAGAATTCTTGAAATTATCTAAGCTAATGCTTTGGCAGGAAGAAATGTGCTGAATAATAAAATGTGTATTTACTAAAAGAACCTTGAAGCTAACAATACTAACTACTCAAAATGGCTGCCAAAGCACCCCTCCCATCGAGTGAACACCTTGTGCTAACAAGATGGCGCCTACATCTTGTGTCCACTCCTGCGTCAAGGATGACATCACCTCTTGATGGGAAGGCATCTAACTAACCACTTAACACCTGGACCAATCAATAGTGTTTATTTGCTGTTATCTTGAATTCTTCAGTGATGTAAAAATGCCTTTATAAGGGTCTGCGCACCCATTTTCTGTTAGAAGCCATTAAACTTTTCCGAAGTTCTTTTATTAACCTGAACCCTGTGTCTCAGTGTGAATTTACTTCTGCGTGCACGCAACTTTATTATCTTTAATTTGGACAGGAACAGATAGTCATTCAAACTAATTGGTTTGCAGAAAATAATCTACTACAATTTGGCGCCTTCAATGTGGGGCTCTGGGTTATGTCCTGCCCGGGCAGCCGTCCAAGAAGACGCGGGGGGGGGTGAATCCTGGGGGAAGGAAAAGAGCCTGATCACCTCTGAGTACACGGTGGAGACTGCTGCAGCACCTAGCCGGTATGTTCCTACCCCTGTGATTGACCTGTCCCAGTGTCTGTGACTGCTGCCGAGAGGACATCAAAGTCAGGTAATAACTTGCCCACAGTCTTTGTATTGTTAATGATACCTAGTTTACCTGCATGTTGACTATCTGTTGCCTGGGTGTGTTTGTATTGGTTTGTGTTTAGCTTAGTCCCCGGGGAGTGTGAGTGCCTGTTTACCCCTCTTAGGTGCTAGGTGGCTCTAGCGGTAAAGGAAAAAGGGGAGGGGACCTGGTGGAAGTCTGTGTGGACTCACTACTTTCTCAGGTCCGGGGTGTCACTTTGAGGGCCTGGCTAGCCTCATTGTGCACGTTACTCTGCTTGCAGAGGGTGAGACACTTCAGCCTCGAGCGCTGACGCTGGTAGTGTTCTGTTAACCTCTCAGTGCCCGCGGATACGGACAATGTTAGGTTGTGGTGGGATTGGATTCGGGCAGGCATTGCTGTTTCCATCACCGTGCGGTAGTGAGACTTGCGGGTGGGTCCGCAACAGGGACACTACGAGGTTGAGAGAGGTGGCTGAGGCCACACGAGTAAAGGAAAGGGATTTGAACTGTGATGCATGCACTGTATTTTATTTGAAATGTTGTCTTAATTGTCTGTCACACCGATTCCTGTGCTTGATCTTATCTTACTCTCTGTGTTATTTACACTTTCCCCTCTTATTTCTCTTTCTTGAGAGAAGTGATTGGTCACACACTTCTCGCCACGCTCCAATCTGCGGCTACCTCGGGTAGTCGGAATTAGTGACTAGTCTACGTTTTGGGAAGACGTACGTAGGAACCCACTCTTACGTAGCAGTCGAGCACTGTAGACCTTCTTTTCTCTCTTTCTCTATATCTGGGACGCCTTATATAGGGAGGATGGGACAGAAGTTAGATAAACCCAGTAAGGGTTGGTTAGCATGTGATCTAGTGGAAGACAGAGAAGGAGAAGAGATGGTTAAGAAAGTGAGGAAGATTGCTAAAGTATGTGGAATTACCGTACCTCCATGCGGCAGATTGCAGCCAGAGAGCTGGCGTAAGTTACTGACAGAGAAGAAAGGGAAGCTGTCGGACCACGATTTGCTTCGTACAGCAGAAGCCTGGTACCGAGTAGCAAGAGCTATTCAGCAAAAGGGATGGGTTGAGGAAGAAATTGATCACAAAGGTTTAAGATTGTTTGTGTATTATAATAATTGTGTTACTGGGAAGTCCTCCCAGCCAGCGCCCTATGATGGCGCCCAGGAGGTAACCACTCCCAACATCGCGTCAGCAATGACCGAAATGTAGCTGACCATGGTCCCTACCCCTGGTCCCCACCCTACCACCGCCCCTGTTTGCCCAGTCCTGAATGCTGATGGATCCCTATTCTCCCCCCCATCAGTCCTACAGATCTCGTCACCCTCATCCTCTCTCTGCACATCCAGTCCGTTTCTTCCGTCAAAGATTTCTGGTTTCCAAACATATAAGTCTCTGTCCTTCTGTCTTGTTACTTTACGGCGCTCACATGGTTAACCTTCATGCATGCAGTTTCTCTCTCTCCCCTTTTTGCACTCTGTCTCACTTTCTCCCCCCCCCCCTTGCCTAGGGGGGAGAAGTGACATGCCTGCATTTCGGAGCTACTGATAAGAGTTAGAGACGGGATTTTTGCTGGAAAATATTCTAATTGTGTAATAATATATATAAATTGTGTTTTGTGATAAGGTAGTGAGGATTGTGGAGGAGACTAGCTCACAAGAATGCATTCAGTGTTGAATACGGATTTAGGAAGGTGTAGCCTGATAACAATAATAGAGGGATATTTGGACGTGTTAAGTGTGATTTGTTGCAATACTAAGCAATGTGGATAGAGGGATTATGCAGTATAGCTAGGTTAGTATATGAAGAGGAAGGTGATTAATGGTTGTTGGATGATAAGGGAAATTGATTGAATTCCGTGAGTTTATTTTGCATCATGTTACTTTAAAGTACATGTTTCTATGGACAGCTTTATGGGCTGTTAAATGCATAATGTTCTCAACTGTCTTATTTAACCTGTCAGGTTTATTTATAGTTTAGTGTTTCATCTCAGAACTGACTTATTTTAATAGTTATAATATAGTGTATTGTTGAAAGTGCGTCAGCCACCACCCTAAAGATGGCGCCTAGTAGAGAAGGAGGTTGGCTCTGCCAGTCCCGTGACCTATCTACAGTCACGGTTGATTCTAAAGTGACGTCACTTCCGCCCTTACCATGCCCACACCTCCTGTCTTCCTTTCCCACACATATCATGGATGTCACACCCCTCTAACTTCCTCCCTTGCTGTCATTTCCTTCCCCGCCCCTGTCATGGCTGCCTCCATCATGAGGCCTACCCCTATTATGCTCGTCCTATTTAGAGACATGTTGTTTTCCTTACACTCTACATATTATGAACAGGAACATTATAATTACTAAAACAATCATGCCATTTGTTTCCCTGTATCAGAAATGTGTCTGTGATAATAATATAAAAAAAAAAAAAAGGTTGCTAAAATGTCATTTGCAACTGTGGTGTGACCTACAAATGAGATCTGTTGGACACGAATATAAGAGCATAACAGCTGATTATCCAGATTAATCTTGCAACAAGGGAAATAGCCAAATAATGCAAGTTATTTTAAACATTGTATCTTTGCTTAATCGAATCTTGCTAGTTACAGATCGTATGTTTACAGTAACATCCTGTACGTTAAATGATGGTTTAGCATTAGAAGGGTTTGTGACATGTTTTATTAACCCAGCCACTACTGGTTATTCATTTTAGTTACAGGGCGGTATAATTGTTATGGCCTAATTAACAATAGTTAATGTTTTATCCAAAGACATATAGGAACTTTACTTCACTTACTATTAACCATTATTTATAATGATAGAACCCACTGATGCTTAATGCCCCTGCCATGGCAGTGTCTACAGGGAACAAGGGGGGCCACTAGCCACTGTAACTTTACCTATTGAAGGTCACCCTACTACTTTCCTGGTTGACACAGGTGCAGCCCGCAGTGTTCTTAGAGAACAAGACCTGCCTGACCCATCAATCCTGTCTGACACCGATGTCAATGTTGGTGTTGATGGTACTTCCCGCAGTAACCCACTCACTAAACTCCTCCATGTGGATTCTGATATCCTTTCCCGGTTTGTTGTCTCCTCCACATGTCCCATTAACCTCTTGGGTGCTGATGTCCTATCCCGCCTCCAAGCATCCATCACCCTCACTGCAGACGGCCAGGTTCAATTAAATACACCTTTGTCACGAAAAGACAGTACAGTTCTTTGTTCCCTTCCCATTTTACTTGGAGATGACATCCCCACGACAGAAAAATGTTCTCTGGACCTCCTTTGTTATCTTGCAGATCAGGGGTGTAAGGCATCTCTTGTCAAACTTCAATTTTGCCAGGCCATAGTAATCTTTCTAGGCCATTGCCTGTCCCATGGCACCAGACACCTCACCTGTGATCGTGGCCATTCCGCCTCCAAAAACTCCTAAATCCCTCCACACCTTTCTAGGCCTCATTTCTTACTGCCGAGTGTGGATCCCAGAGGCCTCTCTACTCTGTCTGTCCTCAGAAGCACATGACAACTTCTACACTCTCCAACGTGCTATTGCCTCTGCTCCCGCCCTTGGCTTGCCAGACTACACCAAACCATTCAAATTATTTGTGTCTGAAAGACAAGGCCACGCTACAGGAGTCCTTACTCAAGCCCATGGACCTGGCGGCCGCCAAAGGCCTATTGGCTTCTTCTCTTGCCAACTAGACATTGTGGCTAGAGGAACCCCCTCTTGCCTCCGAGCTGTTTTTGCCGCTCAGGAACTCATCAACCACACTGGGGACCTGGTTCTTGGCCACCCTCTGACTGTTTTGGCACCTCATGATATTTCTGCCATATTTAACCAGGTCCAACTCAAACATGTCACCCCTGCCAGGCACCTTCGTCTCCAATGTCATCTCCTGTTACCTGACAATGTTACCCTTCAAAGATGTCAGGTTCTGAATCCGTCCACTCTTCTGCCACTCCCTGAGGGGGGTAGCTACTATGGATTTATCATGGATGAAGGCTATGTCCTACTTCTTACCCACACCATTAAAAAGATGCACCTCAATTTACCCGCCTGTGACGGGCCAGAATATGCCTTCTGTACCATGTGGTACAAGCCAACCATCAACCCTGACCCTCATTATGAAGATGAACTTTATCAATTAGTTGAGGTAAAACTCATTCTACAAGATTTTTACTGCGATACTGAAAGCAACAGTATGATTTTGGTTCAACTATCACCTGGACTTGAACATCTATATCACCATTGGGACACAGCCATTCCACATGTCCCTGTTACCAAATCAAAGATAAAGTCATGGGGTGATCTCGGGCCCATGGCAAAACTATGGGCCAGCATGGATGAACTACAGCTCCAAGAAAAAGGAGTTGTCAAGTACCCAACAACTGAACATGTAAAAGCATGGCCACGGTACTCTCTGGAAGAAGAATTTGAAGATCTGGTCATAAAGCACGACTATGATCCAGAAACGCCCCATAACTGTTTTGAACAGATGAAAATGGAAACAACACATTTGCCAATCCTGACCTCACCCTGTTTGTGGACGGCTCAAGGTATGCTGATGAAGAAGGAAAATATCACACAGGATATGCCGTCACCACAACAGATGAAATTATCAAGTCATCATCTCTACCATCAACAATGTCTGCGCAGGAAGCTGAATTACAAGCCCTAACTTCAGCATGCAAGATATCTGAAGAAAAGCGCGCCAATATCTACACAGATTCAAGATATGCACTGGGCGTGGCTCATGACTTCGGATTAATTTGGAAAACAAGAGGATTTCTTACCACTGCCGGTACACCAGTCAAGCACAGTTCTGCAATCAAGGAGCTGATGGATGCCCTCCTACTCCCAGAAGAAGTGGCCATTCTGAAGGTAAAGGCACATGGGAAGTTGGATTCGGATGAAGCAAGGGGCAACCATCTGGCTGATCAAGCTGCAAAACAAGCTGCAAGAGAACTACAGGAAGTGGACAGAGGTGTGTCCGGAAACGAAGAAACTCCCACATTTACCTTGCAGACACTTCCAACTGATCTAAAAATCCTATGGGAACAACAGGCTGCAGTTGCTCCTGAAGAAATACAAAGATGGAAACAGAAAGGGGCAGTTCTGAAGGATGGAGTGTACACCAACAACCTCAAGTTCTGCCTCCCTAAGAATTTGTACCCAGCAGTCGTACAATGGGCACACGGACCTGCACATTTATCAAAGGATCTAATGAATGCTCTTGTACAAAAATACTACCTCACTGTCCCCATATGAGATTCTATTTGGGACTGCACCTAGGCTAGGTTGCTATTTTCCCCAACAACTACAACTTCAAACTGATGTTTTAGTAGATTATGTAACTGAACTTGCAAATGCTTTAAACAAAATCCATGCCCAAGTTTTCTCTTCAATTCCAGATCCTGATTCTGATACGGGCAACCACAGTCTGCTTCCTGGTGATTGGGTCCTAGTCAAGAAATTTGTGCAGAAACACACCCTGGAACCAAGATTTGATGGACCATTCCAAGTTCTACTGATCACCTCTACCTCCGTCAAGTTGGCTGGGAAAAGCAACTGGATACACGCCTCCCATTGCAAAAAGGTTCCTGTCCCAGAGGAAGCAGACTCCTCACAACCATGTACCTCTGGTACATCATCCCTTTGATTAGTTTCCTTGAGGCCCAACAAGTGGCCATTACCAAAGATGCTAGTGGGTACACATTCTGGTATAATTCATCATGCACCCGCGTAGCTACATTCACCTTTGATTACTGTGACATAGTAGATTGTCCATTTCCCAAGTCACAGATTCAAACCATTTACAAAGATATACCACACGCAAAGGACCCCTATGTTTGTGTAGTTGACAAGCAATGGGGACACAACTGTGACCATTGGGGGCTGCAGGATGGAATACTGGGCCTGCCTGGGGTTACAAGCCCAAAAGTGCCTTATCTAAAGTAGATGACCATGGCAGATCCCTCCTTCAAAGAATGACTTTAAGAAAGCCAGGAGGAGGTCTGCCCATGAAATTAATGTTAAACATTGAGCACCCTGGTCCAAAGGATGCTGACCAATATGTAATGGGAATGTATTGGAAAAGTGGTTCCTATAACAAATTAGGTCATTTCTATCTTAAAGATATGTGCCACTCTCCAGAGTGGCAAGGGGCTGTTCATATGGTCCTGAATCCACTGAAACCACATATCCAGTCTTTTAAGGACATGATGGCCATTGCTAACCCCACCTTCGAAGACACCATGGCCACTGAAACTGGTTACAATGATATCAATCTATGGTTAGAGTGGATGAAATATAATGCTAATAAACATAACAAAACCGCATGCTATGTGTGTGGTGGTGCTCGACCTCATCTTGGCACCGTTCCTCTAACTCTCCCTTTGGAGATAGAGAATTGCTTCCTTTAGTCTTTTTGCCTACCGCTATAATTTCAACAGATCCCTCTGCGAAGCATGGACGGCAGAGTACCCCCTCTTAATTGGAAATGTCAAACCCCCAGATGGAATCACGATTTACAAGGGTAATTACACTTGTTATGCTATCTATGACGGGATTGGTAAATTCATGGGTAACTTTTCCAATGGCTATTGTGCCACCTACAGAACTGTTCCTATACGCCTGTTGCAACACCATACCAGGTCATTGGGGGATATTTACTGGTTATGTGGGGATCTACAGTTAAGATCTAGGCTGGAAACTGAGTGGTGGGGTGAGTGTACCCTAGCCAAAGTTATCATGCCCATTCATATTATTTCTGATAATCATAATGACACATACGACCCTCCACATACACCAGCCAGAGTGAGGCGCGAAACCCCAGTAAAAGGCAGTTTTGACCCCCACATTTACATAGATGCCGTTGGGGTACCTAGGGGGGTGCCTAATGAATTTAAAGCTAGAGATGAAGTCGCTGTAGGTTTTGAATCACTTTTTACCATAGTCACTGCCAACAAAAACCTTAATTGGATTAACTACATTTATTACAACCAACAGCGTTTTGTCAACTACACCAGGGATGCCCTCCAGGGCCTGGCCGAGCAGTTGCAGGCCACATCCCAGATGACCTTCCAGAACAGAATATCCTTAGACATGATTCTAGCTGAAAAGGGGGGTGTATGTAAAATACTACCTGACACCATGACTTATATCCCAGAAAACACAAGTCCGAATGGTAAAGTCACTTTGGCCATAGAGAAGTTAGAGAAACTCTCAGAGGAGTTGAAGAGGCATTCTGGGGTAACAGATCCCTGGGAAAGGTGGTTTGGTTGGATGTCAGGTTGGCAGAAAGCTTTAGTCCATATTGGTATGGCTCTACTAATTTTCCTTTTTGTTCTCGCTCTTCTCGTTTGTTGTGTCCTCCCATACCTTAGAAAATTCTTACAGAAGACTACAGACCAAGCGACACTAACTCTCACTCATCTGACAATCGATGATCAAGATCTCACCTCACCCTGTATTCCGCTACAAACTCTCCCTTATACTGATAAAGTGCAGAAGTTCTAGGAAGGGAACCAGTGCAGGGACAGCATCTGTCTCTACAGGCGAGTCTCACGTGCGGAGATGTGGTGGACTAGCCGCTGCGGGTTACCCACGGAGTGAAGTGTTCGATGCTTGTTAAGACAGATGAGCTGCAGCCCGTTAGGGTCAGATAGGGGTAGACATGCACTTTGCACTAACACCAAGCTAGCGACCATGGGGTTTCTGTGTCTTTGGGCTAACAAGTCTTCTGGTATTAACAAATAAAGTTTATCTTTTAGTAACTAACATTTTAAGGGGGGACTGTTGTAGAATTATAGAATTCTTGAAATTATCTAAGCTAATGCTTTGGCAGGAAGAAATGTGCTGAATAATAAAATGTGTATTTACTAAAAGAACCTTGAAGCTAACAATACTAACTACTCAAAATGGCTGCCAAAGCACCCCTCCCATCCAGTGAACACCTCGTGCTAACAAGATGGCGCCTACATCTTGTGTCCACTCCCGTGTCAAGGATGACATCACCTCTTGATAGGAAGGCATCTAACTAACCACTTAACACCTGGACCAATCAATAGTGTTTATTTGCTGTTATCTTGAATTCTTCAGTGATGTAAAAATGCCTTTATAAGGGTCTGCGCACCCATTTTCTGTTAGAAGCCATTAAACTTTTCCGAAGTTATTTCATTAACCTGAACCCTGTGTCTCAGTGTGAATTTACTTCTGCGTGCACGCAACTTTATTATCTTTAATTTGGACAGGAACAGATAGTCATTCAAACTAATTGGTTTGCAGAAAATAATCTACTACAGTCCTATCCCCAAAACAGGGCTAGCAGTCGGTCATCTTTGGTAACATAAAGAAGTTTAAACGGATTCCCAAACTGAGGAAGAGAATGGTTCCTGGGAAGGCAAAATAGGGGTTTTGTCACATAGAACAGGGGTACCCCATTATTGCACTAGTGACTGGGCAGCAATAGCTGACCAGTCACTAGTAGTTTTTAATTACAGCGAGCAGTCAGTGGCTGATCGCTGTTTAGGCGACATGCCCCTACTTGCAGCATTTGGGAGGAATTAACCTCACTTTTATCAATATGGGGTTCATAGTGACCCCCATACTGATTTATAATTAGTGATAAATGACAGCG
>OW240916.1:73575253-73588332 GCA_933207985.1 Pelobates cultripes | reverse complement strand
GGGAGTAACCAAAACAGTTATCAACTGCAGTACAGTTGGATATCCTAGATACCACACAGAAATTTATGAAGACCTACCTGCCATGGAACATGACTCAGAAAAACCACATGATTGTTTTGAACAGATGAAGATGGAAACTACCCACTTACCAACTGTGCACGAGACTGCTCTGCTTAACCCAGACCAAACACTGTTTGTGGATGGTTCCAGATTTGCTGATGAGCAAGGGCAATATCACACTGGATATGCAGTTACTACAGAAAGCCAGATACTACAGGCAGCCAACTAAGTCAGCTCAAGAAGCCGAGTTAACAGCCCTCACAGTGGCCTGCAAACTATCCGAAGGTCTACGTGTCAGTATTTATACAGATTCAAGATATGCCATGGGAGTGGCACACGATTTTGGTCTAATTTGGAAAACTAGAGGATTTCTCACAGCCACCGGTACTCCGGTGAAACATGGGGCAGCTACAAGATAACCATGTCTACACTTTTGGTATAATTCCTCAAACACAGATGTAGCTACTTTTACTTTCGATTACTGTGACATTGTTACCTGCACCTTTCCACAAACACAATATGGAAAGGTGCAGGTAACAATGCACCTACCAAGTAAAAAAGGACATACCCAGTAAAAAAGACCCATACATTTGTGTGACTGCAGGGTCCTGGGGACATCATTGTAGTTCATGAAAGGTGGCTGGGTGGAACACGGGTAGACCATGGGGCTATAGGCCCCAGAGCGCCCTAGACAGAATTGACAAATATCGGAAACCCCTACTCTCCAGAATGACCTTAAGTAAACCTATCGGGTCAACACCCATTAAACTCACACTGAACATAGAGCACCCTAGTCCAAAGGATGCGGGGGAATATGTAATGGGCATGTACTGGAGGGGAGGTGGCTCATACAACAAGTTGGGAACATTCTATCTACAAGATATGCATGCCTCACCTGACTGGGTAGGAACTACTCACATGACTGTTAACCCACTGAAACCACATATTAAGACTTTACATCATATGGTAGCCATAGCCAATCCTACTTTTGAAGACACGATGGCAGTGGAAACTGGGTTCTCAGACACTAATTTATGGCTGGAATGGATGAGATATAATGCTAACTCACACAATAAGACTAATTGTTATGTATGTGGAGGAGCCAGGCCCCACCTGGGTACGGTGCCTTTAACCCTACCTCCCGATGTTGAATTATGTGTCCTGAGTCTTTATGCACAATCTACCACTAACTCCTCGACGTGTGAATCATGGAAAAAGATCTACCCAATCACCCAGGGACACGTTAGACCTCCTGATGGAGTCATGGTATACCCAGGTAACTACACTTGTTACTCAGTACCTAGGAATACAGGTACATTTATGGGCAAATTCCCATCTGGTTATTGCTCCACCTATCATAATCCACCCATAGCATTATTAATGAATCATGCAAAGACAGTTGGGGACATATATTGGCTATGTGGTGATAAACAACTGAGATCCCAACTGGTGGGGCTATGGTGGGGAGAATGTACATTGACCAAAGCCATAATGCCTATCCACATTATCCCTGGATGGCTATCACAATGTGTTAGACCCCGCGCACACACACTCCAGAGCCAGGAGGGAAGCCCCAATCCGAGGAAGTTTTGATACACATGTTTATATTGATGCCATTGGTGTGCCAAGGGGGGTGCCCAACGAGTTCAAGGCAAGGGATGAAGTGGCAGCCGGGTTTGAATCTTTGATTCCAATGATTACTGCTAATAAGAACGTCAATTGGATTAACTATATCTATTATAATCAGCAGCGGTTTGATAATTATACCAGGGATGCCCTACAAGGCCTAACAGAACAGCTGCAAGCCACCACCCAAATGACATTTCAAAATAGAATGGCTCTGGATATGATCTTGGCGGAAAAGGGGGGCGTATGTAAAATCCTCCCCGAAATAATCGGTTGCACATTTATTCCAGATAACACTGGGCCCAATGGTAAGGTAACAATGGCTATAGAGAAACTAGATAGCCTTTCTGATGAACTAAGGAAGAACTCAGGAGTCATTGATACCTGGGACAGGTGGTTTGGATGGATGAATGGCGGCAGAGAACCCTATTCCAGGTTGGGACAGCAGTTCTCATAATGATTATCATCTTTCTATTTCTAACCTGTTGTGTACTTCCTTGTATACAGATATACTTACATAAGACAGTAGGGAAGACTATAGACAACGTAACTCCTACTTTCCTACATCAGGACGTCACTGACCTAGAATGTGACACACCACATACACCCCTCCAATCCCATCAGTTCAAACAGACAACTGCATTCCTGTAGGGATAGCGTAGGGAAAGCGTCTGTCTCTACGGGCAAGTCTCGCGCTCGGGAGACAAAATGGCCGCCAATTCTTGGAGCACGTGTGTTCGGTTAAACGAATGGCGGCCACACATGGAAAACACTTGCACTGACGATCAATTTGTGGTTAACAGCCAGGGGTGGTTGGTGATTGTAAGGTGTTAACAGGGGACCACACAAAGTTGGTTTGGTAAATGAACAGGGGAAGAGGGGGGGTTACGGACAGCCGAACGAAAGGGAATAAAAGTGTGTAGTTAGGGCATCCATTCCGCTACATAGATGATTTTAATGCTGATATTGCCTTAAATACTTACAAAGCTCAGAGCAGTATAGTCAGGGCCGGATTAACATAGAGGCTGATGGAGCTGCAGCTCCAGGCCTAGGCCCATGGAATAGGCCCATTGATTTTAAAAAAAATATATATATATATATTTTTTTTTTTACTTTTTTTTTTTTTCACACACTACTCTTAGGGATTCCACATGTCTTTTATTTTATTGGCACAGCCAGTATTTGAGGCTGCCTGGCTGGTGCCAATATTGCAGTGATACTGGCAATATAAATGCTGGTATTTTTCTCAGTATAAATGGAGATTACTCTGCAATACCAGCACTGGCCAGTAGGGGTCGCTGTATGTGGAGACAGGCAGGGATAGGAAGTTCCAGCATATCCCTCCCTGCCTATCTATAATCACTGATCTGCAGGGGAGCAGCTACAGAGAGTCCAGACAGCAACTCCCACCCTGCAGAGACAGCCTACAGCTCAGGGAAGTAAGGGATGGGGAAAAGGCTGCAAGGAGACATACACTGAGACACTAAGGGGCACTGGGAGACATTATGGCAGACACTGAGACACTAAGGGACATTGGGAGACATTATGGCAGACACTGAGACACTAAGGGACATTGGGAGATATTATGGCAGACACTGAGACACTAAGGGACATTGGGAGACATTATGGCACAGACACATGGGGACATAGTGTCCCCATGTCTCCCAGCCAGTGTCCCTGGTGTCTCAGTGCCCCCTAGTCTCCCCCCCTAGTCTCCCAGTGCCCACAGTCTGCCAGTGTCTCACTATCCCCATGTCTCCTATTGCCTCAATGTCTCTCAGTGCCTCAAGTGTCACAATGTCCCCAAGCTAGTGTTCCTAGTGTCTGTGGCCCTAGTGTATCAGTGTCCCCATGTCTCCCAGTGCCCCCATGTCTCAATGTCCCCATGTCCCCCATGTCAGTGTCCCCATGTCCCCCATGTCTCAATGTCCCCATGTCCCCCATGTCAGTGTCTCTAGTATCTTTGTCCCTGGTGTCTGTGTCCCCATGTCTTCAAGTGTCCCCTATTTTCCCATTGTCCCCATGTGTCCCCCTAGTCTCCCAGTGTCACTGGTGTCTCCTTGTCCCTAGGTCTCCCCATGTCCCCAGGTCTCCCCGTCTTCCTAGTGTCCTAGTGACATGGGGGACACATGGGGACACAGGGAGACATGGGGCATTGAGACACTGATACATAGGATCACTGGGAGACCTGGGGACACAACATTAGGGGACACTGGGAGACATGGGGCACTGAGACACTGATACATAGGAACACTGAGACCTGGAGTAATCGACACATGGGGGCACTGAGTCATGAGGGCACTGGGAGACATGGGGGCACTGGGAGGAATCCACCTATACAGCAGATTTAAACTAAGTAGTTTTTTGATGATTTTACAGCATTTTCTCTTATGTCACTCCTTGTGATTTACATCATGTGATGTCACCCACACATATTTAATTATGCAAATTAGTAAGGCCGGTATGTTTTTCCAAGAAAGGTGGCAACCCTAACTACTTTTCACATACTCTTACTTAAGTATGGAAACTTAAGAGGGATGTATGGGAACAACATTTGTGTGGACTGGCTGCCAATGAATATAGGTAAAGAAACACTATAGTCACCAGAACAACTACAGCTTATTGAATTTGTTCTGGTGAGTAGAATCATTACCATCAGGCTTTTTACTGTAAGCACGGTCTTTTCAGAGAAAATGCTGTGTTTACATTACATCCTAGTGATAACTTCACTGGCCACTCCTTAGATGACTGATAGAGATCCTCCCTGGGTCATGGCTGCCTAAAATGCATCCAAACATTCAGTATCTCCTCCCTCTGCATGCAGACACTGAACTTTCCTCATAGAGATTCATTAATTAAATTAATCTATATAAGGAGATGCTGATTGGCCAGGGCTGTGTTTGAATCATGCTGGCTCTGACCCTGATCTGCCTCTTTGTCAGTCTCAGCCAATCCTATGGGAAAGCACTGTGATTGGATCAGGCCACCACTTCTAATGATGTCAGCAGACTGCTTGTTTTTATGAGCCTAACAGCATGCAGAGTTACAGCTTCAGGCTTGAATATAGTAGGATTTTGCTATATTTATGGAGGCATGAGGGGCCCAGGGGGGCTAGATGGTGGTGTTAACACTATATGGTCATGAATTCATGTTTGTGTTCCTGACCCTATAGTGATCCTTTAAGGTAATGCTGACTTTGGTCTCTATAACACTGTTATATAAAATGTTTGGTCTCTATAACAATGTTCCCTTTCTTCTACACTCACTACATACAGCTTTTCTCTGTACCAGACCATGTACCAGGAGCTTCTGCCTGCTAGTAAGAAGGTTAGGAGACAAGTAGACCAGCGAGTGCTAGGGGACAGTCCTTAGAAAGCGTTGAGCGAGCGCATCATTAGATGCATTTATGCCAAGCTCAGGGTGCTGTCTGCATAGTATGCCCTTTGTTGGCCAGCTGCATGATTGTCAGGCAGCCTGACATGCATTCATGCCAGACTGGCCTTCTAATTCTTTGAGCAGACATGTCCTCTTTTTGGGCATGTTCGCCCCTTTTGGCAGGTTACGTGATTTGTGTCAGTGGCACACCCTTTTACCATGCCCATTGACTTCCTGCTTGACTGGACACTGCTGTTAGGGGTTATGGATTACTTGAAAGATGAAAACATAAATTAGAGAGAGATTAGCCGAGGGTATGTGTTTTCTTATAGCTGCTGTTTTCTTTCTCTCCAGCACCATCTCCATCTCCATCAGATACATGATGCTTGGGAGTGTTTTACTGTTTTTGGTCGATATGATTCTGTAATTAGGCCCGTCATAATTGTCAGCACCAGGCCCACTGGGCTCTTAATCTGGTCCTGAGTATAGTATGTACCAATAATCAGGGATCCTAAGTAAACAAAGGGTAATAATATCACCTAAAATGATTGTCATGGCAGCCTGGAAAAATTGCCCTGAACATAATGACCAGAAAATAATAACTTGCTAAATCAATATAAACTCAAAAAAGTATACCTCAAATGCACATGGGAAAAAGCATGTCAAACTCAAAGTCTGGCACGGGCCACATAAACAAGGTTTAAGTTTATGTGGGCAGCAAAAAAAAAAATACCTTACATTTTCATAGAAATGTAGGTTTATTTTAAAAAGTACAGTATATAAAAACCCACAGCACCCCCTCTACTAAATCCCAGTCCCCCCTCTACTAAACTACAGCATGCCCCTCTACCACCCTGTGCCAAATCTGATCCTCCTGCTGACACACACCTATTCACTGACAAACATAAACACACATACAGACACACATACTCGCTGACACACACACACATACTCACACACTGACACACACAGACATACTCACTGACAGGCACACACACATACTCACTGACAGACACCCACATACTTGCTGACAGACACACAAACAGGCACACACATACTCACTGACAGACAGACAGATACACACACATACTCACTGACAGACAGACACACACAGACAGACACACACACAAACATACACACATACACACACACATACTCACAGACAGACACTCACAGACAAACACACTCACTGACAGACAGACACACACACAGACACACCAACACACACACACTCACTGACACACACATACTTGCTGACAGACAGACATGCACACACTCACTGACAGACACACACATACTTGCTGACAGACACACACACACTCACTGACAGACACACACACACCCATACTCACTGACAGACAGACACACACTCACTGCCACACACATACTTGCTGATATACAAACACACACACTCACTGACAGACAGACAGACACACACACACACTCATTGACAGACACACACACTCACTGACAGACAGATACACACTGACAGACACTCAAACACACTTATACATTCTTTTCTTTATTGCTCCTTACCTTTTGAGCCGATGTGGGTGCCAGAAAATGAAATCATACTCTGGCGCCCGGTTCACTGCAGACGGCACGCGCTAGGGAGCAGTGAGGAGCAGATACACTGAGCTCCCTCTCTGCCGCCAGAGACCTCTCCCCCGGCCGTGTAAATGAGCAGTGTAGGCACCTGCGATGTGGGGAGAGCAGGTGCCTACTCTGCTTGAAACATTAGGCATGTACTCGCGGCTCGAGTTTGACATGCTTGACATGGGGTATACTAAAATATATCATTTTAAAAATGCCAATTTCAATAAGATTATGGCAGCTGTACAACATTTTTACTGGCATAAACTCTTTGTTAAAAAAAAAACACTGTGGATAAATGGATTATCTTCAAACAAATATTAAAAAGGTAAATTTCTCAGTATGTAACATTGGGTGATAAACATAAAAAGAGAAATACATAAATGACCAATGGATATAAAATCCAATGGACACAAAAGGATCCCTTGAGGAATATACAACTAATATACTATAATACAATATTTACAATTACATTTCATTTAATATTCTGAGACGAAAAACATATAACATAAACCCATTAAAAAGACCCACAATTAGAGGCTCTGCAGTAGGGGGAGACTCCGTGGTGGACCAAATGGGATATGAGCTGAGAATAATAGGAATAAGAGTAGGAAACCTGATAAGGTTGTTCTGTATTAATTAAAGTGAACCTGTTGTGGCTATAATAGAAAGGAAGTCAAAAATCCTGTAAATCAGTACCACTACTATAGGTAGACCGCATTGAATTAGAAACAAGGAGAAACAAATGTTGCCAGTGTAGCAGTATGTCCAAATAGACTTACCTTAGATATAAGTTACATCAAGTGGGCTGTAAATGGCACCTTAAAGAATAAGAAATATATATTGCTGACTAAAAGAATTATCAAAAGAAAGGCTTGATGCTGCCAAGCATCCAGATTTAATGAACTTGAATAGTACCTATAAACTCCTCCTAGTGGATTCCCCAATCACCAATTCCCCAAACAGCAGAAGTCTCCCAAAATTATACTGCAAGCTACATAACCATAGTGCAAACAATCGTAAGGTAAATAATTAAAAAGAAAAACAGTAAGCCGACACACGTTTCAGCGCTACTAAAGTACCTTCGTCCAGGGCATTCAAAGGAACTGCTCACCTGGGTCTCCTTAAATCAGGCTGAAACAGCCAATCACGCGATAGCCGCAACCAATGGCAGCACAGGGGGCGTGTTGATTATGTTGATGATGTCTTAAACTCTGCCCCTAATGTGATGCCCCTTTGTTTACATTCACTCTCTCCTTCACATCGCATTGAGAAGGAGAAAAGGAGGCGTTACATAGTTACATAATTACATAGCTGAAAAGAGACTTGCGTCCATCAAGTTCAGCCTTCCTCACATTTGCTTTTTGCTGTTGATCCAAAAGAAGGCAAAAAAACTCAGTTTGTAAACTAGGAAAAAAATCCTTCTTGACCCCAGAATGGCAGTCAGATTTATCCTTGGATCAAGCAGTTATTGCCCTACATTGAAACATAATAACCTTGAATATTATGTTTTTGCAAGTATGCATCTAGTTGCTGTTTGAACATCTGTATGGACCCTGAAAAAAACCTTGGACCAAATCTTCTTTCCTCTAGTCTAAACACATGACCTCGTGTCCTATGTAAAGTCCAGTGTGTGAATAGATTTCCACACAATGGTTTGTATTGGCCTGAATATATTTGTATAATGTTATCATAGCTGATATGTTCCATTCATTTTATTAATTTTGTAGTCCGCCTCTGCACTTTTTCTAGTGCCATAATATCCTGCTTTAGAACAGGTGCCCACAATTGTACAGCATATTCAATATGTGGTCTTACCAGTGATTTATAAAGAGGCAAAATGATATTCTCATCCCGAGAATGAATGCCCTTTTTTTTTTTTTATAATTTGTTTATTTCATTTTTCTTATATAACTATACAAGACATTACCATCATCCTTAATGATATAGAAAACATAAAAAGTGTTGCCATCTACCACCAATTAGATAAAAATTGTAAAATTATATGTATACTCAGAACTATTGCACATATAATAGCCTTTGTGATATTAGAGCTTTTTCCCCTTTTCATTATACTACTAAGTTATTTTCTAGATCTAGACCAAATGCCATATTGGGAAAAAAGAAAGAAGAAAAAACACTCTACATATCTAAAAAAAAATTTATCCAGCATTCCCTCTAATATTAAAGTTTTATCCAGAGTTTTATCTGGCCAAACTCTCCACTTTTTCTTTCCAAAAATTACTGACATCTCTAATTTTAATTGACTGATGTCCGAGGGCCTCCATGTTTAATTGATATTGGACTTGAGAATATAATTGGGCTTGTGTAAAATTTTCACTACTCTTCCAGTTCCTTGCAATGATTATTTTTGTTGCTGCTACAAAGTGGACGTATATAAATTTATCCTTGAAAAGGAGTGATTGCAAATTTAAGTGAAATAAACCATTATGATGACCTCTAGGGATTTTTATTCCTGTGATGTTCTCCAGTGATTCGAAAGCCATATACCACAGAATTTTCACCTTACTACACTCCCACCATATGTGTCCAAAGGTCCCCTCTTTTTCGTTACATCTCCAGCAAATTGGAGAATTGGAGGTATACATTTTAGCTAGTCTGGTAGGGACTAAATACCAGCGGTTCATTAATTTAAATAATACTTCGAGAAGGTTCAGGCAATGGATTATCTTACTTGTTTGATATAACACTTGATCCCATTCAGACTTAAGAATCTGTACATTTAACTCTTTACTCCATTTTTGGATATTTACATTTAAATTTGGAGCTTCAATTTGGAGAAGAGCAATCCTTGCCTTTGAGACTATTTGCGGTACAATCTCATTTTTTAATAAAACTATCAGATTTTCTATACCCACTGTAGGTCGGTATAGCAAAAATTGTTTGATAAAACTTCCAATTCTTAAGTAATTATACCACTCCTTCCAGGGTAATGAAAATTCTTGTATCAGATTTTCAAATGATTTAATTTTATCACCCATTATTATTTGATTTATAGAGTCAATGCCTTTCCTTGTCCATTCCCTTAAATTTAGATCCTTCATCCTTAGTTGGATTATACTGAAATTAAAATTTCCCAATAATTTATTAGATAAACCACTATTGATCCTCAACTTTTCCCACTCCATTAATATAGATTTCAAACATGTATTAGAGGAAGAGGCCTTTTTGGTTCTTTCATCTTGTTTAGTTAGCCAAATCAGATGATGTAATTTTTCCATTTCTGTCATCTCCAATTCTAATTGGTACCAACCAGCTTCCTCTGAACTTAATAATTGTGTCTTATATATATGGAACATCATATTTGCTAGATAAGTTATATTAACATTTGGAAAATTTATCCCTCCTTTCCTAGTCTTCTGCATCAAAAGTTGTTTATTCATCCTCGGCCTTTTTCCTTTCCATATAAAAATATTTATATCTCGTTGTATCATAGATAACCATGGTTGTGGCATTCTCAAAGGGATCATACGGAATAAATAAGACCATTTAGGGAGTAAATACGAATTAACCAAATTAATTCTGCCCCACCAGGACAGTTCAGTTTGTCTCCATCTCTTTAAAGACTCATGTGTCGATCTAAATATTTTCAGAAAATTTATTTGGAGCGTATCTTTTACATCATCAGTGAGAATTATACCCAAATACGATAACAAATTTTTGTTACAATTAAATTTATATTTATCTTTAATCTGTTGAATAGAATCTCTAGAGATATTTATTGCTAAAAAAGTGGATTTAATTACATTTATTTTATAATTTGAGATCAGACTATATTTGTCTATTTATAGAATGTGACGGCAGATAAGAACCATTCGGCCCATCTAGTCTGCCCAATTTTCTAAATACTTTCATTAGTCCCTAGTCTTATCTTATAGTTAGGATAGCCTTATGCCTATGCCACGCATGCTTAAACTCCTTTACTGTGTTAACCTCTACCACTTCAGCTGGAAGGCTATTCCATGTATCCACTACCCTCTCAGTAAAGTAATACTTCCTGATATTATTTTTAAACCTTTGTCCCTCTAATTTAAGACTATGTCCTCTTGTTGTGGTAGTTTTTCTTCTTTTAAATATAGTCTCCTCCTTTACTGTGTTGATTCCTTTTATATATTTAAATGTTTCTATCATATCCCCCCGTCTCGTCTTTCCTCCAAGCTATACATGTTAAGATCCTTTAACCTTTCCTGGTAAGTTTTATCCCGCAATCCATGAACCAGTTTAGTAGCCTTTCTCTGAACCCTCTCTAAGGTATCAATATCCTTCTGAAGATACGGTCTCCAGTACTGTGTACAATACTCCAAGTGAGGTCTCACCAGTGTTCTGTACAATGGCATGAGTACTTCCCTCTTTCTACTGCTAATACCTCTCCCTATACAACCAAGCATTCTGCTAGCATTTCCTGCTGCTCTATTACATTGTCTGCCTACCTTTAAGTCATCAGAAATAATCACCCCTAAATCCCTTTCCTCGTATGTTGAGGTTAGAACTCTATCAAATATTCTGTACTCTGCCCTTGGGTTTTTACGTCCAAGATGCATTATCTTGCACTTATCCACATTAAAATGTCAGTTGCCACAATTCTGACCATTTTTCTAGTTTACCTAAATCATTTGTCATTTGACTTATCCCTCCTGGAACATCAACCCTGTTACATATCTTAGTATCATCAGCAAAAAGACATACCTTACCATCAAGACCTTCTGCAATATCACTAATAAAAAAATATTAAAGAGAATGAGTCCAAGTACAGATCCCTGAGGTACCCCACTGGTGACAAGTCCAAGCTTCGAATATATTCCATTAACTACAACCCTCTGCTGCCTGTCACTCAGCCACTGCCTTACCCATTCAACAATATTGGAATCCAAACTTAAAGATTGCAGTTTATTGATAAGCCTTCAATGTGCAACAGTGTCAAAAGCCTTACTGAAATCTAGGTAAGCAATGTCTACTGCACCACCCTGATCTATAATTTTAGCTACCCAATCAAAAAAATCAATAAGATTAGTTTGGCATGATCTCCCTGAAGTAAACCCATGTTGTCTCTGATCTAGAAATCCATGTGTTTTTAGATGTTCATCAATCCTATCCTTTAACATGGTTTCCATCACTTTCCCCACTACTGAAGTAAGGCTTACTGGCCTATAGTTGCCCGACTCCTCCCTACTACCTTTCTTGTAAATGGGCACAACATTCGCTAACTTCCAATCTTCTGGGACTACTCCTGCTAACAATGATTGGTTAAATAAATCTGTTAATGGTTTTGCTAGTACACCACTAAGCTCTTTTAATAGCTTTGGGTGTATTCCATCAGGTCCCATTGACTTATTTGTCTTTACTTTTGACAGTTGAAATAGAACCTCTTCCTCTGTAAACTCACGTGTAATAAAGGACTCATTTATCCTTTTTCTCAACTGAGGTCCCTTTCCTTCATTTTCTACTGTAAATACAGAACAAAAATATTCATTGAGGCAGTCAGCCTGACCTTTATCCTCTTCTACATACCTTCCTTCTTTTGTTTTTAATCTAACTAATCCTTGTTTTACTTTCTTTTCTCATTTATGTATCTAAAAAATGTTTTATCCCCCTTTTTTACTGACTGTGCTATTATCTCTTCTGTGTGTGATTTGGAAGCTCTTATAACTTGCTTAGCCTCTTTCTGCCTAATCTTATAGATCATTTTGTCTTCCTCACTCTGGGTTTTTTATAATTCCTAAATGCTAACTTTTTGTTTTTAACTATTTTGGCCACATCTGCGGAGTACCACAGTGGTTTCTTGAATTTTTTGCTTTTACCGACAAGCCTAATGCAATTTTCTGTTGCCTTCAATAGTGCAACTTTTAAATAATCCCATTTCTCTTGGACTCCATTTAAATTGTTCCAGTCTGATAATGACTCCTCTACCCATATTCTAATTTTAGAAAAGTCTGTTTTTCTAAAGTCTAAAACTTTTGTTTTTTGTGTGGTGTGACTCAGTCACTGTTCTTATATTAAACCACACTGACTGATGATCACTGGATCCTAAACTTTCACCTACAGTAACATCTGATACCAAATCTCCATTTGTTAACACTAAATCTAGTATGGCCTCTTTACGAGTCGGCTCCTCAACAACTTGCTTTAGAGACAACTCCAGTAGGGAGTTTAGAATATGTGTGCTCCTGGCACAAGTAGCTAATTTTGTTTTCCAATTTACATCAGGAAGATTAAAGTCACCCATGATGATAACTTCCCCCTTCATTGTCATTTTAGCTATTTCCTCAACTAGTAGATTATCTAACTTTTCAATTTGTCCTGGGGGCCTATAAATCACACCTACACGAGTTACTGTGTGATTACCAAATTCTAACGTAGCCCAAACGGACTCTGTTTGTCTCACTAACTTTTATTAGGCTAGATTT